>CM053624.1:90154133-90181979 GCA_028646595.1 Phalanger gymnotis
GGGGGCTGGGAGGTCCGTGTGGGACCTACCTTACCCAGAGACCATCCAGGCTGTCCTGGGGTGGAGCCCTGCTTCCCTCTGCCACTTTGTGGGTTCTGCAGCTCTAGAATTGGTTCAGAGCCATTTTTTTATAGGTTTTTGGAGGGATTTGGTGGGGAGCTCACGCCAGTTACTGCTTTCTGGTCGCCATCTTGGCTCCTGGATTCTTTCTTAATCTTGTTCTGGGGCTAAATAATTCCCTTTCTCACTTACATCCTGAATATTGGCCAGTTCTTGCATTCAAAAAGTCTCCAACAATTCAATTACTTTGTTTTTTTTTTAATCCAATACTGGAATCCAGTCCCTATTAGTTCTTTTAAAAATATTTTTTATTTTATTTTCAGATCTGTATCCTTTCCCTCCTATATCCTCCCTTACTGAAAAAGCAAAGAAAATAAAACTTCCATTATAAACATGTATAGTCAAGCAAAAGAAATTCCCCCATGGACCATGTTTCCCCATAAAATATACCTCAATTTGTACTCTGAACTTATCACTTCTCTATTAGGATATGGGGAGCATGTTTTCCCTTGAGTCCTCTGGAGTTGATCAGAGTTTCTAAGTATTTCAGAGTTCTTTATCTTAACATTATAGCTGTTATCATATGAATCATTTGCCTGGTTCTGCTGACATCACTCTGCAGTGGTTTACACAAGTCTTCCAGGCTTACCTGAAACTCTCCCTTTCATCATTTTTAATAACACAATAATATCCCATCATCTTCTTATACCATAACTTGTTCAGCCATTCCTCAACTGATGGACACTCCATTACTATCCAATTCTTTGCCACTGCAAAAAGACCTGACATAAATATTTTTTTACATATGGGTTCCCCCTTTTTCTACATCTTGGGGTATACATCTAGTAGTAGTATCACTAGGACAAAGGTTATACAGAGTTTAATAGCTTTTAGGGCAAAGTTCCAGATTGCTTTTCAAAATGACCAGACCAGGCCACTGACAGTACATTAATGTACCTATATCTTCAGAACCCCTGGAATTTCATTTTCCTTTTTTGTCTACTGCCAATCTGTGATGTGAAGTAGAACCTCAGAGTTATTATAATTTGCATTACTCTAATTATTAGTGATTTAGAGTATTTTTTCATATGGCTATTGATAATTTGTATCCCCCCCCAAAAATTAACTTCATATCCTTTGACCATTTACCAGTTGGGAAATGGCTCTTATTCTCATAAATTTAAATCAGTTCCCTAAATATCTTTAAAATGAGACTTTTATCAGAGAAATTTGCTACAAAGATTCTGCTCTCCCCATTTACTCTGCTTCTTTTCTAATTTTAGCTGCCTTTGTTTTGCTTGTATTTATATATTTTTTTTATTTTATGTAATCAAAATCACTCATTTTACCTTTTGTGACCTTTATCTCTTGTTAGGTCGTTAACCATTCTCTTATCCATAGATCTAACAGGTAATTTCTTCTCCTCTAGTTTGTTTATGATGTTACCTTTTATGTCTAAGTCATGTATTCACTTGGTCAAGCTCAGACTTTTGAGATTTTTCCTCAATCATTTTATTTATTTTATTAAACATTTCTCAATTACATGTCAAAAATCTAATTCATTTCTTTTTAAATTTTGTGTTCCAAGTTCTCTCCCTCCTTCCCCTTCCCACTCCTTGAGAAGGCAAGTAATTTGATAGAGATTATACACATGAAGTCATGCAAAACATATTTCCATAGTAACCATATTACAAAAGAAAACACAGACCAAAAAAGGAAAAGAAAAAAGTAAAAATGTTTGCTTCAATTTGCATTCAGACTCCATCAGTTATTTTTCTAGAGGTAGATAGCATTCCTATTAGTTCTTAATTGCAAACTTGAAAGGAAATCAACTTTCATTTGACTTCTTTCAATTTGTTAACTTTTGTCTTTTTCCTTCCCATGCTTTTGTCTGTGTGTGTGTGTATTAGTGAGAAAAATGGCCTTTCTCATTAAGCCTACCCTTTGATTCTTCTTACGGAACTTTCTCTTGAGGATTCGTAGCCTGCATTTCTACTTGACTCCTGGGTCTCCTTTTCTTCTGAGCTGAACTTTTAACTGTGGCTATAATACTTGCTGTACTAAATGCTGAAAGTTGATATAGCTGATTATGCCTTCTCTTGGGTCAAATTTTATCTAAAAGCCTTGGCTCTCCTTGGATTTTATTTTGCATCCTGCCTCTTCGGGAATCTATTTATATCCGTATTGCTTTACATCTCAACCTTGAAATTCCTTTTTGTTTCTCTGGTATTGCCTCATCTTCCATAACTCGTCTCAGTTTTTCTAGTTCTTGTTCACTCTTTTTCTCTCTCCTCCCATGTCTTTGAGCTATCCTTTTTCTTTCAGAAGGCAGATCAGTCCTAAGAGTAATTCCTTACATTTTAACCTATGCCTGGAACTGAGCTTTCTCTACCTAAATATTAGTTCTGCCCTGCAATTAGCAGACAAGAGCCTTTGGTGCCTTGACTGATTGTTAAATTACAGCCTTCTTTTCCCTGTCCATCTCTATGTGTCGTTTTCCTAGCCATCAGTGCCATGGCTCGCAGTGCTTTATTCTGTAGAACATTGCCTTATAAAATTCTGTCTTTTACTGTTAAGCATTCAGCAAAACTCTGTATGACAGATACTATAGGAAAATGAATTGAATTGGAATTTTAAAGAAGGCTAAGTCTCTTGGAAATGTTGGCCTCCTTAACAGGGAGTTCTCTTAACAGCTGAATATGTGATCCAGTAGCTGCTTAGTTCAATACTATATATCTATGCCAATCACAACATCTGCTATGAGGCCCAGTTTGGATGTAGTAACCAAACAGCAGGGTACTCAGAGGAAGGCAATGAGGCAGAAATGGAGGACATTTACTGAAAAAAATGGATGCATGCAAATGCAAATTCCATTCTGTAAATAAACAAAACAGAATTATTTGGCTGTGAAGCTAAATATATCACCATCCATCACGGGCAGAATTCACCTGTAGGCCTTCTTCAGGCTATAATCAGCACCTGCAGGCACAGCCAGCTGGCATTTTAAAATAGTTGGTGGGAGCAAAAACCACCTATATGCTCAGTCCAGAGTTCATCTTTTATGGTACATGGTTATTAGTGATCCCATTACTAACTCTTTCTGACCTCCACTAGTTTTCAGCCTTTGAGGGCCTGATCTACAGACCTTGCTTATCCTTTTCTACCCGTCAGCTCTTTAGGTAACCCTCTGACTCTATGATGTTTTGGTCTTTGTCTATTCAAACACGTTTTGTATATTAGTCCATATTCATGCCAACACAACTAAGTGCTGAGCTCAGGACATAACAGAATACTGTTTCAGGCAGATGCATTCTATAAAATAAAACTTGCCAAAGACTTTGCTGTTTTCTATATAGTGTTACCTGAATGATTCTATGTTAACAATGTGCCTTCCCCATTTCCCACCTTCATCCCATCTTTTACCACTGCTCTAAATCAAGTTTTACAATTCCTGCCTAGACTTCTGGATTTGTTGATACTGATGAATTATTTATTTAACTATAATATGGTATTCTAGATTAACACTGATTATCTCGGCCGCCCGCCACTGTCTGAAGTCCAAGTATGTTACATTTTGCCTCTCCCCCAGGCTTTTCTTGTAACTTTAAGTGGGTTTGTGGTTGTCTAGACTCTCTGATATTGGCTCTAGCACCCACTTATGGTGATTCCCCCGTGATATAGAATGGATCTCCTCCACCCCAATTCCCTTTAACCTCTGTTAGATTAGACCTTAAAGAAAAATATTTACTTTGTAGGTCTAATCTCTCTCTCTCTCTCTCTCTCTCTCTCTCTCTCTCTCTCTCTCTCTCTCTCTCTCTCTCTCTCTCTCTCCCACACACACACACACACACACACCCAAACTTCATAGGTTTGTTCATGTCTGTGTATGTGTATATATATGTATATATATATGATATATATGAGTAGACCTATGAAGTTTTTTGTGTGTATGTATGTATGTATATATGTAGATATATATGTATATATGCATACACACATATACAAAATTGTTCCCCAATATCTGAGGCTGCATTCCCAGTCCCCATGCTGCCTGCGTCTCCAGGGAAGGGAAGAGGATTAGATTCAAAGTTCAGCTCCATTTCTGAAGAGGACAATCCCAAGTTCCAAGTCCAAACCACCCTCCTCGGGCTTTCTTCCTAGGCACCCTGACTTTTCAGGATTTCCTGCCAGACCATCTGGCTGCAATATTCCACCTAGAATCTTGGCTCCAAGGTCCCCATAGCTCAAACCCCTGGGTCATAGGCACCTGAAACCAAAAAGGACAAAGAAAACAGAATAAGACCCCAGCGACATGATCTAAAAGGAGATAATCAGGGAAGATATTCAGTCTCTCACTTCCGTTCATGGCACTGTGCTGTGAATGAACTATATGTGATATTCCTCTGGCCACAGCAGGAAGAGCAGGTGGGAAGGAGAGCACACTTAAGAGAGCAAATGTCCCAGTCTGCTAGTCTAAAAAGATTCGTCTGTTCCAGCTATGTGGCCACGCTAAGGAGGCTATTCCCACCCATGTGACAGAAGAACATAGGACGGGAGAATAACTCTTTCTAGGAGCAGGATGCCTTCAGATCAGGAGATCTGGAAATGCACAAAGCCATCCCTATTATACTAGTTACTTTACTGGCTTAAACTACATCCTGGGTTTAATTTTACTGGACCTGCTGGTTGTTGTTGATCATCTGAATCCATTGGCCCCTCCTTCTGAGATTTAGGAAACCGATATCCTCAATGCCTCTTGCTTGCCCTTAACCAATTCTTTTGGGTCCAAATCCTATCTCTAAAATTAGCTTTCTGTGTGACCTTGGGCAAATCAATACCCTTATCTTTTTCAGTTTCTTCATCTGTAAAATGAGAATAAAAACACTAGTAATGTTCATCTTAAAATCACTTTCAACAGTCAAGTGAGATTGTATGTAAAGCACTTTGCAAAGCTTAATGAGTTATATGAATGTTGGTTATTATTTTTAATATCCCCATTGAAAAAATCATAGGTGACCAGAAAGTCATGTCAATATTTCCAGAGAATCAGGAAGCCGAATCAAGAGAGGCACAGCTTGAGCCTTAGCCCCATCGGCTAATCAAATCCTGAGCACACCTTGGGTCACCTATCAGAAGAAAAAAGTAGTCTAACCCATGTTGCAGGGGGGAGAAGGAAACCCTAGTAGATAATGGTCCTATTACAGCAGCCCATTGCCTATGAGATAAAACAATGTCTTGGCCCGGCAGTTGAGGACCTCCATAACTTGACTTTAACTTAAAATTCCAGCTTTATTTCATCATGCTGCCTTTATGCCCTCTGAATTTCAAACAAACTAAAGCATTTACTGTTTTTCTATCTTTTCCCATACTCTGTGCTTCCATGTACTTACGTATACTCTCACTCAGATCCCTAATGAACTCTCCTCATTTCTAGTTGCTATAACCTCTCTTTTCTTTCAAAGACCAGTCCAAGTCCACAAATGCCATGAAGTATGCCCTACCTCAATTCAGTCTTTATGAAGACCCTATCATAACAGGGGTAGAGCCAACATGGAAGAGTAGAGGCAGCAACTTAGCCAAACTCTCCCAACATTCCCCTCTGAACAACTTTTACTTCTCAAATAGAATTGGGGAGCAATAGAGCCAACAAAAAGGTCAGAATGAACATTTTCCAGCACAAGATAACTGAGGGGTTTGGCAGGTGAGTTCTGTGACACTTTGGTTGGGGCCAGCCTAAAGCATAGCAACAACCAGCAGTAGACCTTGGAAGCAGTTGTAACAATAGCAGCAGGAGCAGCTTCAAGGGCTCTGATCCCAGAGACAGTAAGAAGGTCAGACAAATAGAAAGAAAATACAGGAGACCCTGCACTGCCCATATATGGTTCTGAGTGGCAGTTCCAGGGTAGCAAGAAACAATACCACTGATATTTGCAGGAGAAAAAGGGACCTAGCTGAGTTGGAGAAGAGCACTTGTGGTTCCTCACAAAAAAATTGGAGCCTGGGTCCCAGTTACAGGGCCCCAAGGAGCACTAGTGGTTCTTGCTGCAGAGCAGGAGGGGCCTTTCCTAGGCATAGATCAGAGTTTAGACCAAGAGAGCAGGAAACATAACATACCTCTCACTGAATCACACCAAATGGGAGGCACCAAAAGCTTGCAGACCCCATAGAACTAGTTCTGAAAACATCAGCGTAAAAAAAGCCTGAAGCTTAGGATAGTGCCTCCACACCCTCAGGTGAGCAGAGTTCAATTTAACATAAAGTTCAAAGTCAAGAAATAGGCTGGAAAAAGTGAGCGAACAACAGAAAAAGAAGTTGACCATAAAAAGTTACCAGAGTGGCAGAGAAGACCAAGATATAGACTCAGAAGAAGACAACAATGTGAAAATAGCTACAAATAAATCCTCAAAGAAAATTGACAATAGGACACAAAGCTCAACAAGAATTCCTGGAAGAGGTAAAGAAAGAGACAAGAGTATTAGAAGAAAAATTGAGAAAAGAAATGACAGTAAGGCAAGAAAATTTTGAAAAGAAAATCAACAGGTTGGTGAGTGACAAAAAATGTTTAAGAAACTAACACCTTAAAAATAGTACTGGCCTTATAGTGAAAGAGGCACAAAAATTTCTTAAACTCCTTTAAAAGCAGAATTGGCTAAATGGAAAAGGAGGTGCAAAAATTCGTTGAAGACAAGAACTCCTTAAAAAGCAGAATTTGCCAAATTTTTTATAAAGAGGTACAAAAGAGGAACAAAAACTATTTTCGAAAATAGTTCTTTAAAAATTAGAATTGGGTAAATGGAAGGTAAAGACTCTATGAAACATCAAGAAACAATAAAACAAAGTCAAAAGAAGGAAAAAAGAAAATTTGTAAAATATCTCATCAGAAAAATATAACTGACCAGGAAAATAGATTGAGGACAGATAATTTAAGAATTATTGGACTACTTGAAAGCTGTGTTTTTTTTAAAAGAGCCTAGACATATTTCAAAAAATTATCAAGAGAAACTGCCCTTTTATCTTAGATCCACCAGGTAAAATAGAAAATGAAAGAATCTACCCATCCCCTTCTGAAAAAGAACCCAAAATGAAAACTCACAGGAATATTATAGCCAAATTCCAGAGCTCCCATGTTAAGGAGAAAATATTGCAAATAGGCAAAAAGAAATAATTCAAATATCCACATCTAGAATCACACAAGATTTGGCAGCTTTCACATTAAAGAAGCAAAGAGTTTGGAATATGATATTCTAGAAGACAAAGGAGCTAGGATTACAACCAAGAATGACCTCCCCAGAAAAACTGAGTGTAATCCTTCAGGGTAAAAAAAAATATTTCAAAACTAAAAGCCAAAGCAATTAAGCTATTTTTTGTGGGGGATTCATGCACAGTTCCATGCAATTCCATGCAAAAAAATATTTACTGAAATAGTGAAGCTTCAAGCATCCTCGATGAAAAGGCCAGAGCTAAATAGAAAATTTGACATTTAATCACAAGACTCAAGAGAAGTATAAAAAGTAAACATAAAGAGAATTCATAAGGGACTCAATATGGTTAAACTGTTTACATTCCTATATGGGAAGATGATGCATATAACTCCTGACAACCTTATCATTGCCAGGGCAATAAAAAGGAGTTTACATAGACAGAGGGCATGTGTGAGTCCATTATTTTGGAATGATCTCAAAAAAATGAAGGGATGAGAAATAGTGATTCAGTGGGAGGAGGAGAAAAGGAGAGGTAGAATGGGGAATTTTTCTCACCTAAAAAGGAGGGCAAGAAAGAACTTTATAAGTAGAGGGAGAAATGTGGGAATGGCAGGCAATGCTTGAACCTAAACCTTATTGAAATTGGTTCAAAGAGCGAAGAACACATATACATGCTCAGTTGTATATAGAAATGTAAGTTATGCATTAGAGAAATAGGAAGGGAAGGGAATAAGAGAAAAGGGAGGAATATTTAAAAGGGTAAAATATTAAGAGAGGCAATAGTCAGAAGCAAAAAGAAAAGACTTGAGGAAAGATAGAATAAAAAGAGAGAGAAAGAAACAGAAGAAAATGGGATGGAGGGAAAAACACAGTGAGTGTTCATAATGTGAGAATGCTAATGAGATAAGCTCACCCATAAAACAGAGGCAGATAGCAGAATGGAATAGAAACCAGAATCCAAGACTATATTATACACAAGAGACACAACTGACAAAGATACACATAAAGTGGTGATGAGAATACCATCTCCTCAATGTAGCCTTCCCTGATGTCCTTCTCTTTCTCCAGCTCCTTAAAAAAATTCACTTTTCTCTCTTGTCAGTTCTCAGGGCACTTTGAACAACTTTCATGCTCTATTCTGTTTTAGTTATTTTTTTTTGCATGACATTATACCATCTTTCCAGTCAGAAGAATGTCCCATCTGCCTAAGGAAGGTAGATGGCACAGTGGGTAGAGTGCTGGACCTAGAGAAAAAAGCTGAGTTCAAATCAGATCTTAGACATACATTAGTTGTATGATCCTGGGCAAGTCACTTAAGCTTTGTTTGCCTCAGTTTCCTCGTTTATAAAATAGAGTTAAAAACAGCACCTACTTCCCAAGATTGCTTTGAGCATCAAATGAAACAAAAGTTGTCAAGGGCCTAGCACAGTGCTGGCACATAGTAAGTGCTATATAAATGGTAGTAGCAGCAGCAGCAGCAGCAGCAGCAGCAGCAGCAGCAGCAGTAGTAGTAAATGTTATTGTTGTTATACTGTAGGATCTAGCAGTGCTCACATAAGATTATTGCTCACTTAGAGCCTCAGAGAATGTAGTTTTCCCATGCACACAGTAGGTACTTGGCAAATGCTTATGATATGGAATTGAATTTGCATGGGCTTCAGAAGCCTCTGTTTTTCTGTCATGCCGGGAGAAATTTTATTAATAAGAAAGCTGCTTCTTGAGTAGAGTACTCTAGTGAAAGTTCAAGGATCTCGGCAGACCGTCTGTGATTATAGGGCCATATTCCTCTATAACAGGATTATGGAGCTGAAGCTTCTCATAATGCATCCATTTCTTCTGAGACCATTGCTTCTCTTCTACTGGAAAGGATTTCTTCCCTTCCACTTGTGCATGGAATTGTACATGAATCCCCCACAAAAAGCTTAATTGCTTTGGCTTCAGGTTTGGGATGGGAGCGAGAGTGGTGGTGGTGTTGGAATAATTCTAGGTCAGGAACAGACAGCAATAAAATGGAAATGAATGTTTTTCAATATAAGATTAGCATGCTCTTTCCCTGACTAAAACTGCCTCTTGGCATGTATGCCAAAGCACGTGGCTGTGAAGAATTTTCCCATTGCTGCGCAAATAAAGATGCCATATATTTGGTTTATTCTCAGGGGAAAAAAACAACCAGAAATATCTTTTTAAAAAATTAAAGTAACACCCTTCTACCTCCTCCATGTTTCTGAAAAAATACTTGAATACGTTTCAACAAGTTCTCATGCAAAAAATTCAATTATCTATCCATAAATATGGATGAAATAAAGAAATGTATATTTTGCCCCATAAATTCTATAATTTGTTCCAGTCTGACTAGTACTTGCAATTTCTTGGATGAATGCTCCCCCTATCTTTTGGCTCTCTTGCAGTGGTTAGCCACACAAATGAACAATGTGGTAAAATAATTTCAAGTAAAATCAAATAAATCTCTCTGTATGTCCAACCTGTGGATAGAAGCATTTGCATCTGTTCCACGGGCAAAGAAATGGAGTGGAGAGAATTCTGAGCTAAGCATCAGAAGACTGAGGACCCAGTCTTGGGATGGCCAACAAGTCACTGTGTGACTTTAACTGTCAGTTTATTTCCTCAAACTTTAGCTTCTCATCTAGAACGTGGAAATCGTACCTGTTCAGCCTACCTACCTCACAAGATTGTTGAGGATCAAATTAAATATCAGTGACAACACATCGTAAAGTTCTATATTAATAATTGGGCAAGCAGGTGGCATAGTGGATAGAGCGGCAGGGCTGGAATCAGGAAGACCTGTGTTAAAACCCAGCCTCAGACACTTACTAGCTGTGTCATGCTGGGCAAGTCATTTAATCCTGTTTCCTTCGGTTCTATGTCTATTAAATGAGCTAGAGAAGGAAATGGCAAACCATTCCAGTATCTGTCAACAACAAAAAAAAAAACCCAAAAGGGGTCACAAAGAGTCAAACATGACGGAAAAGAACTGAACGCCAACATAATAATAATTAGCAATTGTATCGCATTATAAAGCTCACAAAATGCTTGATAATATCTCATTTTAACCTTATAGTAATCTTGTTAAGAAAGTGTTTGAGGAATTCTTGTCTCCATTTTAGGATAAGAAAATGGGCTCAGAGAATAATTATTTTTTTTGGAAGGGGGAAGGCAAGGCAAGTGGGGTTAAGTCACTTGCCCAAGGTCACACAGTTAGTAAGTATACAGTGCCTGAGGCTGGATTTGAACTCAGGTCCTCCTGACTCCAGGGCCGGTGTTCTGTTCACTGTACCACCTAGCTGCCCTGAGAATAATTAATCAAAAAGTATTATTAAGCATTTATCATAGCCATGCACTGTGCTAATCTCTTGAGATAAAAATACAAAATCAAGACAGTCCCTGCCCTCAACCAACTTCAATTCTCAAAGGAGAAGACTACACATATAGGTTGTGATAGCCACGGAAGGGTGTTTTGGTCTCAAAAGTTACAGAAATGCCTAGTGGAACAGGAGGGCAGTCCATTGAGATGACCCTTCTAGAGGCAATGATAGCTTAGTGCTTTTATTATGGTTCTCAGGACATGAGATAAAAAGAGGAAGAAGGTTATATCAGTGGTGGCAGAGCAGAAATTGGCTAGGATAAAGGTGAGGATGCATAGTAATGGTCAGTTTAGAGAGTGATTTACTTAATACTTTCCTTCCCAAGCACAGTCTTTGGTGGTCTTGTTTGGAGGCAGAGCAGCAGCAGTGGCAGGGCTGAAAAAGATTACGAAAGCTAAGCAACTTACCTGGTCACACAGTACCGTGACTGACATAGGGTCTGAATCCAAGCCTTCCCAATACCTTGTCCAGCACTCTACCAAGTATATTATGTGTCTTTTGAAATGGAAGATTACTTTTTACTTTAGAAAGGGATAGAAGCTGAGATGGCTCCATAGAATAAGAATTCATAATCCGTTCACTCTTTACACTCAGAAATCTAAGCTTACTGTAGAAAAAATACAGGATAACCATTTGTTGAGGGACTCAAATACTGAGCAATGAGTTTAGATTTTGGATTCTTAGCAACAGGAAGATAAGGTCAAAATGGGTACATGATTTAGATACAAAGGATGATACCATGAGAAAATTAGAACAAGGAAGAGTTTTCTTATCACATCTATGGAGAAGGAAAGAATTTATGACCAAATAAGAGATAGAGAACATTATGAAATGCACGGTAGATGATTTTTATTATATTAAATTAAAAGGGTTTTGCACAAACAAAACCAATGCAAACAAAATTAGAAGGAAAGCAGAAAGATGAAAATTTTTATAGACACTTTCTGATAAAGGCCTCATTACTCAAATATATAGAGAACGGAGTCAAATTTATAAGAATACAAGTAATTCCCCAATTGATAAATGATCAAAGGATGTGAAGGAAGTTTGCAGATGAAGAAATTAAAACTATCTATAGTCTTATGAAAAATGCTCTAAATCACTATTGATTAGAGAAATACAAATTACAACAACTCTGAGGTATCACCTCACACCTACTAGATTGGCTAATATGACAGAAAAGAAAAACGATAAATATTGGAGATGCAGAAAAAATTAGACCCTAATGCATTGTTGGTGGAATTATGAAGTGATCCAATCATTCTGGAGAGCAATTTGGAACTATGCCCAAAGGGCAATCAAACTGTGCATACCCTTTGATCCAGCAATACCACTACTAGGTCTGTATCCCAAAGAGATCATAAAAAGGGGAAAGGACTTACACGTACAAAAATATTTATAGCAGCTCTTTTTGTGGTAGCAAAAAATTGGGAAGTAAGGGGATGCCTATCAGGGAGTGGCTGAACAGGTTGTGGTATATGAATGTAATGGAATACTATAGTGCTATATAAAATGATAATAGGAGGATTTCAAAAACACCTTGAAAGATTTACATGAACCGAAGATGAGTGAAGTGAGCAAAACCAGAACATTGTATAGTAATAGTAACATTGTGTGATGATCAGCTATGATTGACTTAGTTCTTCTCAGCAATAAAATTCCAAAAGACTCATGATGGAAAATGCTATCCACATCCAGAGAAAGAACTATGGAGTCTGAATGCAGATCAGAACAGATTATTTTCACTTTTTTGTTTTTGTGGCTTTTCTCTTTTGTCCTATTTCTTCTTTCACACTGTGACTAATGGGGTAATTTTTTTTTTCGTGATCGTACATTTACAACCTATATCAGATTTGCTTGCCATCTTGGGGGTGGAGAGAGGGAGAAAAATTTGGAACTCAAAATCTTATAAAAATGGATGTTGGAAAGCATCTTTACATGCAATTGGAAAAATTAAATACTATTATATATTTATGTGTATGTGTATATGTCCATGTGTGTATATGTATATATATTCTAGGCAATGGGAAACTGTTAGAAATCTTTGAATAAGGTGGTATTAGATTTTAAGTTTAATGACTGCAATTATCTAAGTTCTGTATCTCCAGCAACATTTAGCATAATCCTCTACACACAATAGTGATTTAATGTAGCATGAGCATGGCATAGAATCCCAGTTTTTCTTTCTTGGATGATTCTGGTTTGCCCACCTCATCTATCTCCATGCTGGCAGGTCAGGAGTTCCAAGGGGGCTGATCACACTGGTACAACTCTCAAAATCCTAGGGATAACCTGTTTTGGGGTAAGCTATATGTCTGCCTTTCATAACTCTAGCTCCTGAAGGCCTGACAGGGTTTTTCCTCTTTAAACAAATCAGCCAAGATGAGATTAACTTTTAATCATGAAACATCTATTAAACATGAAAATGAAAGCAAGAATAATTTCACAAAATAATTCACCCATAGACCTGTGTTGCTCCCTACCACTAATATAGATAGTGTCCATGGGCACACATATTCAGAAATCTAGCTGAGAGACATAGGAGTAGAGAATTCCATGTGCCCAGGGCAGTTCATACCTCTGGGCTGATGGTTTTGATCTCCTAAGGGAATGGTCTGCACTATGCATTGGCTGATAAGAATCATTTATCCTCTTTTGGGCGTCTCTGTTTTCCTGCTGTCTAGAGCTGCTGCTTGGCTGGCTGCTACTCTGAGGCTGCTGGGGAAAAAATTAGCTTTGTTAGTACAAACAGAAACCGTGAACCTGAGGTCTACAGAGCTATTCAGGTATGCTCTCTTGACTGGGCTCTGTGGCAGCATTAGCTTTCTCAATGAAACAGTTCTCCTAAATCTTCAGAGTTATTCAGATCTGCTGAGTGGGGTATGAGGGCTTCTCTTTCTCAAACTGTAGATGAAAGTAAAAAATAAGGAAAATTAGCATTTTCTTTCCCCAAACAACTCTTCAAACAACCTTTCTTTCATCCAATGAGCTTTTGAGAACAGCAGGGCTTTTCCCCAATTAGATTGGCTCCCTAAACCAGCTGAAAAATCAATCTCGTTCCACTCAACTGGAATCAGCCCAAATCAGTCACTCTTTTTTCCTCAGCCTGCTACAAGCAGCTTAGTTTCTGTTTCTAATCTACATGTATATCTCTTCTTCTGACAGTTGCACTCTTCCTCAACATCTTCTAACTACTCATTGACTAGCCTCTATCTTAAAGTAGGGTCTGTTTGTGTGAAGTAGCTCACCTGTACCTTAGGGTAAGAAACCAAAATTCGAATTCGAATCATAGACGTTGTTGTTCGGTTGTGTCCAATCTTCATGAACTCATTTGGGATTTTCCTGGCAAAGGTACTAGAGTGGTTTGTCATTTCCTTCTCCAAGTCATTTTACAAATGAGGAAGCTTAAGAAAACAGAGTTAAGTAACTTGCCCAGGGTCACACATCTAGTAAGCACCTAAGGCTCTATTTGAACCCAGGGAGGTGAGTCTTCCTGACTCCAGGCCAAACAGTATATGTATTGTACCATGTAGCTCATAAACATGATGTTAGTCAATATACGTTTATCTCAAAAGTAGCGTAAATTTCTAATGATTAGTACTTTCCAGCTATCACTCCCAAATTCTTCTATTTGTATGTAAATGATCTGCTGGAAAACAAGATATTTAGGACATCTTTGCCTTCAGTGACTACTTTTTTTCCTCTAAGTACTACTTTCTTCCAGGTCCTTCCAAAACTGTCCACATTTTTCTTCTTTTCTATGATTAAAGTTATCCACATCTGAAAGTGAGAAACACCTTACCTCGATACATATTTGTTGTCATTTTTTGTAATATAATGATTTTTTAACAACAAAACAACAAAATGGTATCATGAGAGGACTAATACAATAGGATAAGAGCTGCTTGGCTTTATCATATTAGCTCTAAATAAACACTGCTTCTCTTTTTTAAGTATGAATATTGCTTAAGATTCTATGCCCAATCCTCTTATTCTCTCTGTACTCTCTTCCTTGTTATCCCATTCATTCCTATGACCTTAAATTTCAAGTCCAGTGAAAACTCACAAATCTACATCTCTAATCACTGGCTTGCTTGCTGTTTCTAGCAACACACTACACCTCTCAGCTCTGGGCATTTTTCCTGCCTATTTTCCATGACTCAAGCTATCTCCCTCCTCATCCATACCTCTAGGCTTCCCTGGCTTCCTTCAAATCTGAGCTAAAGTTCGCTTTCTTCAAAAAGCCTTTCTCACTCCTCAATCTTAGCATGTTCTCTCTTATATTATCTCCAATTTATCCTGTCTGTACTTTGCTTATACGCAGTTGTTTGTAGAGTCTGTCTCCCTCATTAAATGGGAACTCTTTGAGGGTGGGAACTATTTTGGGTTCATTTGGTTTTTGTTTTGTTTTTTTGTTTTTGCCTTTCTTTGTGTCCCCAGTATTTAGTACCTTACAATTATATATGGTAGGTGCTTAATAGATGCTCATTAACTTGATAGCTCTAACTATATCTCAGTTAGTTGAGTTCCCATATCCTCCACTGTCTTCCAAACAATTTTACCAGGTGTTCTGCCAAGCTCAACATGTCCAAAATTTAACTCATCACCTTTATCCCTAAATCATTTCCATTTCTGATTTCTCTTTTTGTATTAGTGGCATCACCACTTTCCCTATGACTCCTTAATTCCCTGCAATCAGCAGCTGCCCCCATTCTGTTGACAATTACTTCACAGCGTCTCTCAAATAGATGTATGCATGAATATATACATACATATTTACAGACAGACATGCATACGTATAATTCTCACTGTTCTGGCCCTGAGTTAAGCCTCATTTCCTTTGTCCCAAATTATTACTGTCAACTATATCTGATATTCCTGACTCTGGTCTCCTCCCTCTGACCCATGTTGTTGCACACCACCACCAGTGGTATACCACAGTTGCTTTAATTTTCCTAAAGCTAAGTTAAAATTTGTTTCTCCTATTCTTAAAAATATGTCTTTCACCTTTAATCCTTCTAAGCTTTGGTATCTATAAACTTTTCCAATATTTTCTCTGATGTATAGAATATAAGTTCCTTGAAGGCAGGTACTGTTAATTTTTATTTTTTATCCTTAACGCCTAGAAGAGTATCTGATATATAAATTAAAGGCTTAATTAATGCTTATTGAGAGACTGATGTATAATACCTTGGATAAAGTAGTCATTTATGCTTGGGGGCAGGTAGGTATCCCAATGGATAGAGCACTGGGCTTAGAATCAGGATGACTCATCTTCATGAGTTCAAATCTGGCCTCAGACACTAGCTATATGATTCTGAGCAAATCACTTAACCTGTTTCCCTCAGTTTCCTCATCTGTAAAATGAGTTGCTGAAAGAAATGGCAATCCACTCCAGTATCTTTGCCAAGAAAAGCCCAAATGGGGTCACAAAGAGTTAGACACTACTGAAAAAATGACTAAACAAAGCTACAAAGCATTAAATGTTTTCTGAACATATATTTTGGCCAAACTGGGCTGTTTGCTTTTCCCTGAACAAACTAAGCTTTTTCAACTTGCATACTTTCAACTTTCTGCTTACGTCTTTGCACTCTGGCTTCTGACCTTATTATTCAACCGAAACAACTCTCTCCAAAGTTACCAAAGATCACTTAATTGCCAAAGCTAATGACATTTTCTCAATTTTCTTCTTTCTTGAATTCTCTGTAGCCTTTGACACTATTAATCACCTTCTTCTTGATAACTTTTGTCTTTCTATATGAGTGCTCTCTCCTGGTTCTCTTCCTACCTTTTTTTTTTTACCACTGCTTGGTTCCTTTGCTGAATCTTCCTTCAGCCCAGAACTTCTAATTGTGAATGTTCCCAAGGCTGTGCTCTGAGCCCTCTTCTCATCACCCTCTAGGATATTTTGTTTGATGATCATATTTGTTTTAATAGATTCAATTAAGATCTTTAAGCAGATGATTCTCAGATCTATTGATACAGTCAATACTAGCCTGAGCTCTGGGAATACAAAGAAAGGCAAAAGACAATCTCACTCTCAAGGATTGCTTTCTCTAATAGGGAGACAATATGAAAACAACTATTTACAAACAAACTATATACATGATAAATATGTTACAACCAGCATCTCAAAGGCATTTGAATATTAAGGCAGATTTGGAAAGGCTCCCTCTAGAACATGGGATTTCAAATGAGATTTGAAGAAGCCAGGGAATGCAGGAGGTATAAATAAAGAGAGGTCGGGGTATGGGAGATAGTGAAAATGCACTAAGTCTGGAGGGAGTTTCTTGTTTGAGGAGCAACAAGGCTAATGTCACTGGTAGAGTATGTGGTGGGTGTAAAAAAAATTATAAAGATAGGAGAGAGCCAATAGACTTTTGAATTCCAAAAAGAGGATTTTACATTTGATCCTGGAGGTGATAGGGAAGCATTGGAGTTTGCCATGTAAGAATTGACCTGTGCTTTAAGTAGATCAATTTGGCAGCTGAGAGGCGGATGAATCATAAAGCTCTACCTGACCTCTGGTCTAGCACCTCCAAAAGCCAATTACACTTCTTGAACTGGCTATCCCATAGACATCTTAAATTTGACATATCCAAAACTGAAACCATTGTCTTTCTTTGCAAATCCTCCTCTCTTAAATTTCCCATTACTATGAAGATTACCACCATCCTCCCAGTCAACTAGGCTTGCAATCTGTTGCCATCCTCAACTTCTCACTCACCCTACATAGTTAGTCACTTGTCAAATTCTGTCAATTCTGCCTTCATGCTCTCTCTCATATATACCCTGTTCATTCATCTGACACTACTACTAGTATGATATTGGCCTGTATCACCTCATTCCTGGACTATTTGAATAGCCTGTTGGTTAATTTCCTTACCACAAGTCTCTACCCCGCCCAATCCATCCTTCACTTAGTTGTCAAGCTGATAATCTTCCTAAAGATCAGATCTTACATGTCACACTCCTCACCACCACCACCAATACCACCACCCCTACTCAATAAACTCCTGACAGCTCCCGACTACCTTCAGGATCAAATACAGAATCCTCTGTTTGGCTTTTGAAGCCTTTCATACCCCGGCCCCTTCCTACCTTTCCAGTTTTACACTTCAGCCCCCTCCCACACTTTGTGGTCCTGTAACCCTGGCCTCTTTGCTGTTCTTCTCACAAAACACTGTATCTCTCAACTTCATGTATTTTCATTGACTGTCCTTCATGCTCAGAATGAGCTCCTTCCTTGGCTTCTTCTCCTAGCTCCTTTGGCTTCCTTCAGGACTCAGCTAAAATTACACCTTCTGCTTGAAGCCTTCCCCAGTTCCTCTTAATGCTAGTGCTTTTCTTCTGTTTATTATCTCCAATTTATCCTGTCTATATCTTGTTTGCATATAGTCATTTACATGTTATCTCTCTCAATATACTAAAATCTCCTTGAGAACAGGGACCATTTTCCTCTTTACATCCCTCAATACTCAGCACAATGCTTGGCACATAGTAGGTACTTAAAAATACTTCTGGACTTGTCTCCATACCTGGGCTCCTGCTCTTCCCTCCAATAGTCTTTCTATTCTCTCCATCTATTGCCACCTGTTAAAATAATGCTATCAAATCTTCAAGGCTCAGCTCAAATATCACCTCTTCCATGATGTTTTCCCTGATTTCTAGAAGGGATATCTCCAACTGCTAAACACTTATATTAATTTCTCTTCCTCATTTTCGTAACCTCTCTTGTATTATATTTGTTTATGCCAATGTGTGATCTCCCCTTCTTGTCTCTAAGCTCTTAGCAGGCGGGTACCATGTATTTCACTTCACCCCTGCATCCTAGTACCCAGTGCAGGGCCTTGCCCAAAACTGCTTCTTGGTTCATGCTGCTGCTGCTGCTGCAGATCTTAGGATAGATAGCTTATATACCACCTTAGTGATTTCCCAAATTTCTTAGCCTTTGTAGCCTATGATTATTTGAACAACTTATACAAACTGATTCTTCAGCGGTTGAAACTGCATAACAATGCTTTCCATTTGTATAGCTTCCAAAGCCCTTTCTAGTACACAACCTCAGGTAATACTGACAACAGCTCTGAGGTAGGCAGGAGTTGGTATCATCCCCTTTTTAAAGATGAGGAAAATGAGACTAAGTGAGGTTAAGTGATTTATCCAAGGTCAAAGAGCTTGATCTTGGCAAAACAGTGAATAAAACAGGTCTCTTTACATCATGTGGTCTCTTTATTTAACTCAATCTTTCATCTCCTCTTTATTCAGTTAGCTACTCCTTCCGAATCTCGCGCTTGCTGAAGAACTATCACCCAGGGTAGAAAAAACATTGAAAGAGGACTTAAAGGTGATCTTTCCTTTCAAAAATGCTTTACCTAACCATGCATTCAGATATATGAGTATGTTAAAGGTATTTATCTTCATGGGTGATTTGGAATGAGAAAGAGGGCATAGATCAAATAAGAAACAGTTGTCACTCTCTTTGTCTTTTACCATTTTACAAAGATCGGGGTAACAGGGACCGGGAAAAGGTGTGATTGTTATTTTGCCAGG
The DNA here is from genome assembly GCA_028646595.1 of Phalanger gymnotis. Taxonomy (NCBI): domain Eukaryota; kingdom Metazoa; phylum Chordata; class Mammalia; order Diprotodontia; family Phalangeridae; genus Phalanger; species Phalanger gymnotis. Next base: position 90,173,332 of record CM053624.1, read on the forward strand.
AATATATTGAGTTTTACTGTCAGTGGCACAAAGGTCACATCTGCATGATGGTGAGCATCTGCTTGGAAAGCAGAAAGTCCAGTTGAATGGGTTGGGAGAGAGTTGATCATAACCATCACAACAAATTGGCTGCTATAGTCAATTTCAGCCCCGGTGAATTGAAACAAATGAAGTGAATCTTTCATTCAAGCTGGATGATTGTAGGACTGCTAAGACAGCTGTGAGACTTGGCCAAATTCTCTGTCAATCAGGTATGCCGTCTGATTAGCTGGTAGCTTCAGTTGAAGAGGATCCCTATACGTGTGTGGCCATGTGAAGAGAGTGCTGCAGTTGGAGTTGGGAACATGTGGGTTTGTGTTCTTCCTCAAACCCTTACTAGTTGTGTGACCCTTACAAATATCTGAACCTCTTTTTTCTTATCTATAAATGAGGATAATAATATCACTTACTTCACAGAGTAGTGGCAAAGGGCAAATGAGATAATATATACATCACATGAGATAATGTCTGTTTCAGAGACAAAAGATCTTCATCACCCTGAGGCCAGATAGCTGTCCTTTATGTCATACTGCCTCTCAAGGAATGTTTTAGTGTCTATATTTGCAGGTAAGGAAACTGAGTCACACAGCGATTAAGTGACTTGTCCAAGCTCCTGTGGCTAGTAAAATATAGTCGGGACTCAAATCCAGGCATTCTGATTCCAAGTTAATCCTTTTTCCATTACTCCACCCTGCCTCTCCATTATGCCAGTATGTTTGTACTAGCCTCTCCATTGTGCTAATACATTTGTACCAGCCTTGACCTTCTCTGAAAGCAGTAAAAAGGAAAGGAAGATGCATTTATTAAGAGCTTGTTATGTGCCCAACACTATGCTAAGCATTTTACAAATCTTATCTTATTTGGTACTCACAGTAACCCTGGAAGACAAGTGCTATTATAATCCCTATTTTTACAAAGGAGGAAACTGAGGGAGACGGTAATTTAATAACTTGTTTAGGATCACACAGCTAGGAAGTACCTTAGGCTAGATTTGAACTCAAGTCTTCTCATTCCAGTCCCATGTCTCTCTTTACTGCACCACCTAGATACCTCTAAGTTCCTTGTCATTTTGAAGCCAGGTAGTAACTAAGCCAAGCAACACCATGAGACAGCCCAATATCTAATGAGGAGTACTGAGTTATTTTTAAATCGTTATCACCCTGAGATCATTATACATAATGAGAACTGACATTTATATAGTGCCTTGTGGTTTACAATGAGCTTTCTACACAATCTCCTTTGATCCCCACAACATCCCTGAGAAGTAGATATTACAAGTATTATTTTCCCCATCTTAAATATAAGGGAATAGAGTCTCATAGTGGTCAAAATGACTTGCCTAAAGATGCATGATTCAGTCCTTCCTCTTCAACAACAAATCCTTTACCTTCCCCCCTTCATTCCATTGCACAGTCTAGAATTATGGGACATTTTTGTCCCATGACATGTGAGAAGCACGAGGGGATTAAGCTCTGTGCTATAAGGTACCTGTTCGAAATACTCTACTTCAATAAACATTTAAATTCACCAATATGCAGAGCACTATCCAAAAGTGGAGAGAGAGTATAAGGAACTTATAATCTAGTAGGAGAGATAAGACACAGACACAAATGACTATATTACAAATTATAGCAATTTCTTCTTTTCAGCAGTCATCTTTTCTGTTTATCCTAAGTATGCAGAGCATGGAAATGCTTTTATGTGGCATGCCCATTATTATGCTCAGAAATAAGCCTGTGTTTTCACCTGTCTCCAACAAAGTGCCTTAAGAAATTTAAAGAGGGAGAGATTGCTTCCAGCCAAGGGTGGAGCAAGGGAGAAATTATGGAAGATTTTATGGGGGAATTGGCACCTAAAGTGAGCCATGAAGGGTTTCAATATGCAGAGATTGGGTGGAGACTAGATAGGGAAACCATTTTAGGCACAAAGGACAGTAGGAACAAAGAAAAGAGATGATAAAAAAAAACAACAAGACAAAGTTATAGGATCAGAGAGAGCTCAAAAGGATCTCTGAATCCAAATCCTTAATTTTACAGATGAAGGAAACTGAGACCCAGTGAGGAGGATAAGTGACTTATCCCGAGAGCTACCAAAATGCTAGGGACCTTCCTCTGGTTCTTTTATGGTCACCAGTATGGTATTCAATCTATTTATCTGTTATCTCTCACTCATTACAAGATAGACTTACTTTCTTTTCCCTGGTGGTAGCTTTTCTTCTTTTCTTGTAACACTCACTAGGCATCTTTCTTTTGCCTATAACCCTAACTCCTCTGAGGTCACTATCTCCTTTGAATCACAGGCTCATAGTCTAACTTACTCCATAAATGCAATCAACTGCTAAGTTTTATTGTTTATTCCATTTCAGCGTCTTCCTTGCATTGTGTCCTGTTTCTCAAATCCTACTGCAACTATACGTGTCCAGGCCCTCGTCTCTTTTTTTCATAGATATTATAATAACCTCTTTGGGTGACACGTGAACACCAAATGTAAGCGAGCAACCTTGAAAAGGGTTCAGCAAACCCCTACATCAAAGGTGCTCGTCTTCCTTAAATACCCCATACACTCTTTTATACATACTCTCATCTGTGATTCCAATATGATGTAGCATGTGCAGCAGGCATACTCTGGTAAAGCCTTCCCAGGAAATGGATAAACTAGGTTGAGAGTAACCGACAGTCCTCAAACTCATGGGCGAGCTAGGGGGACATCCATCCCCCAGCAGAATAGGCAGATGAGAACAATTTGTCCCAACAGCCATGAAGGCAGCTGAGGCAGGCACTGCAGAGCGCTCAAAGCTCGGTCAGACATCAAAGATGCCAAGGTCTTCCACCGCACCCAGGGCCATCACCAGTCATCTTGACTTTTGTCTTGCCACTGGACTTTGAAGACTCTGGAAGAGAGAGTAATACTGATGACTGTGTAACCCTGTCTCACTTAAATCCAATTCATTCACGAGTCAAGACATTATTTATGATGTCATTAGTCCTCTTTGAAAACAAAGGACCAGCAACAACAATAACCTCCTTACTGATCATCCTGCTCCTGTCTCCAGTCTATTGCAGATGCTTACTAGCTATGTGACATAGAGCAAGTTACTTAATTTCTCTGAGCTTTAGTTTCCTTGGGATAATAGTAGTAATCACTGCCTTCTAGTTTTGTTGTAGAGTAGGAGATAATGTATGTAAATTACTTTGCAACCCTTAAAAAGGCTACACAAATGTTAGCCAAAACTGTAATTGTCCAAACACATCACCATGTGTCATTCTCTACTTAACATTCTTTGGTTGCTCCTTATTTTACTATTGAATAAATTATAAATGGTTAGTTCTGTTACTTATGGGCTTCCATGATTTAAATCTAGCCAATTAATCTAACTTTTTTTCTAATTCTACTCCTCATCATATATTTTAAATTACAGACAAACTGGAACACTTTCCGATGCCTCCATTTTTATCCTACCCACTCCCTTCTCCATTCTTTTGTTCATGCCACCCGCAATGCATGAAATGGACTTCTCTCCTGCCTCCTCTTTCCATATGTTGAAATTCTTCTCCTTCTTCAAGGTCCAATTCAGATGCTGCCTACTTCATGAAGCCTTCCCTCATCTAACCCCAACCCTAAGCAACCTCCTGACAGAAATATTCTCCACTTCCCCACATTTATTATTGCACTTTACCGGTATGTTTCTTTCACATTTGCCTTATATCGTTGTTGTTTGTTGATTTATGCCCCCCTCCCAAAAAATAAACACTAAATTATAAGTTCCCTGATGGCAGAAGTTGTGTCATACCCATTTTTGTATATATTCAGTACCTGACACAGGGCCTTGTATGTAGTAGCTACTTAATGGCTAAGGGTAGGTAGGTGTTGCAGTAGATAGAGTGCCAGGCCTAAAGTCAGGAAGACCTGAGTTCGAATCTGGTCTCAGACACTTACTTAGCTATGTGACCATGGGTAAATCATTTAGCCTCTATTTGCTTCAGTTTCCTCATTTGCAAAATTAGGTTAGTAGTAGCACCCATCTCCCAGAGTTTGGGAAGATTAAATGAGATAAAAATTGCAAAGCACTTAGCATAGCCATCACCACGTAGTAAGCACGATATAAAAGTAATTATTATTAATGAGTGCATATGTGACTCTATATTTGATTAGGCTGAGCTATGTTCTCCCATTTTATTTTCCTAAATGACCTCCTACTTATATACATTGGATACGGAGGCGCTGGAGGAGAAGCACACTGGTTCTACTATTGTGACTAATGAAAACCGATAACCAGAGAAAGCCCAACATCTGTTTGCTATTATGAGTATTTGTTGCCCCGGCTTCTTTTCATCTACTCTCAGGATGATCTTGGTAAGCTGATCACAAGTTTTCTCATGGTTTACTTTTCCCTCTACTTCCTTTCACTGTTTTCTGATAAAATACTTCAACATCTCCTTCTATGGTGTTTTCAGATGGTACTATGTTGCGCTTAGTTGGCATGTTTCTCCACTTGGCAAAAAGATTGAATGTTTGCCAGCTGTGATGCTTTCTAGTTTCTTTTGGCCTCCTCACTGTGCTAATGGTTTCACATTGGTTGAATTAGTCTCTGAATGATGTTATTAAAAATCCATGTCCATGTTTTTGCCGTTTTCCTTTTTCAGAGCTGATAGCCCATTTAAACAAGTCAGGTTGTACCTGCTGTAGTTAGGAACAGTTTTTATCATTTATTCTATTTTATTATCAATTTTTTACCTTTGCTCCAATGAGTCAATCTTCCTATAACATAAACCACATATTCAGACAGATTCCTGTAATATAAACAGTTGTTAAATTATGGCCAATTTAATTTTCTTGTGTCCATGTCACTGACTACCTACATGACCTTGACCTTCCTCATTTCCCTTTTTGAGGCCTTAGGCTATAGATCAGTAGTATCAAAGTCAAATAGGAATGGAAACCAACCATAAGGACCACTAGAAGCAGCATATTGACTTAAAAAACCATGTATTAATACCATCTGTGTTCTTTTGTATTTTTATTTATTTCATTAAATATTTCTCAGTGATGTAACTTGATGCTAAAACTTTTTGAATAAATCATTTATGCTATACATGTAAAGTTTATGAGAAGTTTATAAGCATTTGGCCTTTTCTAAATCTCGATCTTGCACCATTTTCCTTTACATAAATACATACGTACATATACATACACACACATATATTCATACATATAATTTTTTCCATCATTCTCTGTATCCACCTTCACATTGAGTGACCAGTTATAAAGATATAAATTGACTTAATTTGAAGTATCCTTCCTGATTCTTCACAAAATTTTCCTACATTTTCATCCTTCACTATAGCTTTGACTTCTAAGCTACAATTATCACTATGGTCATCTGTAAAGGTAAGACTTAAAGGTAAGATAAGACTATTTATATAGATTATTAAAGATATTGAATACCAAGCTAAGCAGTTCGAACTATATTGAGTACGTAATGAGGTGGAACTGAAGGATTCTCACTCTTAGGGGTGGAGGATGGGGACTGAGGTGATCAAAGTTGTTCATTAGAAAATGTAATTTGGCAGTAGAATTAAATGATAGATGAGAGGAGGTATGATGGGAAGGGGAGAAACCCTTTAGGAGAATATTATAATAGTTGATATTGCAAGTGGTATTAAGGACCTATAGGAAAATGATAGCCATGAAATGGAAAGGAGGAGAGAGACAGATGCAGGAGATAAGGCAGGAGTGGATTGAACAAAGCTTGGCAACTGATTTGACATAGGGGATCAGAGTATAAAAAAAGAAAATGGGGAGGCTGAAAATACTGTCATGTAGAACATCTGCACCAGGGAAAAGGAACAAAAAGAAAAGGCATGTGAAAAAAGTGGTCACAGTTTTGGGAAAAGATAACCTTGAGAGCACCATAGAAGCAAAGAGAAGAAAGTGTGTGATTTCTTCGTTGTACTAGAAAAGGCATAGAGTCCAAAAGAAGCTGATCTTCTAAGTATAATCTGTCCTAGTCAGCCTTTGGCCTGCAGTAACATGTCCAATTCAGATTCTATACTTTAGGAAGGACATTCTCATATGGGAGGGTAAACAGAGGATGCTGAGCATTATGGTGAATGGAGTGGGGAGATATAGATATAGATGTATACATACACACATACATATATGTGTATATATACATATATGCATATATATGCATGTAGACATATATACATACACATATATGCATACATATATGTATATGTATACATATACATATATACATACATATACATATATACATATATATGTGTGTATATATATATATATATATAAATTGAAGGTACTGAAAGTGTCTAGCCTAAGGAAGGGAAACCTTGGCAGAGCCATGATAAATGTGTTTCTTTATCTTCAAATATTTGAAAGATCAATAAGTGAAAAAGGTACAAACTTGTCCTGCTTGGCTCTAGAAGGTAAAAGAAGCAACAGAAAGAAGTTGCCAAGAGGCAGATTCCAGATTTCTATAAGGAAACACTTCCTAAAAATGATAGCTATTCCATAGTGGAATGGGCTGTCCCAGCAGGCAGTGGGTTCCTCCTCAATGGGGGTCATCAAGCAGAGACTTTATAACTACTTGTTGGGGATGTTATCAAGGGCATTCCTGTTAAGGTACCATTGGAGCTATCGGTTCTCTGAAGACTCTCTCAACTGTATGATGTCATGTTTCTATGAATCAGAATCTGTTTTTCAACACTGACTTTGATGCTTGCTTATCTTGATATGGTAATTACATCAGCTTTCCACTACAGTTTGCCTTTGCAAGCATGACTATAGTCAATGTATCTTATTAAAACTAGCAATGTATCTTATTAAAGAACAAAGCTTTCTGATGTGGAGAATTCATAGAGGATCAATAGCTCATTGGAACTTCTAGGGACCTAGCATTTTCAAGTCCCTAATCTCACAGGTAAGGAAGCTTACAGATAAGGAAGTCTTTTTCCCAGGGCCAAGATAGGCCTTGAACGTACATGAAATCACAGAATGCCAAAGCTGAAAGGGGCATTATAAATGATCTAGTCCAAGCCAATAATTTTACAGATGATGAAATTAAGTTTCAAAGAGATTAAGCAACTTCCTCAAGGTCACAGGTAGCAAAGTCAAAACTTGAACATCAGCTTCCTAACTTGTGGTACGATGGTCTTTTCACTGCACCATACTGTATATTTGTAATCCTTGCCATTTGTAAGAGAGATTCAATAATCATAGATAAGATAGCATCTTCCCCTACCTCATCCCCTCTTTAACTTCCTCCAGTTTCTCCTTTTCAGCAGTCATCTTCTCTGTTTATCATAAGGAAATACACAGAGCCTTGAAATGCTTTTATGTGTCATGCTTGTTATTATATTCAGAAACAAATCTATACTTTATTCTCCTCTGCCACAAATTGCCTGGAATGTAGCCGGGTGTACCATTTCATGTGTGCCTTTTGTTTCTTTGCAGGAAGAATGAAGTGACAGGTGATTAGCCTCATTTTCCATGCTAGCTTTGTGGTGCTATTTCCACAAGTAAAGAAGGCAGCTGCCAGAGCCCAGGGAAGTCGGGTGAAAAATTCCCTTGGCAGGTAGACTCTACCACTCTCAGAAATGGAATCTCATGTTAGCAGGTGGTAATTAAAAAGTAGAAGAAATAAAATTGTGTCTCATTTTTCTGCACTGTTACATCAATTAAATCTGCTGCTGAAATCCGAGCAGGGACTGTATACCCCATCACCACATGGCTAGACAATACATTTAGACTCAAAGCTAATTATCTGTTTCATAAAAGCTATGTTTAATGTGGCTTATTGCTTTTTAGATAACCCATCATTTCAGAGTAAGACGGTAAGCCAAATCAGACTATCATGGGCCTATGTGTGGCTTTTATAAGCCTGCAATGTTGATCTTGAAGGGTATCTTGGCAGAATTGAAAAAATGGTGGGTTTGGAGTTGGAAGATGTCACTTCAAACCCTGGCTCTGCTTTTGACTACCTATATAACCTCAGTCTACTCCCTTTCCCTCTCTAGAGCCTGGTTCTCCTATCGGTAAAAACAGTGGCATCAAACTCAAATAGAAATTGGGTCATTAAACCACACAAGAGGATTCCTAAGTGCAAAAAGTTAGACAAATAGCATATTAACATTGTCTACATTATGGTCTATTTTTATTTATTTTGTTAAATATTTCTTAATTATATTTTAATCTGGCACATTCCAGAGTGTTATAAGATTGCAATGCTTGTCTGTAGAGGATATCTTCTGGCTAACTGATCACTAAGGTTTTTTTGTAGTTCCTAATTCTCTGATTCAGTGTCATAGGTGGAATTCCCAGCTCTGATACTTTCTAGCTCTATGACCTTGGTTAAATAATTTAACTTCTTTGAGCCTTGGTTTTCTCTTCTTTAAAACAGGGATAATAAAATCTTCACAACCTAATTCCTAGGGTTGTTGTGAGGCTCAAATGAAATAATGTGCAAATATTTGAACCAAAATGAACTTTATATTTCTTAAACACTATATTTTCTGCACAGTTATTTTTTATTTATTTTTATTTTTTATTTATTTTTAATATGTTTAGTTTTCAGCATTGATTTTCACAGG
>CM053624.1:90182479-90193718 GCA_028646595.1 Phalanger gymnotis
AAGAAATTAAAGAGGTCAAAAGTAGGCTGTCCAGAAGCTTTACAATTCTAAATCATGAATACTTTTTTTGTAGAATGAAATCAGATGTTTCTAGACAAGATGAATAACATCACACAAACTTTGACTTATTCAAGAAAGGAAAATATTGTTCACAAAAGTCGGTTGGAGTCACTTTTGTATCAGCTATCTGTAGTCACACCAACTAGTTGAAGCAAAGGTCAAAATCAGTAACAAAGTAGAAGGACCAAGATGAGAAATTACAATTACAATACATCCTACCTGATATTTCCAAACTAGCCATTGAAAAAAACGCAAAACTGATAAAGGAATATAGAAACTGACAGATTATGTTTTTCAATAAATATTTTATCAAATGGTAAGTTATTAACATTTTATATGTATCTTTAGGCTGAATTTTAAAATGTACATGAAATTTCTCTATTATCCTCTTCTACTGAATAATACATGTCAGCCAATATCAACTCCAGTACAAAAATTCATAAAATATAGTGAAGTAAGATTAAGAGCAATTTTTACCCCACAGAATAATGAAAAGCAATGAAGAAGAAAATAAACCTATGGAAAGATAGGCACAAAACTCAAATAAACCAGATCATCATAAGAACTTTTATACGTGGAACTGGAAGTAAGGAAATATATAAGAAATGGAACATATTTGCCAGCATAGCAATAGCCATCAGTTCCTATCATTTATGCCAATGCCACTACCATATTTGGACAATTACACTTCAGTTTCTGAGGTGTTAAATAAGCAAGTGGAAATAATACTGAAGAAGATTACGTCATGGAGAACCTAACTAGGTACATGTAAAAGAAATCAGCACTTGGAAGTAACACAATTTTGAAAGAGCACTAAATGACCAATTGTCAAGATATCGGAAAGAGGTGAATTTACCAAATGTTTAAGCAGTGGGGCGGGGGGAGGATCACAAATAGTATTAATACAAAAAAGTGACTACCACAATCATTTATTCCTTTCAACCCAGCAATCCCACTACTCGATATCTATTCAAAAGAGGTCAAAATTAGAAAGATCTAATATGTAACAACATATATATTGTTATACTTTTAGGGTAAGAAACAAAGTGGTTATCCATTGCTTGGCGAATGACTGCACAAATTGTGGCACATGAATGTAATGCAATACTATTGCACCATAAGAAACAATGAATCTAAGGAATTTAGAGAAACGTTTATCATTCATTGGTTTCAGTCATATCCTACTCTTCGTTACCCCATTTGGGGTTTTCTTGGCAATGATACTAGCATGGTTTGCCCTCTCTTTCTCCAGCTCATTTTACAGATGAGGAAACTCCAGCAAACAGGGTTAAGTGACTTGCCCAGGGTCACACAGCTAGTAAGTGTCTGAGACCAGATTTGAACTCAGGAAGGTATGTTTTCTTGACTCCAGGCCTAGTACTCAATCCATTGACTCATGTATTAATATATTAATGCAGAGCAAATTGACTAGAAATAGGAGAGCAGTATATAAAAATACAATTGTATAGATATATGAAAACAACACTAAAAAAGGAGGCAAATAGATTGAGTGAAATGAGCAACCTAATATTAGTCTCAGTCAGTAATGATAAAATCATACTTCTCTTGGCAGAAAGGTAGGAGGTGATAAGTATACAATACTGTTTAAAGGAAAAGATGCAAAATTAGAAATAAGAGGTATTGCCTACCTCTCTCCCACGGCTACTCTAAGATCTAAGAATTGGAAGAGACTGAATAGTGGAAGGACATCCAAGGAAAAAATACAAGGGGTTATTTTCTTCATCCCAAGATCAGGAATTCATCTCACAGGCAAGTTACCAGAGCAAGAACTTGGAACAACAGAAGTCAGGCTCTACTTCTTTTCCTCTGACTCCAGAGTTGATTCTAGGATTTGACTAGGGACCCAGACCATGATGCTTCACTCTGAACTTGCAATGCCTTCCACGTAGCTGACAGGAGCTGACACTAGCATCTCTGTGTTGAAGCTTTAAGCAGGAGCAAGCCTGAAGTTGTGTTGCCAAGACTCATACAAGAGTCCAGAGCCTGCAAGGCCCAGACCAGGAGGGAAGCAATCAAGCCATCAGATCAGACTGCTTAAGTCCCACTGAAAGTTTGCTGTTCCCTGGTCTGAGTTACCCCTGAGATCCTTGAAGAAAATAGCATTCAAAACCCAAATTATACAGCAGTAGACCCATAGAAAATACAAAACAAGATCATACGAGGCCCCAGAATTCCCTACAGATGTTCACGGGACCTAACACTAACACAAAGTGACAACTCACAAAGTAAGTCTAGAAGAACAAGTAAACCAAAGGGATATTGACTATTGTGGAGTATAATGGTAATTGCTTTGCTAATAATACATGGAGACAGGCTACTGTAGAGACAGAGATATCCAAGACAAAAGCCAAGAAGAAATAAGTTACTCCAAAGTATCTATAAGGAAAGCGTCTGAGAAAATCACAACTTGACCACAAAGTCTACTAGAATTCCTGGAATAAATTAATCAAAAGGTTTTTTAAGTTTAAAAACAGGTATTATAAATGAAGTGGGGCTCCAGAAGAATTTGAAAAGAAATGAGGGAGCACTAAAGGAAAGACTGAGAAGATAATTAATGGCATGGTATAAAAGATATCAAGTAAAGTATACTTTCTTGAATTAGGAATATCTTTACCCAAGTAAAATAAGATAACTGCTTACCCCAATAACTGAATTTCTGAAAACTAAAATGAACCAAACGAAGCTAATAACTCCATGAGACAAAAAAGAAATAATAAAATAGAGTCAAAAGACTGAAAAAATATTTTTACACTTTCAGATGAGGATATATGGGGTGATGTCCTTTTGTATAACTGCTTTTTTTAATTAACAAGGAGAGTTCATTTATCCAGACATGAATGTGGCATTTTAAAGATATCAATAAAACTTTTTAAAGTAACAACTACAATATTATTAACCAATGATATATATGGTTACTTCAGCATCTCTACAAAAATTTTAAGAAAATGATCTAATCACATATTTAGTGATGTGTTAATGAAAATATGGAAAGGAAATAGGATAACTTTCCTAATCACGATGTTCAACAGAGAACATCTTCACAGTTACATAATCAAGTAAAAATGTGGAAAAATAAAATTGTTCTGTGCTGATATTTTGTTCATTAAAAAAGACACACTTGATAAAGATATTCTAAGGTTTGTCTTTCAACACTCTTAATAAATTGGGAAGGATTCCTTCCTAAATGAATCACATAGGCAATTTTTTTAAGTAATTCTCTAATTTTAGTAATCTGCAGAACTTAGCACAGTACTTGGAACATAGTGGGCACTTAATAAGATAAATATGACATATCAATAAGACATAAAAGGAGGAGGCACATAAGAGATGAATGCTTGCCAGAGGCGTTCTTCATAGTCATGGAAGATTGCCTGCACATTATCCAGTTGTATGTGGGATTCCCTATAAAAGATGTCTTTCATCCATCAACAGACATTTATTAAGCACCTATTATATGACAGGTACTGTGATAAATACTAAGAATATAAATACAAAAGTTATATTCTTGCTTTCAAGAAGCTTATGTTCTATTGAGGAAATATAACAAATCTACAGGCAAGCAAATACAGTGTGTATATATATATACAAAATAAATAAAAAGTGATTGGGGCAAGGGATGATTCCTGCTCCTTTCCTAGGGATGACTTTGTATGAATTAGTTCAAATCTTAGAATATGATTTTTCTCAGTGATATCTAGAGTCATTCGAAAGCAAATGGCCTGAAAGTCCACAAATTTAAAAAAAAATCAATGAAGGTCAATTTTTTATTTTTCAAACAATTGAGCATTTATTAAGGTCAAAGGTTTGATAGGATATAATACGATACAATGATAATATTGAATAGTCTCTTCACCCATACATACATATATCTTGAATAAGTCCTGAAGAGTAACAATGAGTTGGGCACAAAAATGAAAAAGAAGAGAGGAGAGGCCTGAATTTCCTTTAAGAATCTGTGAAGCACTTCCTTAGATACACCTTGACACAAAAACTCATCATTTTAACCCCATTATTCTCTCAGGGATGGTAGGAGCCTTTCTGATTAGCAATATTTGCCAATATATTTATACTGGCACCTCATAACCTTTTGCGTTTGGAATGAAAGCACAATAACATGATCCTTGTCCATTACCTTCAGTCAAAATGATAGGTTTTGCAGGAACACAAAAGAATCAATCAGCCAATGGATACAAAAACATTTATTTTGTGCTTACTATGCAAAAAGCCCTGTGTTGAGCACTAGAGAAATATGAACCGAATGATTCAATCCTGAAGGTATAGCTTTCTGTTGTTGACAAGGAGATCATCCTATATTCGAAATGGACTTGTCTGTCCCTTGAAAACAGAGGGGAAACTTCATTGCCCCTAAGGTCTGGCAAGAAGATTGGAACGTAGAAGATATGATTTTACCAGGTTAGCTGATGAACAAATTTAAGTGAGAAGAAAAATAATAAGAAATTATCTTTCTAAACCCAAATTAACAAGCATGGTTTAAAGACAGAACTCTTATGAAGCCTCTTTGACTCTTGCCTAGTGAAAAGATCCACAGATGTCTATGATACTACTCTTTTGTGCAGAAGAGGACCCAGGCACAGTTTCTCTGTCTTTCTCTCTTTGTCCCTGTCTCTCTGTATTTCTCTCTATGTCTCTGTTTGTCTCTCCCTACTCCTACCCCTCTTTAAAGAGAGTGCTGTCCTTTGGGGCAATGTCTAGAATGTGAAAGAATCTAGCAATAGGTTTTCAAAGAGAAGAATGCTTTTAATATTACTGAATATCTCTAGGGTCTCAGACCTATCCTTAACCAAGAATTTGTGCTGGAACCTGGAGAAGATGAAAAGGCATAAATAGGCTGTAAACTGCATATTAGAGGAAGTGATTTCATTGTTGTAATCATGGCTCCATGAGAGTATGAAAGTACAGAATACCTAACAGGCAATGTTGTATAGTGGGAAAAGTGGTAGACTTGAGGCAGAAAGACTGGGCTTGGGTGTCATCTTTGGTGCTTACTAACAGTGTAATCATAGACAAGTTACTAAACGTCTCTGAACCTCAGTTTATTTGTAAGACTATTGAGAGGAAAACCCCTTTTAAATTTTAGAGTACTTAAAAAGGAGAATTGAAATGACCAATATATTACTCTTCTCACTTCACTGAGTCAAGGATCCAGTGCCAGCAGGACTCCTTTCACCAATGAATATTCCAGCCTTCCCTCAACTTTATGGAATATCTTTGAAAGTGGCTGTGGTCAAAGATTTTTTCCTTCTTTGGTTGACCTGGGGATGAACCTTTCCAAACTTAGCTCAGGTGTCCTTGGACAAAAGGCAAACAAGACATCACTGAGGTCTCACTCAAAGACTTTCTACAAGGTAGGTTTTGACAGGAAGTAGGCTCCACTGCCTTTTGGGAACTCAAAATATGATAATATGATACATATGATGTAAATGGACGAGGATTTGAGTGAAGGATGTAGCTCATATTGGCCAAAAAAGCCTTCCCTTTACAGTAAGTGCTAATATTGTCTACAGCCTTGCTCCACAAAACAGGGCTTGTGTTTTCCCCTCCTAACATAGAATCATAGAATGTCTAGAGAAAAGCTGAGCTAGTCTGGGGGAGGAGGAGAAAATGCAGGAGAGGGAGCCAGAACAGAAGGAGCAAAAGCAGCAGGAGAAAGAAAATTGTGGGATGGGTCATTCGAAGCCTGACCTAGATAGCGTTTCTGGTTACAGTGCACACTACTTTGTTTTCTGTTGTATGGGGAAGAAAAGTGAATTTAGGAGTGAACACAGATCTGGAAGTAAAGGATCCTCTTTCTCTTCTTCTAAATATTAAATCTTTAAGGTCAAGTCAACAAGAGAACATTTATTAAACACTTGTGCCACTCTCTGTGTTAAGTTCAGAGGGCTAAAAATACAAGTAATAAAAAAAGCAATTCCTGCCCTCAGGGAGCTTATTTTCTAAAGGGGAAAATAATATATAAAACAGAGCTGAAAATCAGTGTGGAGGGGAGCTATGGTGACAAAAATTAAGCATACCAGTCATCTGTTCTAGGAAGGCAACTGAGTGGCATATTAGATAGAATGCTAGACTTGGAGTCAGGAAAATCCAAATTCAGATGTCATTTAGCAAGTGTGTAACTCTGGGCAAGTCATTTAACCTCAGTCTGCCTTGGTTTACTCAACTATAAAATAGGAATACTAATAGCACTTACCTCCCAGGGTTGTTGTGAGGGTCTAATGAGATAACATATATAAAATACTATGAACACCCTAAAATTCTATATGCCAACTGATGATTATTGTTGTATTACAAATTTTGTTTCCTTTTCCACCAAATTGAATCTATAAAATACATTATCCTGAATTAAGATTCATAGATTCATAAAACAATGGAGCTGCAGCGTAACTTAGAGATCATCTTGTCCTACTTACTCATCTCACAGATTCATTCATTAATTCTTTCAATGAACATTTACTGAGTGCCAACTCTGGTAACAGATGAAGAAATGGATCCAGAGTGTAAAGTGAACCCAGGCTTCCTGATTCCTAAGCTGGTGTGCTTTCCATGATGATACCATGCTTCCTTCTAGCATTGTCCTGTTCAAAAACCTTTGATAATAATGAGTAATAATTACATTTATTTAACAATAATTTATAAACAATTATTTATTTTATATGAATTCTATAAGCAATTATTTAATTATTTGATAGGTTGATGGTTACGTTTTAATACCCATTATGTTGTACTTTTAAAGCTTGCAAAGCTCTTTACATATATTATGTCATTTGACAAATGGCTCTCTACTGCCTGTAGGATCATATTCAAGGTCTTTGGCCCAGCCTTGAAGCCCTGTCACCGAACATGAACTGAGTCATTTCAACAGACTCTGTTTATTTTATTACATGGAGCATTTTACTGCTTAGGAGTTCATTTCCAGTGCCTCCTTTGAATGTTAATTCAATCCTTAGTTGTTCAAGTAAATGATACAAAGCCTGGAAAAGCACCAACATCTGGCTTATCAGAACTGATCTCAGGAGAGATCACTGCAGAGAGAACAGAGGTAGCCTCAAAAGAATTCTCCAGTTTCAGTAAGTTGTTCCCAGGCCAGCAGCTGCTTTGCTTATCATCATTTTGCACGGTCCTCCACTGCTTCAGGAATCACTTAAGTGAATAATAATAGAATTTTACAGAGCTGAAATCCCTTCTCTCAGGTATCTTGGCAAGATTTGTGTATTTTCTTTTCTCATGTAGCCCCATATGTACACCCCAAATCATGTTTTCTTTTATGTTCCTCCCTCCCCCACCTCTCATCCCCAAGCTCATGGTGGGCAAATGATTAATTGCACTAAGCAGGAGTATACATTGTGGACTGACACTGCACTGCCTCACACATTCATCACTGACACAGCTGCCCTGTACAAGCATTCAACTTCCACATAAACAAAGAGCAGCAGCACAGCAAATTGGACCGCCCCGAATGTCTCCTGACTAGAAGATACCAGGAACCACTTTCCCAACACGTCTTTTTGTCAGGATCCTCCAGATGTGGTGAATTGCTTGAGTGGCACAGCTGAAGCCTCCTTTTCTTGAGCTAGCCATGACCTGACAAATCACCTAACTAAAATAGGAAAAATGGAAAATCCTGCCTATTTGTA
This sequence comes from Phalanger gymnotis, assembly GCA_028646595.1. Taxonomy (NCBI): domain Eukaryota; kingdom Metazoa; phylum Chordata; class Mammalia; order Diprotodontia; family Phalangeridae; genus Phalanger; species Phalanger gymnotis. The sequence continues at coordinate 90,190,213 of CM053624.1, forward strand.
CCCAGTGATTACATTATGATTTCCGCTATTAGGCATCCTTTCCTAGGAATGGTGGAAATGATCTCAGAAGTAGGAGATCAGTTAATATGTCTCTAGATAGGTGAAATTTACCTAGGTAGATCTAAGCAGAATCTCCAAGTTACGACATCATCACTCAGAAACCATCTTTGAGGGACTTAGTTTCTGTGTCCTGGAGTAGGGCAGGATACAAGTATAGACCCAAAGACAGACTAAGGTAGAGAGAGGCTCCACAAAGTCCTCAATGCCATTTCCATAGGGTCAACCAACATAAGCTAGTTTGAAAAATTGAAAGTCTCTGAAGCCTTACCTGGTTATTTACTCCTATAGTCTTCCACAAATAGCCTGCATAACCTCAAAACGGTTTGCCTGTAAATAATTATATGCCATCACTGTTTATGTCACAGAGAGCGTTTAAATGACAGGGGCCTAGTATTTAGGGAGGAAAGGAATTTAGAGGTGATCTAGTCTGAGTCCTTTGTTTTACTGATGAGGAAACTGAGTCCTACAGAGACTAAAGTGGTTAGCCCAAAGCCCAAAGTCACACGAGTTAAGTAAACTATTATGTTTTCCCTACTCTGGTCCAGATATGGCTTAGAAGCTCTGGGAATTACCTGTTCCCTGACTCTATTACCTTTTATAGCTCCTAGCTAACAATAATAGCTAGCATCTATATAGTTCTCTAAAGTTTTCAAAGCACTCCTTACAACAATCTAGAAAAATAACTGCTATTATTTTACAGATGAAGAAACTGAGGCTAATTGAGGTTCAGTGACTTGCCCAGGTTACTCAAGTCTAACACTATCCCATGTACCACCTAGCTGCCTGTCTTCATTTTATTTTTTCAGATTCCCTTTTCTAGATGATTGTCTGCCTTCACCAACTTCCTTCCCTCTCTTGACATTTGGCTTCTACAAGCCAACCATTGTAGTTACCTCCAGACATTAATTTTGCATTTGGGTTTCCAGACCTAAACTCTCAAACAACTACTTTGCAGTGTCTAGTCTAGCATCCTCAAACTGGAAGGTGGTTTTCGGTTTGAGTGTGTGTGTAGGGAGTGGGGAGAGGTTGATTTCAATCTGTGATTTCAATGGTGTGGGCCACTACCAACATGAAAACTCCCTCCACCAATGCAGATCAGCACCAGTTTCTCCATTTGTGAGCCATGTTTAGAATACTAAAAAGTTAAGTGATTTGCTCAATCTCTCACACAAGCAGTACGCGTCAGAAGTAGTCTTGAATCCATATCTTCTTGACTCCGAGGCCAGATGTCTAATAATTTTCCCCTTGTTACTTGGGGAAAGTAAATAGTCTATATTTAGGCAGAGATGCCAAATCAGAAAGTGGTTTTTTTATCTTCAAGTATCTTTTTGTTCTACCTGAATTTTCTGCCTGGAAAACCCTTTCAGTTGGGCCCATTTCACAGGATCATTGATTTATCATGACAACATAAAGGTGTCAGAGTCATGTCCTGTGGTAGCAAGTAACCCACAACACCCCTGGAGGATAGGACATCCAGATTAACTATGTAATTGGGAAAATGTTTAGCAAAATAAATAAAAATACTACACAACACAGAGAGTGTTAATTTGTTTTCTAAATCAGTATGAGGCCTGCTGGGATCTGTTTCAACTTGAATTCAACACTGCTGTAAAAGATCTTAGAGGTTGCCTACCCAAATCTCTTTGTTATATAGCAAAGGAAACCAAGGCCCAAACAGGTTAAATAACTTACCCAACATCTGCAGAAAATAGCAGAGCCTGGATTTCAACCTCTGACTGCAAATACAAGACTCTTTGTACCATCTTTTCACAATGCATCACATCTTTTTCTCTTTTATTTATTTGTTTGCCCATTTGTTCATTTATAACACATTCAAATTATCATCTTCTGTCTCGCCCTTCCCCCACATGCATTGCATCTTAATCACCACCTGTATGGATTCTGTACATTCTTCAAGGTCCAGAGTCTGAAATTAATCCTGTTTCAGGAAAGGGCAACTATAAGAAACCTTAGATCAATTTCCCTGCCACAATGGGCCTCTGTCACTTGCTTGGACATCTGCTGGCTTGCCAGAACGAATAGAGTTCTTGGAGGTTGGACTTCATTTGAACCCTCCGCAAAGAACAATAGCGGTGACAATTGGAATTACTATACCTTTTGCAAATTAGAAAAAACAAATCTATGTTATCTCATTTGATCCTCAATACAGCCCTGTAAAAGTAGATGCTCTTATTAGCTTTGTTTTACATAGAGGAAACAGTAGCTTAGGGAATTTAACAATTGTCCCACAGGTAATAAGTTCATGAGATGATTCTAAACCAGATATTCCTGACTTTAAGTCCAGTAATCTGGTCACTACTCTAGAGTGCCTCATTAGTCCTCACATCCCACCTAACTTTTCATGCTATGAACAAATATCATGGATTCAGATTGTACTCATTCCAGGGCATGTTTCCACTCATAGAATAACTAACCTCAAGCTTTATTGTCTAATATCTGGTCAACGAATCTTCTTGGACTCCTAATTTTATTCCTTCATGAGTGGGTTCATCAGATACCATAATGGTACTTTACCATTACTCCTCTGTGGTCCTGATAATGTGAACCCAGAATGAATTTAAAAGCCATTTAAATGTGGCTTCTGAAAAGTAAAAATTTTCATACCATAATTCATAGTCAGTAAGATTTACAGAGATTATAGCAGGAATAAAATATATTGTATGCCCCATACCTTTTCAGCCACAATCACTGCTTGAACTCTAATGCTCTTTGCAAGTCAACGACATCAAAGTTAGTGGAGTTGAGTCACTTCTGATTCTTGTATCACCTTCCTTGTCAGTAGTTATCAAGTGCTTGTAACATTTTCTGAAAACATGTTCCCAGTTTTCTAAGAGTCATTGAAGACTCACTAGTCACTTTTCTATCCATTCATTTAAGGGAAACAATTATTCCCTTTTCCATGAAAATATTGCTATAGCCACATTACAATATTCCCAAGATTACCAGAATATTTTTTTGGAGGGGGAAAGGCAAGGCAATTGAGATTAAGTGACTTACCCAATGTGTGTCAAGTGTCTAAGGTCAGATTTGAACTCAGGTCTTCCTGACTCCAGGGCAGGTACTCTACTCACTGTGCCCCCTAGCTGCCCCCAGAATATTTCTAATGTATTTCATCATGTTCCTCCCCTGCTCTAAAAATTTTAGTGGGTCTCAATTGCCTGCTGATTAAAGTTCAAATTTCTTGGCTTAATATTCAAGGCCCTCTATACTTTAGTTTCCACCTAGATTTCAGGATTACTCTCTTTTACACAATTTATACATTAACCAAAATGAACTACTTGAAATTTTCCTAAAACCTCTATGTTCCCAACCTCTGCTTCTGAATTATGGCCTATTTTCAGAATAAAGTAAGAGTAAGAGGTTGGATGGGTCAATTGAGTATGACTTATCTGTGTTCGCATCTTCTCCAAAGGCTAAGGATGAAA
>CM053624.1:90193818-90227824 GCA_028646595.1 Phalanger gymnotis
GCTATCTAAGATAAGTAGAGTTTTCCTTGGGTGGTTAGGAAACTCTATACAAGGTCTGGATTGGCTCCTTATTAGCCACCAGGTGGCATTATCAACATAGGAGAGCATGGTTGCTTAGTGAAGGTATAGTAAGAAGTACATAGCTTTGGAGTAGTGAGAAAAGTAGGAAAGTGAGGAAAGTGTCCTTTGAAGTCAGCAAGTTGAGTGTTCATAACTTGGAGGAGTGCCTGTAGTATTAACTACTCAATTCTGCCAATTTTTTGTTATTAAAACAAACTCACATTTTTATTATTCTTGAACTTTAAAAAATTAGAGCACCAGTAGTTTCTATAAAAATATATATAAACCAGAAGCAGAATAAAAAGTAGCATCTAACTTAGGTGAGAACAACCAGCTGATCATTTAACTGTCAACATGGGGAAAAGTATTGCCAGAAGAGTTAAAGGGAAACTCTACTTTCCCCTTCATCTTTATTTTCCCTGGTATTGCTCCAAGCATCTTTAAGCAACTCTTTGAAAGTAGTTATTTCAAGAACATTCTTCACACATTGACTAGTTTTATTTATATTTCAAGCATTAAGAGAAGAAAAGCACGCATTGTCAAAAGCAGCCAAGTAGATAAACAAATACACAAATGTAATTTTTTTCATTTTTCCTCTCTTTAAATGACTTGGTGTAAATCATTCTAATAGGACTGAATCTATGATTGAGTAATTAGTATATAACTTTAGTTGCTATCTCTGTAGTAACCAGGGTTGGACTGCCTAAAGGCAATTACTACTTCCCCAGTGGCCTGTGTAGTAACCTGAACATTTTCTATTTTTTCAGGTGGAGGGAGGAAGCAATCTGCATCCTGCTACTCAGAGAATATTTTTAATGAGGAATCCAGACTCATGGGCATTTGTCAGGTCATCATACACTTTGGGGTATCTTACCCCAAGCATCCTGGGAATAGGAGTTCAGGACAAGGAAGCAAACTGAAGAAGATCCCTCCTGAACTGGGTTTTTCCAAACTGTCCCTTGTGTGCTGTGTAGGCTCTCATTCCAACACATTTAACTGCAAGATTTCCCATGGAACAGGATATTCAAAGGCAGAGATAGCTATGCTTTAGAAATCCAGGAAAAGTGGCAATTGCTCTTCTGGTATGCCCCCACACTCTTCTTTCTCCCCACAAAGCATGAGTGCTTTGTTCAAGTACAAATTAAAAGAAGGCAACATCATGAGCTAAAACAAATAGATAAAAATCTCCTAGAATAGACTTTAAATTTTTTTTCTATTCTAACATCCCACACAATTCAAAGAATATGATCAGCATAGAAAATCATGACTACAAGAAAGTGCATAGGTCATCTAGAACAGAATTTCTTAAACTTCATCCACTTGTGACCTCTTCAGTGCTTCTTAACTGTGGGGTGCTGCCAACCCCTCCCTTTGACAGATCTTCCAACAATCTCAGATTTGGAAGGAATCTTGAGGCCATCTAATCTAGCTTATGCTTGAATAACTTGCCTGATAAGAGGTCATCTTTACTTGACTTGAGGATCTCCTTCTAGGAGAAACACTCCTGAATATTGTTAAATATTTGGAAGCCTAAATTTGCATCCAATTTGCAATCACCTTCTGTTTCTTATTGAACAGTCTTTTACATATCTGTTACTTGTCTATATTTCTTTGCTATCGAATCATTATTAAGGATATATATGATACTCATGATTGTTTTTCCTATTATACCACTTCTTATCTTAGATGCCTTAATTTTGTTTGTGGGAAAGATTTTCAACTTCATATAATCAGTATTACTAATTTGGTCTGTAATTGCCTCCATCCCTTATTTAGTTAAAAATTCATTTTCTGTGAATATAGCTGGGAAAGTACATAATCTTTTTCCCATCTAATTTTTATGTTGGGATCTTTAATATTAAGTTCACATATTGTTGGTCAGCGGTTCTGTCATGTGTGACTTTCTGACTCCACGGACCATAGCACACCTGTGTGCTATCAAAGTGTGTCCAAGCTCACATTTTTTGCTTCAATAACACTATCTACGCATCCCACTCTCTGCTGTCCCCTTTTCCTTTCACCTTCAATCTTTCCTAACATCAGGATCTTTTCTAATGAGTCCTTTCTTCTAATTATGTGGCCAAAGTATTTAATCTTCAGCTTCAGTATTTGTCCTTCCAAAAAGAGTCAAAGCTACATTCTTTAAGTATTGATTTATTTGATGTCCTTGCTGTCCAATGGACCCTCAAAAGTCTTCTCCAGCACCACAATTGGAAAGCATCAGTTCTACTGCTCTCATCATTCCTTATTGTAGTCCAACTTTCACAGCCACACATTATTGCTGGAAAAAAAAACCTGTAGATTTGACTATATAAACCTTTGTTGGCAAGATGACGTCTCTGCATTTTAGTATGCTGTCCAGATTTGCCATGGCTTTCCTTACAAGCAACAAGTGTCTTTTAATTTCATGGCAAGAGTCATTGTCTACAGTGATCTTTGAGACCAAGAATAAAAAAATCTGACACTGCTTCCATTTCTTCTCCCTCTGTTGGCCAAGAAGTGATAGGACCAGATATCATGATCTTAGGTTTGTTTTGTTTTGTATCTTGATGTTAAGCTCCAAGCTAGTCTGTTTCATTGGTTCACTTTTCTCTTTTTAACTGGTACCGAATAGTTTTGAGGACTGCTATTTTCTAAGTTTTTGAAATCTGGAAGTGTTATTCTCTCTCCATTTTTTCTTTTTGAATAATTTTCCTAAATATGATAGGTGTTTTCTCCCTCCAAATGATTTTTAAATTGTTTTATCTAACTCTGTAAGGTTTTCCTTTTATATTTTGATTGGTATAGCATTAAATCTGCAAATGAACTTGCATAATATTGTCGTTTTTATTATATTGAGATAACCCATCTACTTATTATCCCTCCTGCTATTTAAATTGCACTTAATTTCTTTAAGGCATAGATACATGTATTGAGAGTGTTTTGGTAGATTCCCAAATATTTTATATCTTTTGTATATTCACTTTAAATGTTATTTCTATTATTTCCTCTTGAGTTTTATTACAAGAATCACTATTGATTTTTGTGGGTTTATTTTGTAGCTTCAATTTTGTTCAAGCAGTTTGTCTCAATAAATTTTTTTCTGATTTCCTAGAATTTCTAAGTAATCCTCATGTAATACACTTGACTAACTTCTATAGTGGGGAAATGGAAGAAGAAAAATTCATATTTCTGTAGTGCTTTAAAGTTTACAAATCGCTTGTTTTATAACAACCCTTGAAGGTGAGGAATGTGATTTTTAATATCCCCACTTTATAGAAGAGGCAACTGAGTCTCTGAGAGGTTAAGTGCCCTGCCCATTATTTCACAATTAATGTCTAAGGAAAGATTCAAATCCAAGTCTCTTGACTGCAAGTTCAGTACTCTTTCTACCCTAATCACACTGCTTCTAGAAGAAGTAAGTTCCATGAGGGCAAGTATCATGTCATCCAAATTTGTGTTTTCCCCAGCATTAAGTGCAGTGATTTTTACATAATAAGTACATTTAAAATGTTTATTGTATTGAAGAAATAATGTTTGGCTATGTGCATAATTAGAGTATTACTTTACTTTTGAAAATTAGCATTTTTTTCTGAGCATCAAGAGAGCATTAGACATTTAAGGAACATGTTTCCACGTGGCATCTGCAATTATCACAATGAGATAATTTCTAAAAAGCAATCCAAGGAAATTCCTGCAATATTGGGCTATATAGCTAAGCTTCTTGGGTTCTTTTCTTATAACAAGAAAACATCATTTAAACTACACCAGCCGCTCAGGTCTCATGTACAAAATAAGGAGAATGATAATTATCCATTGGCTGTCTAATTGGAGTCTTGGGAATGAAATTATTTTCACCATAAAAAGATAACAAATTTCTGGCATTTCAGGGATATGTTAATTATTTTAGGCTCTTAGGTGTAGTATGCCCTTAAACATAACTTACTTTTTTTTTTCATTGGAAGGTTGAGAGCCAAGCTTTCTTCGAAACTCTTTTAATGTCCTTTGGAAACGCACTATATGTACACAGTTCAATTTATGTCACAGACAGCAAACATTTATTAAATGTGTATCATTTGCAAAGCACTATGTCAGGCACAGGGAGAGACACAAAGCTTGGTTAGGACATAGTCCCTGCCTTCATTGTAATTTACAGTCTTATAGGACTATAAGACACATAAGTAGCCTCAACATGAACCTAAGATGATAGATGTAGAGATAAAATAAACCGTAGAGGTAACATAATCCTAATCCTTTATTTAACATGTGAGGAAACTGAGGTCCAGAGAGATGAAGAGACTTGTCTGATTTAAGTGGCAGAGCCAAGATCCAAACGTAGACTACAAATCCAGTGTTGTTTCTTCACTACATGTTGTCACCTCCTGAAACATGATGAGTACACCATAAATCATAGATGGCGAGTTAGAAGAGGCTTTAGAAGTCTCTGACTCTAACTTCATTGAACAGATAAGAAAACTGAGGTCTAGAGAGGTAAATGTCAAGTCATTAAAGTAGTAAATGGCAGTGGTAGTAGTCAAACCTAAGTCCACTAAACCCAATACTCATTCATTCCATTATATCACTACAGGTACAAAGCAAAATAGTAAGTGAAGTTGGAGAGAGGTGGTTGTTACCAATAGGGTCATTATGGAAGGTTCTGGTTTCTGCAACCTTTTGTTCCATGATCCTTGCCTGAGGCAGAGGTGGTTGTCAGGTTTGGTGCTCAGGGCTTTCAGCAAAGTCATTCAAGTCTAGAGTCCAGAGACTTGGATTCTAGTTTTCTCTCCACCACTACCTCTTTCTGAAGCACCAAGACAGAAATCCAAGTTCTATTTTTCCCTTTGTAAAATAAAAATGATCTCCTTTTCCCCAAAGGAGTGTTGATTGTAAAAACCTTTTGTCAATAGAGAGAGTTTTAGGAATTCTCAAGAATAACAATCAGTTTAGGCCTTTTCAATTTCTTTGAGCTGACTCAGGCCAAGGAAAAGAAATGAGGGAAAGCAGGGCAAGTCCATTGGGGCTGTTGAACAGGATCTATTGTTTCCTGACCCTTTCCACCTCCTCCCACTTTAATGAAGCAAATAAAAGATTCTCTGCAAAGAGTCCCTTTAATTGCATCTCCAAACTCCTGTTTTCTTGCTTTCCTGCCAAGTACTCAGTCCTCCCACCTGCAACCCCCAAAGAGATGCCTTTTGTCTGGAGCTGGGTTAACCCATTATTTGTCATATATGCCTGGGGTGAAAGAGTGAGGTGACTCATTGGATTATAAGATTTAGTGCTGGAAGGGACCTTGGAGAAGATCTGGTTCAATGCCCATATTTCTCTGGAAAGGAAACTGACATTGAGTGACTAGGCCAAGATGATACAGGACTGTGTCCTAATAATCTTAAAAAATACTCTAACCTGTTTGTGGGGAGGGATTTGTTTGCTCTTACTAAAAAATAAGACCACAATGAGCAACCATATCTAATGAGAGAGAAAGGAATTTTTAATGGTGTTATAGAAAGATTGTCATTATGGAAACTAAGAGGCCTGAGCTCTATTTCTGGCTTTGCCACTACCTAGAAGTGTGATCCTGGGCCAGTAAATTTTCCCTTCTAAACCTCATCCACCAAATAAGGGGTGAAGGCCAGACTAGAAAACATTAACAGTGGCTCTCTAGCTCCAAGAATTCATCATGTAACTGGAAAGGACTCCAGCTGTGGAGTCAGTGGACCTGGGCTCAAATCTCATCTACATGACTTTATTCAAGTCACTTAAGTAATCTGGGCTTTGGTTATCTGAATTGTAAAATGAGAGTGTTGGGCTTGATGGTATCTGATATCCCTTCCCCCTCTAGAACTTTGATTCTTTGATTTCTTGGTCACATGCTTGCTAAGGATTACGTAGGGCTCAGGTGGCAGAATGGGGCAGATGCCTGTTCAACTCGGTCAACATTCCAAATTCAGACCTTCACTTCTTTCTGAGGCACAACCTTGTTTGAAGTCATTAGGTATGGTGACACTATTTCTTCTTAGAGCACTCCAACATGTTTTGATGGTTAAAGTGTGGAAGCAGCTGCAGTTAGGGGATAGAACTCCAGAGCAACTTTAGAATCCTGGTGAGTCTGCTCTTCAGAAGTTAAAATTTGGGATGGGGGCTTTCCCTATGTCCATGAGTCAGGCAAGGACAGCTGCTTAGACTTGGGTTTTATGGGCTGCGGTAGGGAAGAATACATTCATTTTTGCTGCTCTTCCTGAATGCTCAGTGGTTATATGCTATTCTCTCAGACTGCCTTTCTTATAAGTTAAGAAAGGTGTTTAGCAAATTGGACTGTTTTTCTATATCACTTTGGAGCTTTTCTTACGGTTGAACAGGAGTTAAAAATATCTGTTAACTCCCTCTCTTCCTGAAAGGGTAGAAGGCCATTGAAGCAATCATACAACTTGCTCTACTTCATTAAGAGCACTACAGCTGCTTCTAATTTGGCTGATATGATTTTTTTTAAAACCAGAAACTCCATTTAAAGATGTGTGTAAAGACAGGGAGGGAAGGAGACCAATTTCATTGTATAAAGGAGCAGATGATTGTCTTAATGGTGGCATTGGTCAGTCTCTAAATGACAGACATGTATGTGCAGTTGGGGACCTGTTGTCATCTTTTGCTGAGATATTAAGGGAGTTTCCCAAAATAGTTAGTCCTAGTAGGGCAGCTAGGTGGTACAGTAAGTAGAGCGCTGGCCCTGGAGTAGGAGGACCTGAGTTCAAATCCAGCCTCAGACATTTGACACACTTACTAACTGTGTGACCTTGGGCAAGTCACTTAACCCCAATTGCCCTGCCTTCCCCCCAAAAAACCCCAAAATAATTAGTCCTAGAATGAATGGAAACCAATAGGCCCTTATTACAAGTGTATTTTAAGTCACACGGCAAGGTCTGTAGATTAACATAAGATACCCACATTTGTAGACAGATGCAAGAGAAAAAGAGCAGGAATATCTAACCAGATCACAGTGACCACAGTGATAAGGACACAACTAGAATCCAGAATAGGCAGCATATATGGTCGTAGGAAAATTAAGGAGTAGGAAAATTAAGAGTGCTGATGATTCCCTAAGGCAGCGCTTCCAAAACTAGGGGTCATGACCTCATAGGGTCATGAAAAATTTGGCAACAGTAAAAGGTTTCTGAATACACAATGACCAAAAATTAAATCAAACACATGATGGTTTCTAGGTGTTTCTGGTAGCTCTTGCCCATGTTGCGTCATGCAACTTCACTTCAACCTTGGTTCTGAATATAAGGAATGAACACTTTACACTGAGCGTGCCCTCAGGCTTCACAACATCAACAAACACAGTTGCAAGGCACTAAGGGACCCCTCAGGATATGATGTTAAGGTTATCGTGGGATTGCCTCATTTTTCACAAGTTCAACAAGGGTCCCCTGCATTACTCCCATATACAGAATTGTTCCCTAAACCGGAAGAGACCCCAGGTTTTATTTTTAAAGGAAAAGTGTCATCTTGCTCAGCCCTTAGAATTCTTGTCATTCTTGAAGGCTTATCTTAGATGTATCTCCTAGAAGAAGTCTTCCATGATCCCATCTGTCCCAGTCCCTCTCTATCCCAGTGGCTAACGCTCTCTCTCTCCTTAAATACCTTGCATCAGCTTATTTATGCCTAGGATATATATCCCTGAAGTAAAATGTAAGGATTTTGAAAACATTTTTGGTCGTTATATCCCTAATACCTAGCATGGCTCCTGGTATGCATGAGGCTCCTAATAAATGCTTGTTTTAGATATAAAATATATGCCTCACAAGATTCCTGTAAAGGATCAAATGGCATAATGTAAGTGAAGCCCTTTATAAATTTTTAGGCATTAGATAGGCATCAATTATCTTATGCTTATTGTTTTGCTAGGAAAGATATTACTTGCATGATCTCCTTCATCATGCATGAAGAAGCATGGTATGGCATGGTTAGAGAGATGAGCTTAAGCCAGGAAGACCTGGATCCAAGGTCTGCCTCTGATACATGCTATGTGACCATGGACAAGTCACTTAAGCTATAACTTGCTAAGTGTGTAAGTTGCAGAGAAGGTACTGGCTTGCATTGACACAGGGTGGTTCCTTGCCTAGGAATTCCCCATACTCATGAAATCTCAGGTCTAGTCTCTATCTCTTTTCCTTTGGCTCCCCTTGTGGAGCAGTACTGAAGAAAATATTTTGTAAACTAACATTGTTATTATTTTCTATCTTGGGAAGGGGTGATAAAAATTCTATTTTCTTTTAAATTAATATCGTCCTTATTAGGAGGGATTTTGGTCAATGGGCATTATATCTGCTGTAATTTCTATTACATGGTGGCTGCAAGGTAATTAAATTAAAACCCTCACATATTACAGATGTTTTCCATCTGATTCCATCTGATGGGGGTACTTTTGGAGACAAAAGGGGTATCTTCTATAATTTAATTTGATTTCTAGGCATAATTACATTTATTTAAATGCAATACACCTGTGACATTGTGAGGACAGCTATGACCTGTGACATAATAAGGATTTTGTTATACTTCTGAAGGTGTTTTTCTTTTCCTTTTACTGTGAATTAAACACCCACTTAACCCAAAAATCCAAACAGCCAAGGGAAATTTTGTGGCTATGTTTTAATGAAAAGGTTGTGGAATGTTAATTTAATATTAATGTAAAGTTAATATAATGACTATAGTCTTTTTTAAATAACTGATTATCATAAATATCATTTGTGGATTTGGCAAATGGAAGAAATAGAATAAAGTCAGGGATTTGAATCAGAATCAAATAAGTTCATTTCTGTCAATGGTAGCAACCTCATTCCAGGTCACTCAGGTTTAAAGCCTTGAATCATCTCTGACTTTTTTTCTTCTGCTTTTTTTCAGTCCCCCAACTTACACAATGCCTAATGAGCTACCAAGTCCTATCAATTATTCTTCGATAATACCCTCTATTATTTGTTCATTCTTTTCCAATTGCATCATAGACCAAGACCCAATGATGTCATGTCTGACTAATGAAGTGGCTTCTTAATCATTCTCTCTGACTCCAGTGTCTCCCCATCCCATGTATATTAGTAGATTAATCATCCTTAAGTCTTATTTTTATCCTGTAACTCCCTTGCTCAAAATTTTTCAGTGACCCAAACTCTGTAGATTACAATTCAAGGACCACCACATTAATAATTAAGAGTAGTACAACTCACATCTATATGATGTTTGAAGTTTGTAAAGTGTGTTTCTCACCGCAGCCCTGAAATTGGGTACTGAGGATTGGAGTGGTTAAGTGACTTGACCAATGTCACATGTAGTCATTTGAACCCAAGTTCTTTTCCCTACACCGTTCCTGATAAATATCTTGAATTGCTTTCGAAAATGAATATTCTGGGTTGACCAGTTTAGCTTATTTACTGTCTTTCAAACACATGAATTTCTGCTTCTGTACATTGGCTTTTGCTATTCTACTTTGCTGGACTCCCCTCTCTCCTCACACTCATGGAATCACAAAATTTGAGAGTTCTGAGGGGCCTCAGTGGTCATCTGATTCAACCTATATACAAAAGGAATCCTTTTATTACTGTATACCTGACAAATGATCCTTTAGTCTATGCTTGAGGACTTACAAGGAAGAGGAACCTCCTACCTCTTAGGCAGCCCATTTCATTTTTGGATTGCTCTAATTGGGAGCAAACTTTTCAAGACTTTTAGCTTCAGCAATTCCTACTCATTGTTCCTCATTCTGTTCTCAGGGACCAGGGAGAAAAAAAAATTAAAATCTCTGCTAAACATGACAGTTCTTCAAATATTGAAAACAGCTCCCCCGAGTCTTTCATTCACCAGGGTAAACATGTTCAGTTCCCTCAACTGATTGTCACATGCAGTATCATTCAATAGATATGTGTTAAGCACCTTCTATGTGCCAGGCACTGTGCTAAGGACTGGGGATACAACAACAACAAAGACAAAAGGCAGTCCCTGACCTCAAGGAGCTTACAATCTAGTGGGGGAGTCAATATTCAAAAAAATATATACAATCGATCTGTATACAGGATGAACTGGAAATAATTAACAGAAAGAAGGCATCAGAAGTGGGATTGGGAGAGGCTTCCTGTAGAAGGAGGGATTTTATGTGGGACTTACAGGAAGCCAGGGTAGTAAGTAGGTAGAATTGAGGAGGGAGAACTTCAATAACTTTAAACTGAACTTAGATTTTTGGGACTCTCCATGTGATATCATATACATATACATATGTATATGTGTGGGTGTATATAGTATGTGTATTTATATATGCACACATATATATGGAATGAAAGAGAGAGAGAGAGAGAGAAAGAGTAAGAGAGAGAGAGACTATGTATTGTACTTTGTTGCTTTCTTTGTTCTACACCACTTCATATAATTCTTCCTATGATTTTTTAAACTTTCACAATGGTCATTTCTTACAGTGTAAGAATATTCATATGACATTTGTTTAGGTGTTCCCCTATTGTTAGGTGCCCCTCTTTTTGCTGTTGTCATTGTTTTCTATTTTAATGTTTTATCAATGATCTTTATTTACTGCTACTTCCCGTTTACTCTCTTCATTACCCATACTAGAACCCTTTCTTGTCACAAAGTAGTTATTCTAAACAAATAAATATGTAGCCTAATTGTGACAATACATACTTCACTCTACACCTGTAGTCTGTAACCCTTATGCCTATAGGCATGCTTCACTTTTAGTTCTCTGAAGTCACAATCAGTCACTGAATTGCTCAGTTTTGAAGTCTTTCAATGTTGTTTTCTTTTACATTATTGTATTCATCATATAAATTGCTCACCTGGTTCTGTTTACTTCTCTCTGTATCATTTCATATAAGTCTTCTCAAATTTCTCTGAATTCCTCATATTCTTATTTCTTCCAATGCAATAATCTATTTCATTCACATACCACAATTTATTTACCAAATGAAAGAGAACCCATTTCCAGTCTAGTTCTTTGTTATGACAAAAAAAAAGGGTTTGTATGAGTATTTGTGTATATACTGAACTTGTCTTATGGTCTTTGACCTCCTTTGGCTATATGCCTAGCAATGGTATCACTGGATCACAGATTAAGCACATTTTAGAGACACTTTTAGTATCATTCCCATGTTTTCCTGAAAGGTTAAGCCAATTCACAGTTCCAATAATAGTACATTAGCGTGCCTAACTTCCCAAAGCCCTTCTAAAATTTATCACTTTCATCTTTTGTCACCTTTGCCAGTTTGATGCATATGAAGTAAAACCAGGGTTGCATTAATTTGCATTTCTTTTATTATTAGTGATTTAGAGCATTTTTTTCATATGGTTATTACTAGCTTTCATTTCTTCTTATGAAAACTTGCTGTTCATACCCTTTGTCCATTTTTCTACTGGGGAGCCATTTATCCACTGTTCTTATATTAATTCCCTAGTATGTTGAATGTCAGAACTTTTCTCTGAAGATTTTTTCCCCAATTAACTGCTACTCTTCTTATTCTAGAGGCATTATTCTTTCATGCAAAGGCTTTTTAATTTTATGAATTAAAATTGTCTCTTTTAATTTTTATAATGATCTGTATCCTATCTAGTCAAGAATGCCACCACCACCACCCAGCCATAACTGTGCAGATACTTTCCCAACTTCTCTTGTCCACCTTGATATTATTTGCTTCTGAACATCTACACTATAGCATAATAGAGGAGTCCTCTTCATCTGGCGTTTATGCACTAATTGCAATGTGAAGAGCACTGTGCTGGGAATCAGCATACCTGGGTGCTACTCTTAGTGCTACCACTTAACTAGCTTTAAGATATTATATGTGTGAGTCACTTCCCTTCTAAGGGGTCATACTTTGCTTATCTACGAAATAAGGAGGTTGGGCTAGATTGCCTTTAAGATCTCTTCTAGAGATCTGTGAAATTGTTAGCTTAATTTTCATATACACTAGTCTTATCTGTTCAAGAAGATTATAAAGTAATTGGGGGAAGGGAAAAAAGAAGAGGGGGAAAAACATTTCTATAGACCTTACTGTGTAGTAGGCATTGTGCCAAGTGCTGGAGTTACAAAGAAATTGACACAATCTTTAACATTTTGGTTGCATCCCAAAGTCAGTCAGTCAGTCAGTCAATGAACTAACATTTATTAAGTGCCTACTATATACCAAGCACTGTGCTAAATGCTTGGGAAACAAAAAAGGACAAAAGATAGTCCCTGATCACAAGAAGCTTTAACTTGTAAAAGCATCTTACACACTTCTATGTACACAATACGTACTCAGTAAACATTTGGTGATTGAATGAATATGTAAAACCTCTTTACTTACTTAGTGAACCAAGATCTCTACCTTTTCTTTCTAATCCTACCCAGATTCCATCAGCTGCAGAGCAGCAACATTTGTGTACATGAGTCTAATTCTTGGGCGTTTTAACTACAATCAAAATTTTATATAAACAAGACCTACTTTTTCTGACAATAAAGAGAAAATGCCTATATTCATTGATTTATTTGATACTATTAATGCCATTTGTTGTATGATTTTAAATTTCTGCATTGGAAAAAGCATTAGGTTCAAGTCAGAGAGATATGAATTTTACTACTAGTTTTGCCACTGACAATTTGGTACCCCGGGCAGGGAAATCCCTTAACCTCTCTGAGTTTCAATTTTCTCATCTGCAAAATGAGATTAAATATCCTTGCACTACCTAGCTCACAAAGTGATTGTGCAGGGCAAATGAGCTAAAAATCAATGGGGGGGGGGACACTTTGTAAACAAAAGTACTAAATAAATTATAATTATTTAATATTCCTTTCTTATAACAAATAAACCAAAAATTTGGGAAAACTTTCAAGACTGATCTCAGGGATATTTTTGCCCTAAGGATTTAGGTCAAATTCTCCCTTTGACCTTACAGCATTGAGAAATCTAAGCCATTCACTCTCCTAATTAAAAGTTGTATCCTGTGTAGTGCCTTGGAGATGTCAGCTGAAGTATTCATGGCTTTTCTTTTTTATAGTACGCAAAGGTCTTGCAAAGTGACCTCAGATCAGTTTATCTTAGAATATTCAATAGCCCCTTAACGTTGGTCAGCTTCAAAGTATCCACCTTTAGGGAATTAGTGTCACATAGGGTAATAGAGTAGCTGCAAGGAAACAGACTTTGTCTCATTTTTCTGTAGCAGGGGTGAACTGTCTGGACCACTGAGCCTCAAGCCTTCAGGATACTCTGCTTTTTATTGGTCTCGGTCATGATCTGGAACATGAAAGGAAATATGAGGAAACTTCAAGCTGAGATCATTCTGCAAGTCCAAAGATTAAGGTGAGGTCAGGTTTGCTTGCAATTACCCCGTATCAAGTTACCAGCACAAGTTAAGATGCTAACCAGGGAACCGGAGGTTTAGGAGAGCAATGGATTTACCCTGGCCTGGATTTCCACTGCTTGAATGTTTTCGTGAGCTAAAAAAGCTAAAAAAGCATCCTTGTAACCAAAGAAAAAGCAAATACAGAGTGTCAGTTGACTTTTCCTATGCCTTTCATTCCCCTTTTAAGAAAGGATGTGAGCCATGCAAAGCTATTTAATTTTGAGAATTAGATTGACCTTCCCTTCCAAGAATCTTGTGTGATAGTGAAATCAAAGCCTGCCAAGAGGGTCATTTATTTTATCCAACCACATGACTCATGGAATTAAAGAAGAGTCTCTATGGTTTGCTCAAGATAACCAGATTATGTCACGACAATATGACCCTTTCCTTTCTGTTCCTGGAAACTGTCTCAGGTATTTGTGGTCCAATAAGCCAAAAATAGACGTGTGACCTGAATGTGAAATGTCACTCCACGAAAAATTTATGGCTAGGGAGAAAATTCTTAAAGGAGGATTAAAGTAATCCAAAAAGAAAATGAAAAATATATAACTCTGATTATATGAAATTGAAAAATGTTTACACAAAAAAAATATAATGCAGCTGGTATAAAGAAAAAAATGTTTAATTGGGGAAGAAAAAATCTTTGCATGAAATATACCTAATAAAGGTCTGATTTTCAAGCTATGTGAGGAAACACTGTTATATAAGATTATGATTCCCTAGTGTTTACAGATATGAAGAAACAATTTTCAAAAAAATTGCCAAGTGGTGTCAAGAGGTGTTAAACACATAGCCCATAGGCTGCATTACAGCCCATGACAAGATCCAATGTAGCTTAACCAGAATGAAATGGAGAATTTCCCAGTGTAATTAGGAAATATTTAACAAAATAAACAAAAATGTAATACATCATGGATAACATTAATATGTGATTTTTTTGTCAATATGTGGCCAGAAGGGATCTTTGTGGTTTCATGTCCCCCATTTCTAATTGAATTTGACATCACTCATACCCATAGTCTGAGAAGCAATTGCAGAAGTATTCTCAGACTAGAGGTTGGAACTGGATAGGAGATGCATCAAGAGACCAAACTTAGAAATTCCAAAGAGAGTTATTTGGTTCTAAATACCAGAGAAGAAATCGTGAAAAAAGAAGGGCCTTCAAAATGGTACATCAATTTAGAGGAAGGATTTTTAGCCTGCTGTCTGTTGGGTCCATAGATAGATTTCAAAGAGTCTCTGAATTTGTATTTTAAAAAAAATCTTTATTTTCACTAACTTTTTTGTTTCCTTTGTAGTCTGATATAATTTACTTTGTGTGTTTAAAAATTATTCTGTATAGGCTTTATCCAACTGCCAAAGGAATGCAACACACACACACACACACACACACACACACACAGGGGTTTGTGTGGGGGGTGGGGAGGTAGAGCCATATGGACCAGAATTAGATTAAATAGAGATACCAGTTAGAATTGAAGATCTCAGTTTCCCCTGAAGATAAAGTCAATCTCATCTATGGCTAGAAAATATGTGTCTCAGTATACCAAGTGACACTAGAAAATATTACAAAACCTTAGTAATTTAGGTCTATTTTTGTATTTACTTCACTTGATAGTCCTCCTTTATTTTCATGGTACAACTTCTCAAATGGAACTAATTTAATCAAGATGAGACATATTCGATGACACCAGACCCAAAAGTCAAGGAAAGCATTCAGATCTTCTTAGAAGTCTGGGATAGGTTCACAATGGAAGTGAGAGAAATAACGATCCTTTGGAAAAGAAATTTTATTCAATTGCCCTTAATTTTCTCTCTCCACGTGCTTCCTAAGTCAAACTGAATGTTAGTCATGGCTTCTCAGGGGTGTTTCTTAATATATGGTTATTTTTTAAGCCTTTATAAAGACTCACATGGTAATAATGAAGTTGCCACATAGTTGGTAAATTAGCCAATTAGCAACTCAACAATTGCCAGAAAGCCTGTTGAAAATATTGTCTTCAATCTCATAGACTTGGATCAAGTTTGGTTACTGTTCTGCCAAACCCTAAAGTTACAGAGATAGTGACACTACTGATCATTGTCTGGAATGGTGGGGTGAAGCCGGACCCTTAGGTGTTTGTGATGAAGTTTCTCAAAATGTAGTGAGAGAACAGAGATCTGTGATGTGGTTGTGTGTGGAGAAAGTCAACAGCAGTGTGTCTGTGGTAAGAAAGAAAAGACAGTTTGAGAATGGATCCCTGGTATTTTTTTTTACCTGACATCCCACACAGCCCCTTCTCTAGAGATAGCATAGAAGGCAGCATGTAGAGCCCATTTATTTTTTAAAGTAGTGTATTTTAAAGATAAAACTTAGCTTCCCAGGTGACACAAGGTAAGGATCTGAGGATAGCTGTCTGCCCCTAAAATAAACTTTGACTTAGAAAACATGAGGAGAGTGAAAATGAAGGTCAATTATTAAAGTAATATGACTATCTAGTCTTTTAAATTATAAGACTATGTTCAGTTCTGGGTCCAGTACTCTCTGATACAATGATGTAAGCAACTTACCAATACTTTCATTTGATTTATGGGGAGTCACTAGGAACCAGTGAACCCAAAATTTTGATGTCTACCTTAATGGGCTGAGGGTCCATGCTATAAGTCTCCCCTTTTGACACATGGCTCTGCTATTGAGTAAGCTGGATGACCTAAGGATAGTCACTTCACTTCTCAGGGGTACTGTTTCCTCATCTTCAAAATAAGGAGGTTGAACTTTGTGATCTCGACAGTTCCTTCCAGTTCTAAATTACGTCCCTAAATTAAAGAGGCAGGCACAGTTTGATATGCACTCAAGATAGGAGAAAAGTAGATTGCAAAAGATTTAGAGAAAGAAGAGATAGAATTGAGCAATCAGTTAGTGTTTACACTATACACATATAGACAGTGGGCTCAGTGTGGGATACAAATAAAAAAATGAAACAATCCCTATTCCCAAAGTAATTCATTAAGAAAGACATATGTATATAGATATAGATACATATGTACATACATATACATATGTGTGAATAGAGATATAAGATAATTCAATGCAAGATAGTTAAGGAAGAAGAGTGGAGGAGAGAATCATGGAAGGATTCTTTTAAAAAGTGATCTTTGAATTGTCTTTAAGGAAGCTGGGAATTCTGTGAAGCAAAGGTGAGAAGGAAGTAAATTCCAAGCACAAGGAATAGCAGTACACTGTCATGGAGGTGGAAGATGGAGAGTCACATGTAAAGAACAGAAATAAGCTCATTTGGCATACATTGTAGAGTATAGGAAGTAAGGGAGAAATGTGTAATAAGGCTGGAAAGATAAGTCAGCAAAGATTATTAATGGTTTAAAAAACTAAAGAAGGATTTTATATTTTATCATAGCAGTGATGAGATTCCATGACCTAAAATTCTTTCTCAGGAAGTGGTTCGAGAGGGACGAGAATGTCTCAGACATGAAATTAGAAAGACACAAGCAAAAATTATTCCAGTGTGGGAAAAGGGGGAGAGGGAAGCATTTCCTAAAGAAACAGATGTGGTAGCCAAGGAAACTCATCAACTAACTCAGACTTAACAAGATCCGTATAGAAGATTGAAGTAAAGACAAATCTCAGCAAGTAGCCAAAGATGAATACCAAAAAAAGAATCCCTGTCCTGGATGTCAGGAGTTACGAAAGCTTAAAATAAGCTAAGACTGGTAATAAATGCTAAGGACAATAATAACAAAAGCAACAAAGTTTGTTTTTGTTTTGTTATATTGGTTTCTGCTGTGTCCCCTTTAGCTCTGCTGGAGACAAGAGGAGGATAGGGCCTCTATCAAAGAAAGGATATTACTGCTATTTGGGGTCAATGGGATTATTATCACATGTGACAGTGAGAAGGCTTAAATAATCAACACTTCTCTTTCTGTTTTCTCTTCCAAGGAGAATGGTCTTTGAACTGGGAAATAAACTGAACTGAACAAAATTAAAATGGCTAGCAGGGAAGTGAAGCCAATGAGAAGTGAGAGACAGTAAGGGAGCTTTTAACTTTACTCTCAATTAATTCACATTTCTGGCCCCAGATGAACATTCCAGAATACTAAAAGAGCTGGCAAATATGACTGAAATCCTATTGACGATCTTTGAAAAATTGTATAGAATAAGAGAAGTTCAACAGGACTGAGAAGGACAAATGTCCTAATTTTCACAAAAGAAAGATCCATGCATCTGTAATCAATAGGCCACTGAGCTTCGCATTGATCCAGGAAAAAAAATTCGAGAACACATTGTATAAGGGATGATTTCTTAGAATTTACAAAAGGAAGCAGCAAGCACCAAAGGTCATCATGATAGTAAAGTCAAGAACAGGTCATGAGAGATAACCTCTTTCTTTTTCCCTTTAAACAATACATATAGAATGGTAAATCAGAAGTGTTGTAGTCACAATATTTAGATTTTAACCAAGAGATGTTTTGCAACATCTTTCAACATTTGGTGGAATGACCAAACCCAAAGAATACTTATTAATATGTCAGTGTCACTTAGGAAGGTGCCCCTTAATAATACACCCCAATGATTTATCTTTGGCCCTTTGTTATTTTTGCTTATGACATTTATTTTTATCATGGATTTGGATGAATTCATAGGAAGCACTCTTGCCATATTTACAGATGGCTCAAAGCCAAGAGAGAAAGCTAAGATATTGGATGATAAATTTAGGAACCAGCAAACAACCTTTTTTATTATTATATTTGTTTCTTTTCCACAGGGTCTGATCTCCTCTGGGTCTCTGCACATTCCATGACTACCAGCAAAAGACATGGGCTGGATGTGGGTTATCCCTCTCTCTTGACTTATTACCAGTCTTCCTGCTTTTTCTGTCAGTCATCTCTTCAATATTTTTACTCTGTCTCTTGTGTGCAATTGTTCATTGGCAATAGGTTGTAACCTAATTACACCCATCATTCATCTCTCCAGTACCCTTTAGCCAACCCACAATTTTAAATCATCAGAGATAATGGTATTCCATGATTCTGGGCACGTAGGCCATTAAAAATGTTGTTAAAAGCTGGATTTTTTGTTTCAGAAAGAAATTATTATTTAATAGAATTTTAAACTTACAAAAACACCACCTTTTTTTCTTATAGGAACAAAATGATAATGACTTCCCTCAAAACATTCCTTGAAATCATAAAACATTTAACTACTGTTTGTCTTATTTTAGCGTTCTCTAACATAAAGAATCTTTAACTTTAAATCAGTAGGCTGTACCACTTAGCAAGGCAAATCATTTAAACATTGAGCCTGTTTCGTTTTCCTATAAAATGTAGAGATAATGCCTTTGCTACCTAATTCACACTTTTGTCATAAGATTCACATGGGATAACATACGTGGCAGTGATTTAAAAACTGTTCAGCACTAGATAAATGTAACGTGGAGGTTTTTTGGTGGTATTACTAATTAGCTGTTTGACAGCATTCAACTCATTATTTTTAAAAATAACTTGGCTTAAGCTAAATTTAAGCCAAAAATCATTATGTACCTATTATCTACCAGGCACTGTGCTAACATCTGGGGATATAAAATAAAGGCAAAAGATAGTCCCTGCCCTCAAGGAGCTCATAGTCGAATGGGGGAGACAACAGTCAAACGACTATGTATAGGCAAGATAGATACAGATTAAATTTCAACGGGTTTTCTCATTTAGAAATGGGCCCTTATGGGTAATTATAGTTTGCAAGTTTGTGAATAAAGTTTACAAAATCCAGAATTGGTGATTAATAATAGCTAGCATTTGATTCATCTCAATTCAATAAAGATTTGTGAAGTGCTTTTGCCTCCTGTTTGCCCAGTGCTGGAGAATAGAGAAAGTTTAGTTAAAATATAAGGAAGTTACACAGCACGGTGAAATGAACAATGGCTCTGGAGTCAGGGGATTCAGTCTCAAATGATGATTTTGGTGCTTACTACCTATTTTGACTTTGGGTGGGTTAACTTCTCTAGTCATCAGTGTCCTCATCCATAAAGTTAAAGGATTGGATTAGATGGTGGCTAAGGCCCCACCTGTCCCTCTCTTAGATTTATAATTCCAAAAGCCGCGATACTGGTCTCTGCCATCATGGAACCTATGGTTTCTGGGAGGGGATTGTGACACATACACTTATAACTATAATACAAGAGGATATACAACATGAGCAAAGCTATGAGACTCTGGTTACCAAGAGAGTTGGCAATTTTGCTTTACTTCCAAGTCCCAGGCCTCAAGCTGAAGTCAATATCTACCCAGGATACCAATTCACAAAGGCCATTCACTGAGATTGTCTCCAAGAAGATTATTCCTCCCCAAAATGGAAAGGGAAATTAGCTTAATATAGGATACACACCAAAAACAGAGGTCAAGCATTCAAGACAGAATAAGATGGATTTGATTTTGAGAGCAGCATATGCTTTCAATCATGATTTAAAAGCTTGTCCGTATATGGAAAATTAATCTATTGTAATTACCACAATGAATGCTTTGAGCTTTTTTGACTGCAGTAGTGATGGGTTTGCACTGTTTTCTCCCCAGATAACAAGAGATTCTTAGAATGAAAGGGTAGAATATCACATAGGCCAAATCCTTGTGGTATAGTAGAAAAGATTCCAGTTCTGTGGTAGCACCCCTGCTCTTCCATTTACTACTTATGTGACCTTGGGAACATTATGGAAGTGTTCAGCCCATCTCTCTAGGATCATATCCTTATCATTAATCAATGTGGCTCCATCAGCACTGAGTAGTTGAGATGCACCATAGGTCTTTGGCCCATAAATAGTCTTCAAGGCATCATAAAAGTGCTTTGGATTGTTACTATATGCATAAAACTGAATTTTATCTGCCTTCTTTCTGAGCCAAGAATCTGGCATTTCTGTAAGCTTTGCTTGTGCTTTACTTTGGATGAAATTAAATGCTATCTTCTTAGAAATGAATGAACTGTCCTTCTGGTAAACCCCATGGAGTTCTTGTTTTTCTTTTAGCAGCTTCTGGATTTCCCCATCATTTTGTCAAACCAGTCTTGATGTTTGTGAGTGTTCTGGCCCAGATGAATAAATGTACACCAAATCTCTGAAAGCTGCTCACTTCTTTTCTGCTCTACTGTTGACCTAACAATTAAGACCAAGAAAACACAGGTGCTCCATCAGCCAGCAGCACATCATCCATATGTGGAATCATCGGTTATAGCAGACGGAGAAGTTTTGAATACTGTAGATAAATCGACTTACCCTGTCAGTATGCTTTTCAGGGATATACACATTGATAATGAGGTTGACACATACATTGCCAGAGATAGCTCAGTGTTTGGCAGGCTCCAAAGGAAAGTGTAGGAGATAAGAAGTATTAGATTGACTATCAAACTGGAAGTCTACAGAGCCATGGTGCTGACCTCATTGTTGTTTGCCTGTAAAACCTGGACAGTGTACCAGCACCATGCCAGGAAACTGAATCATTTCCATTTGAATTGTCTTAGGAAGACTCCAAAGATTACTTGGCAGGATAAGATACCAGACACTGAGGTCCTTTCTCACTAAACTTCCAAACATTCAAACTCTACAGCAGAGAGCGCGACTCCAATGGTCTAGTGATGTTGTTTAAATGCCAAATGTAAGCTTGCCAAAAAGACTATTTTAATGAGAAGTCACACAGGGCAAGTATTCACATGGTGATCAGGAAAAGCAATGCAAGGACACTCTCAAAGTCTCTCTTAAGATCTTTGGAATTAATTGTGTAACATGGGAGACACTGGCACAGGACCGCCCAACATGGCATGCACTCATCAGAGAAGGTGCTGTGGTCTATGAACAAAGCAGAGTTGAAATAGCTCAAAAGAAATGCAAGATGTTCAGTTTTAGAGAATTCACCCCAAAGGTTCACGTGGACTATTTGTGCCTGACCTGTGGTAGAGCATTCCAAGCTTATATTGGTCTGATCAGCCACAGTCAGACACACTGTAACTTAACTCTAACAAAATGATGTCATTTTGGTCCTCTTTGAGAATGGACAACAACCAACCATGTGACCTTGGGCAAGTTACAACCTCACTGGACCTCCATTTCTTTTTTTTTTTAATTAAGATTTTTATTTTTAATTTACAATGCTCAGTTCCACATAATTTTGAGTTACAGATTTTCTTTCTCCCCCTCCACTCCTCCCCCAGACAGCATGGAATCTGATATATCTTCTACATATAACTTTACATTAAACTTATTTACTCAATAGTCAAGTTGTAAAGATGAATTGTGATCAATGGAATGAATCATGAGAAAGAAGAAACAGAAACAAGAAAAACAAAAACAAAAGAGAAAAAAAACAAAAGAAAAAAAAAGGAGAGTGAATAGTTTGCCTCAATCTGCATTCAGACTCCATAGTTCTTTCTCTGGATATAGATAGCTCTCTCCATCCTGAGTCCTTTGGAGTTGTCTTTGAACCTTGTATTGCTGAGACGAGTGAAGTCTATCAAGGTTAGTCATCACAGAATCAATATATCTGTTGTTGTGTATAGTGTTCTACTTCTGCTCTGTTCACAAAGCACTATATCGTGCAGGTTTTCCAGGTTATTATGAAGTTCATATCTTCCCCATTTCTTATAGCACAGTAGTATTCCATTACATTCATATACTACAACTCGTTCAGCCATTCCCCAATTGATGGGCATCCCCTTGATTTCCAATTCTTTGCTATTACAAAAAGAGCTGCTATAAATATTTTTGTACATATGGGTCCTTTTCCCACTTGTGTGATCTCTTTGGGATACAGCCCTAGAAGTGGTATTGCTAGGTCAAAGGTGGACCTCCATTTCTTAATCTACAAAATGAGGGCTTTAGACTAGATGGCTGATAATGTCCTTTCCAGCTCAAAGTCTATGGTCCTATAAATATCCCTGAGAACTGGCCTCCCACCCAGCTTCTTTTTGGACTCTTCCATCGTTGGGCAGCTCATTACTTTATAACGTAGACCATTCTGTTGCCTCCTGAGTTAGAATCCTTCTTCAGTCATTTACTAACTCTGTGAGCCTTGCCGAGTACCTTAGCCCCTCTTGCTCACATTTTCCTCACCTGTAAAATGGAAATGATAATAGAATCTAAATTACAGGGTTGTTGTGAGGATTAAATGTGATGGTATATGTAAAGCACTTTGGAAATGTTAATCTATGATATAACTTTTAGCTATTAGTGCAAAATACCAACCTGTCTCTGACTTAGATGAGTTTTAGAGAGTGGCCTAAGGCAAGTAGAGGCCAAGTGAAGTTATCCAGGATCATACAGCCAATAACTTTCAGAGTCAGATTTTGAAGCTACACCTTCCTGCTTGTTAACTCAACACTAAGTTCTCTATAGCATGCTGCCAGATTCGTAGCCTCCAAGTGCTTCTTCTGCCTTAGTGTTTTACCTTTTAATTACAGAAATTTAAAACTCGAAAGGACATTAGCAATCATGTGGTCTGGCCTCCTATTTTCCAGGTGAGAAAACTGAGCCCCGGGGAGATAAGAGATTTGCTCCAGGTCATAGTGTATCATATAAGAGGAAGAGCTAGGACTAGAGCCTAATTCTGTGAAGCACACCAGGGTGTCTCACTGGAGTGCTCCAGTGAGGTCCGGAAAAAGTATTGTTTAAAGGTAGGCAGGCAACAGGTATTTATTAAGAGTTTACTCTGTGCTATGCACAGTACTAAGCACTGGAGATACAAATACAAGGAAAATGAAATAATATGTGAGGAATTATCATTTCTGACAGCTAATCTGACATCCTTCCATGTAATAAATTTAGGGGAGGAAACCCTTTCTCCTTCCACCGCCTTACGTGATTGAGATATTGATTACAGCTAAAGTGAAAGGTTAGTAATACAGGAGTAACCCAGACAATGGGCAGCTGGGTGGTACAGTGGATAGAGTGCCAGGCCTAATGTCAGGAGGACCTGAGTTCAAATCTGACCTCAGACACTTACTAGCTGTGTCACCCTGGGCAAGTCACTTTACCCTGTTTGCCAAGGCAAGTTTCGTCATCTGTAAAATGAGCTGGAGAAGGAAATGGCCAAACATTCCAGTATCTTTGCCAGTAAAGCCCCAAGTGGAGTCATGAAGAGTCAAATACGACTGAAACAAGTCACCAACAATAAATCCAGACGATTAAAAGGCCTTTCTATGACATAGCACAAAAACTGTAAATTAAGAGAAGATCTAATACCATTAAGTTAAAATGCTCACTTGTATCCAAAGTAAGGAGAGTGATGGAGAATTCTCTGTCGGCTTAAAAAAAAGGCCTATGTTTCACTTATAGTTCACCCTACTTCTATACAGGTGCATGTACTCTGAACTCTGACCAGTCAATAAATGCTTTTACTCAATGAAGCATTCAACCAGGAAGCTCTTGAGACATATGATAGGGATTTGCTGGTAAATGTTTAACAAATGGCTTTCTGGGGGGGAAAAATGAACACAATACATACCTTTAAGTTTAATCTGCATTTTTAAATTTTTTTCCATTACTTTCTAAAGTCTAGCAGGGGTGGGGAACCTGCATCTTCCAGGCCCCATGTGGCCCTCTAGGTCCTCAAGTGCAGCCCTTTGATGGAATCTAAACTTCACAAAACAAATCACCTTAATAAAATGATTAGTTCTGTAAGACTTAGACTTAGTCAAAAGACTGTACCCAAGGACCCAGAAGGCCACATATGGCCTCAAGCCTACAGGTTTCCCATCCCTTGTAGACAATCAACAAAACAATAGAAGAAGTCCTGACTTATACCATTTACTGATTCCTGAGGTATAAATGCTCACACTGAAAATTCGACAGTCGGCTTTGGCAAACCAGTTGGAGCTGGTTCCAGCATACCCTTGTTAAATGGATTCAAGTTCTCTAGCAGTTGCTGAAACTCTTTTTTGTTTAAGTAGCTAAACTGTGTTTGTTGGATTTTCTTCAGAGTAAGGTCCAGAGTAATATCCAAACTTTAATAATATAAGGGTGTATTTTTGCCTTGTCAAACCATACAAACTGTATTTGCCATGACCTGAGGCTATGCTGAGACAAGCTAGGTTAAGTAGAGATATACCAGGTTTTTAAGAAGCCACAGGCTTCCTGGATGACAAACCCACACCTACCAGCATGCCTTAAGGGATGTGAGAAAGAGCAGGAGAGCCTGAGTCCACAGTTCACAAACCCAAGTTACAGTGATATACCAGGGGAGTCAGCTGAAGCAAAGAGCAAGGGATTGGTAATAGGTGATAATTACAACAACAAAACTAATCATAATAGCTAGCATTTAGAGAGCATTTTAAGGTTTGCAAAGCGCCTTACAAATGTCATCTCATTTGAACTGCACAACCACCCTGGGAAGTAGATCCTATTCGTATCCCCACTTTATAGATGAGGAAACTGAGAGTGGGAGAAGTGACTTGCCCAGGGTCACACGGCTATTAGGTGTCTGAGGCTGGATTCTAACTCAGGTCCTGATTCTACCCATCCAACGCTCTATGCACTGCACAGCCTGGTAACCTTGGCTGGTAGACAAAGAATACTGGATCTGGCATCAGAGATTGTGGATGTGAAGCATCGCGAGGGTGCTCACTACCTATATGAGCTGGGGCAAGTCACGTAACCTTCCTAGGACTCAGTTTCCTTATCTGTGAAATGAGAGAGTCCCTTCTCTCTCTGCATCTCTGATCCTATGATTGAAACGCCAGACTAGAATTGTAAAAGAGAGGGCAGATTTGAGACATCAACCAAAAAGTCACAAAGAATCGCAGGACTTCAGTATGAGCAGGGACCTGAGAGCTCCTGTCCACCATGTACCGGAAATGGCATCCTCTCGACAACAGCACCCCCAAGTGGTCACTTAGCTCCCACCTTCTCACATAGCACTTTCTGCTTTGCCGCAACTCTAACTTGTTAGGGAGTTTTTCTTTTCATGAGAAACTGCTCCTCTGAAATTCCACCCATCGTTCCCTTTTAGGACAAATAGTGAAAGTCTGTCTGATCCTTCTACATGAAAGTCTTAAATACCTAAATATAGCTACCATACCCTCCTCTATTCCTACCCTACCCCTCCTCCTCTTTCTTCTTTTTCTTCTTCTTCTTCTCCTCTCTCTCTCTCTCTCTCTCTCTCTCTCTCTCTCTCTCTCTCTCTCTGTCTCTCTCTCTGTCTCTCCCTCTCTGTCTCTATCTCTGTATCTCTCTCTCTGTCTCTCTCTTTCTCTTCCTTATCTCTCCCCCATATCCGTAGACAATTCAAATGATCCTCTTACATTTTCAAGAAGTGCTTAAACATGTTAACATCCCTTCTAAAATGTGACACCCCAAACTGAATATAACACTGTGGGTTGTGTTGGCCTAGGGAAAAGTATAGCAGAATTGTCAGTTTCCTCACTTTTAAGAATGGCGGTGGTGGTAGAAGTAGTAAGTAAGTAGTAGTAGTAGTAGTAGTAGTAGTAGTAGTAGTAGTAGTAGTAGTAGTAGTAGTAGTAGTAGTATTTATATAGCATTTTAAGTTACAAAAAGCACTTTATAAATATTATCTCATTTTATCCCACCAGCAGCCCTAGGAAGTAAGTGCTATCATTATCTCAATTTTATAGATGTGGAAACTGAGGAAGAAAATGTTTAAATGACTTGCCCAGGGCCATATAGTTAGAAAGTATCTGAGACTGGATTTGAACTCAGGTTTTCCTGGATCTGCAGACTCTAGGTCCAACCTTTTGTCTACTGCACAATATCTTTGCCTCTGAACCTAAATGCAGCCTAAAACCTTAAAGCCACAAGAACTGAGACCCAGGCAAGTGAAATACTAAGCAAGAAAAGATAGGATAGGGAAGAGCTGGTTTTCAAAGATAGAGTAGAACCTATAAAGGTTAATGAGCGACCAGACAGTGAGACTGAACTATCAAGGACCCTTGATTTTTTGATACTGACATTCCTGGGAAAGAGGAAATGGCTTAGAAGGTGATGTTAGGGCCACAAGTGTCACCTCAAAGCATCCGTGACTCCTATAACCAAGTATCTCTGCTTCATTGAATTTCTCTCTCCTCCTCTCTTTTAGCTCAATACTACAAGATTCTAAGTAACCAAAGTAATGGAGTCAGCATCCAAAATACAAACAGAGAATACCTTGCTCCTCTTTGCCTCAACATGCTAGCTATGACTCTCAGTGTAAAAGAAGTGTTCTTCAGTCTCTAACTGAAGCAGCTGACTTCCTATGCCACAGCACTCAGAAACCACATCGACCTTACCTGCACCAACCCAGAAGCAAATCATGCTAGAGCAAGGAATGCCAAGGAAAAGAGCAGCACCTTTTGGCAGGCCGGTGTGGCCTACCCAAGCCTCTTTGGTTCCTAAGTGGCCAGTGCAACTGAAGATTTGGCACAAGCATTTGTAGGTGGTAGAAAAGGGCTGTAAATTAAATTCAAAGTTCAAATTAAAAAAAAGAATTGAAGTAAGCCAGTGAAATGTTGCATTAAAGTAAAGGAAACCTCAAAATAATCAAAACTCTGCTTACCTTCTCCTAAAATATAATGATGCTGTGGTCAAAATTAACTGTGTGATTAATGTAGTCAGCTGAGATGATAAAATAAATAGCTTCAAGTAAGTGGGTGTGTGTATATATATATATATACTACATAGATTATGTTATGTATGTAGTATTACATATTATATTCATATATCATATTATAAATATATCATAGTCATATATTATCTCATAAATATATAATATTATATTATAAACATATTATGGTATATTATTATAGATGTAATATATTGTTATGAATTATATTGTGATTATTCTATGTAAAAATGGATATATACATAATACTATATATACATTTATGTGTATGTGTGTTTGTGTGTATTTTTCACCTATGGACCATAAATAAATGATCCATGTGCCATGTTGAATTTTTAAAACTCATGTACACTTTTCCTCCGATTCTCTAGCTGAGAACTTGGAGCACCAAAAAGAATCACTATTTTCTCTCTTATAATATTTTCAAGGCTTTAGCACAATCTTTTTAGGCCATGATACAATTTATCTGTATTACCCATTCACAACCACAGTTCTCTAGAAAATGCCCCAAAGAAATCAACTATGACTGAGTCAGAAAGCATGAGTTCAAGTTTTGGTACTACCACTGACCACTTGTGTGGTTCTCCTAGACCAGTAATCTCAAACTCAACTAAACCATATATTAAGATCCCTGCAGAAGCCTATTGACTTAGAAAACCACATATTAATTTTATCTATGTTCCATTGTATTTTAATTTATTTGTTAAATATTTCCCAATTACATTTTAATCTGGCTTGGCCTCAACTTAGAAATGTTGCAGAATACAAGGTTTTCTCTTCCATAAGATGGGAATAATAAAATATGTTTTGACTACTTTTCATGATAGTTATGATGATCACAGGTTCATAAATTTAGAGCAATGTCAACTTGTGTGACCACTTGTGTGGTTCTCCTAGAACCACACAATTTTACACATTGTCCCCTAATTTTACACATAAGGAAACTGAGGCCTAAAGAGGCAACTCATCCAAAGTCCAAAGTCACACAAATATATATATATACATATATATATATAATACAAATATAAAATATTAAAGTCAAAATTTGAACCCAAGTCCTTTGAATCAGCTTGGAATTCATAACAACAGCACAAGTCCAGGTTACCAATGCCAATATATTAGAAAATACATTTTTAAGGACCCTCGGCTTATAGATCATACATATTTTAGAAGGAAATGGTGGAAACTAGAAGGAAAATGGTAATAGCATGCCACTACAAGTTTTATAAACTTAATACCCACTTAATACCTAGAAAGATATGATCAAATGGTCAGAATTATACACCAAACGTACTGTCGTCCAAAAGTGACAAACAGCAAATACTTGTACCTCCAATAAAACCGTCAGATCTACTTGATGATTTGACAGATAAAATGTGCAGAATGGGAGCATTATCAAAGTTCTTACCATTGCCCACAATCCATCAGACACAGCACCGATCCATACAATTCCAAGTACAAGGTTTATAACTGATATCACCATCCTGAATTTGTATTACCTCAAATCTATAAGAAATAAAAAGTTCTCAAAATATAAAGCCCAAGAAGGAAGGATCAAAACCATATGCGAAGAGAATAACATAACACCCCCTTTTTCTTATCTGCTACCAGAGTCGACTTGAAGCTCATAGAATCATAAATTTTTATCTGGAAGGTCCCTTAGAATCATTGAACTGACCCTTTCATTTTGCAAATGTGAAAAGTAAGACACAGAAAGGGTAAGTGATTGGCCTGGGTCACCCAGTCAGTGAGTGCTTTCATGCCTATTAAATCCCAACACATTGATTTAGTTACCAAAAGCAATCATCTCACTTACCTAAACAGTAGTCCACTAAACATTGAGCATAACCCCCCCCCAAACAATAGTAAGATAGCAACCTGTCCCAGAACAATTTCAATCTGAACTCCATGAAATATTAGATGAGAACACCACCATCATTCTCATCAAGAACAATGGTGAGAACTGTCACATATACTGCACTTCAAGGTTTGAGAAATGCTTTCTATGTCATCTCACTTAAGTGAAGAAGAGCCCTCTTCAAAGTTTAAGAGGCCATGAAACAAGCTACTGCTCATTGATGAAAATGAAATAATTACAAGTAATTTCAGTTTAACTACCATTTAAGAATAAGACAGTTACTAGATGTTAATGCACAGAAGGCAATGGCATTCCTGATAGCTTCATGCATATCTGCTTAATGCTATCAGGTAATTTGGACCATTTCCCAACACAATGAAGTATAAATGATATTGAATTAGATCAATGCCTTTTGGTTTTTAAAACCTGAAAATATAATTACTTTTACAATTGGAAGCTGTCTCTGGAATTTCACATTTGCAATCTACTTGGAAATTAACAGCTGAAGAGTAATTGTCAGCTCCTCTTGACTAAGACAATAATTAAAGAAATAATTTTTCTTCTCTCAGCAAGTTTTGGCAAAATATCCTAAAAAAATAACTCCAGTTCACTATGTATTTGTCAAGTGTCTGCTATTTCCTCTGTACTATAGCAGATGTGTAAGAAATGATTTCTTCCCTGTAGACTACTAGACTATAAATTTCTTGAAACAATGTTGCACTGGTAAATGTTTAACAACCAGCTTTCCCTGAAAAAAAGTATGCAAGACCTACTTTTAAGTTTAATCTGTACTGTCACTTTCTCCAATACTTTCTTAAGTCTCGAGATGATCGCAAAACAACAAAACATACCTTGATTTGTAACATTTGCCCATTTCTGAAGTACAAATGCTCACACTGAAAATATAACCATTGACTCTCCTGACACAATAGGAGCTGGCTCCAGCATATCCTTGCCTTGAAGTCAAAGACTATGTTGGTCTTTTTAGTGCCATTCAGCCCAGTGACCTGAACATTGTAAGACCTTAAGAAATATCTTTTGAATTGGAATTTGAGCAAGAGGGGCGCAGATAATGACACTACCATCCTAGAGTATGAAAATGCATATGAGCTTTATAGCATCAGGAAAGTTCATAACTAGGTCAAGTTAAACCTATCAGTTTGAAATGCTTAGCAACTAAAGGCCTCTTCCCATATTAGGTAAATGACCATGAAAAACAAGACTTCCTTCTAGATTTTGAAGTGATGTTGACAAACAGTATCAAATTAGGGTATTATAAAATTCAAAATTAAGTGTACATACTGTCTGCTGAAATAATATTTTCGAAACTGAAAAGAAGACATTCCTGATAAGTATGTGCTTGCCTACTTTAAGATGAGGTGATGTCTCTGTGAACAGAATACAAGAGACAGAATGGGGAGAATGAAATATACATGTGTAAAGAAAAACAGACAAATACACATAAAGTAAAATTTTGATTAACCAGAAATCAGCTAATTAGTATGTCAATTAATTGGGATCCTTATGTGAATTTTGTTATTTTCTCTGCAAATGAATTTTGAAGGAGCTGTGAAATAATAGTGATGAAGGACTTCAATTAACTGGGCAGCTACTGGCGTACTCTCTCTGTGAATGGCAGTTCAGACAACATTTTTTGTACTTATGGAGGGTGTATGGGTATATGGGTGTGTGAGGGGGGGAGAGGAGGGGAGGAGAAGGACAAAGAGGAGAGGAGGGAGGGAGAGAAAAAGAGAGAGAGAGAGAGAGAGAGAGAGAGAGAGAGAGAGAAAGAGAAAGAGAGAGAGAGAGAGAGAGAGAGAGAGAGAGAGAGCCATATGGGTTATGTAAATGTCCATGTGGGTTTTTCTAAATTTGTCTCCCAGGGAGGCATGAATAGATGTCCCTGGAATCTCACTCACCCCTTTCTAGGGGAGAGTTTGATTTCTACATGGAGGGTAGCAGGTATTGGAGCCATAAGATGGGCTACTCTGTTCTCATCAGAGAAAGGATTCCAGACTAGAATTATATCTATTTGTGCCTACCACCACCAAAATATTTTACTAGTCTAGGGAAAGTGACTTTTAGGTTCATGACACTTTTCTGGTCACTATTCCTTAATAAGAAAGGAAAGCCCCAAGCTCGACTCCCTACCACATGCTAATTAACTGACCACCACAAATAGTTAATAGAAAATAAACTCATTTATCCAAGCTGATAACAGATATCAGAGAAGTTATACAGAATTAAAATATACCAGACAATATACAGAAAGAATGAACTCCACTGCTGGATGATCTTAATTCAGTTGAGTTCCCAGTCTCAGCCAAGGGAAAATTCCCTGAAGTCTCTAGGGGAGCAAGTTGGAAATATGGTCATGCTTGAGGTGCTGCCCCCTCAACACATTGGCTTCTTCCAATATCTTTCATTCCCTGAAGAGAGCCTGGAACTGCAGGTGTCCTCTCTTGAAGGCAGCAAACAGAAGAAGAATCTCTTCTGTCCCAAACTTTTGCAAACCTGTCCCCTCAGGCAGGCAGTAATTGTCAAGTAATATTTCTACCAACAAGGAGACTTATACAAATTCCTAGGCTTCAATCCTGAGTTACACCTGTTTTAATTATACCTCCCTCCTTCAAAAGGTAGAGAAACAAAAAGGAGAGGAGGAAATTTTTATTCTGGATTTGATTTTCCTCAGCAATTTTGCCATCATGTTATACTGGAAAGAACATCTGATTTGGAGTCAGCAGTCCTGGGTTAAATTCTAAGTTCTAACAATCACTATCCATGTAACCTCGAACAAATTATCTCCCCTCTCTGGGCTTTGGCTTCCTTATATGATGGGGGTAGACTATAATATGAGCCTGAAGGTCCTTCATAATAACAATAATAGCAACTGGCATTTATATGGTGCTTATTATGTGTTAGGCACTGTGTTAAGCATTTTATTACTAAAGTTATGAATTGATTGCTAAGGTGGAAATGATGAGCATTTCGAAAGTGACCATTCTGTTTTAGAATTGATAAATAATATTGATGTGTGCTAGATGCTGTGCTAAGTGCTTCACACATATTTTATTTGATCATCACCTGGGAGATATGTACCATTATTATCCCTATTTTACAGATGAGAAAACTGAGGTTAAGTGATTTTTCTCATAGTCACACAACTAATAAGCATCTGAGGCCAGATCTGAACTCTAGTTTTCCTGACTCACTGTCAAGTACCACCTAGAAGGCTGACTGTGTGAAAGAGGAGAGGAAATTTAGGAAGTACCTGTAATGTGCCCTTTGTTTTGAGAAAGCAGACTTCAAAAGATTCAGAGAAAAGAAAAGTAGGATTCTGTGGAGTAAAATACTACCAGAGGACTCAGCTTAGAAGTATTAGAGATGGAGGGGGCAGAGCCAGGATGGTGGCTGGAAAGCTAGGACTTGTGTGAGCTCCCCCCCAGGTCCCTCCAAACACCTATAAAAATGGCTCTGAACAAATTCTAGAGCTGCAGAACCCATGAAATAACAGAGGGAAGCAGATCTCCAGCCCAGGAAAGCCTGGATGGTCATGGGGAAAGGTCTATCGCATGGAGCTGGGAGCAGAGCAGAGTCCGGCATGGGCAGCACCAGGACCAACCAGACCAGGAGGCGGGCAGAACAGGCCACAGGGCCTTGAATCACTGGGCCGTAGCAGTTAAAAGACTTCTCAACCCACAAACGCCAAAGACAACAGAGAAGGTCAGTGGGTAGAACAGCTAGAATGGAGTGAAAAGAGTGCATGGTCGGCCCCAGCCCCAGAGGCATGGAAGTGGTGCAGCTCTGGGGCTGCTTCCAGCTGCAGTTACTTCTGGCCCCAGGTCGACCAGGTAGGAGGAATTAAGTGGCAGATCAGAGCAGGAGTGCAGAGCCTGCTTGGATATAAGTTATGGTCTGGGTTGGCCGTTCTTGGGGGAAGAGGAGCGCTGGGGTAGCAGAGCTTGCTGTGTAGAAGTAGCTCTGAAAACAGCAGCACAAGGCCCCTAAAGTACTCTCTAAAGGGACAAAGTACTCTCTACTCTACAAGCCGTCATACCTTTACAAAAAGCTCAAGGGTCAAGTAGTTGGCTGGGAACAGGGCCAGGCAGCAAAAATGGACCCAGATTCAGGCTCAGGCTTTGGAATCATTTTTGGTGACTGCTCGGGGCAAGGGAGCTAGCCCTGCCCTCCCCGAGCCTTCGCTTGGATCACAGCCCTACCCAACCATACTCCCCTGGCCAAGGAGAGCAACCGGTCCTCGGGTCTTCGGCAGGGCTCCTCCCTGGCCCTACTTCCCTCTCAGAGTGGTTACTGGGGAAGTGGGATCAAACAGACAAGGCAGAGAACACCAAGGTGGCAGAGGCACTAATTAGCACTAATCCGCTTTAATCCCCTCCCTATTGCTTACAACGTGTTCTCCTTCATACTCCACACCTTTATGCTCCACCCCTCTCCCTTCCTGTTTGGCCCCTATATACCTGAGCCCGAGCCCCTCCCTGGGGTTGTGGCCCTCAACAGGTGACAAAGAGGAGCAAAACATACAGGCAGAAGAAATCAATAAAGTCAAAGATCCTACATCAAAAGCCTCCAAGAAAAATATGAATTGGTTTCAGGCCATAGAAGAGCTCAAAAAGGATTTGGAAAAGCAACAAGAGAAGTAGAGGAAAAATTGGGAAGAGAAATAAGAGTGATGCAAGAAAATCATGAGAAGCAAGTCAATGACTGGCTAAAAGAGACCCCAAAAATACTGAAGAAAATAACACCTTAAAAAATAGACTAACTCAAATGGCAAAAGAGCTCCAAAAAGCCAATGAGGAGAAGAATGCCTTGAAAGGCAGAATTAGCCAAATGGAAAAGGAGGTCCAAAAGACCACTGAAGAAAATACTACCTTAAAAATGAGATTGGAGCAAGTGGAAGCTACTGACTTGATGAGAAATCAAGATATTATCAAACAGAACCAAAAGAATGAAAAAAGGGAAGACAATGTGAAATATCTCACTGGAAAAACCACTGACCTGGAAAATAGATCCAGGAGAAATAATTTAAAAGTTATTGGACTACCTGAAAGCCATGATCAAAAAAAGAGCCCAGATATCATCTTTCAAGAAATTATCAAGGAGAACTGCCCTGATATTCTAGAGCCAGAGGGTAAA
>CM053624.1:90228324-90250730 GCA_028646595.1 Phalanger gymnotis
TATTATTATAGTAATAAATTATATTACAATAAATAAATAAATGTTATAATAAATAATATGAGGTTGTTGTTGTTCAGTCATTTCAGTCATGTCTGACTTTCCATGATGCCATTTGGGGTTTTCTTGGCAAAGATACTAGAGTGGTTTGCCATTTCCTTCTCCAGTTCATTTTACAGATAAGGAAACTGAGGCAAACAGGGTTAAGTCATTTGCCCAGAGTCAAACAGCTAGTAAGTGTCTGAGGCTGGATTTGACCTCATGAAAATGAGTCTTCCTGACTCCAGCCACAGCACTCTATCTACTGTACCACCTGGCTTAATAAATATTTTACTGGTGAGAAAATTTAAATTGAGAGATGCTGAATTCTTTGCCTAGGGTCACACACAATATTAAGTGTCAGAAACAAGGTTCAAATTGAGACCTTCTTTACTCCAAGTCCAATGCTCTATGCCAACTAATCACCTGTAGGCTAAATGCAACAGTCAAAATAAATATACTTGTTCAGTCATTTTAATCATGTCCAACTCTTCATGACCCCATTTGGGGTTTTCTCGGAAAAGACACTAGAGTGGTTTGCCATTTCCTTCTCTAGCTCATTTTCCAGATGAGGAAACTAGTGCAGAGTTAAGTGACTTGCCCAGGGTCACACACCAAATAAAAATGAGTCCTCCTGATTCCAAGCCTGGTGGTCTATCTACTGTGTTAGTCAGCTGCTCAATAAATTTACACAGTTCAGCAAAATAAATTCCAGTTTGGACATTGGTCATGTCCAAAATCGTATGTTTCATTTTTCATTTTAAATCCATGCCCCCTCTTGTCATTTTACTGCTTTCCACTGTTACCTTGCTTATTCACCAGAGATCAAGGTATTATTCAGAATATGAAACAACCCTGAAGGGATTACATGAAAGAGTTCATCTGTCATGCAATCAGAATGCAGATCATCCAGTCTCATTGTAATATCAAAGATTCAGGCCCCAGCTTCTGTTCAAAGTGAAAAAAGAAAATCAGGATACTTGGAGAAAAATTGTTGCCTAGTTTGATTGATATTGGCAGAAGTTTCATTTTATTCCACTGAATGACAGAGGCAGCTAGCCAGGTGGAGCAGTGGGCCTGGGGTCAGGAAGACCTAAGTTCAAATCTAGCCTCAGATGCTTACTAATTCTCTTATCCTGGGCAAGTTACTCAGCCTTTGTTTGCCTCCGTTGTCAAGAGGGGTTAATAATAGCAGCGACCTCCCAGGATTCTTATAAATACTAAAAGAGAGAAGGATTGTAAAGTGCCCAATAGGCTCCCTGGCATACTGTAAGTGAGGTATAAATATCAGCTATGAACTGTTATGATAAAGAATTGGGAAGCCATAGAAGAAGTCCTCCTTATGTACCCTAAAAGTCTTGAAATAATGAGAATCGCCCTCCATTCTCCATATGCCCATAAAAGAGTGGTTGACACTGACCAGGAAGTAAGTGCACTTAATAACAAAACAATCAAAATGCTCTGAATACTACTAATGAGTCAAAGAACCTTGATAGCAAAGATGTGAGAAATATTGCTCCAGAGAGTGAATGATCCCTGGGAAGAAGACTGCTTTGACCGTTGAGTCAATCATAATTTAATCTCACAGTATTTGCTAAGTATGTTGATTAAATTCAATGGACATTCATTAAGCACTTACTACATGCAGGACTGCAAGAGTCTATGGCCTAAGAGGCAGAATGCAGCACTGGTAGTCAGGAAGATCTGGTTAGGAGACAGTATGATATAGTAGAAGGGCGAAGAGAGGGAAGGGAATAAGTATTTATCTAGCACCTACTCTGTGCCAGGCACTGTGCTAAGTGCTTTACAATTGTTATCTCATTTGATCCTCACAACAGCCCTGAGAGGTTGTTGTTGTTCAGTCATGTCTGACTTTTGGGGTTTTCTTGGCAAAGATACTGGAGTGGTTTGCCATTTCCTTCTCCAGTTCATTTTATAGATGAGGAAACTGAGGCAAACAGGGTTAAGCCAGGGTGGCCCAGCTAATAAGTGTCTGAGGCTGGATTTGAACTCAGGAAAATGAGTCTTCCTGACTTCAGCCCCAGCAGTCTATCCACTGCACCACCTAGCTGCCTTCATTATCTTCATAAGAAAATGCAAATGACCCCCAAGCCCAATGCCATCAGGCATTTTTCAAGACAGTTCTGGGATATAACTTGGTGTTATTGCTCATTCAGCTGACTGTCCCCTAATATTTTGATTTTCAGCTGCATAGACATACCGCCTGAGGAAGACATTCTAGATCATACCATCATAGATACTTAGCAGGAAGGGACCTTAGGGTCTATCTAATCCAACCCCTTCCTTTTACAATTGAGGAAAATGAGGCTTAGAGACATTAAGCTATCTACATCCTTCCTCCCATTGATACCTTCATCCCAACTCCCATTCATAAGTCTTCACTCTGTCTTTTTTTCTTTAGGCTTAACAATAATGTCTCCTCATCATTCCTCACATAATGTTGTTTACTGATCCCTTGCTATCTGAAATATTGTGTTAAATTCAGAATATTCATTTTGTAAACAGAGACTAAACAGTGTATCCAAAGTCACATGACTGGAATGGTCTGGCAACATGGGAGCAACTCTCATTCAGCTGCAAAAGACAAAATTAGAATCAACACGTAGCACAGAAAAGCAGATTTTAGCTCAGTTTTATATGAGGAAGCACAACATAGCAAGCAGAGACTGTACCTTTAATTAATGAAGACCTGGGTTCAAGTTTCACCTTGACCTATACTGGTTGTGAGACACTTAGTAAGTAACTTAACCTCTCCATGCTCATCAGCTCTCTGAGGGTTAATTGCATAAGACAAGAAAAAGAAATCTAGGGAATAAACACCAAATTGTTTTTCTTCATTCTCAAAGGGGACCAAAATGACATCCATACAGTATGTCCAACTACAACTCATCAGACCAATCTGAGCTCAGAAGGCTCTACCACAGGTCAGGCACAAATAGTCCATATGAACATCTGGAGTGGAGATGTCTCTAAATTTGCACATCTCGTGTTTCTTTTGAGCTACTGCAATTCTGTTTCATTCACAGAGCACAGCACCTCCTTTGATGTGGCCATGCTGCACTGGGCGGTCCTGTTCCAGTGTCTCCCATGTCTCACAGTTGAATCCAAAGTTCATTAGAGAGACCTTGAGAATGCCCTTGTATTGCTTCTTCTGACCACCATATGAGCACCTACCTTGCATGAGTTCTCCATAAAATAGTCTTTTAGGCAAACATACATTTGGCATTCGAATAATGTGGCCAGCCCATTGGAGTTGTGTTCTCTGTAGGAGAGTCTGAATGCTTGGCAGTTTAGTTTGGGAAAGGACCTTGGTGGCTGGTACCTTATTGGCCAGGTGATCTTCATAACGTCCCTAAGACAATTCAAATGGGAGTGATTCAGTTCTCTGGCCTGGTGCTGGTAAACCATCCAGGTTTCACAGGCATACAACAATGAGGTCAACACAACAGCTCTGTAGACCTTCAGTTTAGTAGGCAATCTGATAACTTTTCTCTCCCACGCTTTCCTTCAGAGCCTCTCCAACACTGAACTAGCTCTGGCAATGAACAGGTCAACCTCATCATCTATGTGTATATCCCTGAAAAGTATACTGCCACGGTAAGTGGACTTATTCACAGCATTCAAAATTTCAATTCAAAATTTCTGCATTTGCTGTAACCAATAGTTCCACGTATAGATGGTATGGCGCTGACTGGTGGAAAACCTCTGTTTTCTTTGTGTTAATTGTTAGGTCAAAATCAGCACAAGTAATAGAAAATCAATCCATATTTTGTTGCTTCTCACCTTCAGAGGCTGCATCGAGTGCAATGGAACAAAGCTGTGTGCTTGCTCTCACGTTTTTTTAGTGTAATGTTTTCAGCAATTTTGTCAGAAGACTTCAAAGAAGATGGAAGTATAACATCAAGGACAACTATCACACTGAGGTTAAACCATTTAATTTGAAAAGGCTACAAGCCAAGACTAAGGTAGAGAGAGAGTTGGTGCAAGATTCTTTGTTTGCAGATGATTGTGCACTCAGTGCAGCCTCTGAAGCTAAAAATGCAAGGGAATAAACAAAGAGAAAATGAAACCATTTTCCCCAGAGGACACATCTATTATCAACTGTGATAGAGATTTCATTTATTTTCATTTCAATTATGTCTAATTAAAATCATTAATAAATTCAACAAAGGTTTAGGACATAAAATAAATCTACATAAATCATCAGAATTTTTATTACCAACGAAACCTAGCAGAAAGACAGAAAAATTCCATTCAAAAATAACCACAAAATGTATACTAATACACATATGGGAACTATATGAATATAAGCATAGAACAGAATTAAAGATAGACCCAAATAATTGGAGAAATATGTGCCTATTATATGTGTATATGTGTACGTACATAGTTCTATATATAATTCAATCCAACAGTTATATATATACATATATACATATATATACACATGTATATGTGCGAATGTGTGTATACATATATGTATACATTTATTCACACAGGTGCACACATATACACACATACATATGTTCCAAGTTCCTTAAACAGTAAAATAGAAACCCCTTAACACCCTTCACCCCCACACTCAGATTTACCAGGCTACCTAGGATATTCTCATTCAGTAGAACAGGAGTCTTATTTTTTTTTTTACAATATTAATCTCATGTCTCAGAAAAACGTGAATATACATCATTCTTGTTCAGACCTTCATTCCTCTCTGGACTCTGCTCCTGATTCATCAGACTACTCTATCATGTTCCTACAGTCTCCTTACCCTAGATCACTCTGCCACTATGGCCCTTTCCTGTGATTGATCAGTTCCTCCAAGATACTCCAATTTAAAGAAAATGTCCAGGCCAGTCAGTAAGTGAACAAGCATTTATTAAATGTTTACTATGTTCCAGGGGCTATGCTAAGTTTTGTGGACAATCAATGCAAAAATAAAGACAGACCCTGCCCTCAAGAAGCTTAGCTTCTAGTGGGGGAAGAAAACATTTGAAAAGAACTGAAAAATAGGAGAGTAAAGAAAAGGTTGTACTCAGATGGTGGTAGGATGGCTTGTCTGAGATTCTTCCCCAAATTGGAGATTCCAGGAAGAACTCATCAATGGGAGAAAGATCTGTAAGGGCAGAATTAAGAAGCAGCTATAGTATGGTATCATTGTTTGGCTCATCTGGGGCCCACTCACAAAAATGGAGATTCTGGGGGAAATTTTCATTTTGTGGAAGAACCAGCCATGTTCATTTCTGTATTTTATCCTGGTCTCTTGACCTGACTCTTCAGACTTCCTTCTCCACCACGACCCAACTTGGGGGAATTTTCTCTCTCCCATGCCCTTTTTTTTTCAGCTTACTTTTGTGCGTTGTCTTCCCCCATTAGAACAAAAGCAGGGACTATCTCTTTGTGTGTATTTGTACTTCTAGCACAATGCTTGGCACATAGTAAGTCCTTAATAAATTCTTGTGGACTTCATTCTGTGTAAGTCTTCAATACAATCACACAAACAATAGTGATCTAGCACAATACAATCATTTCATATACCCCTGAAAAGTTTTTTTTTTCCCCTCTTCCAAACACCTTCGCTGCTCTAAGATTCCACAAACAGGCCGTGTTGTCATCCTCACCTCAACAGAGCAGATAACCCACTTCAGTTACTCAGTTATAAACCACCTCATTACTCTTTACTGCATCCCTCAAGCTTAAAGGTCAAGTGATGGATGCAATGGGGAATGAAATCATTTTCCCCTATCACCCTATAAAGAAAGTTGATCACTATTAACTACTTTGCTAAAAAACTTTTCTTGGTATCTTGAAATAACAGATTGCTATGGAAGAAAACACAGTCACATTACCAAAGCTCCCTTCAGCTTCTGTTTGATTCAATAAAAAATGTATTAAGTGCTACCAACTTCAAGGCATTTTGTTAAGTTCTGGGTATATAATGATATTTATATACAGATTCTGCTCTCAAGGAGCTTACAATTTAATGGGAAAGGGAGGAAGATATGTACATAAATAAAGGACATATGGAAAGGAACACTTCAAAGGAGACATCCTTCCAAAATACTGGGAGATGAATTTTTTTGAGGGGGAATATGGTA
Organism: Phalanger gymnotis; assembly: GCA_028646595.1. Lineage (NCBI taxonomy): Eukaryota > Metazoa > Chordata > Mammalia > Diprotodontia > Phalangeridae > Phalanger > Phalanger gymnotis. The sequence continues at coordinate 90,234,480 of CM053624.1, forward strand.
GGAGGACTCATGGAAGGTGTTGGGGAAAATATGTCAGTTGAGTTGATCTCTGAAGGAGGGAAGAGATTGCATGAAGGAAATAGGTGATAGTATATGCAAAAGCTAAAGTATTAGACAGGGTAAGTTGAGAAGGGAGATAGTAGTCCATTTTTGCTGGCATGTAAAACACATGAAAGGGAATAATATGTCTAGGAAAGTCCATGGAGATAGGCCCTTTGAGGCCCCAGAGGGAGAGGGCACATGAAAGATTTTCCTACATTGATAGCCCAGGTGTTACCAAGGCAGCTACATGTAATTACAAATTCAAGTTAAGTCAACAAATATTTTCTCTGTGCTTCTCATGTATTAAGAGCTCAAAAATGAAAAATGGTAGAATTTCATAGAGCTTACTTAAATCATAATGTGGGGATGTGTAAAGAGATATGCATAGTACAAGGTGTGATAGGAGTAAGGGAGAGGTGCAAAGTAGATCAAGTAAATTTGAGCTGGAAATTACACTTTGTGTGAGATGAGGGGAGCCAATCAAGGGGTACTTCAAGGATACTGTGGTACCTGCTCCGAGCCTCAAAGTAAGAGAAAGATGTTAACCCATAGAGGCAAAGGAGGTCTGTATTCCAGGAATGGAGGGCAGCTTATGGGAATAAATGTACAGAGGTGAGAGATGGAAACCACAAAGGAAAACCTGCTGTTTGCCCAAGGCTGGGGACAAAGGGGATATAGCTGCTCCTTACTGGCCAGGCCTCTAGAGTAACAAGAAGTAACCTCAGGGCTAGTGTTGTTCATCTTGGATCTGGGAAAAATCTAGCATATGTGTTAATTGCTTGGGAGTTCCTGAGTTAGTTACACAGAGAGAAGAGTAATTCAATTCAATTTGATAAACATTTATTAAGTGCTTACTATGTGCCAGGAATAAGTTGGAGTGAACTTGGAAAGAATGTATAAAATGAGTGAGTAAAGGAGAGCATTCAGTGAATGGAATAGGAAAAAGAGGAAATGAGTTGAAAAGGTGTGTGCGAGCTCAAGCAAATTGGGTCCAGAGTCCATGTTCTGGAGTCTGGGTCCTCGTGCCTATCTCTTTGTCTCTGCCTACCTCCACCTCTGGCTCTGGCTATGGCCCTTTTCCATTTCTCTCTCTCTTGTTCTCTCTCTGTCTCTCTTGCTGTTGCTGTCTCTGTCTTCTTGAGAGCATATACATACATACATATATATATGTATATATAAGTATATGTATATGTATGCATGTATATACACACATACACACATGTCTATATATGCATATCCATATACACATACATATACTTTTGCATGTGCATATACATAAACTATATATATGTATATGTATATATACATATATATATGAGTACAGGGGTATTTTGAGGCTTAAATGAGATGATGGATATAAAGTATTTTGAAAACCTTAAAGTGGCACATAAATGCTAGTTATTATTAGCCTACAATCACCAGGCCTCCAGTCTGATGTTGACTTCATTAATTGAGCTTTTTACATACTCCTGCTAAGTTCAAACACAATGTTTATAGACAATACAAATGTGTGGTGAAAAATGTTTAACAACTTGGGGTTAGGGGCAGGGGATATGCACTACTTTTAAGTATAATCTGTATTTTTCCCACTCTCTTAAGTGTAGACAATCAACAAAATAATAAAATCCTGATTTATGGTTTGCTTATTAATGAGATGGGTTGGATCTTCTAGCTAAGTAGAAAAAACAGAAGGATCTCTGTCTGATTTTCTCAGACTTCAGAAAGAGTGGCAAACAGATGGGAACACTGATAGAAAGAGAGAGAGAGAGAGAGAGAGAGAGAGAGAGAGAGAGAGAGAGAGAGACAGAGAGAGAGACAGAGAGAGAGAGAGACAGAGAGAGAAAGAGAAAGCTCAACTGTCATCTGAGCTCCTAAGCCAACTGGAGGAAAGAAAGGGGAGGAAAAAAAAACCCATAAAATTACCCTTTCCAAAACAAAAGAAGCAAAGTAGGAGACAGTACAAAAATGAAGAGCCCACCTTAAAAAAAACCTGCTTCTTATTCTTCTGTGTATATATATACATATAAATTTTTTCAACCTGCTTGAATACATGAATACCATTATCCTATCTTTAGTTTTTATGCTTTCCTGGTAGCAATATTTTTTTAAGTATTCTTTGTCCTATCACATCACTTTTAAAATTTTAGTCTGGCCTTGAAAAACCTTTGTCTGCTTTACAGACACAAACTGGGTGCACAAAAGAACATTGTAGAAGACTTAGCTTCATCAAGATTAGCCTGGTTTACGGTCTGCTGCTCATCATTCTCCTTTGTTGGTTCATCATCCATCATGCCCACTAATCACGGGTGTCCGCCAAGGCTGTGCCCTGAGTTTTCTTTTCTTCTGTCTCTACATTCCTCTCTCTTGGTGATCTCCCCAGCTTCTGTGCATATAATTATCTTCATGTATCTAATCCCTAAATCTTCACGTGCATCCTTTTCTTGAACTTAAGTTCCATGTCAACAATTATCTACTGGGTACCTCCTGGATGTACTGGTGGCACCTCAAACTCAACATATGCAAAATAAAAATCAGTATCTTCCTCCCCTATGCCTTCCCTCCTAATGTCTCTGTTTCTGAGTCTCTGTTGCTTATGACATTAGCAGTGATTATAGAAATAAATTTGTATAAGTAAAGGGGGTGTGGTCACTGGTTCTCTTATACTGGGATAAAGACAAATTTTAAAAAAAGGGTCGTCTAAGAAAAAAGCATACTAAGGAGGTAACACGGAAGCATGCCATCTCCAGGCACACAAGAATTTGAGGACCAGTTAGCCAGGCATATCTGATTAAAGCAATTTAATTTAATTTTTCTTTATTTTTCTTTTAAATAACATATACTGGAACCTCTAAAAAACACAAGAGATAGTGGGGAAAAGACCCTGGAGGAAAGCAGAAACTCTGAAATATATAATATTTATGAGTCTCCATGTGACTTAGTCAAAAGGATAAAATTGATTTTAAAATCAATTTAAAATCAAATTAACTGATTTTAAAATAACACAGAATTAGAAAAGATATAACTTTTTTTCAAAGAAGTAAAGTTTTCAGTTAATAGAATGGTCACAAGGCAGATATCAGAGGAGACTGAAGTTTGGGAACAAACTCAACACTGGGGCGAGAAATTTGAATGTGTAATTTTGGCAACTACTGTGAAAACATGATTAAATTGTGAATCCTTTTTGTAATTTTCTTTTTCAAATCCAGTGTCTTTTTTTGGAGCTCTTTTAGACAACGTGGATTTTCTTCTGTCAGGGATGGTTTTAGTGGAGTCTTACCTGAGACAGAGCTCAGAGTGATGCCTTGTATATAGTAGCAAAGTGCTCCACTAATATTTATTGACTAATTGAATTTTAAAAATCAAATTTATTGACTGATTTAATTAAAAATTTTATTGAGGCCCTGTTAGTTCAAAAAGTTGAGTTCTGGAATTCCTTCGTCTGTTCATCTTAGCCCTACAAAGAAATGGCGTCATTCAAAATATAGCCATAGATGGAGGTGGGGAACATGCAGGCTCAAGGCCACATGTGGCCTTCTAGGTCCTTGGGTGTGGCCTTTTGACTGAATCCAAGTTTTACACAACAAATCCTTTTATTAAGGGGATTTACTCTGTGAAGTTTGGATTTAGTCAAAGGGCTGCCCTTGAGGACCTAGAGGGCCACATGTGACCTTGAGGCCACAGGTTCCTCAGCCCTGCTTAGAGCTGTGAGCTGCCTTGTCACTGGCTTCACGAAGTCTATGAACTCCTGAGTGCAGACCAGCCAAATTTAAATGTAATTTGGAAATAATGAAATAAATCAATAAAAGTACAATAAAACATAACTAATGTTACATTTTAAAACTAAGCCAATGTGGCCTTAGAGATCTTTAAGTATGGATTAGTGATCCCCATTTCTATTTGAGTTTGACATCACCAAATTCTAGCTCAACTCTTTTTTTAAGAAATTGAAACACAAAGAGCTGATATGATTTGCCCAATGCCGCTCTGTTATTTAGAAATAGAGCTGGGACTAGAAGCCAAGTTTCATGATTTTTAGGCCAGAATCCTTTTCCTGACACTGTAACCCATCTCTCATGATAGTTATAAGCTACCTTATACTATATCTCAAACACTATCTACCAAGGATAGCAGATTCCTGATGCCAACATAGAACTTCCCAAGTGTGGCTTCCTCCAAAGAACTTCTGACATATCCCGTAAGAGCCTACAACAGTGTTAGAGATGAAATAATCAGGGCAAGCAGGTGGCACAGTGGCACAGATAGAATGCCAACCATGGTATCAAGAAGACTCATCTTCATTCAAATCTGGCCTCAAACACTAGCTCTGTGACCCTGTTTGACCCTTTTCCTCATCTGTAAAATGAGCTGGAGAAGGATATGGCAAATGACTCCAGTGTCTTTGCCCCGAAAAGAGGTCAAGAAGAGTCAAAAGTGACTGAACAACAACAGCAGCAAGTCTTGGCAACCAATTGTCCTTGCTTTGCCCTCTCCTCAATTAATCAGGGCAAACTCCCAAACAATGACCATTTTTCTGTAGTGCTGATGCTCATACTTCTGTCTCCAGAACATTTGGAGCCATTGCAGGGTGTCGCCATCAATGTGCTTTAGTCTAGTGCGCTGTTTTCTAAGAGGCTGGAAGTACTCCCACAAACACAAGGCTGTTTGTCTCCGAAATCTATTTGAAAATTCCCTGGCCGTTTCCAGTAGTAGGAAAAGAGAATTTGCCAATTCCCTCTGTCTCTCTCCATTGTTTTCTCAACAGGGTTGTTTGCACATTGATACCGTTCCTTACTGCAGTTATGTTTCCATATTTCTGGTAGATTTCACCAATCCAGCCCACAGTCAGATTGTCCCCCATTTTGGGCTGCTCACAAGACTCTGTGTGTTCTCATATGCCTTTTATTCTTTCATTGTGGCATGTTTGGCTCACTTGATGAAGCTGCTTCAAAAGGGTGACTATATCCTCAGCTATGACTGACTTGCAATTATTCATGCAAATAGGGGAAATTGAACTCCTTCCACCCCTGCCACCCTACGGCACTTATTATCTGGACTATCATGTGACACATCATTCTGCACTGCCTGGCTCCTCTCTTGCTGCTCTTACTGACAGCTTTTCCATTGTTTCCTTCTCTTCTGTTACTAAATTACTCATGAGTCTCTTTCTTAACTCTCTAACTATCCTTAGTAAGCTTCTCAGGGACAGAGAATATGCCATCTTTGTAAGCCCTGTGCACGTTTTTACTTGGTAGAGCAAGGAGGGAATATAGCCAGCACTCCACCAACATAAAAGAATGTTGCCTCAGGCTAGCAAGCCAGGCTGACAAACCAGCATTTTCCTGAAGACATCTGCTCCCTTGGAGTGTGTTCTTTCTGACTCAGAGCTTGCTTCCACAGTTTTTGACCATGACTTTATACTCTTGTTTTAGACCTCCTGCTTCATCCAACAGTTTTAACACTCGCAGAGAAATCTGTCTGACCAGAAACTGTCTCTAGTTTATTTCCTCTCTGATCACTACTTGAACCATATCTATTCTTCCCAGAAAGAATCTACAATTCAATAACAAATAGTTGTCAAGTACCTGCTATGCATCAAGCATTAGAGGATGCAAAGACTGAAACAAAACTCTTCATACTTTTAAGAAATACACATTTTCCAAGTTAGGGAGACAGAAATTCAAAAACCTTTTATTTTATCTATGATGTGTCAGACAAAACACTGGGCCCTGGGGAAATAGCATCTCTGGGATCAAGGTGCTTATGTTTTACTGGAGGGATATAACATGTACATAGAAAAAGAAATATAAAGCATTTAAAAATATTTTCAAGTGAGAAACAGCACCAAATCTAGGGGTGCCAGGAAAGGCTTCCTATAGAAAGTGGCACATGAGCTTGAAGGAAGTAACACATTTTAAGAAACAGAGGGGAAGACAGAATACAGTCCCAGGAATGGTTCATGGAAGTAGCCAATGGAATGTCATACACAGTTGAACAGTTTGATTGGAGTAGAGAGTATAAGCTGGGGAGTAATAGAACTTTATAAAGGTAGATGAGAGTTAGATCGAAGAAAGTCTTAAATTCCAGACTGGTGATTTCGTATTTTGTTCTAGAGGCAATAAGGAAGCAATGAAATTTTTGAGTGGGAAAATAGCAAAGGTCAATGTCTTCAGATGAACAGTTTGGCAACTATGTGGAATATAGAGTCAGGAAGAGCCAGAATTGAGGCAGGAAAAACAATTAGGAGACTATTGCCAAAGTCCATGTATAAAGGGGATGAAAGCCAAAACTAAGATGGTGGTTTCGCCAATGGGAAGAAACGAAGAAATCCAAGAGCTCTTGTATAACCCATTGGACTCAGAAGCAGATTAGCTAATAGATGGAGAGATAGTCGGGGAGCAGGGGAGAACAAAGAGTCAAAGATAACTCAGAAGACGTTAGCCTAAGGATGTCCTTAACAAAAGCCAGGAAGTTCAGAGGAAGGATGTTGTTTTGTAGATGAGGGGAGGGGCAAGGGATATAATGAGTTCTGTTGGGTACATTTTTATGTTTAGATAACTCTAAGACATCCATGTAGATAGTGAAATAGCTAATTGGTAATGAGACGTCAGAATTTAGTCATTGGGGGTGATTGCAACAATCTAAAGAAAGGAGATAAAATGTAAAAAGATAAGAGGGGTGAGGACAGAGCTTCAAGTTATATCAATACTTGATGTATAATGATTCAGCAAAGGGCGGGGGGGGGGGGAATCAAAGAAAAAGCTGAGTCATAGAAACTAAAAGAAGAGCTTATACTTCCAGAAGAAGAGGGTGATCTGCAATGTCAAAAGCTTCAGAGAGATAGAATAAAAGGAAGACAAAGAAAAGACTATTACATTTAGCAGTCTATGGCTCACCTTGGACAGAGAAGCTGCAGTTGAGTCATCTGGAAGTTGCAAGGGACTGAGAAGTGAGTGAGAGGCTTTCTAGCTTGGCATACCAGAAGCCTGTGCACCACTAGCAAGGAATTTAAGGTTACCACCCTGCTAGAATGAAGCACCCCCAGGAGGACTTTGGTGAAGAGAATTCAGAGTTGATTTACTTACTCCTTCCTTAAGTATGGGTAGAGTCTCTGGTGTTGATTTCCTTTATGTAGCTCCATTGAGCTTCTTTGCCATAAAAGATTACTTACATGTATGTATATAAATACATATACGTTCATAAGTATATCACTTAAGATTTTTCAAAAAAATTTTTCATTTATTATATAATTTCATCTAATAAAAACACTATGAGGTAGGCATTATTCCTATCCCCATTTTACAGATGAGGAAACTGAGGTAGAACGAGAGCAAGTAGCTTTTCCAGGATCATGAAGTCATTACGTGTCTGAAACAATCAGTCTTCCTGACTCCAAGTCCGATGATCTATCTCTATGCAACACACTACCTAGTTTCCCGTGTAGATGTTACTGTGACAGCACATTCCAGATGGGATGCATCTGCCATTGTTCCCCTCACTCATCTTCATGCTCTTGCCAAGCTGGGCCGGTCAACATTTCTCCTGATGTTGTTCACTTTTCTGTCTCTATATCTTTGCTCACACTCTCTTCCCCAACTTCCCAGCTTTGTAATATTATTCAAAGACCAATTTAAATTTGAGATTCTCCATGAAGGTCTCATTGAGGGTCTTGGGTTATGTTGACTAATGCTTAGTAGATGATAGGATAATGATTTAGCAAAGAGAATCCAAGAAAGAGTTCTGTCATAGAAACTGGGAGAGGAATACTAAGTATCAAGGAGAAGGGAATGGTCTACATTGTCAAAAACTATAAACTAAAATGCCGTTGTAATTTTTTGGTACTTTTTTCTGTAACACTTATATTCTGCCTTGACTTATATGCATACCAGGTTAAAAATCCTTGGGAATAGGAACTATGTCTTATTCATTTTTGTATTCCCTCCCCCATAGTGCTTAGCATAGTTCCCATCCACAATAAATGTTTGTTAAGTTGTAGAAAAGATGGAGAAATGTGGTCTGGCTTCTAGATTCCCTATAGTTCCAGCAAAGGTCCTCAAGCCATACCTGGAACTATTCAGACATGGGGTAACTGACCACAGCACTAACCACATAGCTGCCTGGAATCCATAATTTCCAAATTCCACCATTCCCTAAGCCAGATAGCCCAGGAATATTCATATGTCTTCATGGTGAAAGAAGGGCATTAAGACCTAGCAATAAATGGATATGAATTATAATTCAACACTATTATGCTATAAGAAGTGATGATGAGGATGGTTTTAGAAGACTTATGAATTAAGGGAATACTTGCAAGTTGAGGCAGAATTAAGTAAGCAGAACCAGGAAAACAATTTATTCTATAACAACATTGTAAAGATAACCACCTTTGGTAGACTTTAAGAACTCTCATCAATTCAGTGACCAACCATGATTCCAAAGGATTGATGATGAAATAGTCTATCCAGTGCCTGACAGAGAGTTAAATATGAGCTATACATTTTGAACATGTTCAATTCCAATGTAGGAATATTTTTCCTTGACTACAAGTATCTGTTGGGGGCAACTAGGTGGCACAGTGGATAGATCACTAAGCCTAGAATCAAGGATACTCATCTTCAAGAGTTAAAATCTGGCTTCAGACACTTGCTAGCTATGTGACCCTGGGCAAGTCACTTAACCCTGTTTGCCTCAGTTTCCTCATCTATTAAATGAGCTAGAGAAGGACATGGCAAATCATTCCAGTATCTTTGCCAAGAAAACCCCAAATGGGGTCACAAATAGTCAGACACAACTGAAAAAATGACTAAATAATAAAAATAACAACAATGAATATTCCTAACAAATTGTTTTGTTTTCCTTTTCTTATTCTTCCTGAGGAAAGGTGAAAGAGAAGGGAGAGAGAAAAAAAAATGTTTGTTCACGAAAAAATATAATTTAATTTATTTTTAGAGACATATTCTAAATATCCCATAGAATATGTGGTAACAACACCCAAACTCATAACATTTATCCCAGTAGAAGTGATCACAGTTCCTAAGTCATTGGTAAGAAGTCCCAAGGATGACTCCATCTCTAAAACATATTGTAAGAGCTTCAGGATTTATAATTTGGACCCATTTGTAAAGATTTGGTCTGGAGGTCTGGCATTTAAATTCATACCATTAGTGGTACACATATTCAAGGACAGTGATTTGCTGTTGATTTTCTCCTTTGGCCCTGTTGCAAGTTAAAAACTAAATCAGTTTCTTAAAAGGAACCAGCTTGAAAAAATGACTACATGGTAAACCAGAGATCCCTTGTTTGTATACAATTACCATCCAACCTTATAGGTCATTTGCACAGAGAGCTGTTTATATAAGTCTTTGCTTTTATTGTTCAATTTCTTTCCACCAGAAAGTTTCTGGGAAAGGCACCACTTTCTGAGTTAGCTCATTTGACTTCAGATCAGAGGGCTGCAGATTCTGAGCTGGAAAGGACCTCAGAAGTTTTCCTGTCCATTGCCTCCATTTTACACATTGAAAAAAAAACTGGAACACAGAGAAGTTAAATGACTGAACTAGGGTCATACAGTAGGTGGCAGAGCCAGGGTTTAAACCTAGCTCCTCTGAATCCAGAGGCAATACACTGTCTGCTATTACTACATCAGCCATGTTCTCAAAATGTGACCAACATGGGATTCCCCCCCAAGGACTATTTCAAAAGGTATGTGAGATGAAAACTATTTTCATAACAATAGTAACATGCTATTTGCTCATTAAAATATTCCTCTCTTTTCCAACTACATATCAGCGTGAGACTAGATTTTTTTCATGTTTCAATCAAAACAACATATCATAACAGATTGAATATAGAAGCAGATATGAGAATCCAGCTGACTTCTATTAAACCAAATGTTAAAGAAACTTGAAAGAATATGTAAAATGATGACATTCTTCTCACTATTTTTTGTTTTGCAAAATAGTTTTTTTTTTCATTTAAAATGTTATGGTAACAAGTAACAGGTTTATTATTATTTTAAATAAATATTTTTAAAATTACTACTTTTAATTTCTAATTTTAGTAAATATGAATCGGTATAAGCAACACAAACCAAAGATCTGTGATGGAGTCAATAATTTTTAAGAGTATAAAGGAGTCCTCAGAACAAAACTTTTGAGAGACACTGGTATAATGAACTTGGAATCATAGCATGATGGAGGGAGAGACAAGCATTTATTAAGGACCTACCATGTTCCAGGCACTGTGGTAAGTCTTTTATAACTATTGTTTCATATTTCATTTGATCCTCACAACACCCCTGTGAGGTAGGTGCTATTATTATCCACATTTTACATTTGAAGAAGCTGAGACTGACAGAGATTAAGTGACTCGCTTAGGGTCACATAGCTAGTAAGAGTCTGAAGCTGGGCAGCTACATGGCACAGTGGATAGAGCATTGACCCTGGAGTCAAGAGGACCTAAGTTCACCTTAGACCTCAGACAGTTACTAGTTGTATGACCCAGGGAAAGTCACTTAACCCTGATTACCTCCCTAAAAGAAAAGAAAAAACAAAAAGAGAGCCTACGGCTGCATTTGAGCTTAGGTCTTCCTTGATTCCAGGACCAGTGCTCTATCTACTGTGCTGACTAGTTACCAGATGACTTAGGTTTAAATCCCATCTCCAAGGCTTGTTACCTATGTGAAAATGGACAAGTCATTTAACCTTGGAAATCTTCAATTTTCTCATTGGTTTTAATATGGATATTAATGTGTCTGCTACTTGCCTGAGGGTAGAGAGGGAGGCAGTGAAGTCATTGTGAAGATCAAGAGATACAAGCATATAAACCTTTAAGTGCCATAAAGAAGTCAGCTAATTATAGCTAAAGTGCTAAAAAGCTATCTGCTATTATTATTGCTTTGTCCTCTTTCAGTTTTCATGGTCCTCCTAGTTCTTTTTTTTTATTTTCATGTTAGTCAAGTTGTAAAGAAGAATTATAACCAATGGAATGAACTATGAGAAAGAAGAAACAAAACAAAAAGAGAGAACAAATAGTAAGCTTCCATCTGCATTCAGACTCCATAATTCTTTCTCTGAATGTGGATAGCATTTCTCATCATGAGCCTTTTGGAGTTCTCTTAGAACCTTGCATTGCTGAGAAGAGACAAGTCTATCAAAGTTAATCATTGCACAGTGTGGCTGTGACTGTGTACAATGTTCTCCTGGTTCTGCTCCCCTCTTTCAGCATCAGTTCATATAAGTCTTTCCAGCTTTTCCTTGTCTGGCTGCTCATCATTTCTTATAGAACAATAGTATTCCATTACATTCATATACCACAACTTGTTCAGTCATTCTCCAATAGATGGGCATCCCTTCATTTTCCAGTTCTTTGCCACCACAAAAAGAGCTGCTATAAATATTTTTGTACATGTGGGTCCTTTTCCCATTTATATGATCCTCCTAGCTGTTTGTGGATTGCCTTGACTTTGCAACCTCTACCTTCAGATATTTGTACCCTCCTGATTCTTTCCCTTCCAAATGGTTTTTGATCTGCTATTGATTTTGGTAATGACTCTTCATGCATGCCTTGGTTCTGGCTAGTCTATCTGCTTGTGATTAATTAACTTGTTCTGAAGTTAGGTTTTTGGAAATAGTACCACTTGGACCTGTTCACCTAGATGCAGATCACTACCATCACTATCTTTGAGAGACAACTGCATGATGTAATGGAAAAACTTCTAGACTTAGAGTTAGGAGACCATGATTGGAATCCCAAATTCTCTACTGATTCATCTATGAGCAAGGCACTGAACTTCTCTTTCACTGTCCTAATCTGCTAAAATAGGAAAACAATATATAAGGTATTGATAGGAGGAGTTTCACATTACCCACTCCTAACCACCACCCACAGCCATCAACTCAATGAGCTTTTAAAAATTTCGAATTTTTGAAGGTATCACCCAGTGGAAAGTGAATGAAATGAATGAAATGTGCTCAGGAATCTTATATCTAATATATGGCAAGATAGAAAGACTAAACATAAAGGGAACTAGAAAGGGGCAGGAAAGAAAAACAGATTGAATGCCTTTCACAGCTATGAATATATGTATTCTTAGCTAAACAATAAACGGAGGCAATCACAAAAGATAAAACAGATAACTTTTATTACATGAAAAAATTCTGTATAAACAAAATGAATGCATCTAGATCAAGAAGGGAAGTGACTGAACGGGGGCAAAAATCTTTGAACTAAATTTCTCAGATAAAGATTTGATATCCAAAATACCAGGCAACTGGGTGCCATGTTGGATAGAATTCTAAGCATGAGTCAGGAAAAATTCTTCGTTACTTCATTACTTCAAATCTGGCCTCAGATGGTTACTTGTGTGATATTGGGCAAGTCATTTAACCCTGTTTGCCTCAGTTTCCTCATATGTAAAATGAGCTAGAGAAAGAAATGGCAAACCACTCCCATATCTTTGCCAAGAAAACCCCAAATGGGGTCACAAAGAGTTGGACAGGACTGAAACAACTGAAAAACAACAATATCCAAGATATAGAGACAAATAAATATATGTGTGCATGCATACATGTTTATGTATAGATACATATGTAATGAATATGTGCGTATACATATATTTGTGTATGTAGATATATATACACTCACATATGTGTATGTAAATATTATATAAACATATATATGTGCATATACACACCTATATACTCAGAGCCCAGGTTCCCAGGGACAGAGTCCAAATTCCAGAGTGAGAGATAGATAGATAGATAGATAGATAGATAGATAGATAGATAGATAGATAGATATCAAACAATATGAACAAACTATTTCAAAAGAATTGCAAATTACTAATGTTTACATGAAAGAATGCTCTAAATCATTAATAAGAAGAGAAATGAAAGTCAAAACAACTCAGATGTCTTTACTTCATACCCAGAAAATTGACAAAGATGATAAAAGATGGGAACAGTCTATTTTGGAAGGGTTGTGCAAATGACAGGACACTAGCACAATGTTAGTGAACCTATGAATCAGTACAGTTTTGGAAGGCTATTGGGAATTATGCAAATAAAGTGACTAAAATGTCACCTTTGACCCACAGATTCCACTATTCCTCCAAGGCTGTCACTGAAAAGAAAAAAGTCCTGATATGCACCAAAATATTTAAGCAGCACTGTTTGCAGTAGAAGAGAACTGGCAATAAAAGTAGATGTCTTATCAATTCAGGAATGACTAAAATTGTGGTACATGAATGTAATAGAATATTATTGTGTGGTAAGAAATTACAAACATGATGAATAGTGAGCAACATAAAGAGATTTACATTAATTTATGCATAGTGAAGCAAGCAGTGCCAAGAAAACAATATACTCAATGACTACAAAAATAAATAGAAAGGACAAGCACAGAACAATTGAAAGCAAATGTTACAGAACTACAAATAACAATAAATTAAAATGTATAAAAAGATATTGCTCTCACTCCTTTACAGAGGTGGAAGTTTCATAGGTATGGAACATTGAATATGTGTTCAATCGTTTCTATGTATTGATCAGTTTTTCTGACTATTTTCTTTTTCTTTTTCTTAAAAACAATTTATTATACAGGATGGTTTTCTGAGAGGGAGAGGAAAGAAATACTGGGAGAAATTTAGGTGATGTAAAAGCAAAAGTATCAGTAAAATTTCATTTTAAAAAGAATTTTTTATATAAAAAAGGAAAGAATATGGAAGGGTAGGATGTGGAAATGGCCAAGAAGTAACATGATGGCTTTGTTCTAGGCAAGACAAGACAAAAGCTCATCTAGAGTCCAGGGTCCCAGGGACAGAGTCCAGATTCCCATGGTAGAGGGATAGTAGTGAAGATCGAATGGTTTGGAAATGACACTTTGTTGAGAAGACTATTGACATTTCCTGACTTAGTTTCCATCTGAGGCTACACTCAAGATGAATTGGTTAGTCTGGAACAATCCATTGGCATATCCTAAAGGATAAATTTTACTGATGGAGTATCCTCCAAGAAAAAGCCCAAAGTCTGGGAATATGATCTCTGGGAGGAGCCACTCATCTGCAGTGTCATGCAGAAGGAACTGACTGATCTGATAAGCTTTTGCTTGCTAGAGAGACCCTGAGATCTTAGCAGAAGATATTAATGGCTGATTTAAAAGGTCAAAGGTATATGGCACATTGATAGTTCTGATTTTGAACTCTCAGTTATCCACTTCCTGTCCTCCACTATCTTCTCCTTTATTCTTATCCCTTTCACTTCAATCCCTCCTCCAAATTAATGGGTCCACTATAGAGCCACTATATTCTCTGGAATGCCTGCTCCATAGCTAACAAATTCCCTTTCATCTTCACCCTTTTTCCTTTCTTACCTCTCCTGTCTTCTGACAGTCACTGAGACTTGGCTACCTTCTAATGACACAAAATCCTTGACTACCTTTTCAAGTACTACTTGCACTTTCTTTTAATATCCCAGCTCGATGGTTGTATAGGAAAGTCAGAATACCTCACCATTACCACTTTCAGATTCCCCCTCTCCTACCATCACTTAATAACATCTCCTTCTTTGAGGTTCATTCAATCCATTTTCATTATTCAAAGATTCTGGTAGATGTTAACCAGCAATACATGGTACGTGTTCCCTACTTCCTCAAATGAATTCAGTTTTTGGCTGTAGTCTTTCTCCTCTCTCAAATTCCTTCCCTCATCTTGTGGAAGTTCAGCATTTTATTTAATGCTCCTTCAAGCATTTTAACTTCTGGTATCTCAGCTGACTCATTTCTCATAACCTATTGCCTTACTCCTCCTCTGCTACACACAGATGGTTATATTGTTGATCATCAATAAATGCTCTACTTCCACTTTCCTGAACTCTGGAATTTATTATTTGATGACAACCTTTTATCACTCCATTTTTCCACCTACTTTATGAACCCTTAACATATTTTTCAACCCCACCAGGCTCTCTAATCCCTCCACCCCTCAATTCTTTTCCAGACCATCATCTCTACTCTAGACACACTCACCTCCATTTTGTATCTTGGCTACCCTGTGGTGAATTCACTGTTATCCTCTACCCTTGAGTCTCTCACCCTCCTAGCGTATTGCCAACCAGGCCTTGTCATGGCCCATCCTTGGATTACTTCCACCGTTAACTGCCTTCAGCCCTATTCAAATACTGGTGAAAGAAGTTGGAAAAAAATTGTGAAACTTGGTCCACTAAAAATTTGTTACATAATCTCAACTAGGATCTAATCCAAAATAAGCTGAGACTACAAAGAACACTAAGATAAATACAAATAAAGGGAGGGGTTTTTTTTTTTTTTGCTTAAGTTAGGTGCAGCAGGATGGCAGTTTGAAAAAAAAAGGATTTTAATTTTAAAACTAGAAGGGACTCTAGGAGGACATCAATCCAGTTTCCTCATTCTTCTGAGAAATGAAGTGACTTAACCAAGGTTGCTTAGGAGCAGAAATGGAATTTGAACTCGGGTCTTTTGACACCAAATTCTGTTATTTCTCTTGCACTATACATAAGGCTGCTTCCAAGGGTAGAGGGACTGGTAAAAAGGAGCAACAAGGAGAAGGCAAAAGTACCCAGTTTTGCTTCTGATTTCTCTAACTAGAAAAATTGTCTTTTGACTTCAGACAACAAAGCAAAACTAGTTAATAAGGAATTGAAATTCCCAAATAAGGGGAGCCAAGATGGCGGCTGAAAAGCAGGGACTAGAGTGAGCTCCCCACCAAGTCCATCCAAAAACCTATAAAAAATGGCTCTCAACCAGTTCTAGAATTGCAGAACCCACAAAATAGCAGAAGGAAGCAGGGATCTAGCCCAGAACAGCCTGGATGGTTGCTGAGTGAGGTCTTTTGCACACAGAGCTGGGAGCAGAGCAGAGCCCAGCATGAGCTGCACAGATCAACTAGAGAAAGAGCTGGGCAGAGCAGGCCCTAGTGACCTGAATCAGTGAGCTGTGGCAGTTGCCAGACTTCTCAACCCACAAACACCAAAGACAACGAAGAGGAACTGCAGAACCCACAAAATAGCAGAGCAAAGCAGGGCTCTAGCCCAGGACAACCTGGATGGTCTCTGGGTAAGGTCTATCCCACACAAATTTGGGAGTGGAGCAGAACAGAGCCCAGCATGGGCAGCACAGACCAACCAGACCAGGAGCCTCGTGGAGTGTGCCCTAGTGCCCTGAATCAGTGAGCTGCAG
>CM053624.1:90251230-90280531 GCA_028646595.1 Phalanger gymnotis
TTTTTCAGCAGGGTATGACTGCTTGTAGACTAAAGAGTTCTATGTTCCAACCCTGGGGGCATGCACCAGTTCTGCCACACCAGCACTCCTCTTTCCCCAAGAACCCCCAACCTGGTCTTGACTTAGAGCTTCAGCAGGCTCTTCACTCCTGCTCTGATCTGCCACTTAATTCCTCCCACCAGGTGGACCTTGGGCCAGAAGCAACTTCAGCTGTACTTCTAAAGCTGTCCCACCTCAGCTGCCCCTGGGATGGTGGCCAAAACAACAAACTCTATCCTAGTCCCCAGCAGCTTCTCCCACTAACCTACTCTGTTGTCCTTGGTGTTTGTGGGTTGAGAAGTCTGGTAACTGCCGCAGCTCACTGATTCAGGTCGCTAAGGCATGCTCCACCTGGCTCCCGGTCTGGTTGGTCCACGCCTCCCACGCTGGGCTCAGCTCCGCTCCCAGCTCCATGTGGGATACACCTTATCCAGAGACCATTCAGGCTGTCCTGGGCTAGAGCCCTGCTTCCCTATCCTATTCTGTGGGTTCTGCAGCTCTAGGATTGGTTCAGAGCCACCTTCTATAGGTTTTTAGAGGGACTTGGTGGGGAGCTCACTCCCATCCCAGCTTTCCAGCCACCATCTTGGCTCCTCCCTCCCTGGGTACCACATTTTAGGAAGGACCCACAAACATCCAGCATATTTTGACCATGAGGGTGAGGGGCCTATATGGCATGGAACATAACATATGGTAATGCATTGTGGGAACTGGAAATGTTTAACCTAGAAAAGACTGAATGGAAGAGAGTAGAATGATAGCTATCTTTTAATATATGAAGGGCCATCATATATAAGAGAGACTAGAAATAAAAGGTGGGGGTTGCATTAGTCTATGACTGGGTGTAGGGAGAAATATCCTAATAATTCCATCTGTCCTATAATGGAATGTTAAGCCTTGGGGAGTAGTGGCTTCTGCCTCAAGGGTCAACACTTACAAATTGTAAAAAGGATTCTTGGTGAACTCTAGATTGAACCATATAGATTCTGAGGTTCTTGCCAGCTCAGAAATTCCATGATCCTGAATAACAAGAGAACAGAAATCTGAATGAAATGTGGCCCAGATTACCAGATTAAAAAAGTTTATAGTATGAAAGTTGAATATTAACTCATAATTGGACAAAACTTACAAAATCTGTATCTAGAAGTCATGCAGCATCAATGGAAAGAAAAATATTAGATTAATATTTTAGAGGAGGTAATGGACAGGTTTGGATCTGGGCTCAGGTAGAATGAACTCAGTTTATACTATACACACAAATATGCTCTCCTCATTTCTGCCTACTACAGGAAAAAGACAAAACTAGGTGGTCCGGTAGATAGAGTGCTGGTCTTAGAGTCAAGAAGACCCAAGTTAAAATCTGTCTTTAGACACTTAACTAGCCATGTGACCCTGGGCAAATCACTTAAGCTCAGTTTCCTCAACTATAAAATGGTGCCTGGTCCAATCATTCCGGAGAACAATATGAAATTATGGCCAAAGGGCTCTAAAAGTATGAACCCAGCAATACAGCTATTAGATCTGTACCCCAAAGAGATCCAAGAAAAAAGAAAATGGCCCAAAGGTACAAAAATATTTATAGCAACTCTTTTTGTGGTGGTGAAGAATTGGAACATAAGGGGATGTCCATCAATTGGGGAATGGCTAAAAATGTAGTGACATATGATTTTGATGGAATATTACTGTGCTTTAAGAAATGATGAAGGGGGTGATTTCAGTAAAACCTGTGAAATCTTACGTGAGCTGATGCAAAGGGAAGTGAGCAGAACCAGGAGAGAACATATAATGATAGCAATGTTGTTGTAATGATAATCAACTGTGAAAGACTTGGCTACTGTGACTGATAACAATGATCCAAGACAATTCCAAAGGCCTCATAATAAAAAGTGCTATCCACCTCCAGGGAGAGAGCCGATGAACTTTAAATGCAGATTGAAGTATATTTTTTCCTTCATAACATGGCTAATATGGAAATAGGTTCTGTGTGACTGCTTATATATAATAGGTATCATTTATTGTCTTCTCAATGGGAGGGAGGGGCTGGAAGGAGGCAAAGAATCAGAAACTGAAAATAATATTTTTAAATTAAAGAAACTGTAAAATGGCAATAGAGATGACACCTACCTCCCAGGATTATTGTGAGGATCAAATGAAAAAATATTTGTGAAACCCTAACAACCTTAATAGATCTTTGTCCCTTTTCCATTTCACAATTAGGTCTGCAAGGCTTAAAATGGAAATGTTAGATGAGACACTCTCACCAATTTGTAAATAAACAACAAGTTTTATTAGCTACCCCCCTTTTGTATAAGGGCAAAGGGTTATTGAGTGGAAAGAAAGTAGACATAAAATACTTGTAAAAAAGAGGATAGAGACTGAGTAGGTCAAAGATGGAAGATGCTAGAAAGGCAGAAAATAGACAATTTCATCCCATTGAGAATAGCTTACCTTCCATGTTGTCATTTTCCTCATTTTCCCTCAGGGAGTTCTTGTTTCAAGGCTATGAAAGAGGGAAGCTTTGACTCCTGAAATTTTGGAGTGTGTTTCTTTCTTAATTTAGAAATTATAAAGGACCTTCATTCTCAGAAGAGCCAGAAATCAATTTTACTGAATGCTGACTAGCACCATTAAGAGTAATTCCAGAACCTGATTTAGCCACCAGGTGGAGACTTAGCCTTCTAATAGATTCAGGAAACAACTAGACTCTTGCAAATGGTGGAGTCAATCACTGTATGTAGTGCTGTGTGTACATCACTATATGCTTTTAAGGAGAAATGAACGATCACATACCCAGCTATTAGACAAATCTGCTAGCACAGGATCTTGCACATAATAGAAAATTAATAAACACTTAATTCAATTGAATACCAGGGAGCAATGTTTATTTTATTTCTCATTAGATCCTCCATCTGCAATCTCATACTGTATGTTTCTTTTCTGCATCCACAGAAGATATGTTAGACATGCTAGAGGTTCTCCAATATTTCACAGACAAAGCAACAATCTGGTAGGCCATCTAGTATCATAGAGCTATAGTTGAAAGGGACCTCAGAAACCTTCTAGTTCAGCTCCTGCCCCGTCTTCATTTTATGAGGCGGACAATGAGGATGAGGGAGGGGGAAATGATTTCCCAAGGTCACACAGGAAGTAAATTTCAGAGCTGGGATTTGAAACCAGAACCTGTAAGTCCAAAGCCAGGGTACTTCCACTGTACTACATTGTCTCTCTTTTAACCTTACATTATGCTACATAATCGGCCTATCTCCTTTTTCTGGCTATAGGCATCCCTGGTGTTTTTGGTACCCCCTTCTTATGGGGAGGTAGATACTGGAGATAGACTTCACTACTCAGACTTTCTTCCCATCTTTCCTTTGCCCTTTGAGTTGGCTGCCAACATTGACTCCTCTCAAGATTGAAATGTCCTATGATTCGGGTCCATATAATATCACAGGGGGAAAAAAATGTATTAGTGGTAATGAAAGAGCATGGAAAGAGCACATGAAGTTTCCCAAACGTGATCCACGCTGCTCCTCTCCTCCTATTCAATTCTGATTCTGCTCACTGTCATAACATGGGCACTGTCTGATGGATGTAGTCACAATGTCAATTTTAAGTAGGATTATCTGGAGAACCTCACTATGTATATGGAAACCCTCTTCCACACTGCTTTTGACTATTTTTGAAAAGTATTTAGATAGTACTGAGCGGTTAGGTGGCACAGTAGATAGAGTGCCAAGCCCAGAGTCAGAAGACTCATCTTTCTGAGTCAAATCTAGCCTCGGAAACTTACTATCTGTGTGACCCTAGGCAAGTCACTTAGCCCTGTTAGCCTCGGTTTCCCCATCTGTAAAATGAGCAAGAGAAGGAAATGGCAAACTACTCCAGTATGTTTGCCAAGAAAACCCCAAACAAGGTCATGAAGAGCCAGACAGAACTGAAAACTACTGAACAAAAACAACATTTAGATAGTATTATTTGGATCCCAGGCACCATCTTCTAATTACAGGACAAAATTAGGTATTTTTATTACAATGCAATTTCTTCTCTTTTTCAAATGTATTATTTATTTTAACATTCGTCTCCACCCTAGAACTGCTACCCAGAACAGTTTATGGACTGTTTAATAGACTAACAGACAAGAAAACTAATGCAAATAATGAGACTCAATGATTCACCCTGAATCTTTCAGTTGGGTCTGTCTTGTGTTTTTTTTTTTTTTTGCTTTGTTTTGTTTTGTTTTGTTTACAAGCGTGGAATTCACAATAAGATTGATCTGGGGCCAGAAATGTAACCCTAGTGGCCAGGATCTGTCCAATTCTTTGCCATTGTTCAATCATGGGACATAGACATCCCTGTTACCACAGTGATGAAACCAGTTAAAAAAAACCTCAATTTTCTGTTCAAACTATATCAAATCTTACATTCTGTTGTAAGGGATATGGGCCTAGAATAAAAAGTTTGGTTTTCTACTCTCTCAAACTGTTTCTAATAGTAATACAGTAGAGGATCATGGGATTTAAAGTGGGAAAGGACCTTAGAAGCTTACCTAATCTGAACCATTCATTTTATAGATGAAGAAACATAATTAGAGAATGATTATTATATGTGTAAATCAGGCTGTTGCCAGCTGTGTGGTTCCCCAAATACAGGGGGCACTGACCCTATTTAATGTCTACTCCAGCACAGCAGTGGTAATGATTATAATAGTTATTATTATCACAAGTCCCTCAACCTCTCTGCACTGTGGTTCTCTCATCTGGAAAATGATAGGGTTGGACTAAAGGACTTCTAAATTCCCTTTTAAAACTAAATCTATGCTTCTGTGTCTATGCGGTATTGTGAGCAGCAAAATACCATGGACAGAATCTTGGGCTTGGAGTCAAGAAGCCAAGAGTTCAGGTCCTATCTCTAACACTTAATAGCTGTTGCTTTGAACTCTCCCTACTACAAGGAACTCATTAGGACTTATCTACTAAATTTTGGGGCAGAACCTCGATCTGCATTACTAAAAGAAGTTCCCCACCCTGATGAAATCTCAAGATCTTGCAGAGAAGAAAATTGAGCTGGGACGTTGTTCCTAAAGTTGATGCTTTGACCCCTTTTGGAAGGCCACATGCTTTGGTCCCTCACTGAAGGACATAAACAACCAATAGCTTCTGATTGGTCCTTATGGGTCCAACCCTGTGACCAGCGGCTGTGTCAAAAAGGATTGGTAACTGAGTCACAAAAGATCTCCCACCCCCATCTGGTGGGCTATAAATACTGAGGATAGCCTTTTTCTGACATGGTTTCTTTATTAGGAAACACTGCCAACTGTCCCTTGGAATTCTAGTGTGGGGAAGGGAGAAGTGGAGGAAATTCCTTTCCCTTCCCAATGCGCCAATAGCAATGATGATAATGCTGACATGGCAGCAAGACCATGTGCTTGCCTAGGCAATCATGAAATGGAACCTCAGGCTCCTGGCTTCCTCTTACACTTTGTTCTTCTTTCCCTGGACAGGTGACTAAAAAGCAGATTCTGAGAAGGATGTTTCTAGCCTTGTTGACAACCCTCATGAATTTGAGAAGTGGGTAAAAATGTAGCACCTTATCAATGCATCCCTTCAAAATGATAAAGAGAACATTAACAACTAGCCATCATTATTATCGTCATCCTCAATAATTAATAATAGTTTCTACAGTATTTTAAATTTGGCAAATCCTGTTAGATATACATAACAGGCTTGTTGTGAAGATCAAATGTGTTTAAATATATTATCTTATACGATCTTTGTAACAAACTCATGATGTCAGCATTACTGTTGTACCCATTTTTAAGATGGGCACAATGAGATTCATAAGGTAAATGGCTTGTCTAAGGTTATACAGCTAATGACAACTTAGCACAGTGCCTGGCAAATAGTAGACACTTAATAAATATTTATTAATTGATTGACAGTGCTAGAATTTTAACCCAGTCCTCTGTGACTCCAAGTCCAGGATTCTATCCACTATATAATACTGTCTATATCTACATGCTGGACCATATGCCTACTTTCCCATCTATATTTAAATCATTATAAATATAATCCATATAATGAGGTCATCTCTGACGAAGGTGGAGATGTGTCAGATTTTCAGAAGCAGTATTACACAGTACACCATGTTTTGTCTTCCCTAGCTGTTTTCCTCTTTTCTTTTAACTCCTTCTTTCCCACTTCTCTCCACAGCAATAGCTAAGTAGGTGATATAGTTAGAACTGCTGAATAAAGGCATCACTTGAGTCCCATTTTCTTCCCTTTCTTCAAACTTTCAGTGATACAGCCAAGATTTTATGAGAGAGCACCTCAATTTAAATATATGTATATGTGTGTGTTTACATACATATCTACATGTATGAAGTGCCTACTCTATAGAAAACACTTTGCTAGGTGTTGGAAATACGGACACACAAGCGATAAAACTCATTTCTCTGTGGATGGGTGGTAAGCCTACTGGCACAAAATGCCACATATGCTGTCAGACTCTTTCTGCAACTGGTTTTAATTATTTTTTATATGTAATAAGAGAGCCCATTCTATGGGGAATGTTTATCGGGAAGTGAATGGGTTACAAATAACTAAAAACAGCAACAAAACAAAAAATAAAGGAAAAGTCAATTCAATTCAGACAATTCAAATAGAATTGTTTCTAAACTGATTTCCCTCTCTCTTTCTGGAGACTTTTGGGGAAAAGAACAACCTAATCCTCTTTCCAATGGCTCCCTATTACCTCCAGGACCAAATATAAGATTCTCTGGCTTTTAAAAGCCCTTCATAATCTAATCCCTGCCTAATTTCCCCATCTCATACCTTTCTTTTCTCCATGTAGTCTGCAGCCTAGTAATGCTGAACTCTTTACTGTTCCTCACCAAAGACCCTCCATTTCCTGACTCTCTACATTTTTACTGGCTGTCTACCATGCCTAGAATTCTCTCCCTCTCTTTTCCTTCTCCTGGTTTCCCCGAAGTCTCAGTTGAAGTCTTATCTTCTGCAAGAAACTTTTTTTCCCATTCTCCTTAATCTAGTGAAGGGGTAGGAAATCTGTGAAGTTTGGATTCCATCTAAGGGCTGCACTTAAGGACCTAGAGGGCCATCTGTGGCCTTGAGGCTGTGGTCTACTGCATAACTTCAGAGACTGGCTCCAATTTATGCTATATCTATTGTATCTGTACATAACTGTTTTACATGTTGTCTTCCCCATTAGACGGTAAGCTCCTTGAGAATAGGGACTGGTTTTTCCCTCCATTTCTTTGTATCCAAAGGGCTTAGCATGGTACCTTTAGCACACAGCAAACACTTAAAAAATGCTTGTTGATGTGTTGTCTTGACATTCTGGAAAGCTCATTCAACCCATCTATATTTCCAGAGGCTCTAGTCAGCAAGCAGGGTTTTGGCATGAAATGTTGTTTTTTGTTTGTTTGTCTTAATTATCTCTATATTATGTATAATTATCTCTATATTACATATAACCCTGGACTTAATCTCTCCATGCTCAGGGGAATCTTTTAAGACTTTAAGTTGAGGAGGGGAGAGTATCAGCTTATGTTGATGAAGGGACTTTCCCTACATGGGAATTCCCCCATCAATGAATTCTTAAGCTTAATGTCTATCCCTATTTAATCCCTGTGATGCTTACCCTTCAGGGTTTTTGTAAGATTCAAAAGAGATCATATATATCAACACTTCATAGAGCTTAAGGTGCAAAAAAATGGAAGCTGTTATTAAGATCAAGATGTATACATTCTCCATAATAAAAACTGCCATAATTTTCCTTCCATCAACAACTGTATTCAAAACAGTTGCCTATGATAAAGTATAAGAAGGGCACAATGAAATATAAGACACAGTCCTTAAATTCAAGGAACTGCCATAGTGAATAATACAAGGTTGGCTATAGCTAAGTCTAGAATTGTACGGACCAAGCTAAATGCTATAGGATTTCAAAGAAGGAGAAGACCAATGAAAGCAGAAATAATGAGGAAGAGTTCACCTAAGAGGTAGAAATGAACTGTGCTTTGAAGGATGGGTAGAATTTCGACACATTAAGGAAGAGAAGGTTCATTCTCAACAATATAACTAAAGGCACAAAGGTACAAATTAACATAAATAAGGATGACGCATGAGACAAAGAGAAAAATCTGACAGGAGTAGAAGTTAGACTTTAGGGAACAATGAGAAATGTTTAGATAGGGAGAATGAGACCAGATTATGGATGGCCTCGAAAGCTAATGAGGAAAGCTTCACTCAAGTAGCAGTATAGTATATTGTAGAAGCCAGTGGAGTTGGAGTAATGAAGCTCTGGGTTCAAATCTCATCACAGACACTAGTTGTGTAAACCCAGAAATGTCATTTAGCTTCTCTGTCACAGTTTTCTCATATTTTATTATCATTTTGAAAAATGAGTGGGTTAGACTCAATGGCCTCCAACTTCCTTTCTAACTCTAAATTTATCATCCAACCTAATTTGCCTCTTCATTTTGGGAAGATTCAGATACCATGGTATAATGGATAGGATGAGGACTTGGAGTAGGGAAAGTGGGCTCAAATTTCACCCCTATAAGCCATGTGAACAGGGCAAGTGGCTTAACTTTTGTGAATCTCAGCTCTGAGAGCAAATGTGGCTTAGTAAAGAATTGGGAGGACTGCCCTTGGAGCCAGGAAGACCTGAGTTCAAGTTTCACCTCTAACCTATATTACAGAATAACCCTGGACAGGTCACTTAATCTCTCCATGCTCAGGGGAATCTTCTACGACTTTAAGTTGAGGAGGGGGGAGTGTTAGCTTATGTTGGTGAAGGGACTTTCCCTACCTGGGAATTCCTCCATCAATGAATTCATAAGCTTATTGTCTATCTCTATTTAATCCCTGTGATGCTTACCCTTCAGGGTTTTTGTAAGATTCCAAAAAGATCATATATATCAACACTTCATAGAGCTTAAGGTACAAAAAATGGAAGTTGTTATTAAGATCGAGATGTATGTATTCTCATAATAAAAACTGTCACAATCTTCCTTCAATCAACAAGTATTTATTATGTGCTTACTATATGCTAGGGCCAGTATGTTTCACCAATGAATCTATCCACTGTAGGAACTCAGTTGCTTTTACTTAGTGGATCTAATCTGATCCTTAAATGTCATGAGATTGATTACTTTAGATCAAAAAGCAAACAAATGCAAAAACCCCTCTTCCATTTGCTTTTAGTACCCCTGTAACTCAATGCCCCTTGCATAAGTCAGGTCCAAGATTTACTCATCCAATTTTGTATCATTCTTTGCAATGCATTCTATTATATCGATGTTTAAGAGCCCCTCCTTCCTTGGTAATAGGTCTGCTGAGAGAGATGTTTCCCATGATTCACTGAAATGACATAGTAACTGATGGGCTTCAGTTAGCCATGTTGTTCCATGAATCATGAGGGATTTGCTATCATGCAAAAGATGCCCTGGATTTCTTCTGATAAACCTGGTGTCTGAAGGCCCCTTTTCAAAAGCAACTCCATTGGTTTGGTCTTTCTCATTTGAAATGGCTCTTATTTGGGTGTCCTTTGTCTTTAGGAGCTAATGGCATCATTGGGAGTGAGGTGGTACAATGATTCATGTCCTGTTTCTCTCTATTCTTCCAAAGAACATTTACTGAAAGCCAGCTGGACAAGCTGCATTGTCGTTCAGCTTTTTCCTATCTGTCTGCCTTGGTGCTGCTGGACACTCTAATTACATTTTACTTCATTTCCTAGATAATTTATGTGAAGCTCATTTAATAGCAGGAAAAGTGCAGAGGCCAGACTATGAGAACATGACACTGTAAGATTTAGAACAGCTAGTTGGGATTAGGGGCTGCCAGTGATTCCTCTTTCAAGGTTATCCAGCAGGCAGAGCATAAGGAAATGTGAGGGTCCCACCCCTGGCAAAATGTTGCTTTTCACTATGTATAACCAATATTGAACTGAGATGATTTGCACAGAAATTGGTTGTTTGTTCTGCCAACAGATGAAGAGCTTTTGCTGTTTAGTTAGAATGAACTTGTCTGCTGCTTTATTTCTACTGAGATGAATATTGAGGTAAAAAGAAAGAACTGACACTTGAAAAGTAGTTGGTTTCATATTTTAATTCTTTTCCTTTTAAAGGTGAAAGCATGAATTTATATGATGACTGCAATGGTGAGAAAAACAACACTGAAAATGCAGCAAAACTCTGATTAATAGTAAGGACTAATTCTGGTCCAAGATAATAGGTGAGGAAACATAATTCTCTTCTCTCTATAGAGGGATGGAAGGAGGGGTATCTAAGGTCATGGAATATTGCATACACTGTCATGTATAGGTTACCTTTGCTTACTTGTTTTAAAATTTACAGTTTTCCTTTGTTACAAGGGAGAGTATATTAGTAAAGGATTATGCTGTGAAAAGAAAATGGATCAATAAAATGTTTAAAATTAAATTAATAAATTAAAAACTGTGGGGGGGGAGGGGATGGGGGTGGGAATCTACACTATGTTTCACATTCGCTTAATTTAATTGGCTAAACCAGAAAAATAATAGCTTACAGTTATGTAGCACTTTACAATTTTCAAAAGCACTTTTCTTAAAACAACCCTGTGAGGGTGGGAGGGCAAAGTATTTCACAGATGAGAAATTGCATCTCAGGCAGGAGAATAAGCTCCTCTAAGATAAAGCATCTGTTAACTTTAGTTACAGACCTATAGTCTGAAACCAAGTCTCCTGAATCTGAATGAATAACTCTTCCCCCTATACTAATCTCTGCTTTTACAAAGTTGAATGATGCCCTCAGCAGTACCTATTCCTTCCCTGACTTGTTCTGTGCTCCTATGGATACCACAATGAATTTAAATCATAATTTCTTCTGGTATAAAATACAATAGATACTGGTGGAACATCAGAGCTCTAGGGGAGGAACATAGAGATCATTCATCCAAAAGGAGGACATTTTGAAGCAGGAGAGTAGTACACTACAACCATGTTAGCCACTATCGAAAAACAAGCAATCTCTAATCCATTTAAAATTCCCTTTCCTTACCCCAAATCTGGGTGAACAAACAGACTTCGAGATGAGTGAGTGCTAGATTGTCAGCACATTTACTAGGGACCGAAGTACCACTGTTACTCAGTAATGTCTACAGAGTAACTACTTAAAAACACTGAGTTCTTCCAAGAGGAGACATTGACATACATGAAGCATAGCCATTAATAAGGATCATTGATATTAACACTCTTGTCTTTTTTACTCTCAGTAACTTCCTTTGGGAAAATTAAAACAATCCTTGAAATTCAATATTTCACCCTTGAACAGGAGACAAAGGGCTTCCATGTCTAGTGCTGAAGATGTCCAAAGCACATATGGTTTAGATAATAATAATGTTAAGCTTTTCACAATAGTCCCATTTCGAAAGAATGCATAATAGATTCATTTCAAAGCTTTAAAAGAAACCTTAAGTGCTCTAAAAAATGAGAAGAAATAGTAAATATTTATATCTCCTAGGGTGCTCACAGCATTTTAACATTCTTTTAGATAATAGTCTTCTTCAAAGGAAATGTATTTTCCAAGTATGGAAGGAACTTGCTTTAGGCATATCCAATATGTGAAAATCACAAAAGCAGGTCCTGATTTTTAAACACTCAGTTTATTAACTGACCTATAGATACAAATAGCCCCACCTATCTGAGAGGCCTCGCTACCCTCAATCTTTTAGACAGTGTGTGGGTTCAGAAGTTACGGTGTAAAAAGCACAAAAAGCCTAGGAGTCAGAAATCTGTGCAGAATTGATCTCTCCTCATTATAGATCCCCTGAACAAAAATAAGTTCTCTCACATTGCCTAAGTTTTTCACTTCACTCTGTCAACATTTTCTGAAATTCCAGCCTTGGATACAATGATTCTCACTCCATAGCAGAAGGATAAAGGAGATTAATAAATCTGAACAAGGTTCCCTACAGATCAGGAACATCAGGTTTACTAAAGGCTCTCACCATCCCTCCTAGTTAGATGCAAGAAGATCTGGGGGGTGGGGCATGTGGAAGAGGGCCATGTGTTTTATAGTGAGAATAGATCTTATCAGGGACATCTTATTGGTTTTCCAACTTTGATTTCACATGCAGGAAAGTACCATTCAATGAGAGTGCTTGGAGCTGAAATTTTCCAAGTAATTATGGGGGAATTCCCTAAAGGGGAAGGATGAATATGTGAGAAAATGAGTCTAGAGAGCAAAGATAGCCTATCATGAGAAAGCCTAGTCCCAAGAAACCAAAGCAGATCTAAACATACCAGAGACTTAATAAATGTTTAATAAAGATCATCTAGCAATGAATAATTTTGTATGGCTCATGCTAGACTGATTCAGGATAGCTTGTGCGTAGGTTTTTTGTTTTGCTTTGTTTCAGGTTTGTTTTGCATATTTCCTAGTAAACTCCTGTTGCCTCCAGGATAAAATAAAAACTCCTCTATTTAGCTTTCAAGACCCCTGAAAATCTTCCCTCATCCTATCTTTCCAGTGTCATTGTACATTGCACTGGCCCTTCTCTGTTCTTCACACAAAACATACCATCTCTGTCTCTATCTCCATGCTTTTACAATTGGTTTTCCACAGCGATTGGAATTACTCCATCCTCACCTCCGCCTTGCAGAGTCCCATCTCTTACATGAAGATTCAGCTCAAGCACCTCTTTCAACATTAAGGCTTTGTTGATCTACCCACCCGTTAATGCCCTCCCTACTTCCCTAAATCCCTTATACTTAAATATTTTGTATTATTTGCATTTATTCTCATTATATTTATATGTGTATTTGTCTCTCCTGTTAAAATGTAAAGTCTTCTTTGTGAGAAGCAATCATGTCATTCATTTTATTTGTATTACACAATGCCTACCATAGTGCCTGGCACCCAGCAGTCACTGAATAAATACTTTTTGATTGGGTGATCGATTGGTGTATGCTCCTAATCCCTGAGGGATACTCAGTAACTAGAAATTACTAGGTGCTCTCAAAGAACTCTAAGCTGTATCTTCATATGGAAAAAATGAGGAATACTTGATGAATCTCTAGCTACCTTTCAACTCTGAAAGGCTATGATTCAAAACTCCTACATTATAGCAGTGGCTCCCTTAACTTACCTTTCTTTAGCTAACTATTTGCCTCCTCACTTCTTCACCAGGAAACAGTTGATCATTTAGAGCTATATATAGCATATAGATATATACACATATCACCAATTCACTTATCCTTCTAAGTCTTTACCCCACAAAGTGATGGGCTAGGACTGGGTGAGACTAGATACGTATATAAGTCCAAGTTGAAAAAGTCTTACTGGATCTTCTCTCTCTGAAGGGACGATGAAGCTCTGGATAGCTGTAAATCCAGATATATTGGAGCATATTCTGCTTTCACACTGCTTCAGTCCTTGATTGAGTTTCTGAAAGTTCTTTTTTTCCCCTTCTCTTTAGTTTGAATCCATGACTTCACCAATAAAATCTATTATGTGGTAAAATCTCTTTCCATCAACAAAGATGGGTAATGTCTTTGCAACTTGTAGTTTTAAAGAGTTACTTGGCGCACTGAGAGGTTCAGTGAATGATCATATGACTAGTATATGTCAGAGGCAAGATATGGACCTGGGTCTTCCTGACTCCATCTGATGTCCTCTGTCCATATACCACACTATTTCTGGTGAGAGTTTGGAAAGAGACTCAAAGGATGGCTAGATGGCAGAACTCCTGGACTGGAGTCAGGAAGACCTGCGTTCAAATCCAGCCTCAGACACTTAATAGCTGTGTTACCCTAGGCAAGTCACTGACCCCTTTTGCCTCAGTTTCCTCATCTGTAAAATGAGTCAGAGAGGGAAATGGCAAAGCACTCCAGTATCTACCCCGAGAAAACCTCTAATGGGGTCCCAAAGACTCAGACACGACTGAAAATGACTAAACAACAGAGAGACTCAAATGAGATACTATTTATAAAGAGTTTTGTAAAATTTAAAAGCTCAGTATAAGTGTCAGATATTATTATTGCTGTTGCTATTTGGTGTTACTGTTCTTACTACTATTATTACTCCTTGTCTGGGAGTCAGACTTAATCATCTATTGAATTTATATTTGTACTTCATTATTTGGGAATTTCCCCCTCAGATTAGATTAGATTCGCCCTCAGATTGGCTTACAAGCCAATCACTAAACTAGAAGGATGAATGATAGACCAAGCACAAAACACGTATCTAAAGACAGATTTTTTTATAATGAAATTTTAAGCACCTGCCATGTAGCAGACTGTGCTAAGTGCTCACAGAAAGGTACCGTGGGTACTGAGTAGGTCATCTTGATACTGACAATTTGGGACATGGTACATGAGGTCAATGTGGCCATTTGTTTTAGATCTCAGCTGATTCCCAAAGTCTAAGTTCTAGTGCAAAGATGCCAACATAAAGTTCAGGCCCTCAGGAAACAGCCCTAAAATGGAAGTCCCTGACACTTCATTACATCAAAGAGAAACCTCAGCTCGCCATGCAGACAAGGATATTTCTAACTGTTTTCATACTTCTCCTTACCACATTGGACTTCTCAGTATTTTAATTGGCAGGGATATGAATGATAAATCATGAGAGAAGATCCTCCATATTACAGTCAAGTTCCCTGCCCCCTTGCAGACCTTTAGACTCTTCCACTTGGAGACTGATAGGCCCTGAACAAAGAAAAGGAAACTCCTAAGAAAAAGAATAGGAAATAACTCCTCTGGAGAAACATTCCTGAAGACACTAAAAGAATGAGGGGGGCAGAGGTGGCTCTTCTCTCTGATGGGAAAATCTTTCTTTGTTCAGGGTCCTATAAAAATCACCACATGGGTGAATCACATTGGATCTCACCCATGGAGAGGACACTTTGCCTGGGACTACCTTCCTTTTCAGGACCTTGATCAAGCTGTGTAAACCTGGATCCCCTCAGTTTTGAAAGGATTAAGTGCTGGCATTCCCCCAAGAGGTGATGCATCTATGTCATCTGTGTCTTTTTCTCTGTGGCTGTGTTTGTTAGGAATTGTTGATTAATGTGGTTGTGGGTACAATGTAACATTTCCCTGTCTTTCAATAAAAACTTTATTCTGTTGGGAGTGTGTCTTATTGCCAGCGCAAATCTGAATCCGAACCTAACCTAGCTTAATCGAACAGGATACAAGCCATCATTTGTTGCCTCTGTTCCCAAAGCTTTAGCTCCTACGTACCGAGGCAATGCTTGATCAAGATCATGGTGGCCGGACTCAGAATTGAAATGTTTGACCAATGCCTTATTAAAGGCCTTGGGCTAGGGTCTGTGTGATTGAAGGGGCAGCTAGATGGTACAGTAGATAGAGTGACATGCCAGGAGTCAGAAGGACCTGAGTTCAGATATGGCCTCAGATGCTTACTAGCTCTGTGTGACCCTGGGCAAGTAACTTAACCCTGTTTACCTCAGTTTCTTCATCTGCAAAATGAACTAGAGAAGGAAATGGCAAACCACTCCAGTATCCTTGCCAAGAAGACTCCAAATGGGGTCACAAAGAATTGGACATGACTGAATATCTTAACAACAACATCTCTCTACTATAATTCTTTTGGGAGTTTGGACAAAGGTCCTCATGCCTTAGGTATGGAAGGGGTGGGAAAAAAGATCACTAAATACCTGACAACTCAATGCTAACAAACCAACATTGGAGGGTCTTGCATCTATGAAATGGATCAACAGACCAGGAGGGAAGGCTCCTATCATAATAATTAACACAAATTAACAAAAACATTTATTGAGCATTTCAGAGCTGTCCCTCAGTCTGAAAAAAAGCTAGGTTCTATTTGCCCACAAGCCCTTCAGGGTGTCAACCTCTCTGATTTCGTTTGTTTGTTTGTTTTTTAGCCATTTTTTCCATTTATTGTTTCTGTTTGGAGAAATCAGTCAGTGAACAAGTATTTACTAAGTGCCTACTACATAGCAGGCACTTTGCTAAGCATTGGGGCTACAAAGAAAGGCAAAAGACAGCCCCTGACCTCAAGTAGCTCACAATGTAATGGGAAAAAAACCTTGAAAACAACTTTGCACTAACAAGATATTTACAGGCTCAATTGGAGATATACAACAGAGGGAAGGCATTAGAATTAAGAGGAGTTAGGAAAAGCTTCTTGTAGAAGGTGGCATTTTACCAGACATGAAGGAATGCAGAGGAGTCAAGGAGGGTTTGAGAAGGTAGAGAATCTCAGGAAACAGGAACAGCCACATACTCAGTTTACAAAGTTTGGAAGCCTCTTTTTGCTCTGTTCAATCCTCTCATATCCCCCCCCCGCCTCATTTCATCCTTCTCTGAGCTACCCTTCTGTCCTGTGGCACTTTAGGATACAACGTACCTCTCCAGATGCAAGGAGGAGTCTCAGGATTATCTTTCTACAGGTGAGAAAAGAAGCTTGAGGTTTGGTACCTGAACTAGCAGAGAAGCCTCAGTGGACACAATCTCAGAAGGAACTTTCATCTGTAGAAAAAGGAAAGGATACTTTAAAATCTACAAGCACCATCGGCAGGCCTGGTTAGGGCCAGTCTTGAGTTCATTTTGAAGTATTCTGAAATATCATGCCAGTTGAGAGGTGAATGGAAGCAGCTACTCAGCACGGTGGAGAGAGCACCAAGTGTGGAGTCAGGAAGACCAAAGTTCAAATCTCACCCCAGACTATCACTAGCTGTGAGACCTACATGAGTCACTTAACTCCTGTTTACCTCCTCTATGAAGTGAAGGCAATAACAGACCTCCTACGACTGCGTAAAGATCAAATGAGATAACAATTCTAAAACATATTGCCTGCACATCATAAGCACTATATAAATGTTAGCTAATAATACATTTAGTACTGAACCTGGAGGAAAAAAAAACTACATTTTAATCTCTGTCTCAAAAACTTACCAATGACCCTGAACAATTCAACTTATCTTTTCTGAGTTAAATTTTTGTTTTCTTACATGTAAAGTGGGGATGAAAATGAGTCTATCTTACAGTGACATTTATATTGAACAATGCATGACTGTACTTTGTAGAATCTGAAAATAGTAAACAAATGTGAGTTGGGATTAATATCAGTTCTGCTGCATCTCTCAGGCCTCTGTTCTCCTCAGAGCTTGCTGAGGTTCTGACCCTGACTTCTAACATTATTTCCTTGAACTTCTCAACTTTTGACTCATTTTGGACTTTCAATGCTTAGCTCCTTGGTGTCCCCACCTTTCAATTCTCTTAGACTTTGGCTATCTTGAACTCTAGACTTCTGATTGACCTCAACCCTTGCCTACACTCAGCTGGGCTTGTTTCTAGTTTTCCTGTAACAGTCTACCATCCAGATCACTTCCTCGTGGTAATGAGTTTGGCCCTAGCCTTGGGAGTTCTACACCTCAATTGGACAAATAGTTTTCCAGAAGATTTGTTAGCTATGCATGGTGGATTGGAAGGGGTGGAGAAGGTAGTCAAGAGCAGGGTCATTAGTAGGCACTGAAACAGAAAGAACGACATGAACCCAAGAGTTGTTTTGAAAGAAGAATCAATGGATATCGTAACTGACTGAGTAAAGGAAAAGGAGATGTCAGAGATGGATCCAATGTCATCCAGTAGTCTATCTGAAGAGAACTATTTTCCTTCCTCTTCTCCCAGAACTGACGACCACTCTTCGTATTTAGAAGCCATTACCAAACTATTTGAACTCAATTCCACAATTATTGTCTTGTTATACCTCATTTTTGGAAGAAAAATAATGCAGTTAGAATGCTTTCAGAAATCCTAGGGGAAATTAATATGTTTACAGTATTCCTATCATATCATTTAACCCCCTAAGAGAAACAGACAGCAATCTTCACAGATGGAGCAGGGGCTCTGTAAGAAGAGAATCACTATCATCTGACATCATTAGGAACAAATGTTTGTAGACATTAACAGGACACTTAAGTTCAGAATTGGTTTTGAAAATAGTTATTTGAAAAAAGAAATCTATCTCAATATGCTAGATTTTGCTTCTTAAGGTCCTTTGAAATGTTTCTCTCAATTGTTAAAGTAAGTTACAGGGAGTTAGGTGGCACAGTGTATGGTACATGGAATCAGGAAGACCTGAGTTTAAACCCTGCCTCAGACCTTTACAAGCTAAGTGACTCTAAACAAGTCAGTTAACTTCTTTCAGTCTCAGTTTCCTCATCTGTAAATAGGGTGATAATAGATAATAGATATTTTTTCAGATATCTATTATATGATAACATAATAAATAATAGCCTACCTCACAGGGTTTTGTGAAGATCAAATAAGCTAACATATATAAAGTGCTTTGCAGACCATAAATAATAGCCTACCTCACAGGGTTTTGTGAAGATCAAATAAGCTAACATATATAAAGTGCTTTGCAGACCTTAAATGTTAGTTATTATAAATGGTGATCCGAGAGGTCCTAGATCCTCTCATTTGTAACCTGTTATACCATTACAACCTGCTTTTCTGTGGATTCAAAAATGCATCTTTTTCACAAGTCCAGGATTGGTGAAGTATGACTAGTTAGCAATGAATATAAAAAATGATCAGGGTGGGGGACAGGAGAGCAGGATGGGAGTGGGGGGACTAGCTCAAAATGAATCAACAATATGATGTGACTACCAAAAACTGAAAGCTGGATTAAACTACATTAAGAAAGGTCTAACATCTAGAATGAGTGAAATAAGTTTCAACCAGATTCTCTCTCAGTCACATCACAACTGGAATATTTTATTCTTTTCTGGGCTCTATGTTTTAATACAGACATTGGGAAGCCAGAGAACATCCAAAAGACGGCAACCAGGATGGTGAAGGTTCTCCAGATCAAGTCATATGAGCATTACTTGAAGGAATTGATGCAGAAGGAGGAAGGGACATAATAACTATATTCATATTTGAACAACTGTCTAATAGAAGAGAGGAAACTATTTCTGCTTGACCCCAAAGGCCACAACCAGGGGCAATGGGCAGAAGGGTCAGAGAAATCTCCTAATGAAGAGAGCTACCCAAAAATGGAATGGACTGCCTACAAAGGGAGCAAATTTGGTGCAGATGCCAGATGTCCATTCACTGAATTTGTTGTAGACGGAATTCTTAGTCAAACATCGGTTGTGTTATATAGCCTCTGAGGTGCTTTTCAATCCTGTGATTCTGTGAGAAAATACACCATATATCCTGGACTGTCACTTTTTTATTTTGTAATGGCAACTATAATTTTTTTTTATTTTCAGGTAATTATCTCCCTCCCCCATCCATTGAGAAAACAATAAATATGATATCTGTTATAGACATGAAGTCATGCAAATCATATTTCCACATTAACCATGCTCTGAGGAAAAAACCATGCTGCAATCCATACTCTGAGTGCATTAGAACTCTGTCTGGAGGCAGATAGTGTTTTTCATCATGAGTCCTTTGGAATTGTCTTGGACCACTGTATTCAACCGAGTAGCTAAGTCTTTCACAGTTGATCAACATTACACTACTGCTGTTACTGTGTATAATGTTCTGGTTCTTCTCCCTTCACTTTGCATCAGTTCATATAAATTTTCTCAGCCTTTTCTAAAAGCATTCCCTTCATCATTTCTTATAGCACAATAGTAATCTACTGCATTCATATACCATAAATTGTTCATTTATTTCCCAATTGATGGACCTCAGTTTCCAATTCTTTGCCACCACAAAAAAGTTGCTATAAATTTTTTTTTATACTCATGAGTCCTTTTCCTTTTTGTTCAATCTCTTTGAAGTACAGATCTAGTATTGATATTGCTGGGTCAAAGGATATGCACAGTTTGATATTCCTCTGAGCATGGTTCCAAAGTGTTCTCCAGAAAGGTTGGAGCAGTTCACAGACCCACTACCAGCACATTAGTGTATCTCTTTTCTCACATCCCCTCCAGCACTTGTCATTTTCATTTTCTGTCATGTTAGTCAATCTGATAGGGATGTAGTGGTGCCTGGAATTGTTTTAATTTTCATTTCTCTAATGATCAGCAATTTAGAGCATTTTTATATGACAGTTGATAACTTTGGTTTCTTCGCCTGAAAAGTCTTTCATGTCTTTTGATCGTTTATCAATTAGGAAGTGGCTCTTATTTCTTAAAAATTGTCTCAGTTCCATACATATTTGAGAAATTTTACCTCTATCAAAGGAACTTGCTATAAATTTTCCCCCAGTGTTCTGCTTTTCTTCTAATTTTGACTGCATGAATAGAGTCCTGCCAGTATGCTGTGTTTTGTTTCTGAATGCTTATAATGAAACACCCAACTGCAATACAATAATAAACCAATAAATAAGCATTTAAGTTCCTACTATGTGCCAGGGACAGTGCTACATGCTTGGGAAACAATGACATAAATGAAAAAGTCCTCCCTTCAGGGAGCTTTGCTTTGCATTGTAATGTATTCATGTACATATACCTTTTCTTCCATGTAGAAAGTGGTTGTCTTGTTTTCTTCTGAATCCTCCATCAGGACATGAAAAATATCATTGGCTAAATAACATTACCATGATGACCCTTCAGGTTTATAAATCAGCACTTAAAAATCTGATTATTTCTTCCTAGCATCTTTTCAGAGACTTTCTTTGTGATAAGCCTAACCTAACCTCAAATGGTAGTGGTGCCTTGGTCATATAATCTATGGAGTCAGTACTAAAGCATATGCTAACACCTACAAAAACCATAAATTTTCCATTCAATATCATATTCAAAATAATGTAATTTTGTCAAA
Organism: Phalanger gymnotis; assembly: GCA_028646595.1. NCBI lineage: Eukaryota > Metazoa > Chordata > Mammalia > Diprotodontia > Phalangeridae > Phalanger > Phalanger gymnotis. The sequence continues at coordinate 90,272,039 of CM053624.1, forward strand.
AAAAACTATAGTACTTGATATGCATAGCACAGTAGATAAAATACCAGGCTTAGAGTCAGGAAGACTCATCTTCCTGGTTCAAATCTGGCCTCAGACACCTGCTATCTGTGTCACTCATGGCATAGTCAGTTAACCCTACTTGCCTCAGTTTCCTCATCAGTACAATGAGCTGGAGAAGGAAATGGCAAATCATTCTAGTATCTTTATCAAGAAAACCACAAATGGGGTCAGAAAGAGTCAGATGTGACTGAAAAATGACTAACAACATATAAACAAGGGTAGCTAGGTGAAGCAGTGCAGACTGCCCAACCTAGAGTCAGTAAGACCTGAGTTCAGATCTGGCCTCTGTTGCTTACTAGCCATGTGGTCCTGGGCAAGTCATTTAACCTGTTTGCCTCAGTTCCCTCATCTGAAAAATGGGGATAACGATAGTATCTATTACCCAGAGTTGTTATAAGGACCAAAGAGATAATAATTGTAAAGCACTTAGCCCAATATCTGTATAGTTATATAGTTAGTACTAGGTAAGTGTTAGCTATCATCATCATCATCATCATCATTATTAAGAGAGATAAATAAATAGCAAGATCTCATAAATACCAAGGTACAGTTCGGTGCCTGTTTCACCAGATCTTGCCATGAGCATTAGACACAGATGTTGTTGATGTGGATTACCAAAATCATCCCAAGACGTGTATAACTCAAGGGATTTTGCAGCCTCAGCAGCTGTCAAAGCCCCTACTGCTATTTTTTTTTTCTTTTGAAGTCAAAGATGAATTAAGTGTCCTATTTAAAGTCTTTTATATTCCTGCTCACTGCTAAACAGAGGAAAAGCCTTAGCTTCCTCTTCCAGCTTTCCTGGTTTCTTTTGCAGCTTTCTTGCAGGTGGCAGAAACAGTAAGGAATAATATCTAGCCCATGCATCTCTATCACATCTTCTTTCTTTTAAGTATCAACTAAAATTCCACCTTCCACAGGAAGTCTTTCTCTACTTGATTCTTGCACCTTTCCTCTGTTAATTATTTCCTATTTTGTGTATGTAGCTTGCTTTGGACCTATTTGTTGGCTGATTGTCTCCCCCATTAGATCGTAAGCTCCTTGAGTGCAGAGACTGTAGCCTCTTTTTGTATCCCCAGTGCTTACCATAGTACCTAGCACATAGTAGGTGCTTAATAAAGATTTGTCAATTGATTGATTTTTTGTATTTTTATTTCAGGACACTTTATTCTAAATTCTTATCATTTCTTACCCTTGCCTTGGATGAGTCTAATGGGGATTGGTAATTTGAATTTAGCAATGAATTTTATAAACTACAGAATCAAGATTTAAAGTTACTTATAAAACGTAACAGAATCCAAAAAAGAGTCATATCAAAAATAATTTTCTAGAAGAATAATTTTTATGTAGCATTGTGAGCCCTGAATATTGAGAAAATGTGAGTTTGAATCTTAGGTCTTTGACAACAATCTATGTGACCTTGGGTAAATAATTTCTCTGTTCTGGGCCATAGACTTCTTATAAAATAGGGCAATTATACTAAATGACCTCTAAAGTCCCTTCATACTCTAAGATCCCATGAACTTTTCTAGAACATTTTTTTTAAACAAAGCTAAGTTTAAAAAAAAACTAAAGCTAAAATTTGAAAACTTTAAAAGATACTTTGAATAAATAGATAAAATAGTTTCAATATCGTATACCCAAACAATTTTCAAAAACTAAAAAACAGACATAGAGTTATGTTAATACCTTCCATGTAGTTCTTACATCTCTTGGTGTTTTGTTGTTTTTAAATTTACAGAGCTCATATTGAAGGCAGTATGCATTTGATCAAAATGAAAGCCAGATTTAGTGGAGATACCATTTTGAAGATCATGTTGTCAGCACCCATTCCTATTTAAAAAAAAAACACTAAAAGGCATAGGAATAAAAGAGCATGCTTAAACAATAGACAGCATCTATCTAAAGCCATCAGCAAGCATTATTTGTAATCAGGATAAGCTAGAAGCCTTCCCAGTAAGATCAGAGGTGAAGCAAGGATGCCCCTTATCAACACTATTATTCAATATAATACTAGAAATGTTAGCTAGAACGATAAGAGAAGAAAAAAAATTTAAAAATTCAAATAAGCAATGAGAAAATAAACCTATTACTCTTTGCAGACGATATGATGGTATACTTAGAGAACCCCAGATGAGAAAAAAAACCTATTACTCTTTGCAGATGATATGATGGTATACTTAGAGAACCCTAGATAACCAACTAAAAAACTACTTGAAATAATTAACAACTTTAGCAAAGTTGCAGGATATAAGATAAACCTATGTAAATGATCTTCATTTCTTTATATCATAGTAGCAAAATATAGAAAGAGAAATTCCATTTAAAGTAACTATAAATAATATAAAATATTTGGGAATCTACCTACCAATACAAACCCATAAGAACAAAATTACAAAACACTTTTCACACAAATGAAGTCAGACCTAAACAATTAGAAAAATATCAATTACTCATGGGTAAGCCAAGCTAACATAATAGAAATGACAATTCTGCCTAAGCTAATTTACTTCCTCAGTGCCATACAAATCAAACTACAAAAGAAATCTGATAGAGCTAGAAAAATAACAAAATCCATCTGAAAGAAGAAAAGGTTAAGACTAAGGGATTTAATGAAAAAAAAATACAAAGGAAGGTGGCCTAGTAATATTTGATCTCAAACTATGTTATAAAGCAGTAATCATCAAAACTATCTGGCACTGGCTGAGAAATAGAGTGGTGGATAAATGGAATAGATTAGGTTCATAAGATATAGTAATCAATCAACACAGTAACCTAGTGTTTGATTAAACCCCCAAACACCAGCTTTTGGAATAAGAACTCACTATTTGACAAAAACAACTTGGAAATATAGAAAACAATGGAACACAAACCAGGTATAGACCAACATCTCATGCTGTATGCCAAAATAAGGTCAAAATGGGTCCATGATTTAGACACAAAGACCCATAAGCAAATCAGAAGACCAAGGAATAGTATGCCTGTCAGACCTGTGCAGAAGGGAAGAATTTGTGACCAAATAAGAGGTCGCATTATGAAATGTAATACAGGTAATCTCGATTACATTAAATTAAAAGACTTTTTAAAAACAAAACCAATGCAACCAAGATTAGGAGGAAAACAGAAAGCTGGGAAACAATCTTTACAGCAAGTGTCTCTCATAAAAGCCTAATTTCTCAAATATATAAATAATTGAGTCAAACTTATAAGAATATAAGCTTCTCCCCAGTTGTTAAATGGTCAAAGGATATAAACAGCCATTTTCAGATGAAGAAATTAAAGCTATTTATAGGTATGTGAAGAAGTGCTCTAAATCATTTCTGATTAGAGAAATGAAAATTAAAACAACTCTGAAGTACCACTTCACATTTATCAGTTTGGCTAATTTGACAAAAAAAAAAAAGGAAAATGATAAATGTTGGAGATGTGGAAAAATTAGGACACTAATATACTTCTGGTAGAGTTGTGACCTGATCCAACCTTTCTAGAGAGGAATTTGGAACTATGTCCACAGGGCAACCAAACTGTGCATACCCTTTGATCCAGCAATTACCACTACTAGATCCCAAAGAGATCATAAAAAAAGGGAAAAGGACGTACATGTGCAAAAATATTTATAGCAGCCCCTTCACGGAGGCAAAATATTGGAAATTCAAGTACTGCTCATCAATTGAGGAATGGCTGAACAAGGTGTGGTATATGAATGTAATGGAATACTATTGTACTAAAGCAAATCAATGAGCAGGCAGATCTCAGAAAAACCTGGAAAGACTTGTACAAACTGATGCAAAGTGAAATGAACAAAATGAGGAAAATACTTCACACAGTATCAGCAACATTGTGTGATCATCAGCTGTGAATGACTCAGCTGTTCTCAGCAACACAGATCCAAGACAAGCACAAAGAACTTGTGAAGAAAAATGCTATCCACATCCAGATAAAGAACTGATGGACTCTCAATGCAGATCAAAGCAATTTTTTTACTTACTTTATTCTTTTTCATGGTCTTTTTCCTTTTGATCTGCTGCTTCTTTCACAACTGTGACTAATATGGAAATACATTTTACATGATAGTACATGTATAACTTATATCAAATTATCTACCATTTTTGGAAGAACGGGGGAGAGGAAGGGAGAGAGAAAAATTTGGAACTCAAAATCTTATTAAAATGAATGCTAGGGACAGCTAGGTGACACAGTGAGTAGAGCACCAGCCCTGGAGTCAGGAGGACCTGAGTTCAAATCCAGCCTCAGACACTTGACACATGTACTAGCTGTGTGACCTCGGGCAAGTCACTTAGCCCTAATTGCCCTGCCCCCCCAAAAGAATGCTAAAAATTGTTTTGACACGTTATTGGGGAAAAATATACTCTTAAAAATAAATAAAGATCATATATAAATGAAAAGAAGAAGGTAAGTTTTGCAAGTTTTTTATTGGGAGGGTAAGCATGGTACATCATATACGAACCTGGCACAAGATATAGAGTCAAGGATTCCATGGCATCAAATCTCAGCTCTCCTACTTAGTAACCTGTGTGACCTTGGAAAAGTAAACTCTCTGGGTTTCAGTATCCTCTTCTGTAAAATGAAGTGGTTCAAGTAAATGATCCCTTCTAGCTAAAAGTCTGTGATTCTAGAATGTTTTATAGGATCATTTAATCGTAGTCTATGAGAATGAGAAGAATTCGAGGTAAGGATGTTTGCAAGAATTTTGACACAAGTGGAAAACATAATAACTCTCCAATCTGACATTTCCTTCTTGAATATTTCCTCTGCAGTTATCATCCCCAAACAATCTCAGGGATCCCATTTGTTGATGACTATATGGAGGTTTAGATGAAGAGCTACTTCTCTTAAATGAATGGATTTTGTCTAACATTGATTCAACTAAAAGTTAACTTGTTACGAACGCTGAAATCAAGTGTTTAAAAAAATGTGTGGATGGAGACAGTCACTCGTCAATGAGAGATTAAAATACAAGTAAATTGTGGAGGAGCTAAAAGACTTGGGGAGTGGGGAAAGCATCCCTTTGGACTAAATGCAGATACTGATCTTAGCCACATTATGCCACATTTTATATTCCATTTGCAGCTAGTTATCAATTAATTGTTGTCTCATTCATATGAACTCAGACATTTTCCCTCCAGTCTGCGTCCACTCAAACACATAATGGCTATACCTCATAATTCCTCTTCTCATCATACAAATCCATCAGTATTTTCTAAATGAATAACAGATAGAGCATCGTATTCCCTCTAATAGGAATCATAAAGCATCTGGCCAGTTTCAAGCTCATTGCCTAAGATAATTTCTTGGAAAGTATGCTAAGAAATGATTGTTCTTATGTCAAAGTTAATTCAGTTGTTTGCCAAAAACTTGATATAATCTATTCTTTCTGCTTTTTTTGGTTAATAATTTCCAGGACATCCCTGCCAATTATTTTTTTCTTAGTTTAAAGTGAATTTTCAGATTTTCAAAAACAACATGAAAGGCATGTGAATGTATCTTCAGAAATGGGCTGTTATAGTTAACAAGCCAGGGCAGAACCTTTGGCAATTGAGAAAGGCTGGCCGTGGTGAAATGAGGCTTATTTGGGATGAATGCTCTTGTACAAACTTTAGCATATTATTTATGAAACTTTTTCAGACTTGAATTTAAAGCGAATGACATGAAGAACTTACAGTTTTCATTCTGAAAGTTAAGATATCTGGAGGTCGCTGCTATAAAAAATTGGGGGCTACCAACAAATATAAAACTAATTTGTCAAAAAGGGAACGCTGATTATAAAAAGGAACCAGATGTTCTCCTCTCTCCCTATTATTTTTCCTTTCCCACTGTCTTTCTCCTAATATGTCCACATACAAACATAAATATGTATGTATATATGAATATGTATGCATATACATATACATTAATATGTATATTGTTTGGTGGTGCTGGTGCTGGTGCTGGTTGTTGTTCAGTCATGTCCAACTTTTCATGATCCTATTTGGGGTTTTCTTGCGAAATGACTAGAGTGGTTTCCTTCCCCAGCTCATTTTTCAGATGAGGAAACAGACAAACAGGATTAAGTGACTTGCTCAGGGTCACACAGCCAGTAATTGTCTGAGGCCAAATTTGAACTCAGGAAGATGAGTCTTCCTGACTTTACCCACTGTGCCATCTATCTGTATTACAGAAATATAAATTTATATATAAAACAAAATTATGCATGTGCATAAAGTATATATATATACACATATATGTCTAGAAGAATATATGTATATGCATATATACATAATTACACACTCTGTAGCATGTAGCTATGTCTCTATGTATACAGAAGTGAATGATAATTAAGAGGTGAGCTTATAATACTAATAAGTTAGGTCCAGGCTACTAGAAGGAGAAAGAAAAAAAAGGAGGAGGAAGAGAAGGAGGAAAAGAAGCAGGAGGAGGAAGAGAAGGAGGAGGAGGAGCTGGGGCTAGGGGCTAAACTAATTAAGAACTTTGAAGGGTTTCGATGTACACTTTTAGAAAGACTACTATGGCAAAATGATCAGCTTGGAGTTCAGAGATATGGGTTCTAGTCACAGTCATCATTGTCTTGTAATGTCAAGTTACAGAACTCAGTTTCTCCATTTGTAAAACTAGGCAAATAAAAATCCTTTCTTATTTTTGCATAGAAATATTTTGAGAACACATGTGACAATGGTAATGACAATGTACATCTAACCTGTTTACTACCTAGGAAATGGAATCTTAGACAGGAAGACTAAGATAAATAGGATTCAGTTTGAACTGATCCAGAATAAAAGGGTTAGGAGAGCAGCATGAGAGAAAAGTCTAAGAACAAGGTTCAAAAATAGGGGTAGAAATGAAATGAGCTTGCAATGGATGGAACTCTGAGGGACATTTAACAAGGTGGCAAGAACTATGCCTATGACATGTTCAACCAGGACCCAAAAATGGCAATGCTTGAGCATGGAAGAATGAAAGAAAATCTCTTGCCCTTAGCCAGAGTGTAGAAATAGATGCACTTGTATCTTTAGTGATTACAGAGTGCCTGGTGCATAGCAGCCATTGAGCACATTGACTAAATAAAGTACAAATAACCATAATTCTGAAGGTTAGGAAAGGAATGAATAGTGCACTGTATTAACAAGGCAATAATCACAATGTAGACAATAATTGTTAACATGCCTATGTGGTTCTGTATCCCAAAATATAAGAGACACAGGGGGTGGAGCCTGGATGGAGGCTGGAAAGCAGGGACTAGCTGGAGGATCCCTGCCAAGTCCCTCCAAAAACCTATAAAAAATGGCTCTGAACCAATTCCAGAACTGCAGAACACACAAAATAGCATAGAGAAGCAGGGCTCTAGCCCAGGACAGCCTGTATGGTCTCTGGGTAAGGTCTATCCCACACAGAGCTGGGAGCTGAGGGGAGTGAAGCTGAGGGGAGCAGAGTGAGCAGAGCTGAATCCAGCATGGGCAGCATGGACCGACCACACCAGGAGCCAGGCAGAGCATGCCCTAGCACCCTGAATCAGTGAGCTGTGGTAGTTACCAGAGTTCTCAACCCACAAACACCAAGGACGACAGAGTAGGTTAGTGGGAGAAGCTGCTGGGGACTGAGATAGAGTTTGTGGTTTGGCCACCACCCCGGGGGCAGCAGAGTTGGAGCACCTACAGAACTACAGCTGCAGTTGCTTCTGGACCCAGGCACACCTGGTGGGAAGAATTAAATGGCAGATCAGAGCAGGAGTGAAGAGCCTGCTGAAGATCTAAGTCCAGGCCAGGTTGGGGGTTCTTGGGGAAGGAGGAGTGCTGGTGTGGCAGAGCTGTCACATCCCCCCAGGCTTGGAACATAGAACTCTTTAGTCTACAAGCAGTCATACCCCACTGAAAAACTCAAGGGTCAAATGAGTTGTCTGGGAACATGGCCAGGCAGCGAAAATGCACCCAGATTCAGGCTCAGACTCAGGAATCTTCTTTGGTGACAAAAAAGACCAAAACATACAGGCAAAAGAAGTCAACAAAGTCAAAGAGCCTACAACAAAAAGCCTCCAAGAAAAACACGAACTGGTCTCAGGCCATAGAAGAGCTCAAAAAGGATTTGAAAAAGCAAGTTAGAGAAGTAGAGGAATAATTGGGAAGAGAAATGAGAAGGATGTGAGAAAACCACAAAAAATAAGTCAATGACTTGCTAAAGGAGACCCAAAAATATACTGAAAAATATACTGAAGAAAACAGCACCTTAAAAAATAGACTAACTCAAATGGCAAAAGAGCTCCAATAAGCCAATGAGGAGAAGAATGCCTTGAAAGGCAGAATTAGCCAAATGGAAAAGGAGGTCCAAAAGACCACTGAAGAAAATACTACCTTCAAAATTAGATTGGAGCAAGTGGAAACTAGTGACTTGATGAGAAATCAAGATATTATCAAACAGAACCAC
>CM053624.1:90281031-90296892 GCA_028646595.1 Phalanger gymnotis
AATAATTTTTAAATTCTCTCTCCTGGATCTATTTTCCAGGTCAGTGGTTTTTCCAATGAGATATTTCACATTGTCTTCCATTTTTTTATTCCTTTGGTTCTGTTTGATAATATCTTGATTTCTCATCAAGTCACTAGATTACACTTGCTCCAATCTAATTTTGAAGGTAGTATTTTCTTCAGTGGTCTTTTGGACCTCCTTTTCCATTTGGCTAATTCTGCCTTTCAAGGCATTCTTCTCCTCATTGGCTTATTGGAGCTCTTTTGCCATTTGAGTTAGTCTATTTTTTAAGGTGCTGTTTTCTTCAGTATATTTTTCAGTATATCTTTGGGTCTCTTTTAGCAAGTCATTGACTTGTTTTTCATGGTTTTCTCTCCTCCTTCACATTTCTCTTCCCAATTTTTCCTCTACTTCTCTAACTTGCTTTTCCAAATCCTTTTTGAGCTCTTCCATGGCCTGAGACCAGTTCATGTTTTTCTTGGAGGCCTTTGTTGTAGGCTCTTTGACTTTGTTGACTTCTTCTGGCTGTATGTTTTGGTCTTCTTTGTTGCCAAAGAAAGATTCCTGAGTCTGAGCCTGAATCTAAGTGCATTTTCGCTGCCTGGCCATGTTCCCAGCCATCTTACTTGACCCTCAAGTTTTTTAGCAGGGTATGTCTGCTTGTAGAGTAAAGAGTACTATGTTCCAAGCTCGAGGGGATGCACTGCCACACCAGCACTCCTCCTTCCCCAAGTACCCCCAACCCAGACTGGACTTAGATCTTCAGCAGGCTCTTCACTCCTGCTCTGATCTGCCATTTTATTCCTCCCAGGTGGGCCTGGGGCCAGAAGCAACTGCAGCTGCAGTTCTATAGCTGCCCCACCTCTGTTGCCCCTGGGGAGGTGGCCAAACCTCGAACTCCTTTTTTTCACTCTGTCCCCAGCAGCTTCTCCAACTAACCTACTCTGTTGTCTTTGGTGTTTGTGGGTTGAAAAGTCTGATAACTGCTGCAGCTCACTGATTCAGGGCTCTAGGGCCCGCTCTGCTGGCTCCTGGTCTGGTTGGACCACGCTGCCCATGCTGGGCTCTGCTCCACTCCGCTCCGCTCCCCTCCCAGCTCCGTATGGGATAGACCTCACCCAGCAACCATCCAGGCTGTCCTGGGCTGGAGCCCTGCTTCCTTCTGCTATTTTGTGGGTTCTGTAGTTCTAGAATTGGTTCAGAGCCATTTTCTATAGGTTTTTGGAGGGACTTGGCGGGGAGCTCACAGTAGTCCCTGCTTTCCAGCCACCATCTTGGCTCTGCCCCTCTAGAACTCAGTCTCAATTATGGTACATTCCAACTTTAAATCTACAATCCTATGATCCTAAATACAACAATAACAATAATAACTAGCATTTAAATATCATTTTAAGGTTTATAAAATGTTTTACAAATACTCTCTAATTTGATCCTCACAACTACCCTGGGAGGTAGGCTTTATTATTGTCATCATTTTATAGATGAGGCTATTAAGGTTGTGTGATTTGCCATTCATTCTCAAAGAGGACCACGGCATCAGGGAAATCATGACATGACTTGCAGTTGACTTTGATTTGAGCAAAGGAGGGCTGTTCAAGGTCTCTGCCAAGGTTTCTGCTCCAGAGCCACCTGGGTCCAGGGACCTGATGTTTGTCAGGATGTCTGGAGGTGGCCCAGAATGCAGTGGGAGACCTTGGCCCTTTTAAGCTAAGGTCTTTTCGAGTTCTCACTTTGAGTAAGGTAATGCCCATTCAGTGAAGAGGCCTCTTTAAGAAATGAGTCTCTAATAAAAATAAAAATAATCATACTGGGAGGGGAAGACCCTCAGGGTTGCTGGCCAAAAGAGAAACAGTTACTATTTACATTCACTCTGAGCCAGGAGGGTCCAAGGAAGGCAGACGTTAAATGATTTGTCCAGGGTCACACAGCTGGTGATTGTTTGAAGCTAGATTTGAACTCAGGTCTTCCTGATTCCAAGTCCAGTCTTCTATCTATTTTGACACCAACCTAACTTGAAAAGAGGTATCATGTTCCCTCTAAGACTCTGGGTCTGAATCCTTGCTCAGCTGTTTTTGACATGTATATTTGATCTTGGGCGAGCTGACAAACCTCTCTGGGTCTCAGTTACTTCATTCGTAAAACTGTAACTAAATTTCCTTCTGGTTCTAAACTCTATGATCCATGATCCATAATGATAGTCACAGGGTAGATCTCCTGTGAGATGGGGAAAAGAAAGCATCACAGAGAAAAAGGACTTTCTTCAAGGTAAACACCTAGAGTTCCTTCAATCAGTCTTTGTATGATGTTGACCTCTAAGTCTGTACTCTTCCTGGTCACCTTTTTCAGGATACCTGTCAGTTCAGTCATTTTCAGTAGTGTCTGATTCTTTGTGACCCCATTTGGGATTTTCTTGGCAAAGATACTGGAGTGGTTTGCCATTTCCTTCTCTAGTTCATTTTACAGATGAGGAAACCAAGGCGACAAGGTTAAGTGACTTGCCTAGGGTCACACAGCTAATAAGTATCTAAGTCCAGATTTGAACTCATGAAGAAAAGGCTTCCTGACTCCAGGCCCAGCATTCTAACCACGATGCCACCCAGCTGCCTCATCAATGTTTTCCTATTGCAATACTAGAACTCGTCACAATACTACCAATGTGATTAGTCTGATGAGTGCAGAATACACCAGGACTCTCATTTCATCAACCTGGGACTCTCAATCCAGCCTTGGATTCTCATTAGCTTTATCAGCCACCACCACATCATGCAGCTGATTCATTTTGACCTTTCAGTCTTTCCATATTAACTGTTGATTTGTTTTAATTAACTGCCCCAGGGTTGTTCAAATAGAATTTCAAAGCTCATGTCTACCTGCTAGAGGTAGCTATGCAAAGCAATCTGGACTCGGAATCCAGAAGGCCTTAGTTCATAGTCTGCACAAACACCTGTTTTGTGACCCTGAGCAAATCACTTAAATTCCGCCTACATGAACTTCCCCATCTAATAAATGAGGATAATAAGGGCACCTACCTCCCAGGGCTGTTGTGGGAACAAAATGAGATATTTATAAGCATTTTGTAATCCTTATAACACTATATAAATACTGACTATTATTATCATCAATGCCCATATTTTCCTGGGTGTGGCTCTCTAGTAGCGGTTTTGGCTTTCCTGCTCAGATGAGGTCTTTATGACATAAAAGAAGCCATTTGTTGCAGTGGAAAATGCCCTGGGTTTGGAGATGAATCTTGGCTCCAATACTTTCTATCCATGTGACCTTCTGCCAAACGAAGTGGTTGGAAGAGATAACCTTGAAGGTCCTCTCCCATTGTAATCTATGATCTCAAGAAAAAAACCCAGTATGGCTATATGACTGGCTGGCTCTGAGGGAGACAACTGAATTCTGCTCACAGAATTTCCAAAGCTAATAAGCCAAACTTCCCCCTCTATACCCTAAATCAGAGGGAGGGCACTATACATGAAAAAAGTTCATTTAATATCAGTACTGGGAAGAATATGAGATGCCTTACAGGCTTGGAGTTAGGGCAAGGGGAGGCAGGGGGAAGCTAAAGGGCTCATGGAAAAATTGAATTTCCTGATCACCACAAAGCGGTTCGAGGAAACATTTACATAATTCCATCATCCCACAGCAACATTTCGTAGGTTCTCGGACAACTGTTTACTGCTTTACTTATTCAAATGTGTTTGGCCCAGAGTTCTGAATGTAATAAAATGGAGTTGTCTGGACATGATGACCTTTCCTTCTTTTGCAGAAGAGCTAAAGAGATCGTGTTGAAGTTTGAAGGGAGGCTGACCAGGACAAGAGGCTATCAAGCAGCAGGTGCTGATGTAGGTACATGGTCTTCCTGCCGACCACGGCACTGTGTTGGCTTCTGGTCCTATAGCACTCGGTCTAATGGGTCTCTAGGTCTCAATCGGCTCCAACCAAACCCAGTTTGGACAACTAATCCCATCACTTTTAGCATCTTATCCACTCCTATCAGAAATATATTACGCCACTTTCAAGTCCCCTAACACTTTGTACCATCACTTTTCTGACTGAAACTATTTCCTCATCTATCTCTACTTATTTGTTGCATATACAAGAGGCAGCTGTGACATGGTGGATATAAAGATGGCCCCAGCTTTGGAAGGACCAAGATTCACATCTTGTCTTGGATATATAGTGACTATGTGACCCTGGACAAATCCTTTAGCCTCTACTGTTTCAGTTTCCTCATGAGGATAATGATGGTGCCTACCTCCCAGGGTTGTAGTGAGGATTAAATGAGATAATATTTATATAGTGGGCAGCTAGGTGGTGCAATGGACAGAGTGCCAGGCCTGGAGTTAGGATGATTCATCTTCCTGAGTTCAAATCTGGCCTCAAACACCTACTAGCTATATGACCCTAGGCAAGGCACTTAACCCTGTTTGCCTCAGTTTCCTCCCCTGTAAAATGATCTAGGAAAGGAAATGACAAATCATTCCAGTATCTTTGACAAGAAAACCCGAAATGGAGTCATGAAGAGTTGAATGCAACCGAAGAAATGACTGAACAACAAAGCACAGTGTCTGGCACATAGTAGGTGTTTGATAAGTGCTTGTACCCTTCTTTCCTTCCCCAGGCAACTCACTAAGATGATGAATGGATGGCTGGATGAATGAACATAAATCATTAAGTGTTCAATTTATGAAAGAGGTTTCAGATGGAATGACCCAGCAGTCCTTATGATGCAGTGACAAAGCAGATAAACATCTTTCTTATTGTCCTTTCCGGTGATAAAAACTACATCTATTTTTGATGTTAAGTAATTTTACAATGCCAAGGATCTGGTAGTGAAAACTTATTTTTATAGCTCTTCAATAGTTGTAGATGCATAAAAGGAGATGGCTATGGCATCTGTGTTGATAGTAACAGTGTCAGATCTACACACGTAAATGCTGCTCTCCTGGAGAGAGCCCCTAGTTGTAGAGAGCAAAGCTGGAAGCAGAGTCAGTGGTCTGAGAATGCTGCTCTTCTTAGGGCACTGGGCTTACCTGTCCATCGTTACCAATTGTTCAGTGGTTGGTCCAAAAGAGCCCCCTTCTCTACCAGGGTAGCCCTACAGAGCACATGCCAATCTACACTAGTAGAGGAAATTCCTCATTCATAGCTCCCTATATCTATGAAATCATAGTACCGGTCCAAAAAAATAAACCCCTTGGTCTTACCAGACCTTGCGAATGAAGACCTAAAGCATAAACAGACCTTAATATCCATAGCTGGGAAGAAGCATTATCTAATTTATGAATTGTGTTTCTCTGTATGTCTTTCATTGATGCTAATTGTTTAAATAGAGTCTTTGGCCTTGATTAAGATAATTAGTTAATGGAGTTCTCCCCACATAAAGATGATACATATTATAGCATGTTGACTACCCACCCCAGCAAATCATTTCACAAGACTACAATATTGATACTGACAGAAGGCCTTCATTAAGCCAATAATTTGCTCTCTATAGAATAATAATCAAAACAACTTGCGTGTATGCTGTTTCCTCTTTGCTGCTCTGTACATGAACCAGGGCTACTGCTTGTATTTGTTTGTGTGTCTGATTCAGATATTTTAGTCTTGTGTATAAAATCCTAAATACAATCAACTACTCACGGGCAGCCAGGTGGTGCAGTAGATAGAGCACTAGACCTGGAGTCAGGAAGACCTGAGTTTAAATTCAACATCAGACACTTACTAACTGTGTGATCCTAGACAAGTCACTTAGCTATGTTTGCCTCAATTTCCTCATCTGAGGAAAATAAGCTGGAGAAGGCAATGGAAACCACTCCAGTATCTTTGCCAAGAAAACCCCCAAAAGGGTAATGATGAGCTGGACAGGACTGAAAATGACTAAACAGTCACTGTTATTTTTCCCAATCTATCCTGAGGATCTAGCAATCATGAATAGACTAGTCAAAGTCATAACCTAGAGCTGGAGTTAGAAGGAATGTCTGAGCCCATCTACCCCAGACCCATTGTTTTAGCAATAAGGAAACAGAGGCCCAAGGAATTTAAGTGCTTTTCCCAAACTCAAGCAAGTCATAAGCATCAGAGGCAGGATTTAAATTAAGATTCTCTGACTCCAGAGTCTCTTTTTTCACTGAACCACAATGCTTTCCCATTTCAATGTCATTTCAGTAAATGTCTTTAGGTTGAAATAGGTTTGTCCTCTAGCAGATTGTAAAAAAGATAAATAGATCAGTGCTTATAAAATGTGAGAAGGAAGGAAGGAAGGAAGGAAGGAAGGAAGGAAGGAAGGAAGGAAGGAAGGAAGGAAGGAAGGAAGGAAGGAAGGAAGGAAGAAAGGAAGGAAGGGAGGGAGAAAGGGAAGGAAGAAAGGAAGGAAGGGAGGGAGGGAGGGAAGGAAGGAGGAAGGGAAGGAAGGAAGGAAGGAAGGAAGGAAGGAAGGAAGGAAGGAAGGAAGGAAGGAAGGAAGGAAGGAAGGAAGGAAGGAAGGGAAGGAGGGAGGAGGGAGGGAAAGAGTTTAAAAGGGAAAGGGAAGGGAGATAGCAAAGAGAAAGGGGTATCATGGAAGTCTGCATCACAAGCACACACAGTCTCATAGCTAAGGATCTCTTAATTGCATTTGCAGTGGGGTATTTCCTCAGTAATTTTGTTTGTCTCCAAGACAAACTCTGCTTGCTTTTGTTTGAAATGCATGATCTAGCAAGGGTTTTTTTTTTTTTTTAACAAATAGCAGTATTTTTAAAAATAGCCTTAGATATTATTTCATTTTGGAATTCAATTCAACAAAGATTTTTTTAAGTGCTTCCTATGTCCAAATCTCTTTTTTCTTTCAGGGGACCTGATGATAATTTAATTTCTCAATTCCAATTACAAAGCAAGGGGGTCTTTCCCTGAGCTGCTCTAGGTTGGTGAGATAGTTAGTTTCAGCTAAAATCAATGAGCTGAAGATATGGTCACAATTACTAGAATGACTCTAGAGTTAGCTTGGTGAATTTAATAGGAAGCCTGCTGAATTGAATAATTTAATAATAATAATAGCTAGCATTTGTATAGTGCTTTGAAGTTTGCAAAATCCTTTACAAATATTATCTCCTTTTATCCTCACAGCACCCCAGCTAAGAAGCTACTATTGTTATCCTCGTTTTAGAGATGAAGAAATCGCAGCACAGAGAAGTGAGGTGACTTGCCCAGGAACATACAAATGGGCCATGTCTGAGGCTGAATTTGAACTCAGGTCTCCCTGACTCCAAATCCAGCACTCTTCCCATTGAACCATTTCACCATTGGAGTCAAAGGAGCTATATTCAAGTCTTTGCTATCCCCAATACTACCTTTATATTTTTAGGCAAGTCACTGAGGGTTTCTAAAAGCATTTTTTTTCCTATTTCTTTACTTGTAGAGTGGAGAGGTTGTCCTAATTCAGAACTTCTTTTTTAGGTTATGGACCCCTTTGGTAGTCTGGTAAATCCTAGTAATTCCTTCTCAGAATAATGTTTTTCAGTGCATAAAACAAAATGCATACTATTATAAAGGAAACTGATTATATTGAAAAACAATTACCAAAATATAAAAAAAAAAAAAACTCATAGAGTCCCAGTACAGAATCCCCAGTCTCAATGATTTTTAAGGTCTCTCTCAGTTCCAAATTTATGATCCTAAACTTTGCTAGGATCTCTGCCTGAAAAGGTCTCATCTCACCCAGAAATGTATTGGATAAAGTTATTACTTGGTATAAGAATCCCTAAATATTGTACCTTTTTTTCAAACACCTAGAGGTCCTGGACAGAGGCTCTATAGTCTCCAAGTTTCTACTCTAGAACATAAGGAGGTTAAGGGATATGGACAAGTCAAGGTCGTGGTCTGATTGGCTGGGTCAGTTGCTCCAAATCCAAATAGCTAGGCAAGTGTGTAGAGGTATAGTCTTTGTCAGAGGGTTTGAGGTTATGTCCAGGAGGTCTACAAGGCAGCAAGAGGGGCTGGGCATGAAACTGAGTTCTCTGAAGACTATAGCTATAGCAGGTAAAAGAGATACCTGGAAATAGTCACTCTATGAAGAAAAAGCGTGGGGGGCGGGGCTTTTGATACTTTCATCTAGAGGGGCATAGCCTGCCTGCTCAAGCTCTCCCTACCTACCTACCTGCCTAGTCAGATACTTTAGGTCTAGTAAGCATCCTTACGCATCTCTGACCACACATCCTATTCAGTATATCCCTTCTCTGGACAAATAGAAAGTCAGGAAGCCCTAGAACAATTGTGGCAGAACCATGACATTTCCTCATGGATTTATTCATTTTCAGAGGTATGTGCAGAGAATTTAATCACAAGGATCTGGATACCACCAGCTCTTTAATCAACTAATCAGACCCCAGAACGCCCAAAACAGCAGCGTATGAACTTAAACTGGGAAGACAAACTTGAATTCCAATTCTGCCACTTACTACCTGTAGCACCTTGGGTAAGGTGCCATGACTTGTCCAAGGCAATGCTTGCATCCCCTTCACATAGAAACAGTGATCTTGCATACTATTTCTAGATATCTTGTAAGTATTCATTAGCATAATAATGTACTAATGTATCAACTCCTAGATCAACTGCTTAGTTACAGGGAGAGTAGGCATAGTCAAGAAGGTTCTGTTTAGCACAATTTTATAACATGTAAATTTGCTTTTATTCTTCTCTGTCCAGACCCTTTTGAGCAATCTGAGCAATTAGGTCCTTGATTCTAATTTCTATAAACATAAAGGAATGTGAATAAATAAAAATATATAGCAGTGAATAATAAGGAAACACTATTGACAATTTCTACTTCATTCTCAGCTCTTTGTATTCTTGTCAGAAACTCACGAACATATTCTCTGATTGAAAGATTTAAAAGCAGCAAATTCTTAGAAAGTCTTCTAGACAAAGAAGATGTAGAACTCTTTTTCATTTATTTGTGAAAATGTTGATTTCTAGAAGGAGGATTTCTTCTAGATATTACCTTTAAGGATAACGTAGAGCAGTATCTTAGCTATCTCTCCCAGGCACTGCCTATCCTCAGTATAAAGGAATCCTCATTTTTTAGACTACAAATTCTTTCAAATAAAATTCTTCCCAATACATTGATTTTTAGAAATAATTTGAAAGAAATAAAAGTCTGATAAGAAGACTTGACGAACTTATTAAAATATTATTCATCATTCTAAAATTATGATGCAGATGTGATCAAATATTTAAATAAAATGAATCTAGTAGGGATAGCTAAGATATTGCATAATCCAAAAAAGATCTCGACAGGCTAGAATACTGTCCTGAACCTAATAAGATGAAATAGGGATAAATATAAAGATTATACTTAGGTTAAAAAAAAATAGCTTCACAAGGATGAGATCAGGGACACTTGAGCTGACAGTGGTTTATATAAAAAAGAAGTGTGGGTTTTAGTGGACTAGGAGCTTAACATGAGTTAGCAGTGTGATGTGGCAGTAAGAAGAAGAAGAAAAAAGGAGAAGAAGAAACAAAAAGAAGAAGAAGAAGAAGAAGAAGAAGAAGAAGAAGAAGATGAAACAAAAAGAAGAAGAACAGCTTATGTGATTTGGGGCTTAACTGAGAGGCATTTGTTTTTCAATTGTGTCTAACTCTTCATGACCCCAGTTAGGGTTTTCTTGGCAAAGATACTGGAATGCTGGAATGGTTTGCCATTGCCTTCTTCAGCTCATTTTATGGATCAGGAAACTGAGGCAAACAGTTAAGTGACTGGCCCAGGATCACATATCTAGTAAGCATTTGAGGCCGGATTTGAACTCAGGTCTTCTTGACTTAAGGCTGCATCACCTACCTGCCCATTGAGAGGCATAGTTTCCATAAATGATGATGGAGTAGTCTCTTCCTGTCTTAGTCAAACCACATTGGTAGTATTGTTTTCAATCGTGGGGAGTCACAGCATAGGAAGAAAATTAGAGAACATGAAGAACATGCAGAAAAGTGAAACAAGGTTTGTAAAGCCTTGAGTCCACCCCATACGAAAAATCTGTTGAAGCAACTGGGGAGTTTTAGCCTAAAATAGATAGGGCTAAGAGAGGCATGTCTTCAGGTATTCAAAGGACATAGGAGAAAGATTAGACTTCTATTTGCCCCAAGGAGTTGAACTACAAGAATAAAAACAAACAAAAAAAAACAGTGTGAAGTTACAAAGAGGCAAACTTAGGCTTTATGTCAGGGGGAAAAAACCAAAAACAAAACCTCAGTAATTAGAACTGTACAAATACATAAGGAACTGATTCTAGAAATGGTAGGGTCCTACTCAATGGAGATTGTCAAGCAGAGGCTGAATGGCCGCTTCTCAGGTATGTTATGGTGGAGGCTCCTTTTAGACACAGGCTGGCTGAAATTCCTGCCAACTCTAAATTATGTGATTCTTTGATTCAATGATACTTCAATTTTATTAAAAAGAAAAGATTGAAAATTTTTATTTCCTCCTTATCCCTCCCTCTTTAATGCTCCATTTCCACCCCCTAGACCTATGTATTTCAAATTCAATTGAACAAATGCTTAATAAATACCTGCTTACTAAATAAAGTTTACTAGGCTAGGTGCCAGAGGAGACAGAAAGTTTAGAGGAAACATGACCCTTTCCTATACAGAAGTTGTTGAGTTGATGTCTGACTCTTGATAACCTTATTTGGGGTTTTCTCAGCAAAGATACTAGAGTGGTTTCCCATTTCCTTCTCCAGCTCATTTTACAGATGAAGAAACTGAGGCAAACAGGGTTTGCCAAGGGTCACACAGCTAGTAAGTGTCTGAGGTTGGATTTGAATTCAGGTCTTCCTGACTCCAGGTCCAGTGCTCTATCCACTGCACCACCTAGCTGTCCTTGCAACAGATATTGATATGTAAAATGTAATTGCCTCCTTAGTTTGCTAATGTATTCTTTTTTTTCAAGATATAATTGCAAGATGATCAAGTGTCTCATGAAACTGTTGTTTCTTTTTACCCTTGGGTATGTGATGAAGCTAACTCTATCAACTCCTTTATTTGCCTCTCTGGAGTTCCTTTACTGCAATTTCTTTATGTTATCTACTTACACTTAAAGCAAATGTCATTTGGATCTGGCTCAGTTTTTCAAATAGTGGTAATAGTTGTTGGTCCTTAGGTTGGACCTCACATTTAATAGCAATAACTGATTTGCACAGCACTTTGAAGTTTAAAAATCACTTTCCATATAGTCTCTTATTCAAGACATTCAACAAATCTAGGATATCAGTAGAGTTGAAACCCCAGGGGGATAAGTGGAGGTTTTCCTAGTTATTGTAGAATTTAGATGTGCCATACTGGTACAAAAGGCATAGGAGTCTATGGCTATGGTTCATGCAGGACAGTTATTGGGAAGGGTAGAATGAAAAACTCTTCGCCAGAGTGTATGGAAGATGGAGCCAGACACTTCCTCTTCCCTTAGGATAGCATAGCTCCATAATTCAAGAGAACTCTCCCCTCCCACCCAACCCCCCATGTCAATGTCAAAAAAGAAAAAAAGACAAGAGCATAGAAATGGCAGACATCTCTGAATCTATAAACCTTCCCAATTGGGGATGAGATAAGCCTTGAAGATAGTTTTTGACTTCGGAGAGTAGTTACTAGGTCATTTTGTTTATAACAGAGACTTTGTGAAGGGAGACAATATGAAACACATCTGGAAAGGCAAGATGGAGCCAGAAGGTGGTCGGCTGTAAATGCATTAAGATTAAGCAGTATGTATTTTATCCTAGAGGCAATATTAATCCCCTGAAAATTTCTGAGTAGGGTAATGACATCATCAGAACTAGGATTTAGGAATAGCAGTAAATAATTTTATCTGTATTTATTATTATTATTAAGAATTTTGTATAACATATACATGTTTATCCCATGCCAACCCAGGAGGCATGAGTTTATCTGACAAAATCCCTAACTATGCTAAACTGATGCAGCCTCTTAGACTGAATTGCTTGGCAGCATGGGCCCTCAAATAGAGTCCTCACATTCCTGTTTCATAATGAATTAATATGAGTCACATCTGTTTCAGAAGCAGAGGTGGAAAAAAAAATCCTATTGATGTTTATTCTTTCCCATTAGTTCATTCAAAGCTAGAAAAGTATTCTATTCCCTAGGACTAAAATCCAAATACTAATTATTTCTTTAGTGATTAATTCTGAAATTAAGAGGAAATTGTTGAGAAAATGAAATTAATACTCCTCTTTGTTCCATTTTATCAGTATGCAGGGAAGACACTAGAACTATTGCCCCCATTTACAAATGAGACTCAGAAAGGTGATATGACTTGTCAAGAGCTATACAGCTAATTAGTTGCAGAGATAGAACCCAATCCTAGGTCTCTGACTAAAAATTATAAAGGGCAGTGGTCAGAATCCAAAAGATCTCAACAGGCTAGAACAATCAGCTGAAATGAATAAGGTAAAATATATTAAACATAAATGTAAACTCCAACGATAGGTCCAAAAAGTCACCAACTTCACAATTACAAGGTGGGGGCAGGTATAACTTGATGAGAGTGTAAATGGGAAAGATCTCAACCACATATTCAGGATGAGTCAACAGTGATGTTGCAGCCAAAAAAGCTGAGATATTTAGGCTGTATTTAAACACGAAGAGAAAAGGGATAGTTCCATGATACTCAATGATATTCCCTTCTAGATAGCTAATTTAAAATATATGTTTGTATGTGTATATGTATGTATGTATGTATGTATACACGACCGTGTATGTATGCAAACTAAAGAGCACCAAGATGCCTTTAGGCCATGAAATCAGCGGAGTGGTCGAAGGAACTGGAGGCATTCACCTTGGATCAGAGAAAATATGTGGTAGATGGAAAATTATTATAGTCAAGTATTTAAAGTATTGTCTTGTGAAAGAAAAGAATTAGATTCATTATACCTAGCCCCCTAAATCAGAAAGGGGAACAAATAGATACAAGCTGCAGAGAGGTGAATTTCAGCTTTGCATAACAAGAATATTTCCAATATTTAGAGCATTATAAAGATGGAATGGACTGCCTTGGGATATGTTGGGTTCCCCCTCACTAGATGTCTTCAAGCAAAGGGTAGATGATCACTTGTGGAGTGGTAAAAGGGAATCTTGCTTAGGTAGAGGTAGGACCAGATCGCCTCTGAGGTCTCCTCTAGCTCTGTTAGTCTTTGAATCTCTGACTAGTTATCCCTAAAGGTAAGTCACTTATTTCCATTGGTCTTCAGTTTTCTCATGTGCAAACTGAGGGAGAACTAGATAATGTCTAAAGTCCCCTTCTAGCTCTAACATTCAAATAGTGTAAATAAGGTACTGCTTCCACTGCTCTGTGTCAGAGAGAAAGGGGAGAAAGGGTCGATGAGAGACAGAAAGAGATTACACAGGGAGAAATGGAGAAGGGAAAGAGGAAAGGAATGGTATAAAATGACTATAATGATTTGAGCCTGAGTGACTGGAGGATAAGATAGTGTCACTGAAAGAAACAGGGAGTCCAATAAAAAAGTTTGAGGGTTTTGTGGTTTGGTGGAGAGCAGAGAAAGATGAAATCAATTTTATACATGTGGAATTTGAATGAGAACTGGATACCTAAATACAATTGTTCAAAAGACCATTGGAAATGCAAGACTGACCTTGGTGACAAAGATAACAACTAGAGAATCGCAGAATATTAGTTGAAGAGACCTCAAGAGTCATCAGGTCCAATCAATATTTAACTAGGAGTCCTGTCCCCTCCTCATCATCATTCAAACTTTGTTTGCAAATTTCCTATTAGTGGAAATCAGTCACCTCCCAAAGCAACCTATTACTACACTTTTGGCTGCTTTAATTATAAGGAAGCTTTTCTTTACCTCAGGTTTAAATTGACTTCTTAGTAACTCCCATCTATTACTACTAACTGTGCCTTCTGGAGTCAAGCTGAATAATTCTAACATCTCTTCCATAATACACACACACACAGACGCACACACACACACACACACACACACACTTACAAAGATCACCACCCTACCATCTTCTCTTTTCTAGGCAGAACATCTGCAGTTCCCTCAGCCTTTGCATGGCAAGGTTTTGGTCACCTTATCATCCTGGTTACTTTCTTCTAGGCATATTCTCATTTGTCAATACCCTTGCCAAAATGTAGTTCCTAAAACTGGACCCAATAATCTAGATGTGCCCTTCCTGACCAGGCAAAGTACAGAGGACTATTAACTCCTGTGTTTTTAATAGTGTTATCCTATTTATGCATTCTAAGATTATGTTAGTTTTGGGGTTTTTTTCAAGTTGGCACATCACACTGTTGACTCATTGAATTTCCAGAGAAAGAGATGGAAGTCACTTAAACAATTAAGATAAGTGAAGCTAAAAGAAAGGACACTGAAGGAATAAACAAAGTATTCTTAGGAAAAGTCTGTTACATTCTCAGCAACATTAATAAGAGCTGGCTTTTGTATTTTTGAATTTTGTCAAATATACATAAATAAATATAAATATGTGCATACGTATGCATGTATATATGTGTAGGTATATATATGTGTGTGTATATATGTGTGTATATACATATGTGTGTGTGTATAAATATATATATGACTTTCACAACAACCATGTCAGGTAATACAGGTATCATTATGACTATTCTTTATAGATGAGAAAACCAGGGTTCAGTAAGGTTTAGACATTTGCCCCAAATCACAGACCTAGAGTGTTACAACCAGGGCAGGAAGTCTGGGACTGTGCTCTAAGACACTGAAACTTTGGGAGTTCTATCAGCACTTGTGGTCCTTCAGCCACTAGAAAGGACAGAGTTTAAGACCTAGATTATAAGAAGCTTTAGTTCAAATAGGAAGAAACCAGATGGAACTTCCTCCTTTAGTAGAAAAACCCCAAGTGAAGTCCCCACCCAGACCACCTCCCCTTGGAAGTCTTAACAGCAGAAGCCCTACGGATTCTCTGTCTTCCTCAAATAAGACTGTCCAATCATCTCTCCCTCAACCCTCCAAATGAATTTGTCTTTAAAAAGTTCATTTGACATGTGTTTGGTGTGATTTGTCCCAGGCTTGTTTTCTGCTGCTTGCTTTGGGGGCAAAATTATTTGTTATACCTCTGGCCAGTGTTAGAGTTTGAAATAAGATCTTCTGTCTGACTGACCTATGATTATTAATCATTATCTGAGCTACCTTAAACCTGAGCATTATCTATCCTAAAGATCACCAACCTTAGGAAAGAATGCTCTCTGGACCCTGTTGCCTCATCCATAAAACAAAGGGCCAAGGAATCTTTAGATTCTACAAGCTAAGAGTAATATTTCAAAGGCTAATTGAATTACAAAACATTAGACTGGTAATTCCCTTTTGGTCTGGTAACATCTCGGAGAATTGCAAATTATAGGATCACTGGGTTTTGAAGGGACCCCAGAAATCATTTATTTCTCCTCCCTCATTTCACAGATGAGAAATCTGATGCCTAATAAGATAGAGCCCAAGGACATGCAGGTTGTAAGTGGTAGTGCCACGAATGAAATACAGAGTTCTGATGACAAATCTCATGTTCTCTTTCCTA
Organism: Phalanger gymnotis; assembly: GCA_028646595.1. Classification (NCBI taxonomy): domain Eukaryota; kingdom Metazoa; phylum Chordata; class Mammalia; order Diprotodontia; family Phalangeridae; genus Phalanger; species Phalanger gymnotis. The sequence goes on from CM053624.1 coordinate 90,296,593, forward strand.
TAATTGGCAAGGTCATTAGGATAGGAGCACAGAATTGCAGGACACAGCTTCCTTATGCTGTTTATTTTGAGATATTTTTGTTTTGCCATTTCAATACATTTATCAAGAAAAGAAAGCTATATAAAATGGTAAAACAAAAAATTCTCAAAATAAATGGCAACTCAATCTTACAAGTCTGGAAGATGACAAAGAGTTTCTCTAGTCTGCTTTCTCCTTCCATCTTCCTAATGAGCAAAGTGAGTCCCAGAGAGTTGTAATGGCTTTTCCAAGGTCACACAGTCAATTGTTGCAAAGCTGGGA
>CM053624.1:90297392-90313231 GCA_028646595.1 Phalanger gymnotis
AAAAAAAAAAAGAAAAGAATAAACCCAATTCTTATCCTATGTAATAGTCCCAGCATTATAAGATCACAGAAGCTCAGAGTTGGAAGGGCCTCCAAAGCCATATGGTTCAATCTATGTCTGAATAAGAATCTCTATACAAACATCTGAAAAGCGGCCATCCAGCCTTTTCTAAGAATACCTCCAGGAAGGGGAAAACCCCGAAGCATTCTGAAGCTGCCTATTCTATTTTTGAACACTCAGAAGAGTGAAAAAGTCAACAACGTTTCAGCCTTCCATAACCATCAGCCTTCCATAACCATCCATCACCATAACACCTGACCTTTCACCATCCAATATTTGAAGACAAATGCACATTCCTTAAGGTCTTCTTTAAGACTAAACACTTTCTATTTCTTCAGCTGTTCCTCACATGAGATGGTTTCAAACCCCTCCACTACCCTGGTTATTCTTATTCAGACATGGTCTTATTTTTTAAATATGGCTCCTCAAAATGAACAAAAGGCTACAGATATCACCTGACCAAAGTTCAATGGAAATGCCAGGTCTTTTTTAAATATTAATTTTCGTCAAAGTCATGTCTTCCCTGTTCCAATTGATGATCCTATAGCCCAGCAACCAAGTCTATGAGTCTACATGTAAGGGACTCAGTCATGGAGGCAGCCCCCCAAATAAATTCTTTTGCTCATTTTGCCCCCACCTTGCATTCTCTCTGAGATCTTCAGAATTTAGCTTAATTACATATCTCCAAAGTTATAGATGAAAGGGTACCACCAGCTCCTCTGGAAGTACTCAGGGAAAGAATGCGTATCAGATATAGAGCTTCCCTTATTTTGCCCCACAAATAATATAGAAAGCACATAATGAACTTACCCTGAGCACTAATTGGCTGATACAATTCTCTTCTGCTGAGTTCTATCTTCCCCCACCCCCTCACCCCACATTGCCCCACCCGCAACCCCATGAAGACACCTCTACAATCCTTCAAACTCAGTGCAACCCTCTTGTTTGGACTACCCTCCAAAGAAAAATTACCCTAGGCTAGAGAGGCAGCTCCTAATATTCTGGTCCTACTTTCACCTTAGGAAATCATACAAATCCAATGGTGCCACACCAAGAGCTAAGAATTCCCCTAGAAATTAACTTTGGTTGCTAAAGAAACAACCTCCTTCACATCAGACCTGAACCATATAAATAACTCATGATTGTAGAGAAAGGCAAAGTCTAACTTTTTTCTCCTCTTTATCATTGTTGTATCTCTTGCTATTGTCCATTCAAACAGTCACCAGGATAGGGAAGCCCCTAATAAGTTCTTGCCCTTTTTTTGCAATAGCTTTCTAATTGTTTTCCTTACTTCAAGCCAGTCTCCAATTTAATTAATTAAATTTAATTAATTCTCTGGCAATCCAGCTGGCAAAGTGATAAACCTCAGCTTGCCACACTGCTCAGCGAGTTCCAGTGACAATGTCTCACCTTCAGGATCAAATGTAAAGTCCTCTGTTTGGTGTGTAAAGGCCTTTAGAGCCCGATTCCACTTTACCTTTCTGGCCTTCTTGTACTTTACTCCTCTCCACTACTATTATGCCTTTTGCATCACTTATTGATCTTAGTTCTAAAGCTCTGACACTCCTCCAGAAGGCTGGGGTTCTAGGCAATCTAAATGCAGTACTCCTTCAGAAAGCTGAGTTTAGAAACTCCCATTCCTATGCCTTTCTTCTGTGCCTCTGCTCCCCCTGTGGATGGGCTGGAAGAGAAGGGAGGACTTTTCTGCCCACAACAGTTTTGTAGAGGGTGTCCCTGAAGTATCAATGCTGTTTTAAGCTTTAATAACACACTCTTACCAAGTTGTTTTAGTACAACTTCAGTCAGATTTTTGGATCATCCTGTATGACAACTTTGCTTCACTTGGCCTTATGCTGGCCGGTCCAACCAGTAAAACTGGGCTAAAAGGGGATCATATAAATAGTAATATGTACATTACTGAATTACTCTTTTACTTTAACATTTTATGCAACAATTACAAGATCTTTAGAAGCAAGAAATGCACTATGCTTTGTGCATCGTGATCTAAAGAGAATCATCATTACCATCTTAAGGTAGAGCAATCATCATCTGACTTTAAAATAGACAAAAAGCCTTAGCCTTGTGGCAGAGATCAAAAGTGAGCTGCTCATGTGTCTTTATGTCTCCGAAGGTCATTTTGGATCTGGGGTTGCCTCCTATTTTATCTTTTTGAGATGGCTGTTTGGAATTAACATCGTGCTCACCATAATGACGGGGGCTTTTATTGTTCTTCCAGAGGTAAGAATCATCATTAAAAAAAAGAAAAGAAAAGAAACATGGCATTTAGAAAAAGAGGAAAGGAGATTACATTTTTGTCATGAAAGATGGTGGAGAATAACTTAAAGGTTAAAATAGAATCACAATAGGAAACTCAATTCATTGTTTAATATCATTTCTGCCCATTCAGTGATGATGTTTCTCTCTAGCCCATGTCCACTGATAGTCGTGCCACGGTCAAACCCAATATGGCACCATTTATATGTCCTTCAAGTTGGCCTCATTACATTGATAACCACTTTTCAAGGGCTATTATCCAACCATCTAGTTTCTTACCGAGCACTGATTGGTTGACACAAGATTTTCCATTACTTAATGAGCATATCATATAGGACAAATGTAAAAATCTTTCCTAGTTCCAAATGAAGTGTTTTTCTGACTTCCTTTCAATCTACCAACTGCCATAGAAATAAATCAGATTAGTGAAAAAGTAGGTTAGCCTCTCCTTTGTGTTTTTCTTTTTCTTTTTAATTAAGCTCTTATCCAGTGATGTGTCCTCTTTTATGGCTTTTAAATACCTCACTCCAATCAAAACTCTTATCTCCTCAGAGTTTAGTCAGAAGTTGATTTGATTAAATCAATCTTGTGACCATTTTTTCTTAGCGTTGACATTTCTGGATATAGATGTCAAGTTTCCAGGTTTAATTTCCTAGATATATCCTTGCCCCTTTTATAAACTATAGTCCCCACATTGTACATCCTCCGGTTCTCCATGAATTCCCCAAAACGGGGATACAGGTATCTCTAGCATGTTTTATGTGTATTATACTATAGTAGGCTTTGAATAATGTAAGTGCAGGATATTCTTACTTTGATATGTTGCTGGATCTGTGTGTGTGTGTATGTATATTCCCACAAACAATACAGATCACACTCTATCCATGCCTGCTCTTCCTCTCCAACCACTGTCCAGGTCTTCTCATAAATACACAACAAAAAGTCCACCCAATAATCTGGAACACTCTCCTCCAGATCTGTTGTCATTGTATAGATGCCAATGAAGCAAGTGGGCTGATGGCTGGATTTCCTTCCCTCTCTCAATGTGACTAGCCCAATTTTTTTTCCCAAGTCATACATCACTCTGAAAGCATCCTTTATAATGCTTTGCCTCCACAGTTCTTTACTAGCACTGTGTTATAGCCTGCTTAATGCACCATCAGACTCTCTCTTGCACTTAAGATAGCCTTCAGCTATAATACTTTAGACATAGCTTTAAGCTGTACAGTATCGTTTATGCAGAGTATAGGGTATTGGACTTTGAATGAGGAAGACCTGGGTTCAAATCTCTCCTCAGACATTTACTAACTATGTGACCCTGGCAAGTCACTTAACCTGCCTGGTATTCCCTAAGTTTCCTCATCTGTGAAATGATCCTTTTCAGCTCTAAGTTAATATCCAATGATCATTTCTCTTCACCACATATACAATGAACACCAACTGTATGTTGGAGATTATTCTAATGATGATGGTCCCAGGTGCCAATGCAAGGTCTCTCTCTCAGGCCAGTCAGCTCGTTTCTCCTTATTCCCTCTTCTTCCTCATATTCCTCTAGAATGGATATTCAATTTATGCCACCGATCCTTCCTTTCTCATCAGCTTATTGCAGGGCAGCCCTTTGGAAGTACCATAAGCAAGACTATTCCCAAAGACCATGTTGCTTCAGCGCAAGATTTGGACACCGTCTGGTCCCTGGGGGTAAATTCTTACTGACTTTCTTTGCAAATACAACAAGATTTGGGGAAAGCAAAGGTCAGTGATGATGTCAATGATATTTTCTTTGCAGGGCTATCTCAAGTACTCTGTTTTATTTTATGGCTACTACGGCAAGGAGCGGAAGATTGGCAAAGCAGGTTACCGGCTGCCTTTGGCTTACTTCCTGGTTGGCATGGCAGTGTTTGTTTACAGCTTTATCATTCTGTTAAAGAAGTAAGGTTGTGAATATGCTTTCATCTTTTTCTGGACTTTGGCCTTTTAGTCCACCCTGTTGCAATCTTACCATGTGCTTCTAAGGCAAAGGTTCTTATCTTGGGTTCCATTGTCTCATAAGGGGTCTGTGGATAAATTTCTGAAAGCCTATGAACTTGAATGGGAAAAAAATACCACATTTATTTTTACTGACCTCTAAATGAAATCTCGTATTTCATGAATGCAGGCAACAAACCATTATTCTAAGAAGGCTTATAATAAGATTATTCAAACTGTCAAAAAAGGTTAAGAACCTTGCTCTAAAGAAGTAGTAAGTACAATCTAGCTAGTGAAGTGGAATTTTTTTTAAATTGATAGAAATGTAATAAATTCTCTGTACTCCCATGATATACATTCTAAGAGTTATTCTATTATGAAGGGGGAAATCCATGAATGCCATATCCTACACTATTGAAAATAAGAGAAGAAAAGGAAAAGATGGGGGTGGAGGAAGAGATAGTATACCCTACATATGTTACTTTTTCATATGCTTTTCCTTTTCCTCATTTTCACTCTTTTCCTCTCCTCATCCTACACCAGCCACATGACCCTGGCAGGTTATTTAACCTGTCTTGGAGTCCCTTAGTGTCCTCACCTGTAAAATGGGTTCAACATCTTCTGAGGTTCTTTTCAGATCTATTTTACAATCCTATGATCATTTCTTTTTACCAGATATATAAATGAATACCAATTGTATGTTGGAGATTGTGAGTTGTGATCCTGGCAAGTCAGACACTGAACTGAATTGGAAAATCAAGCAAACGTTTATTAAAAACCTGCTATGTGCCTCCATGCACTCTACAGTAGTGACACTGGCAACTCTTAACTGCTCCTTGAATGAAGCATTCAATCTTCATACTCCAAACATTTTCACTGGCCGACACCATACCTGGAATGTCTTCCCTCCTCGTTTTCACCTCCTGGCCTCCCTGGCTTCTTTTGAGGCCCAGATAAAATTCATCCTTCTATAATAAGTCTTTCCTGATCTCTCTTAATTCAAATACCTTCTCTCTGTTGATTATCTCCAATTTCTCTTACATGTAACTTATTCATACATAACTGTTTGCGTGTTGTCTCCCTCATTAGACTGTGAGCTTCTATGGGATAAACACTGTCTTTTGCCTTTCCTTCATGTCCCAAGAACTTAGCACAGTGCCTGGTGCATAGTAAGCACTTTAAATACTTATTGATTTATTGACTGATTGCCAAGAAACATTGCCTGCCCTCGAGGAGTTTACATTCGACCCAGGGAAAAGAATAGGTATACAAATGAATAATTGTTGTTCAGTTGTTTCAGTCAACTATGACTCTTTGTGACCCCATTTGAGATTTTTTGGGGCAAAGATACTGGAGTGGTTTTCCATTTCCTTGTCCAGCTCATTTTGCAGATGAGGAAACTGAGGCAAACTGGGTGAAGTGACTTGCTCAGGGTCATACAGCTAGGAAGTGTCTGAGGCCAGATTTGAACTCAGTTCTTTCTGAGTCCAAGCCCAAGACTCTAACCACTATGGCACCTAGCTTCCCTACACAAATGAGTATAGATAAAATAATTTGATCTAGATAAGGACACAGGGATAAACTGGGGGGAAATGAGAGTTTATGAGATGTGTACCCTTCAAAACCAGTCCTTATGTCTTCGGGTATCAAAATGCTGGCTGCCACTGAAATTTTGAACTTTGTCCTTAGCATCTCTGTGCTCACCTTTCTGAATCTCTTTCCAGCTTTCCATCTCTCCCTAGAAACCCCAGGACTGATCCACCGACACTTACCTTCTTCATTGTGTCCTCAGATCAAATCCTCCTTCTTACCCCAGATAGCCTCTGGGGCTCCTCCCTCCTCCACAAACCTCTTATCCTGTAGTGGTCTCTTTGGTATGGATCTTGATTAAAGTGAATTGAACCTAAGAGTTCAACCCAAGAACCCAAGATTGAACACTGCCCTCCCTGCCCCCACCTTTTGTTAAAAAGAGAATATTAACTAAGTTATATGAATCTATAGTTGGTTAAAGATAATGGTGATAATGCTAAGATTGTAGATTGAAAGTCAATAGGAAACAAAAAGTTTTGAAAAAAATGATGAATTTGTTATATAGTTTAAAAGAAAAGCAAACTACCCAAAATATAGTCACTACTCTGTGTAAAATCTACGTTTTCAGTTCTACTATGCATTTGGAAATATTTACCTTATTTTGCATTACTAAAGTCAGTTTTAAATAAAGAAAAATATTAGGGTTGACTAAAGGAACATTTTTGATCAGAGAGCTTTCCTGGGAACTTTGTCTATACTTGATCATCACATCGTTCTCCATAGTAACCCCTTTCCAGAACTATTGCTGTACCTACATCAGAGAATAAATTAGAAAAGAAGGAAGGAAAGAAGGAAGGAAGGAAGAAAGGAAGGAAGGAAGGAAGGAAAGAAGGAAGGAAGGAAGGAAGGAAGGAAGGAAGGAAGGAAGGAAGGAAGGAAGGAAGGAAGGAAGGAAGGAAGGAAGGAAGAATTATTTAATAAGTACCTACTGTGTGCCTATCACTTGCTAAGCACTTTATGAATACCATCCCCTTGAATCCTCACAATAAACTTGGGAGGCAGGTGCTTGTATTATCATCATTTATATTACAGAAGACTGAGATTAAGTAAGTTGCCCAGGGTCACACAGCTAGTTAAGTGACTTAAAATGGATTTGAACTCAGTTGCCACACTATTTTTTCCACTTTATTTGCACCCCTTTATTTTTAGAAGCTCATAGAACTCAGAAAAAAAGTTTTACTATGCTTAGGATAGAGCAAGTTTGGCACATTCAAGGATAATTCAATAATTTAATCTAACAAGCATGTATTAGTCAGGCATTGTACTAGACCAGAAGTGGGGACCCTGCCACCTCAAGGCCACATGTTGCCCTCTAGGTTCTCAAGTGTGGTCCTTTGACTGAATCCAAACTTCACATATGACCTCAAGGTACACATTGTCCACCCCTGTACTAGACCCTGGAGATATAAAGACTAAAATATAAAAATTTTTTAAAAAAAGAGTTCTAGCCTTCGAGAGCCTACATTCTCCTAGCCTATCTGAAGCTCTGGCATGTAGCCAACCAGACACAGCTTAGACCAGATAGTCTATCCTTCTTCTGCCTCTGCAACTTAATTTAACTCAGCAAAAAATTGATTAAGCACCTGCTGGCTTCAAGGTAAACACTCTGCTTTCTAAGCTCATTAATTCCATCACAAATATGAGGAGTATAGGGGTTCCTTTAATTACATTAGACCATCTTTTGTATCCTAATGTACCAAAGGCCAAAGGCTGCATCTGTTCTCTAAGATATCCCAAGAATCAAATATACTATTAAAGGCAACATAGTGTAGTGAAAAGGTATTAGCGTGAGAAGAGAATAGGCTTCTAGTCTCAATTTACTGGCTGTGCAACCTTGGGTAAATTACTTTCCCTCTCTGGACCTCACGTTCCCTATCCATAAAAAAGGTAGGTGGGCAAGGCTATTTCAAAACTCTCTTCCAGGTCTGTGATTCTATAGCTATAGATAAGAGGCTGATAAATAGAGACCTACTGACTTAGGGGATGGTCAGGAAGATAAAGAAAGAGAAGAGCCTATGCTCATCCTATTGTGCCTTTCCCTGGCTTCTTGTGGTGATATTGTTTAAAACAAATAATGTCATGCCCTTGGAACTGACTTTCTTACCTTTGCTGCAGTTCAGTAAAAAGCAGGCTATCATTTTCAGATGCAGCCAAAGTAGAAATCTGTTTGCTAGATCATGCATAGTTGTTAGAAGGGCATAGTTTTGCCTTTTTAAAGTATTTTTGGGTGCCAGGGGGAGAAGCAGGGGATGAGAGGTGGCGGGGTGGGGGGTGAGGCAGGGTGGACAAGATGGACTAGCTGGGAGAAAAGAGAAAGATAAAAAGTAAAAAGGGTTATTGAGGCTTTTTTATGAATAAAAGGAAGGCCAGAAAGAATCACAGACAAGTGGGACAGTTTTGCTAATTACTTGTTAGATGTATTGTGTCTTTTAAAAGAAAAGCAATCTGTATATAATAGAGATTAATAGCTTTATTTATAATCCTCTTCTTCTGTTTTTCTATGTATAAGAAAATGCTTGTTTTATTTGTTATCTAAAATTAATTTATTTGAATGCAAAATAAAAATTTAGAAATAAAATAGAAAACAGAATATATGTAGTGAAAGGAAATCTGGATTCTAGGTCCAGGTCACCCATTTCTATTTCCTGTTTAACCTTGGGAAAAAATCATTAATCTCTCAATTTTATTTTTTTTTCATTTTTAGTAAGGGAATATCATACCAATTTTGCCTAATTCAGAGTTATTAGAAAGATCAGATGGGATTCTGTATGTGAAAGTACTCTGAAAGATCTAAAGACACTATTCTCAAAAATGGTATTATTATCGTTTGATTAAAATTGAGATAGGTACTGGTCTTGTGATTTCATTGTTACAAAGAACTTCCAGATGAGGAAATGCCCTCCACCAATGTAGGTTGGAAATTTCTCTACAATATACAGTCTTAAAGATGTATCTAGACGCAGGGCTATCCATCCTTAGGTTTTTATTGAAACGATAGACAATATATTTTGATTTGCCATTTTAGTGAGAGCTCTACGGTAGCTAGGCTTCCTTTACTAAAGCATTTATGTAAATTTCTATGCTTGTAGGCAGACCCATAAATCACGCTTTGATCTCCATGCAGGCTCCCAGGCTGCATTTTGGACTGCCCTGGTCTAGAGCACTGAGAAGCTTAGAGACTTGCCCAAGGTACCATAGCCAGTCTGTGGCCCAGATCTCTGCCCATTGCCTCATGTCTCAGATTTTCTGGCAAAAAGAAAAAAAAAAAGGAAGACTGTATTCAATGCTCTCTGCCAATAGGAAGTTCTATATGAAAAAATAGATCAGACTTAGGTAGCCATGGGGGGTGGGGTGTTTGTGACGCCCTTTCTAATGGCATTTTACAGAATGGCAAAGAATTCCAGAATGAGCCTTGCAAGTGCATCCAATGAAAACTACACATTTTGCTGGAGGGTGTTTTGTGCTTGGGATTATCTCATAGGAAACCCAGAGGCTGCTGAGAGCAAGGCTGCAGCCATCGTGAACAGCATCAGGGTAAGCCACGTGACTGCTGAACCAACTTGGGGCTAGGGGATAAACAGCTCCCCTGGGGATGTATTTGCTTTTGGGAAGTTATCCAGCAAACTTATTTGGAACATTTAATACCTTTTCACTGCATTTAAGCATTTCAAAAAATACACCCCATCCCATCTCTCCCCTGACCCAAAACATATGCTGGAAGAATGTTAGCCTAACCTCTACAATTCTTAAAATCTTAATTAACATCTTCTTTATCTTAATTAATGAAATTAACATCATTAATATTTTATGTTATTGATAGTCTTAGCATAATCTATTTCAGAAAGTATCATGTGACAAAGGATCATGTGACAAAGTATCATGTGACAAAGGATCATGTGACAAATTTAGAATTGTAAGGCGTTTCAGAAGTGATCCAATCAACTTATTTTACAGATAAGGAGACTGAGCTGCAGGGAAGTTAAGTGACTTATCTAGGATCACAAGTGAAGTAATCATCAGAGGATTTGAGCCTTCTTATGCCATAGGCCAATGCTCATACCACCTTAAAAGCTGAACCTTCCCTTACCTACCAGTCATATTGCTGAACTATGAGTGAGTTATTAGGAATATTTGTACTGCTCAGTTTATGGATTATTACCAACTAATTTTGGTAACCATTTGAAGGTTTTTTTTTAATTAAATTCTATTCAACAAAGGTTTAAATTCCTCCTATTTGCTAGGCCTCTGGGAATACAAAAACGAAAGTGAAATGATTGGTTGGAGTCAGGGTGCGGGATTCAAAGAGGGTTTCAGGAGGAGATTCACAAAGCTCACAAAAGCTGACTCTTGAAGAAAGAGAAAGATTCTGAAAGGGCAAAGTGAAGAAGAAATTCTGGGAGTATAAGAGACAGTGGGATCAAGAACTGGTGGCTTACAGTAGCACCTCCCTTGTCTAACAGCCCTTTGCCTGGCAACCTTAACTAATCAGAATACAGCTAAGAACCTGGAAGTAAGCAAAAAGGACTAGTTAAAGATGCCACAGCATTCAAGTTCTAAAACTCATGTACTTTTCTAATAGGATAACCCCTCAGGATCTTTCATGGAATCTTTTTACTTTTATTTTCTGCGTAATTCTAGCAAGGATGCTTTTAGTTTATAGAAACTAAGGATATTTAGCTTAGAGAAAAGAAGGGGGAATTTTTATCTTCAAAAATTCAGAACTATGTGAAAAAGGGGAAGAAGAGTTCTATTTGCATTATTTGGCAGAACTAGGAATAATGGTTAGAAGACATAAAAAGGGAAATTTAAGCTTATGCTAGGGGAAATCCCTAACCATCACATTTATCCAATATTAGAATGGGGCATCTATGGGAATCCTGGTATAGGATTCTCCTCTACTGCAGTCTGAAAGCAAAGGCTGAATTAACACTTTTTGGGTGTATTGTAGGGCATTCTTGTTCATATATAGATGGAACTAGATGGCCCCTGAAATGCCCTCCAACTCCAAAAGGCTGTGATCTGGTAGCCAGCTCACATTAGATGAGGCCCAGAAAGTTAGAAAGGAAGGGGGACAGGGTACAGCTCAAAACAGGAATGTTGACAGCTGAAATGACAGCTCAAAATCTGACAGAAAAGGAGAAAACATATAAATTATAAAATGAGGGAGAGGGAAGAATTCAAATGTCATAGGAGCCTAGGGTCTTTTCGTGTAAGGTCATACAGCCTATAGATTTCAATATACCCAAAAGACATCCCTATATTTTAGTAAATGGCAATAATAGACTTTTAAACCTGAGACCTTCATTCTTATATGTGTATAACCTCAAAACCAATAACACACTTAGAAAAATAAGCTTTGTAATAAAAAGAAATATGATTTCAACAATTAGACTTGTTTTTTGTTACATAATGCTATTTTCAATGTTATGTGTTTTCTTGAAGGAGGCTATCTTGGAGGAACAAGAGAAGAAGAAACGCAAAAATTTGTACGTATTAAAACTATACCTTTGTGTTCACCCAACTAACTCATGAATTTCCTCTTCATTTTATTTTTTTCTAATCAGTAGCTCATCTGTACCTTGTTTCCATAGGCATTCTTACCAATGTTCTTTTTATTCTGCATTGCTATCATCCTTTCAGGTTGATAATTTACCTAATGCATAGCTCAGATAGATTCCATATCTTTCTATACTTCACATACAGTCCATAAAAGTATGTACCAAAATTTCATGACATAATATAAGTTTATGAAGAAGTCTGAAGGAATCAATTCTTTGCTATTCTACTTGAAGAATATATCCTGTGGCTTTTCCTCAGCACAGTATGCAACATTCAGGCATCGAATGAGCAGATATTTTTCTATTTATCAAAATTCCTTTCTTCAGAAGCAAATCATTTTCTTGGGGACCATAAGGCCTATAATTGAGCCACCTTCTATTTCAGTTCAAACCCAGCATTTACAGGCTTTCCTGGGCAATTTCTTTTGGTTTGTGCCTGTCAGACGTGTACCAACATCATTTGAATTATCAATGCAACTCATACTTCCCTTCCCTTGTTTCTTTCAGTCTCCTATTTTCTCTTTTGTGGCCCATGGAAATTTAAAATTAAGCCAGCATTGAGTGATGAAGTGTTAGAATTAATTAAACCTCCTAGAAGAGAACAAGGTCCAGGACAGGAAGATGTACAGATGTTTGCTCTTATCATTTTGTTATTTAAAAATAACTAAATGTCTATACTCTTTGTTGTTCCCAGAAGACAGAAAGTTTGTCCTGTAAAAAATAACTTGAATTCATCTGGTGCTTTAGAGTTTAAAAAAAAATGCTTGCCTTATAACAACTTTGTGAGGTGGTCACTGAAAGTATTATCATCTCTATTTTACAAATGAAGAATCTCAGACTTGGAGAATTGTTCGTTAACTGATCACAGAACTTCTAAGTCTAAGAGTAAGGACTCAAAAACCCAAGCCCGGTATTTTTTCCTTCTATAACAAACTACCCTTTTCTGAAGAGTTAGAGATAATCAACTCAATTTTCCACAATACATGCTTAGTAAACTAAGTGATAAGAAAGGAGTTTTCCTTTCAGAATGAAGGACCACCATCATATAACATAAAAATCTAGAGAAGGAATTAGCTACATGACCACTTTATTTTTCTGAGTCTCCATTTTGCCATCTGCTAAAAAATGGTTTAATCTTTGAATTCACTCCTAGTTCTGATATCCATTGATTCTATGAAATACCAACTCTTCATGGCTTAGGAAGATGATCAAAGGGACCCCAATATAAGAATAGTTTGTAACCTTCCCTCTGAAGATTAGAAACAATAATGACTAAATTCTCCATATTTCTGGAGCAAACAGGTCTTCATTGAGTATGTTGGATATAGGTTCAAATGCTAGATAAGCCATAGAAGCTTCACATTTTTCCATGGTCCCAGATACTCTTAACTCTGATATTTTACAAGTATGTTCTGTTGCTTACTGGAGGGAAAAAACAAAAAGTATGGCTGGATTGATGCAAGTCGATCATCAGTGCTAGGAAAATGACTTTAAATGCATGCTTTTTAAAGCAGGGTTAATGTTACAAAAAAGAAACCTAAACTTAAGGCTAGAAAATCTGAGTTTGAGTCATAAGTTCATAGGATCATAGATTCAAAGTGCAAGGGAATTAAGTAAACAATCCAACCCCTTTATTTTACAAATGAGAACAATGAGGCCCAGAGAAGTCAGGTGATTTTCCTGAGGTTACTCAGCAGAGCAGCAAAGGCAGGATTTGAACTCAGGTCCTTTGACTCTATCAGGGAGTGACTGGTGGGTGGATTCTTTTTGTTTTCACTTTACGTTCCTGTTCTAAGAAGCCTGGGCAGTTTTAAGATTTTCAAAAATGCAATGTCTTGGTCATGGCATTCAGATAATCCAACAATTCTTAAATTTTTTATCCTCAATCTGTTTTTCAGATCCATACCCTTTCTCATATTTTTTCAGCCTTTTAACTTTGTTTTAAAATTTCTTGCTGCCTCATAGAGTCACTGAATTTGAATATTTAGGGAGTTTGTTTCTTGCGTCAGATTTTGTAACTCTTGTGGCAACCTACTAATTCCCTTCCCAATTCTTTCTTTATAACTCTCATTTCTTTTATTTTCTTTATGATTAATGAAATAAAGAATTTCTATAACTTAGTATAATAAAAAGATGATTGCACATGAAACTGCAAATCTACTGTGCACCACTTGCAATTCCTCTCAAATAAACAACAAAATTATCATGCAAATTTCTTTTTTTTCTTCTTTTCTTCCCTTCCCCCACCTCCTCCCTAGAAATGGGTACCATTAGATGCAAATAGTTGTGTGTGTGTATATATACATATATATAAAGTATGTACATATATGTGTATATGCATGTGAGTATGTATATATGTATATATGTATGTATATGTACATATATGCACACCTACCTGTAAAATTATTCTATTTATGCTTTTATTTATCAGTTCTTTCTCTGGATGCAGGTAGCATCTTTCTTTATATGTCCTTTATAATTAATTTGGGTATTTATAATAGTCAAAATAACTAATTTACTCATATTTTCCTCTCAGGTGACTTCATGTCATTTCTTAAAACATTTTTTACCTCTTGCTTTATCTCTTCCAGCAATTCTAATCATTTGTGCCTATGCTCTGTCTTTGTCTGAGGCAATGCTTGTAGATATTTTGGAGTCATTCTTCTTCTGGGTTTGTGTTTTGAGCATCCCTGCCACCATAATAGCTTATAATAGTGGGGTTCTTTTTAATTGTTGTTCTTCCAGCCTACTTGCTCACTCCAGCCTTGATGTGAAGGCTGGGTTCTAGCACACTTCTAGAGAGAAATTCAAGGCTAGTCTTGTTGCTGCGTGGAGTAATATAGATAATGCTATTCCACAATCTCAGGGATAGGCTAAGGACCTACAACCTTTCAGTACACTAAAGTGGTCTGATAAAGGGAAAAATCTGGTTGCTTCCTTCCTGGTCTGAGCTCTGCAAGTGTCTGACCTGGCTTTGGATCTGAGCAACAGTAGAATCCTGTTGGATTCAGCCTGTGTCAACCAGCTAGAAAGCTCTGAACTTTCTCATTTCTTCATATGCAATTCAGGGCCTCCCTACCTGGGAATGACACTGTCCTGTGCAGGTCCCCGTTTCAGTGCATCCAGGTAGTGTGTGACAAAGCTGCCAGTTCATACCCATCCACATTGTAGTGGCCCAGTGTGTGTCTGGTGGTACCTGATATGGATCTGGGACCTGCTCTTATCCTGGGCACTGGAGTGCTCCACACATAGCATGCTTCTGGTCAACGCTGGTATCTACAGAACCTCCTCTCTGTCTTCCTACCAAGAATCTAGGAAGGACAAATGATTCACTGTGGCTTTTCCTGGACATCCTCATCAAGATTTGGCCTGGTGTATTTTGTAGATCTGTTTGGAGAAGTTCATGGAGCAGAGCTTATCATACAGTGCCTTTTACCATTCTTCCATCTTGGCTTTGCTTCTTTCTTTTGACTAGACAATGCTCTTGCCACCTCACTGGCTCTGCTACTTATTACTGTGGCACCATGTCTCTCGATACTTCCAAGTCTGTTTCTTGATCTATATGAGGAAGATAAAAATACCTGTATCACCAACCATACAAGGGTTTTGTGAGAATCTCATGAGAAAATGTATAGAAGACACTTTTGAAATATGAAGCACTCCTGAAATCTAAGATATTATTATTAGCTTTGTATATCAAGGGTAGCACATTAGTGTCAGTATGTGCCCCAAGCAGAATACCTGAAAGAGAGCATAATTCACTGTGGGAGTGAAGAAGAACCAATGTATGCATCCATGTATCCTATACAGGAGTCTCCATCATCACATAGTAGTGAGAAAACAAGAGAGGGCAAGAGGGAAACTTTTGGTAGCTTTCATGGACATGTATTTATATTTTATATTCCTCAAGAAATAAGTAACTGTTCAAATAGCCAATTATTATTGCAAATAGAAAATCTAATTCACAGTGAATGTGTTTTATGACTTAAAGTACACTGTCTATGTGATAACTACCCTTCCAAAGAGAGTCCTGTGACCGTTTCATCTCTTTTTTTTTTTTCAGAGCAGTGACCATATGTCTCCGGATCATTGCAAACATCCTAGTGCTCCTCTCACTTGCTGGGAGCATTTATCTCATCTATTTTGTGGTAGATCGGTCCCAGAAGCTGGAGCGGACCAAAGAGGAGCTGACCCTTTGGGAAAAGAATGAGGTTTTGCATGTTAGCTCAGCTTGAACGAGAGTGCCTTTGAGAAGGCTCATTCCAGTTTTCCTATTGAAAGTACTGATTTGTAGTCTTTGCAGCTGTGTTACTTTTTTGTCAAGTAGGGTCAGAAATATCCCTAAGAACTTACCCTCATGCCACCCTACCCAAGAGTTGCTTATTATATCTA
>CM053624.1:90322489-90344416 GCA_028646595.1 Phalanger gymnotis
AAAAAAAAAACAAATAACATCTTCAATATGATTTCCATCATTTGTGGTGCAAAGATTGATGCACTTTGCAAGATTTACATGAACTCGATGCAATAACTCCACATTGCTGTCAATTTTAGCACATTCACTCTTTATGCTTTCAATCAAGTATGTTGCATCTGTGACTTCCATTTTCATTTTCATTCACCTTTAGCATAGCCCACAAAAAGAAGTCTCTGAGTCTTCTGTGAAACAGTTAATGAGATGTTAATGAGTTTCCTATGTGTCCAGACTTTAGTTAGTCTTGATGCTATAGCTAAATGATTTAACAATTCAGTTTCTTCTACCCTCAGATCTCTTACTCTCATGTCTTTCCATTATAGATACTTTTCCAGTCCTCACCCTTGGGTCACCAGTTGCTTCCTTAAATAATGATCTACATCCTATTTCCTGAATGCAGGCCCTCCTCTAGACTCTATCCTGGACAGTCTTTGCTTCCCTTTCCACATTCCTTCCCTTGATGATATCGTTAGCTCCCAGGGGTTCAATGATCATCTCTAGGTTAATTATTCCTAAATTTATATATCTAGTCCTAAGATTTTCCTAATCTTTCTAACAGCCTGTTGGGTATCTCCACATAGAAATTCCATCCGTAGCTCAAATTCAGCATGTCCAAAATAAAACCTCTTTTTCCCCCTAGACCTATTCTTCCCATCCTTATTTCTGTTAAGAGCATTACCATTCTCCTAGTCATAAAAATTCATAACTCTGGAGTCTTCTGTTACTCTTACTCATTTTTCACATTTAGATTCAATCGGTTTTCATCTTGTTATCCTACCTGTCCTTCATATCCATCCTTTTCTTCCACTTCCATAGTTACCACTTTAACTCGGGCCCTCATTATTTCTTTCCTGAACTATTGTTAGAGACTGCTTATTGTTCTTGGTGCTTCTGGTCTCTCTCCTTTTCAATCCATCCTCCATATAGCCATCAAACTATCTTTGCAAGGCAAAGAAAGTTTTGACCATATTCTTTGCTGATCAAACACCTTCAATGATTTCTTAATGACTTTAGGCTTAAATATAGCCTGGCAATTAATGCCTTCCATGATTGGGCCCCAAGTTTCTTTTCCACCCCTATTTTGCATTATTTCCCTTCATGAATTCTACATTCCAGTGAAACTGGACTACAAACTGTCCCCTAAACACAACATTGTATCTCCTACCTGCATGCATTTGCAAAAGGTCCTTCTATATATTCCCTCTCATCACTGCCTTTCAAAATCCTTATTTTGCTTCCTGGTTTAGTTTAACTTTGACCTCCTTCATATAGCCTTCCCTGGTTTCCCCAAATTGTTAGTGTCCTCTTCTCCTCAAACTATCTTACATTTTCTTATTTGTATATATGCTGTAGCACCCTCCTCCCACCCCTTCAAGCAGAATATAAGCTCTCGTTTTAATTTTTGTACCTTGAGTACCTAGGATAGTGCTTTGAATATGTTAAGCAGTTTTTATATATTGGTTAAATTGAACAAAATGAATAAGAAAAGTTCATTCCACATATAGTATAAAATAAAAGTTTAGGAACAGGTAGGTGAGTGGTCAAGAAGAGATAAAGAGTAGTCCAGTTTGGCTAGAACAGAGCATGTAAAGTGAATAAGGGAATGAAACAAAACTGGTTAGGCAGATTGGAACTAGGCTGAGGAAAGCCTTGAATGTCAAGATTAGGGATTGATAATTTTTGAGAAATATAAATAATGGGCAAGATATTATATGGTAATGTTGTATATTCTCTTTTTTACAGGATGGGGGCTTTTTTCTCACCCTGTCTTCCAGCATTCAATGTTCTCAAGTTGATTGGTCTGATGTATTTACGGAGCTGGGCTGTGCTAACCTGTAATGTGCCTCATCAGCAAGTTTTCAGAGCTTCCAGGTCAGTGAAATAACTTTTTTTTGTTTGTTTGTTTCTTAATTCTTGTGTTCAATCAAGCACTCCAGTACAGAATGTTTTTTAAATTATCGGTTATACTGTGTTTTTTTTTTCACTTGATAGTATTCTATTTTTTTCCAATTACATGTAAAGATAGTTTTCAACATTAATTTTTATAAGATTTTGAGTTCTAAATTTTTCTCCCTCCTTCCCTCCCTTTGCCCTCAGCAAGCAATCTGGTATGGATTATACATGTACAGTCATATTAAACATATTTTCACATTAGTCAAGTTATGAAAGAAGAATCAGAACAAAAGGGAAATCCATGAGAAAGAAAACCCAAAAAAGTGCAAATATTATGCTTCAATCTGCCTTCAGAATCCATGGTTCTTTTTCTGGATATGGATACATTTTCCATCATGAGTCTTAGAAATTATCTTAGATCACTGTATTGCTGAGAAGAGCTAAGTCTATCAAACCTGGTCATCACATAATGTTGCTTTTACTGTGTAAAATATTCTCCTGGTTCTGCTCTCTTCACCCATAATCAGATCATATAAGTCTCTCCATATTTTCCTGAAATCCACCTGTTCATCATTTCTTATAGCACAATAGCATTACATTACATTCATATACAACTTGTTAATCCATTCCCTAATTAATGGATATCCCCTCAATTTCCAATTCTTGGCCACCACAAAAAAAAAGCTGCCATAAATATTTTTGTACATGTAGGTCCTTTTCCCTCTTTTATGAACTCTTTGGCATACAAACCTAGTAGTGATATTGCTGAATCAAAGGGTATGCACAGTTTTATAGCCCTTTGGGCATAGTTCCAAATTGCTTTCCAGAATGGTTAGGTCAGTTCACAACTCTACAAACAATGCATTACCATTCCAATTTTCCCACATCTTCTCCAACATTTATCATTTTCCTTTTCTGTCGTATTAGCCCATCTAATAGGTGTAAGATGGTACCTCAGAGTTGTTTTAATTTACATTTCTCTAGTTAATAGTAAATTGGAGCATTTTTTTCAGAGATAGATTTAATTTCTTCATTTGAAAACTGCCTGTTCATATCCTTTGATCATTTATCATTTGGGGAATGACTCGTATTCTTATAAATTTGACTCAGTCTTCTATATATTTAAGAAATGAGATCAGACATACTGGCTATAAAAATTGTTTCCCAGCTTTCCACTTTCCTTCTAATCTTAGTTGCATTGGTTATCTTTGTGCAAAAACTTTTTAATTTAATATAGTCAAATTATCCATTATTCATTTCATAATATTCTCTGTCTCTTGCCTGGTCACAAATTCTTCCCTTCTCCATAGATCTGACAGGTAAACTATTCCATGTTATCCTAATTTGTTTTTGGTATCGCCCTTTCTGTCTAAATCATGTACCAATTTTGACCTTATCTTGATATACAGTGTAAGATATTGATCTATGCCTAGTTTCTGCTGTACTATTTTCCAATTTTCCCAGCAGTTGGAGTCTTTGGATTTATCAAACAGCAGATTACTATACTCATTTGCTACGGTGTCTTGTGTACCTCATCTATTCAACTGATCTACCACTCTATTTCTTAGCCAGTACCAAATAGTTTTGATGATTGCCACTTCATAATACAGCTTTAGACCTGGTATGGCTAGGCCACATTTTATTGCATTTTTTCATTAATTCCCTTGATATTCTTGACCTTTTGTTCTTTTTTGTTATTTGGGGGTAGGGTTAGCTAATTTCATTATTTTTTTTCTAGCACTATAAAATAATTTTTTGTTAGTTTGGTATGGAGCTTAATAAGTAAATTAATTTAGGTAGAATCGTCATTTTTATTGTATTAGTCTGGCCTACCCATGAGCAACTGATATTTTTTCATTTGTTTAGATCTGACTTTATTTGTGTGAAAAGTGTTTTGTAATTGTGTTCATATGGTTCCTGTGTTTGTTTTGGCAGGTAGACTCCCAAATATTTTATATTGTCTATAATTATCTTAAATCAAATTTATCTTCCTATCTCTTGTTGCTGGGCTTTTTGGTAATATATAGAAATGCTGATGATTTGTGTGGGTTTGTTTTATATCCTACAACTTTGCTAAAGTTGTTAATTATTTCATGTGGTTTTTTTTTGTTGATTCTCTATGATTCTCCAAGCATACTATCATATCATCTGCAAAGAATCATAGTTTTATTTCCTCATTGCCTATTCTAACTCCTTAAACTTCTTTTTCTTCCCTTATTTCTAAAGCTAATATTTCTAGTGAAATATTGAATAAGAGAAGTGACAATGGGCATCTTTGTTTCACCTCTAATCAAATTGGAAAAGCTTCTAGCTAGTCCCCATCAAATGTAAAGCTTGCTGATGGTTTTAGCTAGCTATTACTTATCATTTTAAGGAACACTCCATTTATTCCTGTGCCTTCTAGTGTTTTTTAGTAGGAATGGATGCTATATTTTGTCAAAAGCTTTTTCTGCATGTATTGAGACAATCATATGATTTCTGGTGGTTTTGTTATTGATATGGCCAATTATGCTGATAGTTTTCCTAATATTAAACCATCTCCTCATTCCTTGTATAAGCTCCACCTCGTCATAGTGATAAATTGTGATAAATTGCTGTAATCTCTTTGCTAAAATTTTATTTAAAATTTTTGCATCAACATTCATTAGGGAAATTGGTCTATAATTTTCTTTCTCTATTTTGGCTCTTCTTGCTTTGGTTCTTCTAGAATCTTATTTGTGTCATGAAAGGAATTCAGTAGGACTCCACCTATTTTTCCAAATAGTTTATATAATATTGAAATTATTTATTCTTCACATGTTTGGTAGAATTCACTTGTAAATCCATATGTCCCTGGAGACTTCTTCTTAGGCAGTTCATTGATGACTAGTTAAATTTCTTTTTCTAAAATGGGGTTATTTAAGTATTTTATTTCCTCTTCTGTTAATCTGGGCAATTTATATTTTTGTAAATATTCATCCATTTCACTTAGATTCTCAGATTTATTGGCATGCAATTGGGCAAAATAGCTCCTAACTTTTGCTTTAATTTTTTCTTCATTGGTGATGAATTTACCCTTTTCATTTTTGACACTGGTAATTTCATTTTCTTTCTTTTTTTAATCAAATTAATCAAAGGTTTATCTATTTTACTGGTTTTGTTTCATAAAACCAGCTGTTAGTTTTGTTTGAAAGTTCAATAGTTTTATGACTTTAAATTTTATTAATCTCTCCTTTGAATTTCAGAGTTTCTAATTTGGTATTTTATTGGGATTTTTAATTTGTTCTTTTTCTAGCTTTTTTAGTTGCATGCCCAATTCATTGATGTGCTCTTTCTCTATTTTATTCATGTAGCATTTAGACATATAAATTTTCCCCTACATACTACTTTAGCTACTTCCCACATATTATTGTCATTCTCTTTGATGAAATTAATGATTGTTTCTATGATTTTTTGACCCATTCATTCTTTAGGATTAAATTACTTAGTTTCCAATTAATTTTCAATCTATCTTTCTATGGCCCTTTGTTACATGGAATTTTTATGTGCCATGATCTGAAAAGGGTCATTTAATAGTTCTGCCTTTCTGCATTTGATTGTGAGGTTTTTCTGCCCTGGTACATGGTCAATTTTTGTGTAGGTGCCATGCACCACTGAGAAAAAGGTATATTCCTTTCTATTCCTATTTCGTTTTCTCCAGGGTTCTATCATATCTAACTTTTCTAAAATTCTATTTGCCTCCTTAACTTCTTTCTTGCTTATTTTGTCATTAGATTTGTCTAATTCTGAGAGAGGGAAGTTGAGGTACCCCACTAGTATAGTTTTGCTCTCTATTTCTTCTTGTAACTCACTTAACTTCTCTAAGAATTTGATACATAACCACTTGGTGCATATATGTTTAGTATTGATATTACTTCATTTTCTATAGTACCTTTTAGCAAGATGTAGTTTCCTTCCTTATCTATTTTAATTGTATCTGTTTTTGTTTTTGCTTTGTCTGAAATCAGGATTGCTGCCCCTGCTTTTTTTTTTCTCCAGCATTTTACATTTAATCTGTATCTCTCTGCTTCAAATGTTTCTTGTAAACAACATATTACAGGATTCTGGTTTTTAATCCACTCTGCTATCTGCTTCCATTTTATGGGAGAGTTCACCCCATTCACATTCATTGTTATGGTTACTAACTGTGTATTTCCCTCCATCCAAATTTTCCCCTACTTATACTTTTCTCTCTCCTTCCTTTCACCGTGTCCCTCATCACCTATGTTTTCCTTCTGACTATCACCTTCCTCGATCTGTCCTCCCTTCTATCAGCCCCACCCCCCTTTTCTTTTCCCTTTCCCCTCCTACTTCCCTATAGGGTAAGGCAAATTTCTCTACTCAAATGAGTGTATATTTTATTCCCTCTTTGAGACAAATCCAATGAGTGTAAAATTCAAACAGTGCTCACCTTGCTCCCTTCTTTCCCTTTACTGTAGTAGGTTTTTGTGCCTCTTCATGTGATTAATTTACCCCATCCTGCCTCCCCCTATCCTCTTCTCCCAGTACAATCCTTTTTTTCACCCCTTAATTTTTTTATATCATCACATCAAAGCCAACTTGTACTCACACGCTCTGCCTATATATACTCCTTCTAACTGCCCTAATAGAGATACATTTCTCAAGAATTACAAGTATCATCTTCCTGTGTAGGGATGTAAAAAGTTTAACCTTATTGAATAACATTTTTTTTTCTTCCCTGTTTGCAGTGAAATAACTTCCTGCAAATAAAAATAAAGATTATTATTTTGTGCTGTTCAGTAGCAAAAGTGATAACTTCAGTAAACACAAGGTGTTCACTGAAGTCTTAGTCATAAAAACGTTGAGAGGCTATCAGCCCAAAGTTATATTCCCTCCCTCCCTCATTTACTGAGTACTTAATATGTGCTAGCTATTGTGGAGAATAAAAGGCTCTCTTTGCCCTTGAGGAGGCCATTAGGAAACAGGGACTAGTACCAGGCAGGAAAGAGGATGGGCCAAAATTTTGCATTCTAGTTTATTTACCATGTATCCTACTTGGAAAAACTAATATTGCTGCCTGACTCCCAACTTGTTGGGGAGGTGCAGCTCTGCACCCCCTTCAGTCACTCATCTGATCGTATGCTATCACATGTAAATAAAGTCTTCCTCTGGTGCCTGATCATGGCATCATTGAAGCGATCATAGCTATAAAGATTTCAAGTACTCCAGGGATGAACATCCCCAAACCAGCTTCACTGAGGTCAGAGAGGCTCAGTACCAGATTGACCACAGGGTCATGAACTTTTCATGGAAATCTCTTAAAGACTGTTTACTAAGCCATAGGAGAGTTTCAGTCTACATCAATATATAGATTACCTACAACCAATGAAATCACAGGTCATTAAAATATTCAAGTATAAATTGCTTATTTATATGGCATAACCTCCTGCTAAGTTTCAAACATCATGAAAACAGGGACCATGCCTTATTTGAAACTGATATCTCCCCAGAAGTGGTTATAGAGGACTCTGAACATAGTAAGTACTTTATACAATTTCTTGAATTTCAGTCATCTGGGTTCAATCTTCTATGGCTAACGTGAATATACAAAGGTCTAATGATTAGCCAGAAGGAAGGACCCCAGACTATAAGTTATCCCTCTCATAGCTTCTCCACTGGAAACAGTTGTGTGAACTTGGACAAATCACTTAACTTTTCTGGGCCTCGGTCTCCTCATCTGTAATATGGAGGGGCAGAAGTGAAGAAGAGTTGCATTAAATGAACACTAATATCCCTTCCAGCTCTACATCTATGATCCTATGAATAAAATTAAGAAAATAGAACTGGAGAGTCCTATTTCTATGGAGTTTGTTCTATGAAGAAGAATCAGGGGATCCCAACTTTAATTTGTCATGTGAGTTAGGGCACCTTTTGCTCATAGTTGCAAAGAAACCATTGAGATGACCTGGGGGCAAGGCCAATTGAAAATCCTTCACAGAACTTATGACGTAGTGAGGTAAATTAGAGACCGAGTATTGGAAAACAGATCCAATCTGGGGTCAAAACAGATACATCATTTTAACTGCTACATCTGCTCAGACCATTCAGTCAAGCAAACTGCCTTTGTCAAAACTCCCTGAATATTTGCTTTAGGTAGTCATGGGTTTGAGGAAAGAGAGCTCAGGTTGCTGTCCCTCCTCAAAGTAAAAGAAGAAGTGTGGCCAAGTACTTGAGTTATACATACACTTATACAATAAGAAAAAATATTTTAAATTACTATATCCAGATAATCAGTTCAATCATACCCTAAACCAAGTAAGGAATTTCTTTAAGGGCTAGGTTAGATACCCAAGCAAGATTTGTCTATATGCCCAATTGTACTCAGTTAATAGTAACAGTTAGCATACGGCATTTTAAGAACTGCAACATGCTTTACATATGTTATACAATTTGATCTTCATAACAACCTTGTTTATTATCATTGCCATTTTACAGAAGATAAAACTGAAGGACAGAGAGTTTAAGTGACTTATCCAGGGTCACACAACTTGAAATGTCTGAGGCAGGATTTGAATCAAGTTTTCTTAACTCCAAGCCCCATGGTCTAGCCAGTGAACCACCTAGTTACCCATGTGGATATTTCTGCACCACTATTGGTCCTAGTAGCATCAGTTCCACCCAAAGAAATCACTTAGTCTTAAATGCCATATTGACTCAAATTTAAGAGACATAGGACCCAGTCAAACCTCAGACACATATACTTACTTCTATATTTCAACAGCCTTAGGTACCTTAAATACACAATATCAGTGAGAGAATCACTTAGCTCAATCTCCAGTTCTGAGTTGTCCATCAAATGAAATACCCACAGATGCCATGATGTATTGCCTGATAGGTCACATTAATAGCAAACAAATAGTCTTCCATTTACAGTCATTCCCATGTAGACTGTTCTCCCAAAGGTACCAGTGTTATTATTTAAAACGTATCCCGCCAGATATCAACCAATAAGTTGCTATTCTGCTTACTGATGGACTCCAAAACCTAGAACAGAGCATAAAACTCTGTCCCTTCATGCCAAGTCTCTAGACCATCATGGAATCAAAGATTTAGAGCTCGAAGGTACATCAGGGATCATCTAGTCTAACTCCCTTCATTTTACTGGCGAGGAAACGGAGTTCCAGAGAGGTTATTTGCCCAAGATCACACTATAGTTGCAGAACCAGATCTTAGTTTAAATCGTGCTCTCTTTCCGCCGAGCTATACACACAATTTCTCTCCATGGTACGTTTTAGATTAATTAGTTTTAGACAATTGGTTTCCAGATTGCCATATTTAAATAATAGAAGTACACCCTTTTCTGCACCAAAATTCTATTCCATTGTCTCACTGTGGCAAAGAAGCATGACCTTGATTTCTCAAAGACTGTAACAGTAGAGCACAAGCTCTGGCAAGCAATACCAAACTGGAAAGGCTTTGAGTAGAGGCCTGGCAAAAGATTCCTGTATATGGACCATCTAAGGTCAAACATAACTAAGATGAAGAAGCTCATCATCAGGTGAGCCATGGGATTAAAAAAAAAATACTGTGGGAGGGGGGCACAAAAACCCTTGAAGATGATCCACTAAGTCAATGAAGGGTTCAAATGTGTAACAGGGTAAGGGGTCTTACATTGATAAATCACAGCTTCTTCAAGCATTCAAGTACAAGTATATATTTTACAACATTATTTAATGTAAGGTGAACATGGTGGTAATTTAGAATTCAATCCAACAAAGATTTACTAAGAACTTACTAAGTGAAATTCTGTGTGTTATACCCTGGGTAATAATAATAACCAACAATGAGTATAAATTATAATTACTATTTTGAAAATATAACAATATTTAGTGTAAGTATATATACATATTTTGTTCAGATATTATTACATCAAATCTCAAAGCATTACAATGCCCCTTCGATGAAATACATTACTCTAAAGAAGTTAACCTCATAAAATGTAAACCCAGAAGGATGCTATAGATCATGTTATTAAAATTTTGGCAAAGCATTTGATAAAGTCTTTCATGCTAGTCTTACTGGGAAATGAAGTCATGGATTAGATGAGAGCACGGATTCAGAATAGATTGAATGGTTCCAACCAAAGAAAGATTATTGTTACTTTGGAAGGAGAGCCCAAATGGAAGCTTGTGGAGATCTGTGCTTGGTCATGTGTCAAATATTTGGATAAAGACACAAATTAAATGCTTATCAGATTTTCAGATGATGTCTCCCCTAAGCTGGAGGAGATAACCCACTAGCTAAGAGAAGAGGGGTTCAAAAATATCTTGGTGGGCTAGAACTTGGGGTTGAATTAAACAAGCTGAAATTTGATAGTAAGAAATGTAAAGTCTTACCCTTGAGTTAAAAAAGAATCAATTTCACAAGCACGAGATGGCGGGAAAAAGGCTAAACAGAAGCTCACAGGAAAAAGACAGGGGACAGTGGGAGGGATTATCGGACTGCCCGCTAATTTTGTATCAGCAATGTGATATGATAGCCAAGGAAGTTAATGAGAGCTTTAAGCTGTGTCAGGGCAATAAAACATCCAAGAATAACAAGGTTATAGGGAGCTAAATGGTATGGTAAATAAAGCACTAGATCTGGAGTCAGGAAGACCTGAGTTCAAATTCTCAGAAACCTCAGAAACGTACCAGCTCTTTAACCCTAAGCAAGTCACTTCCCTTCTGTCTGCTCCAGCTTATTCGTTTGTGGATGAAAAGACTAAGATGGATTGTGAGGTGCACCAGTGGAGAGACTACTCACATTAATGAGATCACAGATCCATTGAATTTTTTAAAGTACAGTATTATGTAAATCAAGCTGGTAGTAGTAATAGTAGTTGTAGTAGTAGTAGTAGTAGTAGTAGTTGTGGTGGTGGTGGTGGTGGTGGTAGTAATCCCAAGTAGCCTGCACCATAACATGTGCTTGATAAATGTTTGATTTTTGATTGATTGCTTTATTATTATTACTACTAAGCTGTAATGCTCAAGTACTTTACATAAATTACCTAATTTGGTCCTTACAATTACCTTACAGTAAGTTAGGTAATACACGTAGCATGCCTCCATTTTAAAGAGGAAGAAACCGAGGTTCAGAGAGCCTCAAGGTCACACAGTGTCAGAGTCAGGATTCAAATACGAGTTTCCTAATTCTACAAATTCATCATTCTGTGTGCTCCATTCCACTCCTCATACACCAGTGTGCCCTTTCCTGGCCACCATTCCCCACTGTGTGTTGTCTTCCCTGATTAGTATGTATCATTGTATTCCAAACTGAAGTGAAGCAAAGGTTAATTCAATTCCTTTTTTAAGCAGGTTTCTGGTAAAGAAACGTCAATATCCTAGACCTTCTCTTTAGGAGTTGTTCAGATATCTGTACACGTTGTATATAGATTTCCTGCAAAGTGAAGCCAACTCTATTTGGTTTTCTCGCAGATCCAACAACTTCTACTTGGCGATGTTGCTGTTCATGCTATTTCTGTGCATGTTGCCAACAATCTTTGCCATTGCCCGATATAAGCCATCTTTAAACTGTGGTCCCTTCAGGTGAGTAATCTCTTCAGTAAAGACTTGCTTTTGTTTGGAAACTAAAACCAGTTTAAGAGAAACTGGACTGTCTGCCAGGTGTGCTCCTCCTAGAATGTTAATGATCCAATTCCCCTCGATTCGCACAACCTAAAACTAACAAAGGAGAGACAGAGACAGACGTGGACACAGAGACAGAGACAAAGAGAGAGGCAGAGACAGACAGAGAGAGAGAGAGAGAGAGAGAGAGAGAGAGACAGAGAGACAGAGAGAGAGACAGAGAGAGACAGAGACAGAGACAGAGAGACAGAGACAGAGAGACAGAGAGACAGAGACAGAGAAGGACAAAGAGAGACACTGAGATAGACGCACAGACAGAGACGGAGAAAGAGGCAGATGCAGAGAGAGAGAGAGACAGGCAGAGAGAGAGATAGAAATGGGGGAGAAGGAGGGAAAGAGGGAGAGAAGGAGAGACAAAAAATCCTTAGAAACTGAAATTTAATTTTCATGTTGTTATTTATGATGAATCAGCCAATTCTGATAACTTATATTTAAAATAAGACTCTAAAGTTTGTTGCTTTGCATACATCACCCCATCTGAAATTCATACCCTATGAAGTAGTTACTACAACGTAGAGAGGTTAAATGATTTGTCCATGGCCACACAGCTAGTAAGTGTCAGCACTGCGATTTGAACCGAAATTTTCCGGATTCTAAGGCCAGCACTCTATCCACCTAGGCAAAGCCAATGGCATTTTGTGAGTTTGAAATGATTAGCCGACTTCCATATGACTCTACTCTACTGCTGAAGAGGCTGATCAGGGTGGAGGGGAGGGGAATGAATGGTATATATTCCCTGTTTTTCATTCCCAAATTATATGCATGATGCTATAATTCATAGCTTCAGAAACAATTAGATAGTGATCAGCTAAAAACTAGATATAATTGGCAAAGTCCTCAGGTTAGGACTTATTAGTATTTAGCGAAAGACAGTTATGGAATGACAGGTTAACATAAAGAATAGAGAGTGTCCTCAAAGGAATGAAGACATGGGTTCAAGTTACATCATTGGTATATTCTGACTGTGTGACCCTGTACAAGTCACCTAACTAGAAGCTGGCCCTAGACAACTCTACTCAGTCAATAAATCACTGAACCCTTATTAAATGCTTACTATATGTCAATCACTGTGTTAATTGGTCCAATTAAAAAAATTACAGGCTACAAGGCTTTCTTATGTTTCCCTCCACCACCACCCACCCCACCTCATCCGAGATGTGTTCAAACACCATAGATAAGAACACTCTAATAAAGGGATTACAGCCTGCAGGATAAATTAGAAAACACCTGATAGCCATCTTTAAACACTTCCAGGGCTGTCATGTAGAAGAAAGTGTAGACTTACTTTATGTTGCCTGCCCTGCAAGGCAGAACTGAGGACTAATAAGTAGTAGTTATTGGGAGGAAGGTTTTGTCTGTTATTTTGCTGATTTATTTGTTTGTTTTTGTTTTTGCCAGAACTTCCTAATAGACTGACTTGTGTGGTAGTGATTTTCCTATCACCAGAAGTATTCAAGTAGGGACTGGACTACCACTTTGTCAAAAACATTATTAGGAGGATTCCTAGTACTAGCTAAGAAATCGGTCTAGATTGCCTACAAGGTTTCTTCCAACTCCCTGAGTCTGGTTTTTTCAAGTCCTGATTGCCTCAATTATAGCTTCAAGTGTTGAAGTATTAATTCTTGGGCCTAGGACTTGTTTATTGAACCAGTAGCAATATAACTTGTTTTCTGTTTGTTTGTTTTTTCCCCTCTCTCAGTGGACAGGAGAAAATCTATGATATTGTGTCTGAAACTATTAAGAATGATTTTCCCCTGTGGTTCAACTCAGTGATTGGCTATATTAGCAGCCCGGTTGTCATTCTTCCTGCTTTGCTTCTTCTCTTGTGAGTATGATACTTGCAAATCTATTAAATGTTGTTTCACAGGACTGATTTAATCTGGTTCAAAGACATAGCCAATGCTCTTTAACCTGGGATCTAATTGGTTGATTCCTGCAATATTCCCTTAGTTTCTCTTATTTTCATCTTATACTTCAAGACTTCAACATATATACACTGGCTATTTTGCCTATTACTCTGTGCCAATGAAGAAAGTCATTTTACCTCCTGGGCCTTCAGTTCACTTCTCTGTAGAACAAAGGTATTTACTTAGTATATTCTTAGCTGTAGCTAAGCCAAATCACCAAAATAAGTAATGCCACCATAAGTGATTCCACATAACCACTATCAGTGTCTCAGACTGTAGTGTTTGTCCTCACTTTTCCTACATACAGAATTCATTTGAGGTAGGGAAGGGGAAAGGACCAACACAAAAGATAGATTCAGGTAGGTATAATTGTTCTAGGAGAAGGAACTCCCCATTACCCAGAGATCCTGTCTTTGGCCTCAGTCTTCATCATATGGCTGACAGCCATCAACTTCCCAACTCCAGAGAGGATACAGAGGTAGAAAAAAGCATCAGATAGAGTAAAGGCAGTGAATGAAGGTAGATCTTTAAGGAATAGAAAGTCTGGGCAAGGGAATAGTCCTGTTGTGGGATTTTGAAAGGACATGAGGTGAGGAGACATAGATCTTTGATAGCAATGGAGAGGAATTGTACCTTGATTTACTCAAGGTATTAGCACCTTGAAAAAATGCTTGACCACTATGCTATAGTGGCTTTGTCCTTTCTGGCTCCACATGAGATCTTCTAGAAATTCGGCTGGTTTTTTAAAAGCGTGTGTGATTTTCTCCCCAATGGATTGTATGATTATACCCTGTTCTCTTATAGCATGCTGATCTATTATCTTCAGAGTATTGCAAGATCACTGAAGTTCACCAACAGTCAGCTGAGAATGCAAATTCAAAGTGCAAGTATTAATTGAAATTACCTATTCTGTGATTTTATTTTTTCCTATTGATCCTAGACCCCAAATGAAATCTCGAGGTAATATCATTTTAGAAGCTTATAGAAAATGTGATAGTTCTTGCTGAAATTTATTATTTATTTTCATTTCACTAAAGAATTCATCATCTGGCTACCCTAATTTAGCTACCTATGCTTAGCTATACTGGCATTGGAAAGTAGTCTATTGGCAAGACTATATTTGATAGCAAAGACTATGCTTGATAGAACCTACTAAATTTGTGTTTTGCTGATAGACTCCACAGTCATCTTCATGTTATGATGCTGATTGGAGAGGTACAGGGGGCTCTATTGGAAGACAAAAGACCTGGATGTGTATCCCGGCTCTGATATTTACTGCTTCTTTGACTTTGGGCAAGTGACCTCATGTCTAAGGGCTCATTTTCCTCACCTGTAAAACAAAAGAGTTGAACAAGATGGTTTCCAAGGTTCTTTCTGGCTCTAAATCCAGAAGTTATATTTATCTGGCATGTTATAGTTGTGGTTGTGGTTCAGTCATTTTTCAGTCGTGTTTGACTCTTTATGAGCCCATTTAGGGTTTTCTTGGCAAAGATGGAGTGGTTTGCCATTACCTTCTCCAGCTTATTTTATAAATGGGGAAACTGAGGCAAACAGGGTGACGTGAAAGTTACCCAGGGTCACATAGCTTGGAAGTGTCTCAGGCCAGATTTGAACTCAGGATGATGAGTCTTCCTGAATCCAGGCTGGGAACTCTCTCCACTGGGCTACCTAACTCCCCTTCTCAGGCAACACATGTTATTAATATTATCTCTAAGCATGTCATCAAATAATTTCTTGTTATAACGATGCTGATTATGGATGTATAAAGCACTTTTTCACCTAAGAAGTATATGATATTATCATTGTCATTTTACATCATTCAAGGTGGGTTTGTTGGGTGTGTTTGTGAGGGACAGTGTCCTTCTTAGAAGTCTGAATTGCACTTTGGATGTACCATCCAGTAACTATTGCTTTGATCTTAGTTTACCAGTCAATACGTAGGTTTGGGGGTACAAAAAGGCATTTTTGTACTGATAGAGCTTCGATAGTAATAATAATTCTGAGGCACACTCAAAGGCAAGGGAAGAAAATCTTCCCCTTCTCTCTTCCCAACAATATTCCTGGCTAGCCAACCATGAATTAGCTTCAGACCAGACAGGAATAGTTTGAAATGGTTGTCCGACTAGGTCTACCGATAGCTGTTCTAATGCTGATTGACAGGTTACCCAAGTAGTAAAAGGAAGCAATGAAGTTCTGAAGGAGATTACATAGACCTTCCTCTTTCTCTCTGCTCCACTGATCTGACAAAAGAAGATGCCAGGCAGCATGCTAAGGATTCAGTGTATCCACTGCTGCTCTGGAAACACAAATACAACAGGAAATCTAAATGAATACTCACACTGCTACTTAATATTTTCTTTGCCAAAGACTACTTAGGAAAACCAAATAGTTTGTGGGGACACAATGTGACAGAAGCATCAATGACACAGTCATAGTCTGGCCATGTGTACACTCAGGCAAAGGGAAGAGGTTGTCTGGCCTTGATGGAGGAAAGAAGATTGTGGGGATGCTTCGGGGAAAGGCAGATTTTGGAAAAATGACAAAAAGGCTATGTTTACTGGACTCAGTGGTAGTGGTGGTGGTGGTCCAGAGACAGTTGTGGTTTATGTGGATGGAAGGGTTGCTGCTAGCCTTCCTTTTTGAAAAGAATGGGGGATGGCGCAGGACTTTTGGGGCAAAGTTCTGCTTACACCCATACTAAAGAAGACTCTGTGCTTTAACACTGTATAAGTAACTGGGAGGGGGATGGGTATGTAATTAAATAGTTGGGGCCTATGTATCCACAGTGGGCCAATGTCCCAATGTGGTTACATCACCAGATGGATAAATAAATTTCTAATCTCTAACAATCTCATGTTTTTATTGTTTAAAGTTTAATCCATATCAAAATTGCAAATAATTGCCATGTATATTTTAGGATAGATCTGAAGACAAGAAAAAAGTTGCCCAAATGATAGAAGGTAAGTGGAAAATGTAAAATAAATACACAAAAAATGGATATCTTACTTAGTGCAATATATTCAAAACCACAGAATAGGAACATTGAAGCCAGTAAGGAAAAGTGGTATCATTCCATATTTACCTCTCACCAATTATTCTCAGCTACATTTTTGTTATTGAAAATGAGGAAAATAAACCAAATATAGTGATCAAAAATGAGCTTATGTACAAGATCTAATTAATAGCTTTAAAACTCTTGAGTGTCAATAATAATAAAATAAAATAAAATAAAGAAAATGTTATTTGATGTTTGATGACTTAGATTTGAGTCTGTTCTGCATCACTTGCCAGCTGTATGACCTTGGGAAAGTAAGTCTCAAATTCTCTAGGCCTCAGCTTCCTCATTCGTAAAATATAAACAAGAATAACTTCCCTACTTATTCTAGAGGATTGTTGAAAAAATGAGATAATGCACATAAAATTCTTTATACTCATAACATGATATATTTTGTTGTTGTTCAGTCTATTTCAGTTGGGTCTTACTTGTCATGACCCCATTGACAGTTTGCCAATTCCTTCTCCAGCTCGTTCTACAGATGAGGAAACCGAGGCAAAAAGGGTTAAGTGACTTGCCCAGGGTCACACATCTAGTAAACATCTGGTCAAATTTGAACTCAGGAAGAGGAGTGAGTCTTCCTGCTTCCAGACCCAGAACTCTACCCACTGTGCTACCTAGAGGCCTAAAGTGCTACATACATTAGCTTAAAATGAATGAATCAATAAATAAATAAATGAATACACAGCCAAAATAGCCCTCTAAGCTAGTGAAGGAGAGAAGAATATGGGCAGATTCTAGAGAGAGAAAATACCTGGAAGGTAGGCAATGAAATTATCACCAAATTTCTCTGAGGTAGCTAGTGGATAGAGCCCTGAGCTTTGGATGAGGAAGACCAGAGTTCAAATCTGGCCTCAGATATTTGTTGCTATTTCACCCTTAGCAAGTCACTTAACCTCTTTCTACCTCAGTTTTCTCTACAGTAAAGTGGGAATAATAACAGCATCTAACCAGCGAATCAAATGAGATAGTATGCGCATAGCACTTAGCACAATGCCTAGGACACAGTAGGTGCCTAATAAATACTTATTCCCTTCCTTCTCCCCTTAGCCCACCCTACTTTTTTCACATGAGAAAACCGAGAGATTGTGCAATGATCAGGCAGTCATTCTTAAACATTCTTACACCTCCTGACATGAAGTCTAAAGCTACTCTACTCCTCCTTCGCCACACTGTTTCTCTAAACAAACCTTTCACTAGGAATTATTTTTTTCTTTTTCTTTTTTTTAATTTTATTTTAGACTCAAGGGTGAGAACACAAATACAGAATAAAGAAACAAAAAAGATCATAAACTTAAATATTGAAATTTCTAAGTGTATATGTATTATTCCCTCTTAATCCCATTCCCAATGAAAGTACATTACCAGAACTACCAGCTCTCCTCCCCCATCTAATTCCTCTGTTTCCATTCTTCCTCTTCCATCTTCTATCTTCTTCCTAACTCATTTGTATAAAAAAAATACTCTTTTTAGATGTTCCTAAATGGTTTTACCTTTTAAATTCATATCATAGTCAGGTTTACCCCAATCTTTCTTATGAGCTCATCAATTATTAATAAGAATCTTAGACAAACATTTTACATTTCACATATATAAAAGGTAAACAGTCTGTCCTTATGAATCCCGTATAATCAGTCTTTGGTATGTACCTTATGTTTCCCTCAGTTCTTGTATGTCAAATCTATTAAGTTCAGGATTTTTTTTTAACAAAGTCTTGAAAGTCTGAGAGTTTATCAAATATCCATTTTTTTCATTCAGAATAATACTTAACTTTACAAGGTATGATAATTTTTGGCCAGTCCTTTTGCTCTTCAATATATTGTGTTCCAAGATTTGTGGTTCTTTAATGTCTCTGCTGCTAAGTCTTGTGTAATTCTAATTGTGGTGCCATCATATTTAAATTGCTTTAATTTTGATACTTTTAATATTTTGTCCTTGAGCAGGAGGATTCTGAATTTTGCCTATGATATTCCTATGAGTTTTCCTCATAGGATCTCTTTTAAGTGGTGGTGGATGGATTTTTTTTCTATTTCTGCTTCCCTGCCTTGTTCTAACGCTTCAGGACAATTTTCTTTAATTATTTCTTGTATTATTGTATCAAGATTCTTTTTTTAATCATAACTTTCAGTTAGTCCAACTATTTTTATATTTTCTCTTCTTGGTCTATTCTCCAAATCTGTTGTTTTTCTTATAAGGTGTTTTACTTTCTCTTCTATTTTTTTCATTATTCACATTTTGTTTAATTATTTCTTGATCTCTTGCAATTTTACTGGCTTCATTTTGCCCAATTCTAATTTTTAAAGTGTCATTTTCCTCCTTAAGATTCTGTATCTCCTTTTCTAATTGGTTGACTTACCTTTCATAACCTCTTTGTTTTTCTTGGATTTTTTTTTAATTTTTCCTCCATCTCTATCATTTGATTTTTAAGGTTATTTTTTTTTAAGATCTATAAATTCTTTTTGGTCAGGTGACCATTTGACATTACTCTTTGGGGGTTTCTTTACTTCAGTATTCTCCTCTGAAGATGAGCCCTGGTTATCTCTATGCCTATAATAGATTTCTATGGTCGAATTCTCTCTCCTTTTGCCTGTGCATTTTTTGTGGTAATAGCTTGATTTTTGTAATCACCTCCAGCCCTGGCATAAGGGAAATGATGCCTCTTGCCCCAGATCTTCAGTTCTCCCCTCTAGCCTGGTACTAAAGCCAAACCTCCAACCTCCCATAAGTGCCCACAGCCAGGGGCTTTCTGCCTTACTGCTCATACACTCACCAGGCATGTGCTGGTTCCTTGTCGCCCCCACTGCTCTTCACAGCACAGGTGGTTCTGGTGTTCCTCATCAGCAGAGATTCCCTCAATCTTCCTGGGTTCAAACACCCAACTCCCCTCACTATCCCAGGATGAAAAGTTCCTGTGGCTGGAGCTGAGGCAGCCTCTAGAACCAACTAACCCCAGGACTTGCTGTTTGTTGTTAAAACAGAACCTACCCTGGAGGTGGTTACTCTTCTCAGGGACTAAACCTAGTCCTGCGGTTTTTCTTCTGATCTTCTTAAGTTGTCCCAGGAAAATCTCGGTTGTGCCTCAATTCTTATTTATCTCCATCCACACTTTGTTTACCCTGAGGTGCTATTTTAACTTTTGTGGGCAGAAATCTTGAGAGCTTGGAATTTTCTGACCTACTCTGCCATATTTCCAGAATCCTCTTCTAGAAATTCTTACCCAAAAAGAAGTAAGACCTCTGCAGATCCCTGGGAGTGGAAAAAAAAGACAGTAAAGAGGAGCAGATAGCTGGAACGTAAAGGGAAGAGCTTCATTTTGAAAAGAGAGACATCTGAAATAATTAGGTTCCTGGGATTAAAAGGGTTAGGGACGATGGTTAGGAATAGATTTTTTTTAATTGTTTTTATTAATATCTTACATTTCCCAGTGTATTCCCTCCCAGAAAACTATCTCTTATAAAGAAGAATAAAAAATAGGAGGGAAAACAGATAACTAAACAATACACAAAAAAATCTGACATTATATGCAGTATTCCATACCCATAGTCCACCACCTTTTCATATCTCTTCCTCAGAGTAAAGTTTGTTCATAATAATTTCACATCATTTAGTTTTCATTATTTTGTTGTTCCCCTTCCTTTTTATATTACTCTGGTCCTTGTGAATTTTTTTTTCTGTTCTGTTTATTTTACTTTGTAAATTCACTTAAGTCTTCCCTTGCTTTCTTTATATTTGTTAATCATTCAATCAACAAGTGTTTCTTAAGCACCTTCTCTGTGCCAGACACTATGCTGGTGCTTGGGATAGTAGGAAACAATCCTTGCTATCAATGAACTTACATTCATCATATTTATCCTTTCTTTTAAATGTGCCAGGCATGAATAAACTGGTAAGGACTGGAGTTAGTATCATTCCTTTGTTGTCAGGGGCTATAGTCATGGATTCCATCAATCATTCTAACTTTTTCTGTCTCCCTGCACTTTCTCTTTCTGATTGGGGGAAGGGGCACCATATGGCCAAATTGCGTAAAAAATAATACAAAAATAAAATTCAATTGACCACTGGTCAAATTACCACAAATTCTGAATTAGTAGAATTGGAATGAGGAACACACTGAAAATGATGTAAACCCCAAGTTAGGTGGGCAGCTTCTGGTCATTAAAATTAAGACTCTACCCAATATGGCAAATCTTGAATAAATTTTGTTTTTTCTTTGGCTGTAAGAAGGCTTGAGTCAAATTCATTCAGCAAGACCCATTGTGTCAGTAGTTTTGGGGTCTCAAGTACCTCTAAACCTCAACATATGGCTCCCTGACTTCAACAAAACTATCCCTGACAGACGATTTTTTTTTAAATTGGAACTGCAGAGAAGATTCAGAAGATAGCAAATTCTCTTGCCAGCCCAGCTAGGTATCAAGAATCTCAAATACTTCTTCCAAATCCTTTTCCCACAAGAGAGACCTTCAAATGCTTAAAGACTATCCTCGATTAGGTTTCCTTCACTGAGTTAAACTGTTATTGTTTCCACATTGGGACTTTCCACATCGCAGTTTTGACATATCACGGATTGGCATAAGAAGTTAAATGAAAATTTGGGGGGAGTTTTGCAGAAGCTGCAGATGATACTTGAAGGCCAGCAGAGGACAAAGAAAAAGTTTAGAAACTCAAAAATGTATAAAATATGCATATAGTATTGTATAATATCAACATATTTTATCTTTTATTACCATAATAATTCAGAGGACTTCTTTGGTCCAAAAAAAAAGAATTATGTAAATTTTTTCAGGTTGACGCCACAGGGATCAAATACAAATTCCTCTGTTTGACAATTAAAACTTTTGCAACCTGGCTCCAACCTCCCTTTCTAGCTCTGTTATATATTACACCCCTTTAAGTATGCTACAATCCAGGCAAAACTATCAGTTATCTCCATATCTTTGTTAGCTGTATCCCATGACTGGAATGCACTCCCTCCTTATGGCTGACCCTTACTTATTTCTATCTTATCTTATCACTCTGGAGCTCATAAATTGGACAATAAGTCCCTGCCCTCCTAGCACAGAGTGAATGTAAATAGTAAATAGTAACTGTTTTTCTTTGGCCTGGAACCCTGAGGGTCTTCCCCTCCCAGTTTGATTTTTTTTTTAATAAAGGGGACACCTCTCCATTAACTTTTTTTTTAGTTTTATCATTTTATTTAATCTTTTAGTTTTCAACATTGATTTCCACAAGATTTTGAGTTACAAATTTTCTCCCCATTTCTACCATCCCCCCCACTCCAAGATGGCATATATTCTGATTGCCTCATTCCCCAGTCAGCCCTCCCTTCTGTCACCCCACTCTCCCCCCCCATCCCCTTTCCCCTTCCTTT
>CM053624.1:90344916-90361421 GCA_028646595.1 Phalanger gymnotis
TTCCCTGCTCAGGCTGAATCTGATGAGAGTAAGATTCACTCATTCCCCCTCACCTGTCCCCTCTTCCCTTCCAACAGAATTGCTTTTTCTTGCCACTTTTATATGAGATAATTCACTCCATTCTATCTCTCCCTTTCTCCCTCTCTCAATATATTCCACTCTCACCCTAAATTTCTTTTATTTTTTTAGATATTGTCCCTTCATATTCAACTCACCCTGTGCCCTCTGTCTATATATATATATATATGTATGTATGTATGTATGTATGTATGTATGTGTGTGTGTATTCCCTTCAACTACCCTAATACAGA
Organism: Phalanger gymnotis; assembly: GCA_028646595.1. Lineage (NCBI taxonomy): Eukaryota > Metazoa > Chordata > Mammalia > Diprotodontia > Phalangeridae > Phalanger > Phalanger gymnotis. The sequence continues at coordinate 90,345,228 of CM053624.1, forward strand.
GAAAGGTAGGAATAGATGTTTTACTGGAGTTAGGAGATAGCTATCCCAAGATAGGCCATGTAGTCAGTGAATTCCATCTCTGGGGTGCTTCTCACTACAGGGAGGAAAGCATGGAGAAATGCTGGAGCTATCCTGAGACAAGCCCACAATTGGAACATTAACAATTCTGAAAATCATGAGATCTACTAGGAAAGGGAAGGAGGGCTTTGAACTGTTAGAGCCAAGTTAGAGAGAGGGTGAGGGATGGGAGGCAGATCCAAAGAGAGAAATTGTGGTTATGAGTCCAGTCATGATGGAAAGAGAGGGCAGGGAACCTTGAACTAGGTGTCATAGAATCTGGGTTTGAATCCCTACTGTGCCACTTACTGACTTATGAACATGGGCAAGTCATGAACTTCCTTGGACCTCAGTTTTCTCACCTGTAAAATGACAGGATTGAACTAGACGACCTCTAAGGTCCCTCCCAGCTCTAAATCTGTCTGTGATCTTGCGATCTACCAAATGACTGATCTGGGCTATATCACCTCTAAGATCCCCTATGGCTCTGATTCCTTGACTGCAGGAGCCTATGAGGTTCTGGTTACAGCACAGTCAGAGGCAATTTTTGCTAGTGAGGTATATGCAGATACCTAGTCCTTGGCTAGCTGTCCCTGTACCACCTCCTCTGATCCTTAAAGGACTACTGACAGATAGCTAACTGGAAACTGAAAATTGAAACAGTGGTGTTGCATGTACTTGTCTGAAGCTCACCAGGCTGGCATCCTTGAATTTGAACACTGACAGAGAGTTTTACTAAGCAGAAAACTTATTGTGGACATCCATGAAAACATGGGGCCCACACTGAGTCTAAAGCAGCTAAAGAAAATGTTATACTTTAAAAACTAGATAAAAGAGCAAGATAGGCACATTCTCTTGGCTGTTTGACTAAAAAACATAATGGTGATGGAGTCATACTGATTTCAAGTTATGAGTAGTTATGTGAATATTCACATTTATTTTTATTATTTATTTTCATTGAATTTGTCCTAATGATTCATTGTGAATCATGGACTATTGTTGTTTGTCCTTTGTTTTTGAAGAGGACCAATGACATCACTAGTGATGTCTTGACTTGTATGTGAACAGATTTAAGTGAGGCCGAATTGCACAAAGTCATCAGTCTCACTCTCTCTTCCAGAGTCATTGAAGTACAGTGGCAAGACAAAAGTCAAGATGACTGGTGATGGCCCTGGATGCACTGGATGACTGGGGTCTTTGATGTCTGGCCAAGCTCTAAGCATTCCACAAGGCCTGTTTCAGCCACCTTCATGGCTGTTGAAATCAATTAATTCTATGTCACAATCACCGACAAATAATATTTGCCTATTGGGCATAGTCCAGTGTAGATCAGGTCATTTTCTAAGTCAAAAATTACTAAATTCCTCAGGATAATAACAGCATTCATTTCCTAAGCACAAAATGTCCTGATGTTTCATACTCTTTCATAGTTTTCTATAGAAATTCTGTTAAACTGATGTTATTAGATCTTTTGCAAAAAGAGGTTGAAAAAGTCCCTCTCTCCTGTGAACCTCAGTTTCTTCATTGGTAAAAATTAGGAGAATGATTAAATCATCTCTAAGAGGTAACATTCTATGGGACAATTTTTTCCTCTCCCCCTACCCCACCCCATCCCACCCACATGTTGCATAGCATTTGGCTGTAAAAGTTAAGAGTAGAGTTCATTATGTCTGATATACTTAGTTCATGGTCACTTGTTTTTATATTTAGCTATTTAAAGAAGGAAAAAACCCAACAGGAACCAAAGGCCCATAGTATTAAGGGTGGGAGCCTTTAATTTAGCAGATCACCCCAGTTGGTGGTCAGTTCAATTCATGAGACTTTTATGAAGCACTGACTACATTCTGAGAACTGTGCTGGGTCCAGAGAGATATACAAAGACTAGATCAGATGCTGCTATGTTATCATGGAGATTATAGTCTAGAAGCATAAGTTTATTAGCAAGGTGCCCCAAAAAAGTACCATATTAGGAAGGAGACGTCATTACACACTGGGGAAATCAAGAAAAGCTTCATGGAAGAGGTGGCATGAGTGAGGTTTCAAAAGATCAATAGGAATTCACCAGGAGAATAATCATAAAAATTCACATTTATAAAGTAATTTAATATTTACAAAACTTTCCTTACAAATACCAAGTAAGGTTGGCAATATAATTGTGACTAAGCCCATTTTGCTTATGAGGAAACTGGGGTGTTAGGAAGATCAAATAACTTGTCCAAAGTCACAAAGCTAATAAACAATGGAGCTAGAATTCTAACTCAGCTTCTCTAATTCTACAATCAGTGCCTTTTCCACAAACAGCCTCCTGTAAAGGCAAAGGGAAGTAGAAATAGTGACAAAGGAACATTCTAAACAAAAGAAACAGTGAGCAAAGGCATGAAGATTAGAAAACCAAGACTGTAGAGTAGACCAGTATGAGATATGGCTAGAAACACAGATTGTGGGGGACTTTGAATTCCAACAGAAAAAATTTGGCTTGAACTTGGTAGACATTAGTCAATATACATTTATGAAGCTCCTACTGTATGCCAAGCACTGTGGTAAGCTCTAGAGATACAAAAAAAAGGTAAAAGATAGTCCTGGATCTTAAGGAGCTCACAGTCTAAAGAGGGAGAAAACACACAAATAAGTTTGACAGGATAAATTGGAGATAATCAACAGAGAGAAGGCACTAACAGTAAGTAGAATCTAGAAAGGTTTCTTGTAGAAGGCAGGGACTTGATGGAAGGCAGTGAGGCAAGGGAATTGAGATGAGGAGGGAATTCTAGGAATGTTGGACAACTGATAAAAATATGTACAGTTGGGAGATAGAATGTCTTGCTTGAGGGTTAGAAAGGAGGCCATTGTCAATAGATTGCAGACTGACTACATGGGAGAGGGGAAGAGATATCCCAAGGGTAAAAAATGATAGGATTTGGCAACAAATTAAATATGAGAGAGTGAAAAGTTGGGGTTGACACCTAGGTTGTGAACTTGGGCAACTGGGATTTTTAGATTTGTGAGCTCCTTGAAGGCAGGGACTATCTTTTGCTTCCTTGTGTCCTCAATACTTAGTACGGTGTTTGGGACATAACAGACATTTGATAAATTTTTATTGACTGACTGACTCACCAGTGATAGGGAAATCTGGAAAGGCGTGAAGGCTTGGGAGTAAATATAATAAGTTAGGTTTTGGATATCTTTGAGTTTAAGTTGTCTACAGGATATCCAGTTTTAAAAATCCAATAGGCAGTTGGATGTGCAAATCTAGAGGTTCATAAAGAAGGCTGGATAAGTAAATCTGTGAATTATCAACCTAGAGTTGAGAACTGAAGCCATGGGAACTGAAGAGATTACCAAGGGAAATTGTATAGAGGGAGAAAAGAAGGGGACCTTGGACCGAGCCCTTAAGGATGCCTATCCTTACTGGAATGACCTAATGAAGATCTAGTAAGGAGGTTGAGAAGGAGCCATCTAATACCTAGGAAGAGACCCATGATAGAATAGTTTCCTGGAAACCCAGAAAGTAGAGCTCATCAAAGAGAGGAGGGCATCAGGTTGTCATTGAAGGATTTCGAACAGAAGAGTGACAAAAATAAGTCTTTTTCTTCCATTTTCAGCCAGGACCCAGACCCAGGAGGGAAGCAAGAAGAAACCTCAGGAAAGTGATTTTGTCAATCAGCAGGCCTCAAGTCACTCACTGACTCCCAGGAAAAATGGCAATGTGGTCAGCTTTGACTCCCCAGGCAGCAGAATTCCAACCATTTCACAAGCTATACCCCAGACTAAGATCTCCAGGCCAGTGGAGATTTCTTCTCCAGTTACTGGTATCTCCAAGGCACTATCTGAGTCCATTGACAACAGGTAAGATTCAGCCTTAATGGGCTAGAAGAAACTCCTGCATTTAGCCGCAAAGAGAATAAAAGCATAGACTGAGTAGTGTTTTGAACAACCTTGTACTAAGGGACTTTTAGTTTATGAAAAAGCTTAGCTATACATGAGCACTTTGCCTTAGGGAATTAAGTCAACCAAGGTGCTAAGGAAAACAAGGAAGCTGTATAAAGTGGTATTTGTGGTTTTATTTTGGTCCAGACTTAACATGGCATAGGAAGCTCTGGCTAAGTAAACTCCCTGTACCAATGCAGATGGCACCTCCTCTGCAATTTAAAGTCTTAGAGTAGGAGTTCTTCATGTTTTTGGAGACGTTGACTCCTTTGGCAGTCTGGCAAAAACTATGGACCACTTCTCAGAACTCTGTTTTTAAATACATAAAACACATAGGATTGCAAAGGAAACCGAAAGTTAGTAAAAATAAAGATGTAATTTATTTTCTGATCCAAGTTCACAGGCCCCCTGAAATCTATCCACAGAGGTCAATGGTCCCTACATTAAGGGGTCTTAGAAAGTTGCCAGGGAGCCCTGAAAAGTTAAAATGGTGTGCTCAGGGCCATACAGTTAAAATGTGTCAGACGGATTTAAAATCCGGTCTTCTTTGCTCCCAGGCCAGTTGGAGGAAATTAAGAGTGGGAAAAGAAGAATATTGATATATTCTTACTCTCAGGATTTCTTCCACCAAACACAATTATCATACCCCAACAAAGGAAGAGTCCATAATACAACTCCAACCTATTTATATTATTGACATGATTTTCCTATACATCCCTCCAAAGTCCTCTAAAGCCTCATTGTGGCATAGAGGTGGCACAGGGTTCATCTCTATGCCAGCAGAGAGCAGGTCTTACCAAGATGAAAAAAGCTTCAAGCATAAGTTCAGCCCTCTGTCATCTAGATAAGTTCAGAGAAATGTTTGTGTTTTTTTTTTTTTTTACCAGCAAACTGACCACCAGATGAATTTATGTGAGGTGAAGAAGAGACAAGGGGTTAGGCAGGGTTGTACTAATTGGTGGAAAACTACTATACAGATGAAATTATGGACCTTTGAAATATTGAAGGAAGCATCCTTCTGAAACAAGTAGAGAACTAACAACTTTGTTTTCATTTCACAGAGAAGGAAACAGAAGAATAATTCATAGTTAAATGACTTGCCCAAACTCAAGCTAAGATTCCAAGGTAGAGAATAGAAATGTTATGGCAATCATGGCATTTGACACCTTTGTTTCATCTGCTCATGTACAAGCATTGCCCAAAAAGATCCTCCAAAATTGAGAAAATAGTTTGTTTTTTCTAGGTCACTACTAATTTGGACTTAATATTCTTAGTGTCAAAAATGATGCTATATATTTTCCCCCAGGCATTTCCTCACCTCTAAAATGAAAGATGGGGCTAGATGCTCCTTCCAGCTCTACCACCTTGTGATTCTACAATCATTCTTCCCCAAGGTATCATGAGATGCTGTCTAGGCCACAAAAAAAATCCTCAGTTCCAGTTCAACAAACATTAATTCAAAGTAGGGAGCGTTGAACTTCGTTCACCAGCAATGTGGCTCAACACATGGTGGAGTAGAGTAAGCATAGAGAAATATAGCTGTTGGATGTTTGGAAGGTTTTCAAGTAGATTGAACAAAGTCCCTCAAAGGCAATGGTGAGCCCCACATCTCCAGGATCCTTTAGGAAAGACAAATTAATGTGATTTCATGAGTAGTGTGTCAGTATAGTGTTCATTTTAGGAATTTGGCAGATGAGGCAAATGAGCTCTGTTTCAAATGGCTGCTTATCGTGTTTTAAATTACACACCAGAGACATAAACTCTGGTATGAGACAGAACACTCGCCATAAAATTTTGGCATTTATAGCTCAGTAAGTAAAGAAGAACAAAGTCCAAGGCTTGTTCTTCCTTTTTTTATTTTTTTAAGGTATCCATATTTTACACATGATAGTGACCTCTGCAAGACCAAGCCCTGCACCCCAGTCACTTTCAAGAAACACTTGGAGGATATCTACTCAGAGCCTCTCTTTCGAAAAGGCATCCAGCAAATGAACCCAGATGTGCTTGGAGCAGGAGTCCCAGGGTTTGTGGGAGGACGAACCCATGTCCCTAGATATTACATTGTTAATGAGAGGGAATCCCGCCGAAAGGCTCGTGCTACCTCACGATCACCAAGGCATTTTCATAGGGAAAACATGGGTGACTTTGGAGAGATATATCCTAGGAACAAAAGGGGCTATATGTTATCAAAACCCCACCATCCCTACACCCCACATTTGAGTGACGAAGAGGAAGAGCCAGAGTTGAGAAGGGACATATTCAATAGATCCTACCGTCCACGATCCCTCTCAGACCTTCATCAGACACCTCATTTTTACATTGGTGAACGAACAGAGAGCCAAATCTTGGCTGCTGAAGATCTGGCCAGGATGCACTACCAATCTTGGAATGGTGGCTTTGAGGCAGACCACTACCGACCAGTTTATTTGTATAAAAAGCCTCGATTACGAAATTTTGACCCAGAACTCCGGTACCCAGAGCATTTCATGAAACCAAAAACCAAACAAAAGATGGAACCATCCTTTACAGAATCAGATTCAGTGTCTGCCTCTAGCAGTGACCAGCAAAATAGCAGCACTGATCAATACATCCAAGTCATTCATAATAAAGACAAGTACCTGAAGTCTGCAGGCAAGCTTAGCAAAAAGAAATCGAAGTCTAGGCTCGAACTGACCATTGCAGATCCCAGTGAACTGATTTGTTCAAATGTCTAAATGAAGTGGATTTGTTGTTACCTCTGGAGCACAGCAGCACGTCATTGTGATTCTGATATCAAGAATGAGGGTGCACATTAGAGACTTTCTGGACAGAGAAATGAATCATATATCATGATGGACCAATGGGGCAAAGATCTGACCTACGAGGGAAACAAATCCATGAAGTACTGCTTACTCCTAGATTCCCAATGCTCTGAAACCTTTCCGTTCTAGAACATCAGTGACAAATGTGTATGTGGACAACCATTTAATATAGACCATGTTCTTATGGGCAGTGGATTGCAGGCAAACCATTTGGCACCATTCTTGATGTTTGAAGTCAAAGGAAAAGGTCACATAACTCAAGCTGTCTCTCCACATGATTCTGCTTCAAAAAGGGTAAAGTCACTGTTACTGGAAAGTCTCTGCTTATGGAACGGAGACAGCTCCAATTAGTTGTTGCTCATCCTTATAAAGAATAATAATAAAGTGTTGTGTTTATTGTTGCACTGTCTTTTAAGAAGTAAAACTAATTTCCTAGGCAATAAAAAAAATCTGAAAATGATTTTTCATTTCTCTAAGGCTAGAATTCTAAACTGTATGTGTGTGTGTATATGTGTAACTTTTTCCACTCAGTCAATAAACATTTATTAAGCACCTACTATGTGTTGGGCACTGTGCTAAGTATTGGCGGTCCAGTATAGCCTATGTATGGCTCTCTTCTCAGAATAATACATTAAATGTATATAATGCAATTCAAAAGAACTTAAATGAAACCAATTATACTAAAATAAAGTTATCAAAGTATTTTTATGATGAGCAGGTGGATTTCAGAAAAAAAAAAACCTAGAAAGACTTACATGAACTGGGTGAGGTCGTACACAATAACAGCAACATTGTTCAAGGATCAACTTTGATAGACTTGGCTCTTCTCAGTGATACAATGATCCAAGAAAATTCCAATGGACCATTTCCAATGGAAAATGCCATCCAACTCCAGAGGAAGAACTCTGGAGTCTGAATGCAGATTGAAGCAGACTAGTTTCTCTCTTTTTCCCCCCTTTCTTGTGGTTTTTCCCTTTTGCTCTGATTCTTCCTTCACAACATGACTAATGTGGAAATATGTTTAATATGATTGTACATGTATAACCTATATCAGATTGCTTGCTGTCTTGGGGAGTAGGAGGGAAAGGAGAGAGAAAAAAAATTTAGAACTCAGAATCTTCTAAAAGTGAACTTTTTGAAAGCTATCTTTACATGTAATTAGATAAAGTACTATTAAGTAGAAAAAATATTTTTAAATATGTTAAAACATATTCATAGGCCCCAGGTTCAGAACCCCTGCTCTAAGCTGAGGCCCTGTGCTGGGTGCAGTGGGGTCTATGCAAGCAAAACAATGGGACCTGGGAGGCAAAAAAAAAGCTAATGTGGATTCTCAGATAATTTGAATAGAAACATAGTATCAATTATCAATCCACCAAACTCTTATTAAGCCTGTGTACCAGGCATTGTGCTGGCTATTAGGGATACAAATACAAGAGTGAAACAATCCTTGCAATTACAGAACTTAGATTCTAAGGGGGCAAGACACCATGAACACACATAGATAGGTGTAAATTATACAAAGTAGATACATAGTTACCTTGGTGGATGTGAGAGAAGCTCTAGCAGCGAGACAAAGTCAGAGAGACTTCCTCCAGATGTGCTGAGTCCTAAGGAAACCAGGGGTTCCAAAGGTGGAGGTGGGGAGAGAGGGCATTCTAGGGAGGGAGGACAGCCAGGGCAAAGGCGCACAGACAGGAAACAGAGTGTTATTTGTGAAGACTATCAAGAAGGCCAGTATAACTATGATAATGATGAAGGTGGTGGTGGCGATGGTGATGATGATGGTGATGATAATAGTCTTTATACAGTGCCTTAAGGTTTGCAATGTACTTTATATATTTTTCTCCTGTGATACTCAAAACAACATTGTGACATATGTGCTATTATTATCCCCACTTTATAGATGAGGAAACTGAGATTTATCTAAGTGGCTTGCCCTAGATGACACAGCTTGTAAGGTCTTAAAGCGGGATTTGAATTCAGTCAATCCAATTCTGGCATCCTATTTACTATGCCATTTTGCTGGTTCATTTTGACTGTAGTGAAGTAGGTGTAGAGGGGAGTAATGAGTAATAAGGTTTGAAAGGTAGCATGAGGCAAGTTGTAAAGAGCTTTAAATTCTAGAGGGGATCCTGGAGATAATAGATCCTCTTTGATCCTACAGATAATAGAAACGTGGTCATATTTGCATTTTAGAAAAAAAAATCACTTTGACAGCTGTGTAGAGGACAGAATAGAGTGAAGAGAGCCTTGAGGTGGAGAGATTGATTTGGAGGCTATTAAAATGATGCAGATAAGAGATGCTGAGGATCTAAACTATGGTGATGGTTATGTGAGAGGAGAAGAAGAAATACACACATGCATGCATGCATGCATACATACATACATACCTACATGCATACTGTTCAGCCATTTCAGTCTTCGTGACCCCCTTTGGGGTTTTCTTGGCAAAGATATTGGAGTGTTTTGCCATTTCCTTCTCCAGTTCATTTTACATATGAGGAAAGTGAGGCAATTAGGGTTAAGTGATTTGCCCGGGTTCCCACAGCTAAGTAAGTATCTGAGGCCAGATTTAAACTCAGGTCTTTTTGACTCCAGGGCCAGCATGCTATCACCTGCATCATTTAGCTGCCCCACATACATACATGCATACATACATATGGCATACATGCATACATACATACATATATACTTACGGTAATTGGGATCTTTCCATGTTTGTTCAGCCTTTGTATAAACTACTTTAGTCTTAAGAGTTCATACATTTGAACATGAGAAGTGGCCAAAGATCCCTCTCAGTGACATTAAAGAACGGGGTCCTAAGCTAAACAAAACACAGCACTCCAGATGTGGTCTGACTAGGGCAGGGTATAGAAGTACTACCATATTGCTCATTCTATGCAATATATATATATATATATATATATATATATATATATGTGTGTGTGTGTGTGTGTACGCATGTGTGTATAAAACAGTGTTATATATACAAATACACATGCATATATGTATATATAATGTGACACACATATACATACATAATGTATACATATACATACACACATATATGTGTATACACACATGTAAGTGAGAGTGAAGAACTGAGGATGACACAAATGTTGCGAACCGAGGTGGCCAGAAGGAGAGAGTGTCCTTCACAGAAACAGGGAAGTTTGTGAGGTTGGTGGGTATGGGGGGAAAGACAAATTTTTCTTTTCTACATGTGAAGTTTGAGATGCTTATGTAACAACAATTGGGGAATGAATGTCTAATAGGCAGTTGGTAATATGGGACTAGAACTGAGGAGATGTGTGGACTGGGCATAGATTTGGGATTCATCTGCACAGAATGGGAGATATGAGAGTCCTGTGCCAATCATGTCTTATCTGGAGTGCTGTGTCTAGTTTAGGACCCTGCATTTTAGTATCATTAACTGGGACTTTTGGCTGCTTCTTTTGCTCAGATCCATTTTTCTTAGAATTATGGGAGTTTCCGCAAAGACTGACCAGACAAGGAGAGAAATTCTCCCTATCCCAATTATCATCTTGCCTTCTCTGCCTCTCCCTTTTCTCTGACCTTAAGACTTCTAATTCCCATTTTGAATAGCTTAGAGATAAATCATATACTTTCCAATCAGAAACTGAATTTGGCTTCTCCCTCATCCTCTTCTTACCCTGTAGTTAATAAGGGTGATAGAGTAAGGGAAATGTATTAGCCAGGATATTAATAAGCTAGATCACTTTTAAAGGAGAGTGAACAGAATTGGGGGAGGGGGGAATGACTTAAAGTCATATTATTATAAATTGTTTGGCTGAAGGAATTGGGGAAGTTTAACCTGAAAAAGAGGAGTTTTAGGCAGGACAAGGTAGTAGGCTTCAAGTATTTGAAGGGGAAAAGAAATCAAATTTGTCTTATTTATAGAGAAGTAGCTATCAACTTATTTTTTAAAAATAGGAAAAAATGATAGCTGATCAAAAACAGAATGGCTGCTTCAGAAGGCAGTTAGGTCACCCATTCCTGGAAATCTTCAAATGAATATTGAATGATCAGCTGTCACTCAAAATCTTGTCTTCTGATATCCTTTACACTGTTCAGTACTCATTTCTTGACATATATTGCAAGGCAGCTATTCGTCTTTCACTCACTACCCCTCTGAAAGAAAGGACCAGAAGAAGATGGAATAATGCTCCTCGCTCCTGAATGTCAGTTTCAGACCTACCATTTTCCACCATTACTCCATCCTTTCTTCTCTTCAGTATTTCCCACATCTTTCCACATCCTGGTGGTAGTTATACATGGACCTCCAGGTCATAATTCCTCCTCAATAAATTTAGTAGCTGCAACATAGTCTTCTCCATCCTAATCTCTATTAGACCCTTTATTAATCCCTATTAGCCCTATTAGACACTTTTACCTTTCAGGCTGTTCATCTTCCTTAACTCTCAAGACTTCTATGTCAGTCAGAATCAACCATTCAAAGGTGTGGCCATGCATTAGATATTACCACCACCACTGTCACTACACTACCACCACTATTCAGCCCTAGCTCAAGAGAATCTGTCCCAGATGCCATAATTCTTAAGTGTGGTACTGACAGATACTAGAACTATTTTGAAGGATGAATCCATAGAGATGGATGAATAATTAGATGAGAATCATGAAGAAAATGGAAAAGAGGAAAGAGTAGTCAAAATCACAATAGATTTTTGTGTCAAAATGACTGCCGGTATCACTGAAAATGGAATAGCAAACCAAGACAGCAGTGTGACATTCACATGGAAATGTGCAGTAGATATTTTAAGATATAGACCTGGAGCTGGGATGAGGAATTGTTTCATTCATTATTTTGTACCTATAAGACCTAGCAATAGCACACAGTAGGAACTTAATAAATGCATGCTGATTTATTGGTTAGTTCATATATTTGAAACACAAAGGTGATGATAACTGAATATTAATCCGGAGGGAGAGGTGTAGAAGCAAGAAAAGCATGTCAGCAGTATAAAGAAGAGAAGAGGATTATTGGAGGAACATTCATATTTAGGAAATGAGAACTGAGGAGCCACCAAAAAATGGAGAATTATTACAAAACACTTTTCACACAAATAAAGTCAGATCTAAATGATTAGAAAAATGTCAGTTGCTCATGGGTAGGCCAAGCTAATACAATAAAAATGACAATTCTACCTAAATTAGTTTACTTATCCAGTGCCATACCAATCAAACTACCAAAAATCATTTTATAGAACTAGAAAAAATAATATCAAAATTCATCTGAAAGACAAAACGTCCAGAATATCAAGGGAATTAATGAAAAGAAATGTTAGGGAAGGTGTCCCAGCCATACCAGATCTTAAATTGCATTATAAAGCAGGCATCATCAGAACTACTTGGTACTAGCTAAGAAATGGAGTGGTGAATCAGTGGAATGGGTTAGGTACACAAGACATAATAGTCAATGACCATAGTAATCTACTGTTGGATAAATCTGAAGGTTCCAGCTTCTGGGATAAGAACTCACTATTTAACAAAAAGCTGCTGGGAAAACTGGAAAATAGTATGGCAGAAACTAGGCATAGACCAACATCTTACACCCCATACCAAGATAAAGTCAAAATTGTAACATTATTTAGATACTTCAAGCAAACTAGGAAAGTAAGGAATATTTTACCTGTCAGAACTATGGAGAAGGGAAGAATTTACGGCCAAACAAGAGATAGAGAACATTATGAAATGCAAAATGGATGATTTTGATTACATTAAATTGAAAAGTTTTTGCACAAAGCCAATACAACCAAGATTAGAAGGGAAGCAGGAAGCTGGGAAACAATTTTTACAACCAATGTCTCTGATAAAATCCTCGTTTTTTAAAACTATAGAGAACTGAGTCAAATTTGTAAGAATAGAAGTTATTCCCCAATTGATAAATGGTCAAAGGATATGAACAGGCAGTTTTCAGAAGTAGAAATTATAACTATCTATAGTTATATGAAAAAAAATGCCCCAAATCACTACTGATTAGATAAATGCAAATCAAAACAACTCTGAAGTACCACACCACACCTATCAGATTAGTTAACATTACAAAATAGGAAAATAAGTGTTGGAGAAAATGTGGGGAAAATGGAATATTAATGCATTATTGGAAGGGTTTCGAACTGATCCAACCACTCTCAGATAGCAATTTGGAGCTAAGCTCAAATGGCCATAAAACTGTGCATACCCTTTGACCCAGCAATACTGCTTCTTAGTCTGCATCCCAAAGAGATTGTACAAATTGGAAAAGGACCCACATGTACAAAAATATTTATAGCAGCTCTTTTTGTGGTGACCAAGAATTGGAAATTGAGGGGATGTCTATCAATTGGGGAATGGCTTAACAAGTTATAGAATCGGAATGAAATGAAATATTATTGTGTTATAAGAAATGATGAGCAGGTGGACTTCAGAAAAACCTGGAAAGACTTACATGAATTAATGTTGAGTGAAGTAAGCAGAACTGTTATGCCAAAATCACACAGAGAGCAAGACACGTCACAGGGTATGAATTTAAATGAAGAATTTATTAGCCGGCAGCTATCCGGGACACAAGCAACCCAAATCAGAGCGGCCCACAACAAAGCTCAAGGGGAGGCTTTATACTGAACTATTAATGATTAAGCAAGCAAAAAGGGTACAGAAGCCAAGGTTCAGCGGTTAATTATTTCCTTAATTTTATGGGTCAAGTCGCAAGGTCCGGGGAACGGGAACAAAGACCCTGACAGGTGTCTTTAGTTGGCATAATTCTATTTTATTGACATTACCTGGAACAGCCACAGGACCCCAGGGACATTTGTCAAATGTTTACTGGTAAGATCCAAGTTCATTCTCCCTTGTGCAATCTGGGGGGTTTTACCAGGAGCCGAGGGGCAGGGGTTTTCCTGGAACCTATGTCTACTGACAGGGGCTGGCTGTCAGTATTCACCAATAACTGATTTCTCAAATATCACAGAACTAGGAGAGTATTGTATATAGTAACAGCCACATTGTACAATGACTAACTTTCATAGACTTGGCTTTTCTCAGCAATGTAAGGATCTAAGACAATTCCAAAAGACTCATGATGGAAAATGGTATCAAAATCCAGAGAAAGAACTACGCAATCTGAATGCAGATTGCAGTATACTATTTGCTCTCTTTTTGGTTGTTGGTTTGTTTTTTTGTTTCTTCTTTCTCATGTTTCCTCCCATTGGTCCCAATTCTTCTTTACAACATGACTGATGTGAAAATATGTTTAATATGAATGTATATGTAGAGCCTATATCGGATTGCATGTAGTCTTGGGAAGGCAGGAGGGGGAGAAAATTTAAAACTCAAAAGCTCATGGAAGTGAATGTTGAAAACTAAAAACAATTAATTTTTTAAAAGTTAAAAAATGGAGAATTATAGAACTGATGGGGGACAGAGAAATCAGAATATGATGTCAGAAAACTAAATGGGGAGAGTTTTAATTAGGAAGGGGTGAAAAAGACTGCCAAATGCTGCAGAAAGTTTGAGAATCATGTCTGAAACAATGCTCTTGAATTTGCCAAGGTCTTCATAGGCAACCGAGAGCCATTAGTTCAGAGATCTAAAGGTACAAAGTTAAAGTGGAAGTAGAGGATGAAGAAATGGAAGCTGTTGAGCTGGAAAGCCTGGAAATGAAAGGAAGGAGAAAAATAGGGGTAGCCAAGCGCTAAAGTGGAGCAAAGTGAGACTTTCCATCCTTTCTTCTCACATTGGGAGAGTATCCTGTGCTCAAGTCTTCTTAGGATGCCTTAGCACCGGACCTGGAATCAGGAGGACTTGAGTTCAAATCCAGCCTCAGACACTTGACACACTAGCTGTGAGACCTTAGGCAAGTCACTTAACCCCAATTGCCCTGCCTTCCTCCCTCAAAAAAAAAAAAAAAGAAAAAAAGTCGAGGTGACTCTTGGGTGTCAAAGATTGTGCTAACAGCGATAAAGAATCCTGCCAAATTCTATCTAATCGGAAAGGTTTAGCTAGTACTACCAGATGTCAAGGTATATGTTTTATAGTAAGAGGAACAGCCTTACATGAGGTAGTTGCTTTGTTCGTTTGTTTTGCCAGAGAAAATCATAAAAACCCTCTTCTCAACCGTGGAGTGATTGACGTGAGGCGGGTGCCTATAAGGAAGAAACTCTGAAGACTAAACAGTTGCTGGAGGTAGGGAATTAAAGGGGTCAGAGAATTTTCAGCTTGAAGGAGTGCAGACCCCTTTGGCAGCCTAGCAAAGTCTAGGGACTCCTTCCTGACACAGTTTTTAAATAACTGAAGGAAATGTTAAAGTTCAGTTAATAGTTATTGAAAATAAAGACGCATTTTTTCCCCCATCCAAGTGGGGGAACGATCCCCTGAAATTCTACCCGGGGAGCCCATGAGCCCACGGATTCCAGGTTAAGAAACCCTCATCTAACTCATTCAGCGACTTGCCCACGGTTATTGGGGTCTTCAGGAGTTCAGAAAGGCCAAGATCAAGAAAGCAAGTTATTTTTACATTAAGAGGGATGCATCGTCTTGTAGGCTGAGGTGATATGACCACCTATTCATTCTAGGAAGAAAGTGTTTGCAGAGTTCGGGTGAGAGTAGCATAGTGGAAAGGCCAGTCCTTTTCCTCTCCTCCCGGTAGGAAAAAGTAGAGGGTGGAGGCATGCTAAATCTAGTCCTGCCCAGCCAGAACCCGAGTCTAGTTTAACTCAGCTAAGCTCTCCGACACGTCACTGAAACGGGGATTGGCTCTGCCTATCTCCCCAAGGGCGTCTCCCGACCTTTACTAAGCCAGGAGCCTCTTTTCCAAAGCCAAACAGAACTAGATTCTACAAAACCCAGAGGCCAGGAAGCAATGAAAGAAAACCAAACCTCATTGGACAGACCACGTGAGGCCTTGCCTTGAGGGGCCAACAGGGAAACGGGAGGGACGGTCCCCAAGAATGGGGATTCTCAAACCAATCCGTGCAGCGGGGGCGGGATCTAGGCCCGACTCCTCCCCACTTGGCGAGGACTGTCAGCTCCGGGTGTACCTGCTTCGGTAACGCAGGGCTCACTTCTCTTCTCACCATGGACCCAGCCCAGGCAGCTGAGGTGGCCGGGATAGTGGCCGAGAAAATACTGCTCTACCGAAGGGACGAAAGTGGATGGAAGACGAGTCGGAGCGGCGTGAGTCATGGGCCCCAGGGGGGACCTAATAGTTGGACTAGGGGAGGCATCGCTGAGGCTTGGGCTCGTCTTTTTCACCTGCCTGCACCAGGCTGGCGCAGTGCCTCTTCACTCTAAGTCCACGTCTCCTGGAGGGACACCGTGCTCTGTGCCCCTTCTCATCACCACCCTATTCATTTCCCCCACCTCTTTTCCGGGCCTATGCCCTCATCTGCTG
>CM053624.1:90361921-90378365 GCA_028646595.1 Phalanger gymnotis
GGGAAGAGGGGAGAGAAGTTGGAACTCAAGGTTTTAAAAAAATAGATGTTCAAAAGTAAAAAAGTTTTGTTTTTTTTTCATGCAATTAGAAAATAAGATGCACAGGCAATGGGGCATAGAGATTTATATTGCCCTACAAGAAAGTAAGGGAAAGGGGGATGGGAGAGGAATGGGGGACGGAGGGGAGGGCAGACTGGGGAACGGGCAACCAGAGTGTACGCCATCTTGGAGTGGGGGGGGTGGAAATGGGGAGAAAATCTGTAATTCAAACGTATGTGAAAATCAATGCTGAAAACTAAACATATTAAAAATAAATTAAAATAAAAAAAAGAGTGAAAGACTATTTGAGGGGTCCATCCCCATCATCATCAAACAGTGATCACCTACAGTGTGCAGGGCACTTGGCCAGGGGCTAAGGATGCATAATCCCTGCCCTCAGGGGGCTTATGATCTAGTTGGAAAGTAGGAATTACATTGAAAGTCCAATAGCTCCTGTGACCTCGTACTCATTTGTCATCTGTGTGACCTTGGTCAAATCACCTGTCTTTTCTTCTGTCTTTTCAACAACTGAAGATGTTCTTAAAAGCTATTCATGATTTCCATACTAGAAAGATATCATTTTGGAGTAGAATGAAATATTGAATATGATTCTCAATGGGATAACTAAGATGTATTCACTCAATTATATTTTTGATGAGATAGTCTTAGACAAGTCAGTATGTATTCAGTATGTTGTGTCTTGTTTTTTATTTGACTGACTTAGTCTTTAGTGGTTTTTTATTTGACTTACTTAGCCACATAAACCTCAAAAAAAATGTTGAAGCCTTACACCCTCTTCCTCTTCAATTAAATTCAGCAAACATTTATCAAATATGCTAAAAAAAAAATTAGGCACATAAAGACATAAACAAAAAAACAACCCCTTCCCTCAAGGAGCTTTCATTTTACTTGGGATACAACATTAGAACAGATAAATACAAGATAAGAAGGGCGAAAGCAGT
Source organism: Phalanger gymnotis (assembly GCA_028646595.1). Taxonomy (NCBI): domain Eukaryota; kingdom Metazoa; phylum Chordata; class Mammalia; order Diprotodontia; family Phalangeridae; genus Phalanger; species Phalanger gymnotis. The sequence goes on from CM053624.1 coordinate 90,362,923, forward strand.
ATGTAGGGAGATTAAGAAAGGCATGCTAAAGAAGGAGGTCTTTCTTTAGACCTTGGGTTGGGCCTTCAGGGTAAGGCATACAAGGGGCAAAGGTAAGTAGGCAATATGTTCCAAACATAAGAGACAAGGTATGGAAGAGACATGTATGTCACCACTGGAGGTGGTGCTTCCTTGGTGACAAGGTGTTTATAAATGAGAATACAGATCTATAGGACCTTATTCCAGTCTTTTCACACCCTATTATACCTTTTACCTACTCAAGTTCCCTATGAGTACCTGTGAGTGGGTAGATAATCTTTGCTACTCACAAATCAAATCAAAGCCATATACTTGGTCAACATGTAGAAGTCCCCTTCTGCCCTGTGAATTGCTGTGAGAACACACCTTCTGCTGTGAGAGCAGTAGTTCACAAGGTGAAGAACAAGGTAGTGAAGGTGACAACTGAGAGGGTGTCATTCCAGTTTTCCAATTACAGCATGCTTACACAGTGACCCCTAGTATTTAGGTACAGGATCAATAATATATCTCCAATAAAGAATTCTGTTGAAGAAGACAAGACCAGCCATGTCTGCATTAGGCATTATGATTATTCTACTGAACTATTTCCTATCTGCCTATTTGGACCCCATGAACAAAACATAATTTCACATAGGAAATGTGTTGTTTGCTTTTTTGAACCCTTACTGTAAATTTTCAGAAGAGAAATTATATAAATAATTAATGCTTTTAGAAGTCTCTGACTTCTGAAATAGCTAACCTTCAATCCATTTCCTGGAGCTGAAGTATCTAGTTTGATTTATGATTACTGCTGATCTTATAAACAGCCAAATTGGGGTTGGGGAGTTAGGCGGGAGAAGAAAAGGGAGTTACAAGGAATTGGAGAAAGTGAGGAGGTAGACCTTACAGATTTCTTTTAATATTTCTTTAAATTATTTTCATGGGGTAGAGGGATTAGTTTTATTCTCCATAGCACCAAATGCTAGAACGAAGATCGATGAGAAAAAATTAAAATTTCAGTTTTACAATTTGGTAGGACTTCCTAAGAATTTGAGCTAACCAAAAATAGAGTGGGGTGCTTTGTGAGATAGTGAAGTATTTAAGAAGAGGTTGTATAACAACATGTCCAAGATGTTATATGTTTGGACCAGATGACCTCTTCAGCTCACTTCCAAAGTAAGGTTCTATAATTCAGTACCACACCCTATATTGCTCTTGCATATACATCTATAGGATAATGACATAATTTGTTTGTTGATTTCACAGGGAACCAAACAAGACCCATGTTGTCAGTTTCTTTCAGACTGACCTCAGTGGCTACCTTCCCCAGAATGTGGTAAACTCCTTTTTCCCTCACAGTATGGCTGAATTTTACAATAATCTTCAAAAAGCAGTGAACAGTGAACTTCAAGAATGACATTCTTCCCCATGGAAAAACATCCTGTTTAATCGGTTCAGAAACAGGAGTTGCTGAGACACAAGTGATATGGTGGACAGCAGAACTCTAATTGGGGTTTGCATTCTAAAAACAAACAAATAAGCAAAATAAAACAAGAGGAAGAAGACAAAGACACCAGCCACTGACATAGTTCCTTTCCTCCTCCACCTTCTCCATGGCTTTTACTGAAAAAATAAAAAATAAAAAAAAGAAGAGGAAAAGAAAAGGAACCAGATTTTGTAAAGTCATTTAATGGAGAAGATATCTTATCTTTGGCTTTACTGGCATTTAGTTAGGGATGATTCCTGCATAGTCTTATGCAAGTAGTTTTGGATTTTGAATTAGAGGACATGGGTTCAAACCCTGTTTTTGCCACTTACTATCTGTGTGATATTTTACATCACTTAACCCCTCTGGGTATTAGTTTCCTCATCTATAAAATAAGGCAAATGGGCTAGATGATATTTAAGATCTCTTTCAGTTCTAAATGAGTGATCCTAAGGGTCCAGTGTAGCAGAATTTCACACTTCAGTGATAATTGTTTTAATCAGATTATTTTCATATGTACTGAAGAAATAGAAATTTTGACTAAGATAGACAAGTTATTTTGGAATATAAGGCACAATGCAGTAAGACAGACCCTACTTTGGTATACAAGGGGGAACCAAGCATAAAATCTACTTGATTGTCAGATTTACTGGGATCCTGCTGTTAGAAAGAGATCCTTAGATTTTTGTGTGCAGTACTTATATTACTAGCCCTTTCCTCCTTGTATTTTAGTAGTTGGTTCTTCCTCCCATTTGTACTTAGCCTATATCTGTCCTTTATTGAACCTTAAGAGGCCTCCATGATATCCTTGAAAGAGCACTGAATCTAGTCATCTCTGAGGCCATAGCTTCGCTACCTCTCTGAGAGTCCATTTTCTCATTTGGACAAATAGGAATAATAATACCTGGTTCAATTTAAAGATTCAATGAGACTGTATTTGCAAAGCACTTTACAACCTTGAGGCTCTCTACATATAAGATAGTATTTTATTGTCTTATTTTTTTTGTCCACATCTCCAGTGTGGCAAGATCTAGTACAACCCTCCCTTGAGCATGAGTCTTCTTGGCAACTAATGGTCAGTCATTCCCTTCTTGAACCACCTTTGGGGCAGGTAACTCATTACCATCGGAAGCCCTTTCTATTTCTGAGTAGCTCTAATGGTGAAGAAGTTTGGTGGATTGGTTTTTGTTTGTTTATTTGTTTACTCTGTGCTGAATTTTGACTTTCAGCAACTTTGGAATTTTCTTCTGATCTTCCAAGGAAACAGTTCTATCCTATGTCTCACATTTTTTGTCATCTACACACTTTATTAGTTCACTCATTTTTTTTGTCCATTGACAACTTCTGTAGAAAGTTACTTATTTTTAATTTATTTTTATAATAATTTTATTATAATAAATTATATTATAATATAATTATATTTAATTATAATTAATTTAATTAACATGTTATTATCCATTATTTGAGTCTAACCCTTGGCCTAATTGTGCAACCCCTGAAGAGTTGTGTGATCTAGGTCATATTTATAAGATGTTTCTGCTAAAATACAGTCTCAGCTGAACTTGAAAATTGATTACAAAGTGTTATCTTATTCATACGAATACCTCGTCCGTAAAATTGAATCCTGCTTCATAGACTATGAGACTATGACTAAATAGCCATTTTATATGAGCATATTGCTGAAAATGGAGAAGAGAGATTTAAGGGTGGTAGAGTATGATAGCCATCTTCACTTATTTCAAGTTGTGGCACATGGAGGAGGGTTTAGGCTCATTCAGCATCCACCAGAAAACAGAAGTAATTGTCCCAATAGATAGAAGTCACAAAAAGGCAAAACTTAACAATTAGAGCTGCCCAAAGATGGCATAGGATGCTTCAAGCACAAGCCAGATGTCCACTTGGAGTATGTTGGAGGGAGAATTCTTGTTCAGGTTTGGAGTGGACTAGGTATGACCCCTGAGGAACCTTTCAAACAAGAGTCTGTGGTATAAAATTTAGGTTAAAAAGGAATAAAGAATGGACTTGTGATTTCATTGATATGGGGAACTTCTCAGTGAGGAAATAACCCTTACCAATGAAATTCACTAATTCTTGGCAACTTATAGTCTCAAGAGAGTTGCCTAGTGCACTGAGAGGTTAAGTGAATTGTCCAGGGTTACAGTCAGTATATGCCACAGGCAGAACTTGAACCCAGGTCTTGCTGGCTTTAATGCCAGCTCTCTGTAAATTATGCCACACTGACTCTTTGGCTGAGTAACAAAGCAATATTCCAAATCATGATATGCCTATTATCTAGAGGAGTGGGTATGTAAGGCAGGGAGGGTTTAAAGTAACTGGTGTGTTTCCTAACTGGTTGGCCTTATCAGGAAAGAAAAAGTTTAAGAGTATTATTAGCCTTGCTGAGGGGGACAGGCTGGAAAAATCACATGGACTGAAGAAACTTGGTCTGACTCAACGTGCGTCTGTACCATAGCTCAAGTCTTTCACTTTTGTTCTAATGAGCTGAGAGTTGAATGATCATCTTCCTTTTCCCATGTCTTCACTTGACAGTGATAGTTGCTTAATTTAAGCATTTCCAGGGACAAGAGTATGGGTAACTGTGGAAGCTGATGTTTGCCCCATTAAAATTTTGCTTTTATTCCTGATGACTCTGTATTTTTTCTTTCATTAGCATTGTAGTCAATCATGGAGGAATCACTGAAACACAAATCCCTGGGGCACTCCACTGGAGACTTCTCTCCAGGCTGACATGAAATCATGAATCTTTGCATTTGAATTCCCATTTGGAACTCATCTAAGACTGTTCTATCACTTAACTGACCTTTCTTCATTCAATCCACAAGGAAAGCATGAGAAATAGGATCAGATGTTGGACAGGAATGGAAACGAGAGCTTCCTGTCTATCAATTTAGCAAAGTCATGAATGACAGGCTCAGAGATTGTTTAGTAACCCTGTTTGTGGTAAACCAAATTTAATAGCCTTGTCGAAAAAGGAAAGAAAGCTTGTCTGACATGACCAGTCCTTGGTGAAGCTGTGCTGGATCCTTGTGAGTTTTAAAAATATGTTCAAGAATTCTCTTGGGGATTGAAGTCAAGTTCATTGGCATATGATCTCTACGTTTTATTTTGTGACATTCGCCTTTCTTTTATCCCGAAGTACTGCTCTTATTCTCCATGATCATTCGAAGATCAGCTGACTAATTCTATCTGCAAGTTCTTTCAGGAAGCTGACTTTTTACATTTAACACCTGCAACAGTCCTGGGCAGCACATAGCATAAGGGTTTATTCACAGTTGAAGAAAGATCCACTTTTCAGAGGTCGCTGAGCTAGTAGGGCGAAGTGTGTGATCTCTCAGGTCACTGTCTTTTATGTTATATCACACCTCCCCCTCCCTAACTCATCAGCATAATAATAGTAGTAGTAGTAGTAACAGTGGCAGTAGTAGTAGTTAGCACTTATATAGCATTCTAAGAATTGCAAAGCATTTTACATATATTATATTATTTGATCCTCACCAGAATCCTGAGGGTTAGATTCTATTATTTTCCCTCTTTTGTAGTTGAGGAAACTGAGGCAGGCAGAGGTTAAGAGATTTGCCAGGGTCACACAGCTAGTAAGTGTCTGAGGCAGGATTTGAACTTGGATCTTCATGACTGAACTTAGCACCCTATCCACTGCCACCTAACTACCTAAGTCAGCTGTCAAGATTGGGATAGAAACCCAGCTTTCCAGGGCAGGTAAGTTTGATGGTATAGGAATTGCCATAAACTACTTTGAGAGCACTAAATACAGGTACTATACAAATACAATATATTCTAGCACACAGACACACATACATATATGTGTGTATATATATACACATATAATACAAACACGTAGTTATGTAGATCCGCACCCACGCATATGTGTGTGTTAGCCCCTTCTTCCCTCTTTCCCCCAGTGATTCCTTTCAGATACATAAAGTCTTAAATCATATGGGTCAGGTGCATCTCTATACAAAAACCTTACATCCAACAATCCCCATTTCCTCTTTTCACATATTCTCATCACATAAAAATCCCCTGATTTGCTTAGGAAATCAACCCATTGGTACCAATTTTGTCTTCCAAAGTTGTACAACTGCTACTTTCCCCTCCCAACCCTAAGCTTCCCATTGCTCTCCCTGGCCCAATTAAAACAATTTTAAAATCAGAAAATGGCAGCAGCTAGGTTGCAAAGTGAGTACAGCATCGGCTCTGGAGTCAGGCCTCAGACACTTGACACACTTACTAGCTGTGTGACCTTGGGTAAGTCACTTAACCACAATTGCCCTGCCCCCCCCCAAAATAAATAAATAAAATCAGAAAATGGCTTTCGAGGAGAATTAAATTCATCTATCTTTATTATACCATTGTATCACCAATATGATCTCTATTTGACCTCTATATATGTATATTCTTTTTACAAAGTCTACACAGTTTATACGATCAGCCGTTGCAGAATTTTGAGACTCTGGAGGCAGTTATGAATCTTCCTTTTCTGGACAACCTGCTGTTGGATGGTATCCCAGAAAGTTGATGATAACCAGCAATTGCCAGAGTGAAGCATCTGGACTTTCCCAACATCTGCACAGTGGGAGAAGAGGTCCTGAGAGAACAATTTGAGGGAGGGAGACATTTGTTGCTTCTGGGCTGCAACTGTCAGTCCTTCCCCTGAGACTGTTCAGAAGATTTGGCCAGGGAGGGATGAAGTCCTTTTCTCCTGATGACAGCTGTGATGGGCCCATCAGGTAAAGACTTGATAACATTCCAGGCTTCAAAACGAGTAAGTCCCTGCATTGCGGTGGTGTTGAGCTGCAATATTTCATCTCCCGGCTGGACTGCATCACTTTGTTCTGAAGCTACCCCTGAGAATAAGGAAGAAGAGTTAATGGGGAGAAGTTATTCTGATATTTTGCTTGGAGAGAAAACCAACCAAGAGAATGAATACATGTCTTAAAGATGCCAGGGAATGTCTAAAGAAATCAGACAGCAGACCTACTAGAAATTTCCCATTAAACTAAATGCATGCTAAGACAACCCAAAGATTATCAGGATTATTCAGAAATTGGACTAACACATTCCCTAGTGTTTTTGCCAGGTGGGAAAATGCTCTGCTGGACTGAGAGCTCCTGGAGACCAGAGACTGTCTTTTGCCTTTCTTTGAATCCCCAGGGCTTAGCATAGTGCCTGGCACATAGTGTTCTTGTTGTTCAGTCGTGTCTGACTCTTCGACTTTTCTTGTCAAAGATACCAAAGTGGTTTGCCATTTCCTTCTCCAGCTCATTTTACAGATAAGGAAGCTGAGGCAAACTGGATGAAGTGACTCGCCCAGGGTCACATAGCTAGTAAGTGTCTGAGGCCAGATTTGAACGCAGAAGGATGAGTCTTTCTGACTCCAGGCCCAGAACTCTATCCACTATGCCATCTAGTTTCCCCTGGCATGTAGTAGGCACATAATAGACGTTTCTCGACTGATTGACTGACAAAAAAAAATGCAATTTTTCAAACTTCTGAAGCCTCCTGGCCAGAGGGTATGTTTCGGAGGCAGGATGGGTTTTTAGGTACTCCCAGGCTCCCAGTGGGGTCAGGGGAACTGGGTACCCTGAAGTGGATTAAAAATCCTGAAAATTGTAAAGAGAACATGATATCCTTTCAGACTCTAACAGTAACACCTTCTGCTTACAGAAGCACTCTCATGCTACTTAGCATATTCCAGGTCCCTCTGAGGCCTAGGGACAAAGAGACATGGAGGAGGGGCTTCATACAAAGTCACACAGGTGACTGTATTCATACAAACATTCTCACCTATATCTCCCAGACCCATATTCATGGATACCATATGGTGCAGTGAAAAGAGCATTGGATCAGAAGTCAGGAGATCTAAATTCAAATCCCAGTCCTTCCATTTACTAGATGTGGGAGAGACCTTGGAAAAGTCAATTCCACCTCTGCCTCAGCTTCCTCATCTGTCAAATAAGGTAGCGAGGCAAGATGATTTCTAAGCTCCCTTCCATATCAAATATTCTATGACTGCTCCTCAAAATCAGTACATCAATCATAATTTATTAAGTGCTTACTCTGTGTCCAACAAGGTGCTAAGTGCCAGGGATACAAAGAAAGACAAGTCATGGTATCTGTTCTCCAGGAGCTTACATTCTAATAGGGGAGACAACATGCAAATAAGTATGTACATATACATACATTTGGTATAAATGGAATGTAATCTCAGAGGAAGGAAAAGAGAGACTGTGAAAGCTGCCGCCCCACCCCCCTCCCCCCACCCCCACCCCTCCACACAAATAGGTGGGATTTGAGCCCGGTCTGAGCTAGCACTCAGAAGTGAGTAGGAAGAACATTCCAGACTTGGGGAACAGTGAGTAAAAGGTACAGAATCTGATGATGGAGGACCAGGCAGGAGGAGCTGCAAGTAGACCAGTGTAACCAAATCATGGAGTGATTTTTAAGAAGACTAGAAAGATGGGAAGGGGCCAGCTTGTCCAGAGTTTTAGGTACCAAACAGAGGAGTCCCTTAGATCAATTTACATAGGCCTGTAGGCCATGGGAATTTATTTTGTATGGAAGTAACATGGTTAGATAAGTCTTACATATTTGCCTGAGACACAGAATAGAGAAGTGGCTTGCTCTGGTTGAGATAACTAAAAAGTATAAAAGGTGAGATTTGAACCTAGATCTTTCAGATTTGAGGTCCAGCATTCTATCCACTATGCCGTGCTACTTCTCAGATGTAGTGTAGTACATGTGAAATATTTGTGGCCTGAAAAATATTAAATGGTTTCAGAGAGTTTTTTCACATGCCCCCAAGGAGAAAGATTGATACCCTATTAGTTCCATACCTTTGAAAATTCTGTTAACTGATATAGGCTTATCTCCATGAATTGAGCCTTTTCCTCCTTCCAGACTGAATCCTAAACCAGCAGATGTCTTTTCAAGAGTTACAGTACAGATGGTAACTTCAGTTGCTAAGGAAAAACAGAAGGTCATGTAAGGGAAATTTACTCTTCTTCCAGGCCCATTTATTGAGACATCATTGGCAAAGAACCAACCAGCTGTTGTGCACATTTACTGACCATCATCTTCCCTTCACTGAGTCTGCCACCATTTTGACAAAAGTAGCCCCACTTACAATGGCACTAACTTCCTCAATGTGAGGCTAGGGGTTGGGTGTGGACTGCCTGGGATGAAGACAACCTCTGAGAATACTTCCGCCCCCTCTTCCCAGGCTCAAAAGGCTGGGACTTCAGCCAGAGGGCTCTTTGCCCTTGGCTCACAGACTCTGATGGACAGCCTAAGCATTTCTTGGATCTCCACTTGAAGAGGAATCCTGTCTTCTCTGATATTCAAGAACTACTTATTAGCCTCATAATTTGTTCCACTCAGTACTAGCCGTGCTAACCTCACCCTGCCCAAGCTCCTGCACCTATCCTGACCTCTAGTCTCTTAGAGAGGCAATGTAATCTAATAGCAGGAGTATGGGATTTAGAATTAGGAGATGTGGGTCCATGTCCTACATCATTTATTTAATAGCTGGATGATAGGGCGAATCATTTAATTGTACTGAGCCTGTATTTTCTTTCTTTTGTTAAAAAAAAAAATGTTCTCTTGATGCCTTTTCTCTTTATATTTTGGTCACTTCAACACTGCTCCCTTCCCCCACATTGAATCCTCCCTTTTGACAGAGAAAAAAAACCAAGCAAACAAAAACATCCAATATGACTGCTTCTGAGAAGGTATGCAATATTCTGTCCAGTCCAGCAACTCTCCATTGTGAGGGAGACATTCTACTTCGTTATCTCTTCCCTGAGACCTTCCCTGGTCTTTTGTTACTCAGAGTTCAACCTAGTAAGCTTTTTATTGACATTGTTCTAGTCATTACATAGAGGTTCAAACTATTCTCTTGGTTTTGTTTATTTTAGTCTGCATCTGTTTTTATAAATCTACCCATTTTCTCTGAATTTCTCATACTCATCATTTCTTACTCCCAATAGTACTACATTATATTCCTATACCATAGTGTTTTTTTTTCAGTCATCCTTAATTGATGGGCATCTATTTTGTATCATTACAGCCACAAATAATCCTGCTGTGTATAATTTGACATATATTAGATCTTTGTGTCTATAACTTCTTTGGGCTATGTGCCAAGTACTGAGATCGCTGGGGTCAAAGGATATGGGATTGATCCTCCATTTTCTCATCTATAATTGGGGGTGATAATATTAGAACTATTTCCTTCACAGGGTTGTTGGAAGGCTAGTGCTCAGTAATACATAAAGAGCTAGATGATTAGTGGGAGAAGCAAGGGGCCAGGGGTGAGAGATCTGGATTCCATCTTCACTAGGCTTTATTAGATTGCTCATTTATGAAATAAGTGAGTCGGACCAGATAATCTCTAAGGTTCCTTTCAGCTCTAAGAATCTCCAAATCTATGATTAGCACAAAACCTAGGCCTTTGTTTGGCCCTTAATGGACACATTAAAATGTGTGCAATATATGTGTATATATGTAATATATACAATATTACATATGTATGTATAATATATTACATGTGTCACATGTGCAACATTACATGTGTATGTGATGTACACAATACCCTGTTGTATATAATTTGGCTGTTGTGTGCATAGATGTTAAAATAAATATGTATGTATAATGTAAAAGTCTCATATGGGAATTTTATTATAATTTTATGTGTGTTTACATGTTTATACACAAATATATGTGAAAATATGCATATAAATTAGGATTCTATACCTCTTATGTAGAATGAGAAATAGCTCTAATAGAGACCTGGCCTAGCATAATGCCTTTCCCCCAAAATGGAAAGCTCATGATCACCGCCCCGCAATCCAATCCCAGTCCAGTACCTTCAAACATATTTATTGCTTCAAGCTTACTTTTGATTTAAAGGACTGTCCTCAGGGGAGGTTAATGACACAGTTCCCAAAGGTACTTCTTCTCCAACGAATAATAAGCCAATCCTCCAAGATATTAGGACAGTGCTATTTCCTCATGTCTAGACTTATCCATTCTTGAAATGGAGATGTCTGAGAATGCTTTTAAAATTAGGGCATCTAATTTATAAAAACTTTTGAAGTCTGTCAAGCCTTTCTCCTGTCATTATTGAGGGTTGAGGAAGCCATTCCCTGATATAATGTTGTAGAGAGAACCTTGTTTAAAATACAAATTTAGTTTAACACTCAAGGGGTCTTGACTTCCTTCCAGTTTATGAGGGGCGCCATGGTGGAGCACCTATGTGGTAATGCCAAAATATCAGTTGGTCAGTCTGAGGATACCGTCTTGGGTTGTCACCTCAGATTCCTTCCCCATTACAGACCACTACATGTGATTGAATTTAGCCTGATTTATCTGCCAATATATTCCTATATTCCAAATACCTGGACTTCTTAATCACTCAGTCGACTAGGATTTATTAAGCACCTACTATGTGCCAGTTACTATGGTAAGCACTGGAAATACAAAGAAAGGTAAAAGATAGTCCCTTCTCACAAGAAGCTCACAGTCAAATGGGGGAGACAACATGTAAATGACTATGTACAAACGATATATACAGGATGAATTGGAGATAATCTCAGGAAGGAAATTCTTAGCATTTAGAGGGATAGAGAAAGATTTCTTGCACAAGGTGAGACTTTGGCTGACACTTGAAGGAAGACAGGGAAGCTAGGAGATGAAGATGAGAGAGAAAGTTCTACCTAGGTCTTGGAAACTAGGTTAGTAAAAACACTTGGAGTCAAGAGATAGAGTAGCATAGGTGAGGAACTGTAAGGAGAATAGTGTTATTGGATTGCAGAATATATGTTAGAGGGAAGTCTAAAAAGACTGGAAAAGGAGAAAAGGGCCATTTTATGGAGGGCTTTATAAGCCCCAGAAAATATTATATTCGATCCTGTAGGTAATAGGGAGCCACAAGAGTCTATTGAATAAGAGGAGTAAGGTGGAAAGAGGGTGTGTGACATGAGGGACTGTGCTTTAGGAAGATTATGTTGGTAGGTGAATGGAGGATGGGCTGGAGTGACAGAGAGACCAGACACAGCAAGCTATTGCAAGAGTCTAGGTATGAGGTGATGGGGGCCTGCACCAGGGTAGTGGCAGTGTCAGAGGTGAGAAGGGGATATATGTAAGAGATGTTATGGAGGTAGAAACTACAGGAGCTGGCAACTAATTGGATCTGGCAGAGGAGGGGTGAGAGAGAGTTGTGAACTGATGAGATCACCAAGTGAAATAATATAGATGAAGAAGAGAAAAGGGCCCAGGACAGAGAAATTGGGGAATATTCACAGTTAGCAATCAATCCACCAGGAAGCTTTATTGAGTACAGTGTCTGGCACTTTACACAAACAATACAAAGACCAAAGCCTCAAGGAATTTACATTCTAATTGGGTAAACAGCGTATGCGTGCCTGTCAGCTTTGCGTGTGTTTATATAATCTACTTAGTTACTTGTATAAATATACATATATGTTTACACATTCATCTATATATATACACATATATGTGCACACCTAGGTAGTACCTGCAAACACATGCAAAACAGATGCAATGCAACCTAGGGTGGAAGGGTGGGAAGTAGGAGGGCCCTAGCAGCTGAAGGGGAAGGGGGAACCAAGAAGGATCTCCTACGGAAAGGGCAGGCGCTTGAGTAGGGTCTTGAAGGGAACCAGGGTCTCCAAGAGATAGCAGAGAAGAGGGAGAACAGTTCAACCACTGAGGACAACAAGGGTAAAGGCACAGGCATGAGATAGATTGTCATGTGTGAGGAATGGCAAGATGGCCTACGTGGCTTTATTGAAGAAGATGCAGAAGGAAGAGTAATATGTACAAGAATGCTAGAAAAGTAAGAACGCTCTGGGTTGTGAAAAATTTTAAATGCCAAATATGACTTTCTATTGGATTCTAGAAGTAATAAGGAACCACCAGAGTTTGTTGAGCTGGAGAGTAGGGATATGTATGTGACATGGTCAGACCTGGAAGTTTAGTGACAGCATAGATTTGGTGGAGGAGAGATTGGAGGTGGGGAGAGGCTTGAGGCAGAGAGAACAACCAGGGAGCTATTTCAGGAGGCAACCTCTGTTTGCAGATGGTGACGATGGTTCACCAGTTATATAAGGTGTTCAAAGCATGTGCATATATTATCTCATTTGATCCTAATAACAGCTGTGTAAGGTAGGTCCTACTGTTGTTCCCACTTTATAGAACAGAGACTTGAGGGACTCCAAGGGGTTAAGTGATTTGCCCACAGTCACACAGCTAGCAAGTGCCCGAGGTGGTATTTGAACTCAGATCTTCTGAAAGAAAAAAAAAAGGAGCTGGATACTTTAAGATTTAATCTGCATTATTAATATTTTCTCCATCACTTTCTTGAGTCTAGACAACTAACAAAACTACAAACAAGCTCTGATCTGTAGCATTTGCCAGTTTGCAAGGTGCATAGGCACATGCTGAAAGTTTACCAATCTCCTCTCCCTGAAGTCAGTATGAGCTAGTTCCACCATACTCCCAAAGCAAATAGACCAGAAAAGAGGAGCTGCACTTGAGTGATATTAGAGACATAAGTCAATAAGCCTTTGTAACTGTTGGCTGATTGTGGGCTGTGAGGGAGAGGACAGAAACAAAAAGGAAGCATTAGTCTTGCACCCCAGTGACTCTGATTGAGGTTGTTGGTCCTGGTCAACAGAAATAGGGAGGTTAGGAAAAGTGGCCAATCGTTGTCAGGAATTTGTTGTTTTTTGGTTGGTTGGTTGGTTTTTTAAAGTCAGGGACATTGGGTCATAGAGAATAAGATCTGTTTTGAAAATGTTGAGTTGGAAATTTCACTGGGACATCCCAGTAGAGATAGAAATAAAAGACTATGGGAACTTAAGGTAGTGGTCAGGACTAGAGCTAGAAATGTAGGAGACATCCATATGCAGGTGGTAAGTGAAGCCATGTGATTATGGAAACCCTGTGGTACAGTGGAGAGAGAGAGACAACCAAAAAGACCTCGGTTCAGTTCTTTCTCTGACATATATTGGCATTGTGACTCTAGAAAAACTAATTATGCTACATCTTTCTTATTGTACTTTGTTATGGAAATGCTTGTTTTATTCCATAAATTAAAAATAAAACAAATAGAATTAATTAAATTCTCAGTTTCCTAGACAACTCTCCTAAAACTTGTATAGCCTTCCTAAAACACCTAGTGTTTTCAGGAGTGCTGGGAATGGAATAGAAGAAGCCCATGCAAATCTATTCTCCCTCTCTCAGCCTGTTTTATGCCAAAATTACTCCTTCAGCATCAAACACAGAGCAGATGCTGACTTGCCTTGTTAGAAGAAATTCTACACCCCTTCTTCCACCCCAGGTTGCCATACTAATGAAATCCTAACAAACTTAAAACCATAGGAGTGGATGAAAAGACAATGATATTCATGTTTAAGACAAAGCCCAACAAAACTACCTTTCTAAAGGGATGAGAAGAGGGGATCTTGACGTAAGTCCGCCTCAGTGACAGATTTTAGAGGGTCTTTGAACTTGGAGCGGGGGTGGAAAGAGAGAGAAATTACATCTTTGCTTCAATGTAATCAGTTTTGTTATCCTATGAATTTTATTTTACGCAGGAAAAAAATTATTCTAAGATTTCGATAATATTTTACCAACCTACCGAAGGAGATCCTGATGCACAAATATGTTTAGAATCTCTGAACTAGAAAAAATCAATTGTTCCTGACCTGACTTAGAATAAAATTGACTTCAGCATTCCCGCAGTCAGTGACATATGCAGCAAGAAATTCAATCAGTGAAGGACTTTACAGAGGAAATAGTTAAAGAAGCTATTCTTTTGTCCTAGCATTTTGTCATGTCATGATACAAATTCTATTTACATGTAAATTGAACAATCAGAGTCTGTTCATGTGTTAGGTCGAGTCCAAAAATTATCTCATTGACAGTTTTGATATTCCCTGAGCTAGATTCTATAAGGAGTCATATAACCTGTTTATCAGCATCTACTTTATTTCTCTGCCTCTAGAGGAGTAAGGCTGCCCCAGCTGAGGTCTACAAGCTTCTTAGTGAGTTGAGTTTCGTTTGCAACATTTTAAAAGGCACTTTTCTAAGGCTTCACACAATATGCCTGAACGCCAGCCAAATAGTACTTCTTAGGACATTAGCATGTTTTGTTCCAAATTTACTCCTGTCATTATCAAACATGGCAATGAGAAGGTTTTGTTTTTCATTTGGTTTTCCCTGGCCTTTCAGTTATTGTGCCAGCTGCCGCATGGGAGAGTAGGGCGAGGTGTATCCTTATAGCCTAAGAGGTGGAATTGCTTACAATTTAAAGCAGCCACTCTATTGTTGCATCACAACACCATTCTGCTACGTAGTGAACTCCCTGAAGCTCCACTTCTTGCCTTAACATATCATCCAGGTCCAAGTTTGAAATTTCCAAGAGGTCTTCCTAAAACTTAACTTGTCTAGGACTGAATTCCTCTTCTTCCCTCCAAAATAGCTGCTTCTCCTTTCCCTCCTTTTTTTCCCCACATGATCTAACTACCCTATTTATCTTGATACCATCATACTCTTCCTTATGTAAGCTTCCTCCCCTTCATTTCCCTGCCACATATATTCAATCACTCATTATATTCTGCTATTTTTTTTTCTTCTTGAGGACAATCATTTCTTCTCTAGACTTGGCTTTCCTTATCAGAGGAATGAGGGCATTGGACTAGGATCTAGTCACTTCATGATCTTTAATCTCTTTCAGCTTTAAAATTGTCTGAGTTTAACTTGGAATAAAATTCTCCATCTATGTTAACGAAAGGTCCCTTTTGTTTCTGGCATTCTGTGTGCTATCATTTTGTAATGTTGCCATAAAGTCTGGTTTCCTTCTAGGTGCTCCCACATGGGGATGAATAAGCTGGAT
>CM053624.1:90378865-90440278 GCA_028646595.1 Phalanger gymnotis
CATGAGCTATCACAAAGTCTTGAGCATGTGTTTAATAAATGCTTATTAAGTTAAAGTAGCCACGTTTTTCTTCTATTCCAGAGCAGGAGTGTATGTAGGGGACAGGGGATAGAGGGGTTTGAATAAAAAATAGCCAGAATGACTAGTGAATCCATAGTTAGTTATAGGCAAATAAACACACACCCCTCTTTTCCCTTCCCCACCCCCAAATGACACCAACATGGGTGTATATTCTTATCTGGCTCACTTCTGCTTGATGCATTCAAAGGTGGCAGGGAATAAGGAGATATCCATGATTAGTCAGAAAAGCTGGAGAAACTTCACTTGTGACTTGGTATGTCCCAGAGTCAGAATCAAAGAGACCCAGAGACCCTCTCTTAAGGGGGCATGGAACATGGCTTTATCTTTTCTTTGAAATCAATAAATTATCAACCTCTTTTAAAAGGTCTTTTCTGATTCCCCCAGTTGTTAATATCCCCATGGCTACCTCTGAAAATATTTTACATTTACTTTGTATATTTCCTATACCTGTGGATGGAGCTCTGGGTGTGTGGTCAGAAAGACCTGAGTTCAAACCTAAGTGTGTGACCCATTTAAATGCTACTTACCTCAGTTTCCTCAACTGTAAAATGGGGAAACAACCTACCTCCCAGGGTTATTGTGAGGGTCAAATGAGACATTTGTAAAAGCACTTAAAACAGTGACTACATTGTAGCCACTTAGTAAATGTTTATTGGTTAGTGGAAATAGACAAACTGCTTGCTTTATATCTCCTAGCACAATGCCTCAAACATGAGCTTAATAAATGTCTATTGAATTGATTAGTCAGATTTCCCCTCTTTCCCAGGACCTCTTCCTGTTGTACCAGTCTTCTTGGAATTTACTCCCCTTCACAATTCTCCTTTAAACATTTGTATTAGCCTACTTGCAATTCCCCAAACATACCACCCCAACTCTGTCCTCCATGCCTTGGTGCTAGCTTTTCTGGGCACCTAGAATGCTCTGCCTTCTCACCTTCACCTCCTCGTTTCCCTAGCTTTCTTCAAGACTCAGCTCAAGTCGCACTTGTCCCAATCCTTCCCTCCCCCAACTACTAGTGCCTTCCATTCTCAGATTACCTTTTATATTGCATCTATATCTTGTATGTTTCTATTTGTTTACATGGGTTTTTTTTCTCTCATTAGAATGTATCCTCTTTGGGAGCAAGTACTGTTTGAGCTTTTCTTTGTACCCATTACACTGAGTTCATTGCCCAGCACGGACTAAGGGTTTAATAAATGCTTCTTGATTGATGAATCCTAAGTGAACTGGCCTAGTGCAGGACAATACACAGTGAGGAAGAGTATACCTTGATAAGTTTTCAAAGGGCTTCCTAAGAGATAACCTCAGTTCTAGAATGTTCTTTCTAGTTCCTTGATTTCAGCCTTTCCAAGGGAAGGGAAGGGAATAAACACTTACATAGCACCTACTATGTGCTAGATACTGCGCTAAGTACTTTACAAATATCCATTTGATCTTCACAATAACCCTGCAAAGTAGGTGCTATTATTATCCCCATTTTACAGTTGAGGTAACTGAGTCAAACAGAGGTTAAATGACTTGACCAAGGTCACACGGGTAATAAATACCTGAGGCTGAATTTGAATATGTCTTCCTGACTCCAGGCCCAGCATTCTACCTACTGCAAACCTGGATCTCTCTTTTACCTGGTCAAAAATTCCTCCACTTGATTGTCAAGGTGATCTTTCTAAAGTACGTTTCTGACCATGCCACTCCCCTATTCAATAAATTCTGCATTCAATAGTTTCAGTTGTGTTTGACTGTCTGTCCCTGTTCAGAGTTTTCTTGGCAAGGATACTAGAGAAGTTTGCCATTTCCTTCTCTAGGTCATTTTACAGAGGAGGAACTGAGGCAAACAGGGTGAAGCGACTTGCCCAGGGTCACACAGCTAGTAAGTATGTGAGGCCAGATTTGAACTCAGCAAGAGGAGTCTTCCTGATTCCAGGGCCAAGCACTCTGGGCACTATGGTGCCACCTAGCTGCCTAATAAATTCTAGTGGCTCCCTATTGTCTCCATGATCAAATAGTATCTGGATACTTTCAAAACAAGACCTCTTTCCTATCTTTTATGACCTTCTTAAAATTTGCTCCCCTCTACCTTCTCTATAACCCAGTGACACTGACCTCCTTTCTCTTCCTCCCTTTCAGCATTCCATCTGCTTTTCACTAGCTGCACCCCCAACCCTAAAATGTTTTGTCTCTACCTCTGCTCCTCGTTCCTCTGGCTTTCTTCAAAACTAAGTTCAAATCCCATTTTCTATAAGAGGCCTTTCCTTTCCCCCTCCCCTTCCCCCACAATTAGTGCCTTCCCTATAAAATTACTTCCTATTTACACTATATGTATCTTGTAAGTACATAGTTGTATGTCTATTGTCTCCATTAAAATAGGAGCTTCAGAGCAGAAACTATCTTTGTCAGCCTAGAGCTTAGCACAGGACCTAGTACATAGTAAGTGCTTAATAATGAGTGTTGATTGACTTTTATTCCTGTATGCCTCCTACTATACTCAACTGCTTCCCAGAATATGAGTATCTCTCTGCTTCCAAGTTTCCTCCCTCCCCCCTCAACATAATATAGTTCAAATCATCTTTCACTGTTTGTTAACACTCTTGCCTGATAGTATCCTGAGACTGGCCTAGTCCCCTCAGATATACACATATTTACAAATATAATGGGGGTAAATATAAGCCCCATGAGCTACAGGGCTCTGGTATACTTCCAATGGATTATGTGCACTCCGGCTTGATACTGGGTACTTTAGGATAACAAAATAGCCCCTTTGGGGGCCTTTGGTCCAGTGGTGTACTGATAAATGTTTAACTGGCTGTCCCAAAAGATGCACACATAACACAATTTTAAACTTAATCTGCATTATGAATATTTTCTCTCCCTTTTTTTTTTTAGGAAAGATAGAAAAGCGATCTTGTTTGAAAGGCTTTAAAAATATTTTTTCTATCATTAAATTTGTGACCTTTGCAGATTTACAAGGTCTAAATGCTCATACTGAAAAGTTAACAGTCTACTCTCATGAGCAGGTCTGAGCTGGATGCAGCACACCCCTGCCCTAGTCCCATGAAGGCCCCACTGAGTACCCATGTCAAGGAGGACTGGACCATGAGCCTGGGAGAACCACCTATTCAGCTTGCTTTAGGGGCAAAAACAAATTCCTCTTCATCTCTCCAGAACAGGTGATATGAACTCCTCCTGGGACTACCAATAAAAAAGGCAGTGAGCACATGTATTGATTACATGAGCCCAAGCCAGGGCCTCAGGCTCCTGACTGCCTCTTTTCCTTGGAGGTTGGCAGCTCCTAGGTCTCTCAGAAGGAGCTGCCTGTTAGGAGAAGGTTCCTGCAACTACATTCTCCTTGAAGAAAATGACCACAAATGGATGATGAGTTCAAGTCCATGTCTGACTGGCCAAAAAATATAAACCTTAAAAACCTTAAGAAACTTGTGAAAACAAGGCAGATCTGAGGTAGTGAAATGCCTTTTTAACACTCCCACTAAGTGCACTGGATTTTAGTGTTTTAAGTGTCAGCTTCCAAGGAGAATAGAATTGAAGTCACAGGGTTGCTTCTTCATGTTTAAATCTGTCAGGGTACATATGTTTTAAGCATATCTTTTCTGTGGAGGAAATAAATAGCTGTCCTATACTGACACCGTGGATAGAGCATTGGACTTAGAGTCTGGAAGATCTGAATTTTTAATCCAGCCTCAAATACTAGTTGTGTAACCCTAAGCAAGTTGCTTAACCCCTATCTACCTCAGTTCTTCATCTATAAAATGGAGACACACTGGAGAAAATATGGCAAAACACTCCAGTATCTTTGTCAAGAAAACCCCATGGAGCAAGTCCATGGGGTCATGAAGAGTTGGACACAACCGAATGACTGAGCAACAAATACCAAAACTTCACTGTACATTGGTCACCTTTCTATTTCCTTTACGGGGAGACCTTAGATATGGGCCAAACCTAATCTTTAAGTCATTTTTTTCCATAGCTCTAGGGTGGAGACATAAAGAGCCAGAGAACATGAGAAAAAAGCTTGACCTTTCTCTTTAGAAGCCAGGCTCCCCCCAACATGAGCCCAGTCTGCATGAACCCAGAACTAGCATCCCATTAATAGGAGAGAGCAAGTACCACCCTCCCTCCTTCTACTTTGGCCCTGGAGAATCCATTGTTGCACAAACACCCACATCTATAACAAACATATAATATGGCTCCTGTCTAGGAGTCTATAGTGTTTGGTTGTTCTGCTTGACTAAAGAAAATAATAGGTTTTGCAGCGAGTTGGCTTTAGGTTTTAAAGCCTCCATGGCAGTGGGGAACTGTTTTATGGGAGATGCAGTAAATTGAAAGGCTACAAAAGGGGAAGAAACAAGGGTGGGGGAAGGAAATCTATTGGACTAGATGACCTCAAAGTCTTCTATCAGTTTTACCATTCTACATTTATTAAAGAAATAGGCAATGATTGTCTGGATACAAAAAGTGAGTCTGAACAAATATATTGCTAGGTATGAACAATTTCCGTTAAAAATATTTTCCATGGCTAGAGCATAACTTCTTTGGGGATAAATACATATTTGTGAGGCTGAAATATAACCCTGTTTTTAAAAAAAAGATTTATATTCAGAGTTCGATGAGTACAAATATCCATGGCTTGGCTATTTTTTAAAAGGATACAGTATACTAGGTATAGAAAAGAGACCAGAGTCCAATTCAGTGTCAATCTTACTAGGGACAAAGGTGATACAAGGCATCAGTTTCATAACTAAAGCCACGTTGGTCAAATCTGACATTAACATTCAGTGCCATTCATTACTAAAGATGTCAGCATCGTGTTGCTTTCATCATCCCATCTATTGCCTAAGCAACAGAGAAAGGAAATTCAAGATAATCTCCTTCTCTTAGCTAGAGGTTAGACTAAGTGGGGAGGAGGGAGGTGAGGTGTTGACTCTTAAAATGTTTGGGTATCATAAATACTGAAGCCAGAATGGGAGGAATCTTGCCTAATCTGAGCAGGCCACCAACAGGGCTGTGACATAGTCTGGATACACTTAGCAAAACTGGCAAGCTACTCCCAGAGGTCAGCTTAATCCAGGTGTATGGTCGTCTCTAGCTTCCTCTCAGTGTTTGATCTGCCTTAGCCAGATCCCTGCACCCAGCTGAGGATGGCTAAAGGAGGAAACCAGAAAAGTCAAAGAACTAATAAATAAATGGTGCTTCTGGATGTGCCCTCCACCCAAGCTATAGCTCAGTCATGGGGGAGGTATGACATTGGCCTAACTGGAAAAGAAACAGATTCTAATTTAGCCCGGCTCTAAGCAAATAGGCTGCTTGCAAAACTCCCTCTTAGAATCCCTAAGTTTCCCTCAAAAATTATATCAAACACTACCTTCTATTGGGACCTTTTCCTCATCCTCTTCCCAATTTCTAATACTTTTGTTCTTCAATCATTTCATTCACGTCTGATACTTCACAACCCAATTTTTGTGCATTTTTGGCAAAGATAATAGAGTGGTTTGCCATTTCCTTCTCCAGCTCATTTTACAGATGAGGAGACTGAGGCAAACAGGATTAAGTGATTTGCCCAGGGTCACACAGCTAGTAAGTGTCTGAGGCCAGATTTGAAATCAGGGCTTCCTGACTCCAGGCCTAACACTCTGTCCACTGCACCAACCGACTGCCTGCCTTCTAGTACTCCCCTTCCTCAAAAAAATCACCTTATATCTATTTTGTACATACCTAAGGATGTATAGTTTGTTTGTTTTTTTCCTCCCAATTAAATGTAAGCTCTTGGAGGGCAGGGTCTCTTTAATTTTTTCTTAGTATCCCCAATGCCTAGCACATAGAAGATACTTAATAAGTGTAGACTGATTATCGATTGTACTCATGAGAGGTATTTTTAGATGCATTGTCTCTATTTGGAAGGGAGCCACTGAATAATCGAAAGAACATGGACAGAAAAACAGAGCTGGGTCTTCATTCCAGCTCCATCACTTGCTAGTCATATAACAGGGCAAATCACTTCTCCAAACTTCCCTTTCCTTCTGTGTAAAAGGGAGATAACAATTCCTACCCTGCTTACCCCATAGAGTTACCTTGAGGACTAGATGAGATAATATAAATATGAAAATCCCTTTGTAAACTGTGAAAAGGCTTCTACACATGTTAAATGTTATTAGAGCATTAGAGCATGAGATGCCAATGAAAAGGTTTCCTTGAACACTCAATTGGTCCCAGCCCTTCCTAGCTGGGAACCCATCTTCATTTATCCCTGTCAGTTTAAATAAAAGAAAATAAAACAGATTGCAGGAGACAGGAGAGGAATCAATTAATGCAGATTACAGGAAACAAGAGGCAAACCAATTAAAATGATGGAATAGTTTGTGGGATGACACTATTCATGTGAAAGGACCACAATTGAAAATATCCTAGAGCACCTTCCATCAGGAAATGAGAAATTGTTTTCGAAAACAGGCTAAATTTTTCCACTTAAGTCATTTCCATTGCCTTTGCTTAAGGTAATTTGCTGGTTACTTTCACTAAATTAATGATTATTTTGGTATTTCCCTCACACACAGAAAAGGACCATTAGGTCACAGAAAAGACAGGTTAGATATAGAGTCTCATATTTTTCATTGAATTCTAGAATCAATCCATCAACAAGCATTCATTAAGGACCTACTATGTCCCAGACATTAAGTACCAGAGATACAAAGACAAAAGTGAAAATCTGTCCTCGAAGAGCTTATATTCTACCTAGGAAAACAAAACATACATATAAAAACATAGACACAATCTCCATAGATTTATCTTTTTTTATACTTTATTCTTTAAATCACTAAAGACTAAAGGCAGAGGACTAAGAAATGGTTAATGGCTACAGGGGCAGCAAAGTCCTGATACTTGTTAGCTATATGACCCTGGCTAAGGCATTTAATATCTCTATGTTTCAGACAATTCCCTCAGATTTGTCTTCTAAATCATAGTACTGGAAGGAGTTTACCCCATGCTGAAGAAACCATAGCTCTCTGCATGTTTTTGTCTGTTAGCAGCTTACTCAGCTTCATGACTGTCATGTAACTGTGGGTACACTTTGAGGGGCACTGCCCTTTTGGAGTGACCCACTAAAGTCTCCTTTTCCCACCCCACACTAGATTTCTATGTAAACTATTCCATAATTTTTTTTTCTAGGACCACATTAGTACAGAAGATTCTCACCATACTGCTTCCTCAAATGATAGCATTAGTTTCACAGTGTTAAAGATCTCTTGAAAATAATTCAACTACAGATGACTGAAGAGTTAAAATTGTTAGGGATAAAGGTTCACATTTATATAGTATTTAACAATTTGCAAAGTGTTTTTTTTTAATAAGGCAAGCAGATTAATTTGCATTATGTCTATTTCGCAGATGAGACAGTTGAGACTCAGAGAGGCTAGTAACCAGTCCCACAGTAAATGGAAGAATTAGGTCGTTTAACTCCTGCAGATGCATCAAATACCTATATCTACTTTAACATTTTAGGTAACACATAGTAATGGGAAGAAAAAAGACAATTCTGTAAATGCAAATATATGTAAGTCATGTAAAAAATGTTATGGACATTGTTACTCCTAATACAGGTCCCAGTTGTTACCAATTCTTCTTTTCCTTCCTGAATACAAATCCTCGTGGAATGAAAACATGACTTAAAAAAAAGGCAGCCAGGTAGTGCTGTGGGTAGGGCACTGAGCCTAAAGCCAGGAAGATTTGAGTTCAAATCTGTTTCAAGCTTTACTAGCTCTGTGACCCTGGCCAAGTTACTTAACCTTTATCTAACTCAGTTTCTACATTTACAAAATGGGGTTAATCATAGCATTAACCTCACAGGGTTGTATACTTAGAAAGGGTTTTTCAGACCTTAAAGTGCTATGTAAGTACTAGCTTACGATCATTGTTAGTATTTAAATATTTTGAATTAAATGCATTTCAATGCTTCTTTTTTCCCCTATGGAAAGTGGCTCTTTTTGTATGTTGCAAAAGGCAAGCAGCGAAGGAGAAGAATAAGGAACCCTGCAATTACATATGATTATGTATGCAAAAAAGTAAAATCTCCTTTCCATCTTTTGGGGTTTTTTGGTGGCATTTAAATAGAGCCCTAACTAAGGCCAGGCTGCCATGGCTTTGTTCCAGAGCAACAAATTGAGAGGGTACTGACATAGCGTTTGTAATCCTTCAGCAGCATGGAAACAAGGGAGCTTAGCACCTAGTTAGCAAGGTAAACTAAGAAGCTATGAAATGTCAGGTCTTTCTCCCCCGGTGACTCTCCCACCATCCCTCTCTCCTTACTGTCCTTTCCCCCCAACTACTTCCCAGCAGTAGTCTCTCGAGTCTTGGCATCTTTGTGCCACGGGGTAATATCCCATGCCCATCCCCCACTTTTCCAACTGAGTGTCAACTTCCTCCAACTTGGCCCTAGGCACAGTTTATGGTATTTGTGGAGGGCATGAAAATGCCTACTTAACGCTCCACAATTAAAACCACTGTAAAGCCTAAATTATCAAAGGGAATTGTATATAGATTTCCAATGGTCAAAGAAATTGTTAAGAATTTTGCTTGGAATCTCAGTGAAACTTGCTGACCTATGGTTTATAGACTCCACATTCTCTTTTTCTTTTTATGAAAATCAGTACAGTATTTACCCTTCCCCAATCCTATGGTATCCTTCCCAAATCACTGACAGTGTCTCAGTCATACTCTCTTACAGTTCTTTCAGTATTTGGATACGAGGATGTGTTAGAACCAGCTGGAACTGTCTTGCAGTAACCAATTGTTGAATTTTCAGTGTGAGCATTTACACCTTATAAATCTGCAAAGGCTCCAGATCAGGGCTTGATTTATTGTTTTGTTGATAGACTGGACTTGAGAAAGTTACAGAGACAAATATAGATTAAATTTTTAAGTGTGTCCAACAGTACTTTCCCCGCCCCCCTCGTTTTGGAGAATCAACTGTCAAACATTTACCGGCACACCTCTGCTTTGGGGATATAATTTGTGTAGCCTGATGATTTTATGCCAAGGGGCTATGTGAGGGTGTGGGAGAGAGATGGTCTCTTCCTGTCCCCCATTAAGGACAATTGCCGAGGCTGGAGGATTACACACAAGCTCTCTCTTTCCTTAAACTTTGACCCAAGCATGTGGCCATATTGGTTTAGATCTAGGACCACCTGGCCTCTATTGAGGGACAGGGTGGGAGGGATGCTAGGCTCCACTTCCTCACAGTCAATGACTGAATAACCCCACACATATAAAACCCTGGGGAAAAAATAAGTTTTAAAAAGTTAAACCAGTAATAATGTACCATTATGCACCAAAGTGTTGCATTATGCTGCACTTTATGGTTACATAGTATTTTAAAATGTATGATCATAGATTTTGAGCTGGAAGGGACTTTAGAAGCCTTAACTTTACACATGAGTAAACTGATGTCCCAACTGGTTAAATGACTTGCATGAGGTCACCCACGTAGTGATAGAAGCAGGATTTGAACCCAGGGCCTCTGACGCCAAAACCAGTGATCTTTCCCCAGACGGCAAGCTTTCTCTCTGCCATAGAAAGATGTTAAATGACTTGTCCAAGGCCACACAGGTTCTAACAGGAAGAGTAAGTTCTCAAAGCAATCCTCATTGCTGTAGCTTCTAATATTCACTCTACTATATTGTGTAACTTCTCCAAGGAAATGAAAATTTGACAGGGTTTGGTGTAAAACTACCTCCATGCATTTAAAAAATACAAGATATCTCAAAGCATACTTGTATGTAATTTTATGCAAAACTCGTTACACATTATTGGTAAATACCAATCACTGTTTACATCAAGTTGCTTAGTTATAAGCTTTGTTTAGTCATTTGCAATCATGTCCACTTCTTTATGACTTTGTGGGAGTTTTCTTGGCAAAGACACTGAAGTAATTTGCCATTTTCTTCTCCAGCTCATTTTACAGATGAAGAAACTGAGGCAAATAGGGTTAAGTGACTTGCCCAGGGTCGCCCAGCTTGTAAGTATCTGAGGCCAGATTTGAACTCAGGAAGAGGAGTCTGACTCCAGGCTCAGTGCTCTATGCCCTACAGTGCCACCTAGCTGCTCTCATGGGGAAGATGACACCTTGTAAACCACAAAGCATTATAGGCATGTAAACTGTTACCATTATCAGCTTTGTGCCTATATCCTCTGGCACTCTGATGTGACATTTGAAAATTTGCACACACTAAGAATCAGAGACCATTAACCTGATAGGTGATAAGCTTCTTGAGGGCAGAGACCCCTTACACTTCTTTGTATATCCCCTTCACCTGAGAGATAACTACAACTCACGCTTATGAATTATTTTAAACTTTTTTTTTGGAGACAATTGGGCTTAAGTGACTTGCCCAGGGTCACATAGCTAGTAAGTGTCTGAGGCTGGATTTGAACTCAGGTCCTCCTGACTCCGGGCCAGTGCTTTTGTTTTAAATTCTACAAGATGCTTTTCTCCCAACAACCCTGGGGGACAAGTGACAACAAGCTTAATTATCATCATTTTACAGATGATGTTTTCTGAGGCCTTAGGAGAGTGCCTATGGCCACACAGCTGGCATCAGCTGTGGGATTTGAACTCAGTTCTTCCTGACTCCAAGCCCAGCATTCTACGCATTCTGCCATGCTGCCTCAATGACAGGCGATAGAGATAATCAAGCATGGTTGCAGAAGATAGAAAGTTCCATTTAAAATATTGCATATGTAAAATATTGTATTGTGTATGAAACAAAAGTCAGAAATTTTGTGATTAGCTCCATACATAAGCCTTCCAAAGAGAAATATCAAATAGAGGCCAAAAATAATCAGCATAATTACCGGACTTTCAATGGCACAATGCCTGGTCATGTCTATAAAAGCTGTAGCTAAATGAGATGGAACTGAAAGATTAGATAACAGATGCTAGCTCAAATTTAGATAGATATCTACCCTGTGAGATGGTGGCACAGTGGATAGAATGTCAGGCCCAGAGTCAGGAAGACTCAACTTCTTTAGTTTAAATTTGGCCTCAGACACTTACCAGCTGTGCGACCTTGGGCAAGTCACTTAACCCTGCTTGCCTCAGTTTTCTCATTTGTAAAATGAGCTGGAGAAAGAAATGGCAAACCACTCCAGTATCTCTGCCAAGAAAACCCCAAGTGGGGTCACAGAGAGTTGTATATGACTGAACAACAATACTCTGTTAGGAAATAGGACAGGTATTTTTACCATATTTTACACATGGGGAAACAGAGGTTCACAGAGTTAAAGCAACTTTGCCATCATCACCCAAGTATGTAGCAGAGCTGAGACACCCAGACCCAGGTCTTCTCACTGCCAGTCTCGTTCTCCCCCTCCCCACCCAGAGCCCCCCAAATCATAAAAAACCAGATCATGAAGGGACTTTAGAACTCGTCTGGTTCAACTTCTGCATTTTATCTATGTGGAAACTAAGACTCAGACAGCTGAGGTAAGTTGTCCACACTAGGACTAGAACCCAAGTCCCTTCACTCCCGATGTAATATTTTCTACCACCCATGTTGACATAGGAGGAGAAAGAGAAAGAGACAGACAGACAGAGACACAGACAGAGACAGAGATGGAGAGACAGACAGACAGAAACAGAGAGACAAAGAGACAGACACAGACAAAGAGATAGAGACAGAGAGACAAACACACACAGAGAAAGAGGGAGAGACAGACAGACAGAGACAAAGGGACAGACAGAAAGACAACAAGATTGCTTGA
This sequence comes from Phalanger gymnotis, assembly GCA_028646595.1. Taxonomy (NCBI): domain Eukaryota; kingdom Metazoa; phylum Chordata; class Mammalia; order Diprotodontia; family Phalangeridae; genus Phalanger; species Phalanger gymnotis. Next base: position 90,390,716 of record CM053624.1, read on the forward strand.
TTCACAGCTGAGTAGGTGAGTCACCTACGTAAACTCTCTATGGGGCAAAGACCTAGCTGTTTCAGTCCTGAGAGGTCCTGCTATAAAGATGTCTATGGGAATCATTTGTATTGAATATTTTAGCACCAACCCAGTTTAGCCACAGTTGTATACGCCTGACCATATCACCACTCAGAGACAATCATAGGATTTCTGACACATGGAGGCTCTCGGGGGAGGAAAGTTGGGGGAGAAAAAGGTCTTGAGGCTAGTACAGGGGAAACCAATGTGCACAGCTACCGGCACTGGCCCAGCCACAGACACTAGGTGTCTCTCATGGTAGAAGTCTCCAGAAGGGGGCAGTTAACAGCTTTACAAATGATCTCATTTAATCCTCACAACAACCCTGGGAGGTAGTTACTCTTATTATTCCTCTTTTATAGTCAAAGACACTGAGTCAGATGGAGGTTAAGTTACTTGCCCAGGGTCAAGCAGCTGGTAAGTGTCTGAAGCTGAATTTGAACTCAGGTTTTCCTGACTCCAAATCTGGTGCTCTATCCACTGTACCACCCAGTTGCATCTGATACCTATTGCCTAGACCCTACAGTATAATTTAAACAATCCATCCACATCCAATACAGTTTCTCTGATGGCGTAGTAGAGGAACGCAGTCTCTGAGATATAGGTATAATAGTGATGGGACCCTTGGAAGGGTGACTTTTTTCGGGGAGGAGGTGGCTTAGAACTGGACTGCAGAGCACAGAGAATCACTGTGGGGTGACTGCCTCTCTTCGCCGTTGGCACCTTGGAGTAACAGCTCTAGTCACCCAGCCAATAGTTATGACTTTGTCACCATAGCAGAATAGAATCCATATTTAGACAAACACAAGGCAAAGTTACCAAAGTTATTTGAAGTGCAACTTACTTGTGGAGTTACTGCGTGTCCTCTGGCCAGTGGTTTTGGAATGCAGGAAACTGTTATTTTGGGCTTCCAGTTTACTGGGCTTTTCTCTAGAGGTAGCTGTTGAGGATTCCTACAAAATAACCCCAATATTATTGCAATCAGTCATTTAGAACAAGGTTCTTGTCCTAGTTAGCTTTGTCATAAAGTATGCAATTAGTCGTGACAGGGACCAGGTAAGAAGATGGATCCATCAAGAAATCAGTGTTGATTGTGACAATTCAAAGCTTGCGTCCTTTCTGAGAGGATGCAGTGTTTAGAGATGTCCTATTTCCTACCCTCCCCAGCCCCCTTTAGAATATAAGCTCTATGAAAGCAGAAATCCTACTGTTTTTCATTTTTGCATCTTCAGAGCCTAACACATGAGGCACCTTGCACTTAAGAAGTATTTGTGGAGTTGAGCTTAAAGAAGAAAACTAGCCAAACATACTTACTTTAAGAAAAGAGATGGGGCAGCTATATGGCACAGCAGATAGAGCATTGGCCCCTCAAGTCAGGAGGACCTGAGTTCAAATTCAGCCTCAGACTCTTACTAGCTATGTGACCCTGGACAAGTCACTTAACCCTGTTTGCCTAGAAAGAAACAGAAAAAAAAAAGAGCCCTAGACTACAGATCTTTAGAATCATGTAATTTTAAAGTCATATGCAGAGATCTTAAGTCAAGTTCCTTCTACAGGTGAGTCACTCAATCTGAAGATGTGAATTCAAATCCATTCACAAAACTACCTAATTGGTGTGTAAGTACGTAAGACACTGTGCTTGCACTATCGGTGAACGATGAGACCATGAAGAATCAAGTGAACCTCTCTACCTTGATGCTCTACTTTAGGTCATGGAATTACAGATTGAGAGCCAGGAGACATAATCTTAGAGGTCATCTTGTCCAACCCTCTCATTTTACATATAAGGAAACTGAGGACCAGAAACATTCAATGATTTAGTCAAGGTCACAGATATAGTAAATATCAGAGCATGGTTTTCAATAGAGTCCACCTGATTCCCTGAAACTTCAAACACTGCACTCTTTCCACTAAACCATGAGTTAGTTGGCATCAGCATCAAATGAAATAATCAGAGTGCTTTGATATAGCTTTATATCATTATGGATATATTCATACATATACGCATATATATGTATATAACAAATTATCCTTATTAGTATTATGGCTCTTAGCCATGTTGTTTCAGAAGAAGAAAAGTAAGCCAGCATTTGCGGAGCATTTTAAGGTTGCAAAAATATACACACACACATACCTATACATGTATATATGTATGTGTATACATGTATATACACGCACATATATACATACATATATAACGTGTATATATGTATATTGGTGTATGTGGGTGTGTATGTATATGCATATATACATTGCTATATACATATATACTATGCATATCTGTATATGTGTATGTTGTATACACATATGTACACACAGACACAGATACACACATATATACATATATATGTTTTTATTACATTTGATCCTTATAACAACCTTGTGAGGGCAGTGCTATTATCTCATTTTGGCAGATAAGGAAATTGAGTCTGACACAGGTTATGTAACTTGCCTAGGTCACACATCTAGTAAATGTCTTGGGCAGTATTTGAACTTGGGTCTTCCTGATTCCAAGTCCAGCACTCCGTCCAGCTAGCTGCCCCATATATCTCTACCTATACATCTATCTATATCCATATAGATAGATCTGTATCTATCGGTTGTTATTGCATTTGCAACTCACAACACTATGATGTAGGTGCTATTATCTTAAGTGTCCTTGCCCTTCTGTGAACTGGCAGTCCTTTCCATTGTTCCTGTAGCGAACCCTCCCCCACCCCCACTCCCACCACGAGAATTCTTCTAATTCCCTACCTGCAAAATAAAAAGGTTCAAGAGGGCATTTCCAGTTTGATCATTCTCTGAGTCTATGAATTGATTCAGAAATAGCCTAGTGCCTTCCATGTAGATTAGCATGCAAGCCAGTCTGGGGGACTGGAGAGGAACTGGGGAATCACTTTCCTTTTTGAGCACCAGGTGGCACTACCAAGTCAAACAAAATGATCTATTCATTCTAGTTCTGTGAATTTTTAAAAACAGAATCAGTTTTTAAAAGGCTTAGAGGATTATTTGACCAAAGGTGATTATTAGAACCATGTTCCATTAATTCATTACAGAGATTTCAAAGAGTCAGTCCACGGTCTTTGATTCCATTATTGAAATAGAATTATATCATCATAGCATGTTGGGCAGCTAGGTGGTACAGTGAATAGGGAGCTGAGACTGAAGTTAAAATAACTAGAATTCAAATCCTAGCCTCAGACACTTTCTAGCTGTGTGACTGTAAGCAAGTCACTTATCCCCGTTTGCCTCAGTTTCCTCATCTATAAAATGAGCTGGAGAAGAAAATGGCAAACTCCTCCAGTATCCATGCCAAGAAAACCCCAAATGGGATCATGGGGAGTCAGGTATGACTGAAACTACTCAAGAACAAGAATGACAACAACTAAATTCAAGGCACTGTGCCAGGGGCTGGTCATACAGGGGGAAAAATGAGGAAGAGCATCTGCCCTCAAGGAGCTTTTACTTTCTATTAGAGCCTTTAACGTAGATAACTACAGGTATTATTGTCCCTATTTTACAGATGTAGAAACTGAGACTATGGAGATACTGAGCTACCTGACCTTGGTTCACATTGCTAATAATTATCAGAAATGGAATTCAAATGGATGGCTTTCTGATTCCAAGTCCAAAATTCCGCTAGTCTCATTAGAACTCAGGTCTCCTTTCAACACCCAGTCATATACATAAACACTCCCTTGTTACACTTCTTCCAGCATAAGCAATAGTTTGTGGGGGTAAATAAGGAAGGAAACTGAATTTCAACTGCTGTTTGTGTCCTACCTACCAGGAGCAAGAGCAAAATAGGAGAATGAGGCTTACCAATTTGTTGAGCTAGTATTGCCTTTGCTTGCAAAATCTCCTTTAAAAATATTTTTCTTAATGATCATAAAGTTAGTTGAGTTAATTGAAAGATTTTTTTAGCTTTGTTCTGTGTTAATGGCAAGATTGTTATAAAGTGGAAATACCAATCAATCAGTAAACATTTATTAAACCCCTGCTGCATGTTAAGCAGTATACTAAACAAAAATATAGTAAAAGTCTGGAGGGGGAAAGGAAATTAATAGCATACCACAGACACTGAAGCAGTTACCATGCAATCTGTAAACAAAACTCCATTGTGAACAGGAAAGGGATTTCCTCATTGCAATTATCCATTGCATCTCTAGGTGTAGGCTATACCAAAACACATGATGAAAACATGTAGGGAGCCTGAGAACATGGGCTTATGGGCCTTTAAGCTAAAGAATCTTATCTTCTCCATATTGGAGACCCAGACTAAAATAGGACCAATAGATAATCAACCTGCATTTGCCTTCAGTAGACAGGAGTTGGGGATGATGTGATGCTAAGGTCATGGATATAAAGCCAGAAGGATTCTTTGGGGACATCTAAACCAACCTTCTCATTTTAAAGATGAGGAAACTGAGACCTATACAGGTTATAGGATCATAATTAGTACTGCTACCCTTTGGGGCATGAGAAGAGTCTATTGATGAAGAGGATATGACATAGGGGGCCACATAAAGAGCAGTCTAAGAGCAGTGGCCCTTGTACAAGTAAAGGCTGTGGACTGTCTTCCAAAGAGATCAACTTATGCATCCATGAGAGCTGGGGGTAGAGAGAAGGCAACCCCAAGAAAGTGGCTCTATGGGGCCAGGCAAGAGAATTGGAGGAAGTTGCCACTGCACAGTCTAGGGACCTTGGTAATGGAGCCCGAGAAGGGACAGGATTGCTTTCCAAATCACTAGGATTGGACACAAGTAGAGAGTAGGGCCCTACGTGACATAAGATGGTGGTCTCCATATGGCTGTCAGGATGGAAATTTCCTGTTCTGCACATGGAAGAAGGACACCCATCTGGATGTCAGTGACCTAGGACAAAACCCGATTAGTCTCCACAAAGCTGCCAGGATGGAAATGTCTTGCTTTGCACATAGAAGAAGGACACCCCTCTGGATGTCAGTGACCAAGGACAAAGCCTACATACAACTCTAAGAGAATATAGTATTGGGGGAATAGGGTGAGACAGAGTTTATAAAACTCTCACCCTGCAAGTCAAACTGAAAACTGACTGCAGGTACCCACTGGGTCAGAACTATCCTATAAGCCTCGAATTGTCAAGGACTAGTCAATACTGTTTGAATTCCCTGGATAATTTTACAACACTCCATTTTACCTGAGGAGATACAGCTATGGTGTAAATTATCTTACTACATAATTCCTATGGGAAAGAACGGTTACATTTTATCATTAACTGGAGCAGGAAACAAAATAAGTTCAAACCAAGTCTCTTGAAAGTTTTGTCTCAATATAACCCATGGAAGGTATTTTGACACCTCCATTTGGAACAAACAAAGAGGGTGTGGCCAGTTGCCCCAAAGAAACACTGGCCAAGATTAATAAGAGTTTATATTACAAAGTGCCTGAAAGCGTACAAACTGTCTTATGTACACAACCGAATTTGGTCCACAAGATATCCCATGCGGTATAGAGCGCAAATATCATCAGGATTATTTTATAGACGAGAAAACTGAAGCTCAGAAAGATCCAGGAACTTTCTCAGGAGCGCACCGCTGGCTGGTGGCAAAGCTGAGATATGAATCCAGGTATTCTGACAGCACATCTACTGTTCTTTCACCACATTACATTGTTTTTGTCACATAGGCCTTGGTATAAGCTATGAGAACAAGGGGTAATCTGCTTCTTCTTGATTATAACAAAAAACACTTATTTCTCATTAAAAGAAAATTTACCCTCAGCACAATTTGTTTTATGCATAAAGAGAAGTCACTCCATAATAGAAAGAACACTATATTAGGGGGAAACCTGTGTTCTAATTCCATTTCTTTTTAGCTGTGTGATTTGGGGCAAAGCATTTGGTCTTCTCTGGACTTCAGTTTCCTTCTCCAAATAAAAATGATCTTTAAGATTCTTCGAGCTCAGAATTCTGAATTTATTCTTCAAGTGAAAGTAAGTCCTATAGGTTTGAGCTAAATGATGAGCATGTCTACGTTGCTACAGGGACCTCTGCAATTCTTGAATTTATCATGTCAGGGAATGATTCAAAAGAACAAGCGCTAATGGAGCAAAATGTCTGTCCTTGGCTCAGAGTGATGCTTGGTCACATTCGTGGAAAATGTGCTCTGGTTGAAATAGTCATACATCAAAGAGTGAGTGCAGGATCCCAGCAAACACATCAACAGTTTTATGCTTTCCACAGACACAAAGGTCTTCTATTCCATCCTTCAGAGTTAACACTGGCTACATGAGCTGGGGTTTTGTCATTGCTAGTGGTAATGGATTGTGGCTGAGGTGGGAGGGAAAGGGAGTGCCTCCAAGCAAGATTTTCCCCTCAACTTCCCCTGAGACCAAGAAGTCTCAGGTTTAGGTAGTTGTCCTGTGGGTCTATTATTCCTCTGCTTACCTTGTTAGCAATCCCTAAATTGACCAAGCCCGTTGCTGATTGAATGAGAGATTTCGATTCCTGTCTGGAGAGCTCCTTAGGAGATTGTCCATTAAATGTCAACAGCTCATCTCCTGGTGCTAATCGGCCATCTCTAAGAGTGGGGAAAAAAGCACACCGTGATTCCCATTGGATCTACATAGTAGACACCAGAACTCAGATGGTGGGGATTCTTGATGGTTTATGTCATGTTAGACTTTTCTTGAAAATACATAGGTTTAAAAGAGAACAAAATCATAATTCTACAGTTGGAGGGGACTTCAGAGGTTTTCTAGTCTGACCCTTTCATTTTGTAGATAGGGAGCTGTTATACGACCTGCCCAAGGTCACAGACGTAAACATACAAGACAGGATTAGAACCAAGGACCTAGAACTTCAGAGCCAATTTTCTTCCCATTGAATCCTGTTGCTCCTTATTTTGAGATGTATTCATAGTATCAGAACTGGAAGGAATCACAAAAGTCACCTAGACCAACATCCTCCAAAAAAAAAAAAAAACTGAAGCTGAGCAAAGTTAAGTGATTTGCATCTGAGGCAGGATTTGAACCCATGTCCTCTGACTCCAATGCCTATATACTTGCTTCTATACCATACTACCTCTCTATGCAGATGCACAGACACTGATAAAGGAATAATAGGACTTTTAGACTTTCCAAGTTGAATTTAACTCAAAAAATTAGCCTTTAACTATTTCTTCTAGAATCATGGCACTGTCTATACCCTAGTCAAACTGGGTCATGGAACAATTATTCAACTATATTCATCAAAGCTCATTGATCAAGTTACTCTGTTTAAATTAGGCACATAGCAACCAATATTAATCACTGAGACAGCTGAATTAGCCACATTTCAGGCTAGTCAAAAATCAGATCATAGAATATTAGGTCTGGTAGGGACCCTAGAGTTAATACAGTCTAACCAAGGGTATACTAGTAAATGCTTGATGACCAGTTCTCCATGGGCGGGGGGCGGCAGGGAAGCATGCATTTTTAAAGTTTCATCTGCATTGCTAAATTTTTTCCATCACTTTCTTAGGTCTAGACAATCAACAAAACAATACATCAAAACTTGATTTGTAGCATTTGCAATATGCGGACAAGAAGGCAAAGTGATTGGAGGTAGGGCATGGGAAGACTGATTAGCAACAGATCTCAGATTAGGACCCAGATGTCTATGCCTATTCCAGCTTTATAACATACCATGCTATAAGTGGTATAGACATTAGGGACATTAACAGATAGCACACAAGGTCACCGTCCATTTCTTCTTCTTCTTTAAATCAAGTTAGTTTAAGCAAAACTCTAGTCCTGAGGTGGAGACACAAAGGGAGGGCCTCTCTTCATTCTTTCCATGATCCAATCCATTTTGTCCTAAAATCAGAGAACAGCCCAGCTCCCAATACAGATGCACACTGCTTTAAAGAAAAGCATTATATCCAAATGCCAAAATACACCAAAAGGAGAATTGAAGAATGATTATTCACTTTTATATGGGAAGGACTTATCCCATAGTTCCTTTCAAGTGTGAGCTCCCTGGAGAACACATAAGTATTTGTTTACAGAACTACTTGACAGCAGAGATCAAGGGGCAGAGAGACTTGAAGCTAAATTGCCAGGAACCCTGCCAAAGCTCTGTCCTGCTGCTTTCCCTTCCCACACTCTACATGGGCTGTTCCCTGATTTCAACCCTGCCCTCTCCTGGCTCTGCATATTCACCTAGGATTTCCCCGATGTCTAACGCAGACTCTTCTCCTCTGCATCTGCTAAAGTCCTCTTCTTTCCTTTTCTTTTAAATTCTAACTTTGCCACCAAATAGTTGTGTGGTCTTTGAAGATTAAATTGCCCTGTTAGGACCTCAGTTCCCCCTTGAAGTTTAAATATTCTGCCCCTCTCTATTGCTAAGACATACCTGCACAGGAAACCTGTTGTTGTGGTTGTTGTTCAGTCGTTTCAGTCATGTCTGACTCTTATGACCCCATTCCTGGATTTCTTGGCAAAGATGTTAGAAGTGGCTTACTATTTCCTTCTCTAGCTCATTTTAGACTTGAGGAAACTGAAACAAACAAGTTAAGTGACTTGCCCAGGATCACAGAACTTATAAGTGTCTGAGGCTGGATTTGAACTCAAGAAGGTGCATCTTCCTGACTCAAAGCCCAGAAGTCTATCCACTGCACCACCCAGCTGCCCTTACAGTAAACCCAGTCTATGGTAATTTCTCTGTTGGTCCTTTTATCTCCAATTGTCCACATGTTACAACAGCAGCAATCGTACTATTGATACAAGACCCAAAAGAAAATCTAGACTGATGGCTTTCCCTCCATTACTGTTCTGTGGGGCCGACCAAAAAACCCACATATTAAGAAACATACTAAGAAAAAAATTGGGGATGCTTTAGGACGAGGGAATAATGTTGGAAATAATACAAAGATGAATCGAGTCATCTGGGATCAGGAATTAGAGGATGGTAGAAAGAATATCAGACAAGCCTGCCTCTGATCTCTGCTCTGTTAGTTAAGCACCCCCTCTACTTCTCTCTACATGGATCTATGTGGTCCCTTCTGGCTTTAAATCTTCTGGCAAATTTCCAGGGCATTGCCTATCTGTCTATATGATTGCTCCAGAAACTGCATTTGGAATGGGTCACCCAACATTTTCTCAGAAAGCAAAGACTACATAGGATCATAGATTTAGAACTAAAAGGGTCCTTAAAAATCAAGTCCAATGAAATCATTTTGAAGATAAGGAAAATGAGGCACAAAATGCTTAAGGAACTTGCCTTGGGTCACACAGTTAAAGTGTCTGAAAGGGAGTTTGAACCCAGAACTTCCTGATTCCAAGTCAGGTATTGTATCTACATTTTATTTCTTTGTTATCCTCTCAAACCATAGCATGTTAATAAATGCTTGCTAAATGAATAAGTGAATTTCCCTTCCACAGTTGCCTCCTTGTCAACTACTGTTTTAGCTGGTATATGCTGATTTTTGCATCATCCTACTGTATATGCCTTTCTTGGGCAGCCAGGTGGTGCAGCAGATTGTACTAGGCTTGGAATCAAGAAGACTCCTCTTCTTCCTGAGTTCAAATGCAGCCTCAGGCACTTAGTAGCTGTGTGACCCTGGGTAAGTCACTTTAACCTTGTTTGCCTCAGTTCTTAATTTATAAAAATGAACTGGAGAAGGAAACGACAAACTGCTCCAGTATCTTTGCCAAGAAAACCCCAAATGGGGTCACGAAGAGTTGGTACATGACTAAAAAATGGCTGAACCATAGCTTTATATTACTTTATAGGAGGTGTAAGGATGCTTGGCTTATTGGGAACACTGGATTAGATGTCCCTTCAAAACAACAACAGAAAACACTACATAGTTTATGTATGTGAAAATACAAAGTACTATACAAAAGTAAGTTATTGCTTTTAATATTATTGTATAATACTGGTGTTTCTGTTTTAAATTAGATATAGGGGAATAGGAACCAGAACCCAATTGCAATCTATAATTAAGGTTGGAAGTGAGGCAGCCTGCCCCAGATGTGAAACAGCTTGTCCAAGAGAACCATGTTATATGTCCAAGTCTTAAAACAGCTTAAAGCATGATTCCTAGGGCAGGCAATGGGATTTGCTGAAGGTTTCTCCCCTTCTCATCTTGTGTCCAATCATACTCAGCCCCTCCAAAGCAGAAAGGCTGACAAGCTCTCTGGAAACCTTCCATACTTGTCTTTCCCATTAGAATATGAGTTCAAGAACAAGGTTCCTCTAATATGTTTGTAACTCCAGTGCTTAGCACACAGTAAGCACTTAATAAATGGTTTATCTATTTATTCTTGGGAACTAACTGGTTATTTAACTAGTTAAAAGTGAAAGATATTTCCAGGAGGGGAGAAGGTGAAAATGGGTTGATTGGGTCTGTTTAGGTGAAAAGCTGATGACATTAGGTGTCATCAGTGAAACTGAGGTACTGATCGCATAGCCTAGAGATATTCCTACAATGATCCATTCATTCATTCACTACATTATCTTCAGCCTTGATGTTCCCCAGGTCCATGCCAACTCAGTCAACCTGTCTCCTGGTCCATTCCAAGGCATTGCCTTTCTATCTGTCTATGTGATTGCTCCAGAAACTGCATGTGGAATTGGCCACCCAACATTTTCTCAGAGAGCAAGTATTTTGTGTATTCTTCTCTATTCTCAACAAGTTGCTCTATATCTTTCCAATTTTCAACCAACATTCCTTTCAGCCTCCTTGCTTTAACTGAAACCTGGTTTTTCCTGAAGTATACTCCATCATTACAAAAGTTATAATCCACTCTCTCTCACTTCCCTCATCCCCACCCCCAACTCTTAAGGCTTTAGAAGGAGGGAGTAGCATATTCCTTACCTGCCTCTACTGTTCTCAAATCAGGCTTCTAGTCAATCATCTGACAATCTTTCTTTCTCAGGTCTAAGATATTCATTGGCATCACTATCATCATACTGTGGCTACTGTCAATGCTTACTTCCAGAATTCCCTCTCACTTTTGTCTATGACTTTAGCAACTAGCTCATGGTCTTCTCTCTGTCCCAGTCGCAACCATCATCATCTATGGAAGTTTTAAGTCATGCTGGTTAATTGCCTAACACAAGAGTTTTAACCTGAGGTCCATGGAACCGCCAAGGGGTTGGTGGGTAGATTTCAGGAATTATATAAACTTGAATTGGAAAAAATTACATCTTTATTTTCACTATTCTTTAGTTTCCTCTGCAATCCTATGTGTTTTATTTTGTGCATCTAAATACATTTTTCTGAGAAAGCACCCATAGGCTTCACTAGACCAATTGCCAAAGGGATCCACATCATCAAAAAAGACTTTAAAAAATTTTTAAAGTGAATAACCCCTGCAATACTTCCTGAGCTCATGATTCCTTAATCTCCCAAATGCCAATAATCTCCCCACTTCAGTGATGGGCTTAGACTATGCCATCTAATGGAACTACACCATTCCCAAGTTCCTGAAATTCAAAATTCCACTCCCAGTTGTGACATCCTGCCCTTTTATCTCATTAAATCTTCCCTTCACCCTTATCAAAGCTTATTTCTGCGTCTCCACTGGCTATTCCCATCTGCCTACCACTTACCCGGTTCTCTCCAATTCTTAAAACAAACAAACCCCTTCATGTAACTGACCTTTCTAACCCACTCATCTGCCTTCCCAACTCTTTCTTCCTCTCCACTGTGAAGCTTATTTTAAAAGTTGTGTAATATAAACACTTTGGCTTCCTTGCCACCCATTCTCTCATCAACTCCTTGCAAATTTGACTTCCATTCTATGACTCTACTAAAATAGTTCTCAGAGGTCAAAAATGTCTTCATAATTGTCAAATTCAGTTGCTTCTTTTCAATCTTCATTCTCCTTGATCTCTTTGTAGCATTTTATACTGCTGATGACCAACTTCATCCTTTTAAACCATCTTTTCTCCCTTGCCTATTGAGATACAAATATTTTCTTATTTTTTTAAATTTCACATTTTAAGGCTCCTTCCCTGGCTTTTTATCTTCTTTTTGAATCTTTAAGGTGAGTATTCCCTAAGCCTCTGTCCCTGCCCCCCTTTCTTTACAAGCTTTCTCCCTCAGACGTGTTGCTTTGTTTATCACTGCTACACAGATAATTCTCAAACCCAGCCCTTACCTCTCTGCTGGGCTCCAAACCTGAATATCCAGCTGTCTCTAGAATACCTACACCTAGATATCCCACTACAGGAGTTCTTAGTCTTATTTATTTAACGTTATCACCTCCAAGATCAAACACAAAATCCTCTGTTTGGAATTTCAGAGACCTCCATAACCTAACTTCCCCCAACTTTCCCAATCATCTTACACCTTACTCCCAAACATGTACTCTTCAATGCAGCAACAGTGGCTTCCTAGCTGTTCCACAAAAAAATATATTCTACCTCTTGACTCTTGCACTTATTACCTCTCTTGGGCATTTGTATATTATTCTGTACTTAAATTATTTGTGTATATGTCATATTCCTTATTAGATTGCTAACTCCTTGAAAAGTATCTTAGCGTAGGGCAGGACAGTCCAACCTTAGGTTTTTATTGAAACCATGGACAACATATTTTGATTTGCCATTTTAGTGAGAGCTCTGCAGTAGCTGGGCTTTGTTTACTAAAGCTTTTATGTAAATTTCCATGCTTGTAGGCAGGCCGCATGGCCCACAGGCCTTTTTGGACAGCCCTGGTGTAGGGTGTCAGAAGATGTAACACTTGTTATCTCCCCTATTAAAATGTAAGCTCTTTGGGAGTAAGGATTATTTCCTACTTTATAATAGTAGTACCTACATAGCAGACCCTAAATACTTACAGACTGATTGATTACTAGAAGCAAGTCACTTAAGTCCTTAGGCTTTTCCATCTATAAAAGTGGGAATAATGATGCTTTCAAGGAATGACTTTATGAAACCTAAAGCAAAAGGACTGTGTTTTATCCAAACTCCATGCTTTCCCTCAACTTCTAGCACAGTGCTCTGTATCCAGTTGGTGCTTCATAATGGCTCAATAAACTAGGTGCTGTGTAATTTGAAGTACCTAAATCCTTCCTGAATGATAAAGAAGGTCTGGAAAGAGGTGAAATTACAGATCCAGATGAGGATTGTCTTCCATTAACTACAGTAGCTTAAAGGTTAAAAGTCAAAAAAGATGCTCTAAAGTTTTGATTAACCAGGTCATTATCACCAAGAGGTAGAGCTTTATAGTTACTTAAGTAAAAGAACAAAAATGAAGGGAATCTCTTATTTTAGTTTTTAAACTAAGTCACTGAGTTTAATTTCCATGTTTTGGAGATACTCAAAGTACTTTCAACCTGCATAGTGTCAACATTTTACTGGCACTGTTAGCAAGATGTTCCATCTGATTCATCTGAGTTTTGCTGCTTCCTTCCCTCATCTACCCTTTGGTTGAGGAGCTAACAGAATGTGAAATTAGGATGCTTATAGCGAGGGGGCTGGGAAAGTGTAGAAATCCAAAGGTCTGGTTAATCTACAAATCACATAATCAGTCCCTGGATAATTAAAACTTGGTTATAATACAGATAGATTCAAACCCTCAGGGATAGAATCACAAGTTTTTAGTTAGAAAGGACCTTAGAGATCATCTCTTCCAGTACCTTCATTGCATAACTAAGACTAAGGTTCATTAAATTGAAATGACCTGCTCAAGGTCACTCAACTAGTTAGCAACAATGTTAGAAGGCTTCTCAGATTTTTTAAAAGGAAAAATATTTTAAAGCTACACTACTGAGAAATTCTCCTCTATGGTTTTACTTAGTAGGTGGTTACGAGTTTCTCCAAGCTATTCATTTGAACTGTGGTACAGGGAGCATCATAAACATCGTCCATATGGCTCACTGACCATGGTCATGACAGTTGTGTTCAATATTTCAATACTGATTCATTTACATAGTGGTTAAAAGTGATGAGGCACCTTATTTATTGTTTGATCCTCACAATAACCTTATTAGAAAGTACAAGCATTATTGCTTCTCTTTTTCAGATGAGGAAATAAATTAAGATTAAATGAGTTCCCCCAAAAGTCACATAGCTAGTAAATGCTACTGCCTAGATTTGAACCCAGATATTTTATCTCCTTTCTAGTGCTCTTTCCACCATGTTATGTTAGATTTTTCTTCCAAAATTGTCTTCTACCATGGCTCCCAAACCAACTGGAAGGTCTTTGTGTTACAGTGAGCATGTATATAGCTCTTGAAGGTTTACAAAAGTGCCTTACATATACTATCTCATTTGAGCCTCCTCACAACAATCCTAGAAGTTTGGTGCTATTATCATTACCGTTTTACAGATGAGGAAATTGAGATTGAGAGGTCAAGTCACTTTCTGAGGGTTACACATTAAGTGTCTGTGGAAGCATTCCAGCTTCCTTCCTGACTACTAGTCCAATTCATCCACAGACAAGCCCCTTTTATTTCATTTACATTCATTTTGACGATGGTTCAAGTGTCTACCATGTACCAGACTCTGATAAGTGCTAAGGAACTAAGGATAAGAATGCCAAAGTCACTACCTTCATGGAGCTCATGATTTAATAGATGGAGTATGATAAACCTACAAATAGATATGATGCAAGGTAGAATTGATTAGGGCAAAAAAATCATCCAGACAAAGTCTACTGAGAAAATTTTAGAAGTAAAAGATCACTTTTAGTTGGAAGGGGTGGGAGAGAATTGAGGAAGGCTCCTTAGAAGAGTGGATGTCCATCAATTGGAGAATGGCTGAACAAGTTGTGCTATATGGTTGAGATGGAGTACTATGGCGCTGCAAGAAATGACAAGCAAGATGGTTTCAGAAAAACCTTGAAAGACTTATCTAAATTGATGCAAAGTAAAGGGAGCAGAACCAGTAGAACATTATATACAGTAACAACAATATTTTAATGATAATCAACTGTGAAAGATTTAATGGCCCTGATCAATACAATAATCCAGGGCAATTCCAAGGGATTTGGGATAAAAAAAAATACTATCTGCCTCCAGAGGGAGAACTGATAAACTCTGAGTTCAGATCGAAGAATACTTTTTTCTTGGTTTTTTGTTTGTTTGTTTTTGGCAACATGGCTAATGTGGAAGTATATTTTGTATGACTTCACATGTAAAATGGGTATCATATTGCTTGACTTCTCAATAGGTCAGGGAAAGGCTTTAGCGAGGATCTAGGGAATTTGGAACTCAAAATTGTTTTTTAAATGCTAATTTTTTTAAAGGCAAAGAAAAAAGTTGGTAAGAAGAGGGAGTGTGTTTCTGCCTTGAAGGATGAACTGTACAAAGTAGATGAAGACAAGATGACATCACCTAGTACTCTAGTTTAACTGTAGCTCACAGCCTTTTTTGGTGTTGCCTATTTGCTAGTCTCTTGGGGCAGCGAGGTGGCACAGTGGATAGAGCACCATTCAAATCTTGCCTCAGACATTTACTAGCTGTGTGATCCTGGGCAAGTCATTTAATCCTATTTGCCTCAGTTTCTTTATCTGTAAAAATGAGCTGGAGAAGGAAATGGAAAACCTCTTCAGTATCTTTGTCAAGAAAACCCCAAATGGGATCACAGTTAGTCATGACTGAACAATAACAATAGATTTGCTAGTCTTACTCTTGATGACTCCTTCTGACCTCCCAGATGCTGAATTCTGCCTTAGACTGCAATATCTGCCTGTCCCTTTTAACCTTAGCTATGTTCCTTACCAGAACTCACTCTCATATAGTACTATTCCGATTCTTCCAGCTTTGGAACTTCCCACTGAGAGGTTCCAATCATGGAGGCATAGCAGTTCACTTCATTCCCCTGGGACTTCTTACATGACCAATTTGGCTAAAATGAAGAGTATATTCTATGGACAGGAATAATTCAAGGCTCCACCTAGGTATCTGGACTGGCCCTTCTGGCTTCTTCTAATTAGCCTGTCATAAGGTGACAACTTGGGAACGATAATTCTACTGTCCGTATTCATAGTAGACATAGGGACTAAATGTATAATTTCATTAGAATAGGGAATTCCCAGGGGAAAAAATCCTTCCCCAGTACAGGTTGGCACTTTTCTTTGAAATTGGTCATTTTAATTTCCTAAACCTTTGAAAGGTTAAGTGTCTTGTCCAGGGTCACACAGCCAGGATATGTCAGAGTCAGGACTCGAATCCAGGTCTTCTTGGCTTCAAGACTTCCAATCATAGAGACATAGCAGTTCACTTCATTCATTTGGCTAAAATGAAGAGTGTATTCTATGGACAGGAATAATTCAAGGCTCCACCTAGGTATTTGGACTGGCCCTTCTGGCTTCTTCTAATTAGCCTGTCATAAGGTGACAACTTGGGAATGATAATTCTATTATCCCTGTTCATAATAGACATAGGGACTAAATGTATAATTTCATTAGAACAGGGAATTCCCAGGGGAAAAAAAATCCTTCCCCAGTACAGGTTGGCACTTTTCTTTGAAATTGGTCATTTTAGTTTCCTAAACCTTTGAAAGATTAAGTGTCTTGTCCAGGGTCACACAGCCAGGATATGTTAGAGTCAGGACTTGAACCCAGATTTTCCTGGCTTCAAGACTTCTTCTCACTGAGGCATAACAGTTCACATTTACATAGCAGTTTACGTAGACCATTTCACTTGACACTCATAACCCTGTGAGGTAGATACCTCAAGTATCATAGAAATTTTATAGATTAAGAAAGTTCAGAGAGGTTAATTAACTTATCCAGGATCACACAGCTTCTAAGATTTAGAGGTGGCAGCAGGGGAAGGACCCCATAGAAAGGGAGAGATGGACAAAATCATTGCTCTGGAGTACTGAGGAGGTGGGAAAAGGTGGGGTCCAGAGGTAGAGGAAGAGGAAGAGAGACTAGAAGAAGGGGTAAAAAATGTATCAGAACAATAATGAAGGGCTGTCTTGAGGAAAGGGGTACACGAGGCAGCTCATATGGAATGTGACCAACATTCTAATGAAAAGGAGAAAAAAATCATTTCATGAAAATGAGGATTAGGGAGGAAATGGGCCTCTCTGAAGAGAAATGGTGTGGAATAATTAGTATGATGGGATGTGCTAGAGAGGCAATCAGATACAAATTAAAGGACAGTGGAGGAACAGCAAGGGCCAGTTTGAAATTGGATCAAGCAGGGTAAAGCTGCAATGGTCCACATTTGCTCAATTTTGCCTTTTTTGTTTTTTCATTAACACTATCTGGCCTGGGAGAGGAGAGCAGACATTAGGCATAATACAGGACTGGGAATACATGTGGTAGGCTCAGGAAGACTTTAGAGGGATGTAGAAGCCCAAAGTAATAGAGAAAGAACTTCAAAGCTGTTGGCCTTGGCATATAGGAGAGCAAGAACCTGTATACAGCTGGAAATAAGAGCCAATGGAGAGATTTAGTGACTGAAGATGCATTTTTGGTTCAATAACAGGAAATGACACAGGGAAGGATGTTGTGGTCAGAGAAGGGATTAAAGAGCTCAGATTGGGATTGGTGCCTTGCGAGGATATAAAAAGGGCTATAACCAGGGCTTCTAGGCAGTGCAATGGATAGAGTGCCAGGCCTGGAGTCAGGAAGACTCATCTTTCTGAGTTCCAATCTGGCCTCAGACACTTACTGTGTGACCCTGGACAAGTCACTTTATCCTATTTACCTCAGTTTCCTCATCTGTAAAGTGAACTTGAGAAGGAAAGGGCAAGCCACTCTAGTATCTTTGCCAAGAAAACCCCAAATGGGGTCAGGAAGAATTGGACATGACTGAAAGGATGAAATAACAGCAAAAACCAAGGCTGACCTACTGTATCTTTGACCCAAGAATGATTCCCCCAGCCCTACCCTGGCCACACAAGTAGTTCTCTACTAAACTTCTAGTCTCATTGGCAGCATGACCACCTCTTCTCCTTTATCTATCCCAGGACACCCACCACCATCTCCATCCCATGATCCTGTCACGTCATTCAACCATGCACCCCAGCTATAGTTGTTCTGATGTCTGACAAGCCCATTCTCACCACATCTTGGGGTCAAGAGGAGCGGCTACTACTGCACCATGTCCTACTTGACCATTATTTTCCTCTCCACTTCCTCTTTTGGAGCCTGGGTATCATCAGGTGGGGGGGAGGGTGTGGGGACTAGAGCACTCTAGGTCCAGAGGATGGATCATCCCTTCCCACTGTGACCATATCCAATTTCAAGAAGCTCACAGGAAAGTTATTTGTATTTCAATGAAGGCCAAAATATGCCAATCAAGGTGAGGTCCTCAGGTCTTCCTGTATCCCCAGTGAGATCCTCCTATGCTCCCTCCCTTGTTAGCAGCTTCTTGAGAAGTGATCTGTTAATTGCCCACATTGGGCAATGTCCTGAAATCCCATGGGGCCTTGAGTCTCAATGACAGAGACTGAGAATCAAAAGGGAGATTTTACAGATAAAATAATTGAGGTACCAAGTGGTTAAATGACTTGTCCAGTAAGTGTCTGAGGCAAGATTTGAAGGCATACAGTCCTGACTAAGACTCAGGCCCATGGAATAGAAAGAAGGTCAGTTTCACTGAATCATAGAGTATGGGAAGAGGAATAATATATAATGAGGCTGGAAAGATAGTTTGGTGCCAGTATGTAGAGGAATTTAAAAGCCAAATAAAAGAGTTTATATTTCATCCTACAGGCAATAGAAAGCCACTGGAGTTAATTGAGTAGAAGAATGACTCATTCAAATGTGCACTTAAAGAAAATCCATTTGACAGCCACGTTGAAGATGGTCTAGAGTGGCCAGAGACTTAGAGGCAGGCAGAGCAATTAGGAGGCCAATGCAACAGGCCGGGTAGAGGTAAAGAGGGCCTGAACAGCTCTGTAGGAAGGGGTCAGACGGAGGTAGAAATTTGAAAAGATTGCAACTGATTGGATTGGATATGTGGAAAGACAACAAGTGAGAAAATTGGGATTAATGCTGGCAAAGGAAATAGGAAAATTTGGAAGAGGGTTGTTGGGTTTTTTTTGGGGGGGGGTGTTGATTTCTGCTCTAAACATGTTGAGGTTGAGAAGTCTCAGTTCAATTTGACTGTCCAGTTGGGAAGGTGGGGTGGACAGTTCGAAGGAGAAATTTGGGATAGATAAATAATATGCACTGAGATGATAATTAAACCCATGAGAATTGATAAAATCACCAAGAGGGTCAAGAGAGAAAAGAGGCTCCAGAACAGTACCTTGGGAAATACTAAGAGTACTGGAATGTAATATGGATCATGAGCCAGAAAAGGAATCTGATAGACAGTCAGACAAGGAGGAGAGCCAGGAGAGAGGATCCGGAGGAGCGTGATTAACAGTATCAAAGGCTAGAGAGGTTGGCAAGAAGATGACTGAGGAAATAGCATTAAATGATTACTAAACAATCCGTAGTCATTTTGAATGGGGCAGTTTCATTTAGCAAGGACCAGAATTTAAAAATATCTCAAGGGAACAAGCTGCATTAATTACAGAGATGTTATACATTTGTACATACTAGAGATAAGATCAGACTTTTTATTTAAAAGTAAAAATTATAATATCACTTGTAATTATTGGTATTTAAAAGATATTTATGCAGATAGGAAAAATTACAGTAAAATTTTAGATTTTACAGTTATAAAAAAAATTCTTGCCAATTGGCACACCTGGTTCTTCTATTAAGTGATAAGGTTTTCTTTGATGATGTTCCACAGTCCGTTTCTTCATGCTTCCTTCTCCCCTTCCTTACCCAATGACATCATGTTGTCTCCTCAAATACCCAGGTTTTTCCTCCTCGGAGACCTGACCTGGACCCAACCATTATAGTAACGTCCCACGTTCCACACTTTTCCTTCTTCCTTATTAAAGCTTACCTTTACCAGTTCCCCAAGGTGGCGAGCTCCCCAATCTCTGACAAAATTAATTAATTCTAAAGTGCTAATAGCTGATAACTTCTGAATGAGCTATGCATTTAAAGAGATGAACAAATGTACAACTGCATAGAAATCTCTATTTGTGTCGCTGAAGGAGATGCTAGAAAGGCAATTAGAACAGGGAATACAAAGAGAAAAAGAAGTGTTGAGGGGATTAGCATTTCCTAATAGCATTTAAGCAACTAAATACTTCTGATGTCTGTAAGTGGAAAAGAGTAAAAAAGATGATGCCCAGAAGCCTCAAAACATGAGAAAGAAGCAGTAGGGTCATAATCCAGAAGGGATTCTAGGTAAATGAAAACTGTTTTGCGATTCAAAAGGAAACACAGAGATAAGCAAAGGTTGTATTTGATAATAGTTGAGTTTAATGATAAAGGTACCCATCCATATCTATTTATTTACATCTCTTTAAATCTTGTTCTCTATTTTGTAGTGTCTTGTTTGCATGTATATTATATGTAAATCACTGTACAGATATTAAAGCACTACATACATTTCCATCATTGCAAAACAAAGGTAGTGATTGGGGGGGTTGTCAATTTTTATACTGTTATTTTCATAATAAATTATACAGTTTTAGAAAAAGTAATTGGCAAGATTGCTTTCTGTTTTTCCTCTCTCGTTTGTTCATACCCAGAAAGGAATAATTTCTAAGCCTACATAGCTTAGTCCCAAGTCACCTAAATTTCAGGCATAAAAAAAAGATGAAAGTCTAAGTTTATAGGGTTTATTCAGAACTAAGGACAGACAGTAAGGCCTTTGCCCTAGCTTAGGGATTAATGCTTGGATAGGAAATGTGCCCTGAGCTGGGAAATATTAAGGGTGGCACATTGTTGTTAGACTGTAAGGAGGAAGATAGGAGTAGAACAACATAGTGGTAGGACAACAATGAAGCAAGAGAAAAATCTGCTTCTAGAGGAGAAACAGCTCAATTGTGACTGTGGCTCAGATTCCAGCTTCAGGTCCATCTCACAGGGTTCCTGGGCAAAGGAGGGGAGAGGTCAAAGACCATGACCAAAAAGCCCCCAAAGGCAGCCTAGTCTAAGAATGGGGAGGAAAGGAGTCCTGGCCCCTAGTAAGCAGGTTCCCTCAGTGTCAAAAGCGGCATCTCTCTAACTAAGCTCCATCTTGCAATCTATTCTATCCCAAGAATAAAGACAATTTTGGGGAAAAAATCAACAGTTTGGGAAATGCCTTACTTCTATGTACCTACAATCAGCCTGTGAGAAGAGGTCCTTGAGGTGGGGTAACTAAGGAAAATAACCAGTGCCTTGATCCCTAGCAGAGGGCTGTGACTTCTTAGCGATAACTTCGCCTCTCCCATTTCAGGGATCTTTCCTTAGAGTTTTGTCCTGCTGGGCTCCCCCAACCTTCCCGCTGCTTAGTACATAGGACTATCAAGGCAAAAAGTGTGAAGGGCCATAGGAAATACTAGTTTGTCCCATGAGACAGTAGGGGCCCATTTCAGAGCCTTTAGTCTCTCCTCAGCTCAGGGCACAAGCTTCAGCTCAGGGAGATGCCTCTCCGGGCCTA
Source organism: Phalanger gymnotis (assembly GCA_028646595.1). Classification (NCBI taxonomy): domain Eukaryota; kingdom Metazoa; phylum Chordata; class Mammalia; order Diprotodontia; family Phalangeridae; genus Phalanger; species Phalanger gymnotis. The sequence continues at coordinate 90,412,207 of CM053624.1, forward strand.
AAGATTTTCCACTGCCTCTCAGTACATACAGCCTGCCCCAGGAGTAGGGTGGGGATAGTGGAGCATAATATTTCAGGGGAAATAAGCTGGGGAAGGGAAACAAAGTCACAGCCCTGACTAGAGAGTTATGCTTTCCTGGGGATTTGTTCTTTCTCTTGAAATTGTTCCTTCCCTAGCTTCACAAACTTCCCTAAGATTAGACTCCAGGGGTAGAGTTGGTGAGCAAGGGACCAGGATATATACCCCCTTTCTCTTCAGCTTATTGACTCTTGAGACCAGGGGCTGTTGCTCTGAAGGGACCACATTTCAACAATTTGACCAGAACTCTAGCTTGGGAGTCAGGAGACCAAGGTTCGAGTGTTTTTCTGCAACACTGATTCTAGGCCTCGTTTTCTGCCATTTCCACAAAACGAGGGGATTGGGAAAGGTAGTCTTTATGGTCCCCTCAAGATCACAAACGACGTTGGTTGTGATGAAGATTTTGCTTCTGATTCTACATCAATTCATCCTCAGTCTCAATGAGAGCTGAATAAACCTTCCCTGGACAAGTTAATTCTCCTCTCAGAGGTTTCAGTTTCCTCTTCTAAAATGAAAACCTTGGACTAGTTGATCCCTAAGGCCCCTTCTAGCTATAACATGATGCTTTGGGGGGTTTTGTGTATGTGTTTTGGGGGGTTGGTTTCATCCTCATCTCAGCCACCTCCCTGAAAAACATGTCTTTTGAAAGGATTAGCATTTCTCCTCCACCCTAGCCCCAGTAACCAGGCTTCTTGAACATCAAGTATGACGAAACAATAGCACCTTAGCACCTAGTTACCAAGTATAATTTGTTGAAATATAAAGCTCTCAGATGGCCTGCTTCTGAGGTGGGGGAGGGGGTCAGGGAGAGAAGAGCATAAGGATAAGTATCCTTCCTAGTAGCTGTCTGCCTGTGTCCCAAACTGCTTCTGCTCCACTGAGTGGAATAATAAAATTATTGGTGAGGTCACCACCAACTGTCTTTCATGCTGCCTACCCTAGTTTTAAAAATTCCTAGTCGTGGCTCTGATAGGGCTATCCTTCAAACCCCACATCTATAAAACGAGTACCAATATTATAGAATCTTAAACCATTTCTCCCTCGAGAGTCATACAATAAGCAACAACATGACCCACCCTTTTCTTCTCCACTCTCCCACCCCTCACAGTCAGGAAAAGAAAAACCTTTCCTCCATTTCCCTTTCATCATCTCCCCTCAAATAGGGCTGATGTACAATTCAGATCATCATTTGTTTACCTGAAGCTGCTAGTCTATACAGAAACAACAGAAAGGTGTAGTTTAAGAGACTGCATGGCCAATTTGTCCATTCCCAGTGTAGAAGGAAAGGAAAAGCACTCCAAGTTCCCTTCCTGAACCCTCCCCCATCCCTCCAACCACACATACATCCCAGCTTGCTCCCAATTCAAACTACATCTGCTGCAGACATTCCTTTGTGGCTTTAACTACAGCTCTGGGAGGTTTGGAGTCTCTCCTCTGGGAAAGAAAACGTTTGAAAGGCCCTTAGAGACCAGCTAGCCCAGCCCCACTGCTGGCTACTTTCAATTCTATTTCACAAAATTAAATCTTTGTGTGACCTACCCAGGACCTAACTCCATTTCTGTCTTGGCTAAGTCAGGCTTCATCTAAGTACTGGGGACCAACTATCCCACCACAGCTGGCTTAAGAAAGAGGCTTTCCTGGGTTTAGATAACTGAGCCCACAGTTCCTGCAAATGGCTGTCTATAAACCACATGAAATACTTTTGACACTGAATGTTAACTGTACCTGTAGGTGGCCCCTCCTCCCATCACATGGCTGACAGCAAACCCCTTCCCAAAGGAGGTACCGATGGTTGTCTGGGAGACTTGGATACCCAGCCCTTCACTCCCAGTGGTTATGCATTGCTTCCAGACGCTGCTCTCCTGTGTCAGGAAGAGGCAAGGGGCCAAAGGATCAGATTTCACAGTCTCTGAAGACCTGGCCTCATGTGTCACACAATGAAACATTCATAAACCCGTTAAACTGTTACAGCAGCATGGCACACCCATGTTCAAATGTAAATAGCCCACTTGGATGTTGCACTGACCCTGTCTTTCTCAGCTTCAGGAGATATGTAAACTGTTTGGTTGCTATAGCTAGTTACTCCCATCCACAAGGAATCACATTTTAGCATACTTTGCTTTAAAAAAAGAAAACAGTCTTGTTTTAAAAGAAAAGAACAGTTTTTCATATTCAAAGTCATCTTTCAGATGAAGACAGATTGAATCTGATCCTCTCTTTTTTATCCAGGAAGACATTAGCTAAGCACCATTTAAGAGTGCTGGGCAAAAGTGTGAAACAAAGTTTATTTTCCATACCATCTCACCTCAATGCCACTCTCCTCTCAGGAGGTATAGGAGAGTCCCTTCTTCCTTCCCCCCTCCTCAAGCCCACCCCCTAATTGCCTGCTGGCTTTATTTGATGCCAGGATGACATAAAGCATTGTCCATTTGAATAGGACCTAATCCCCTCTAAAGATGATCTTCAGTGTCCTTCTTCCCCTCCACCCCTGCCTTCAGTCTAAACTTACTGAGCCTTTTTTCCTATTTCTTCAGGGACCCACTGGGAGGGTCCTATGATCTCTCACACAGTCATTATCAAGAGGATACGGAAAGACCCAAATGTCACTGAACTTCTGACAAAGTTATATTCACACAGGTTTTTTTGTTATTCTTTGTGCTCTAAACCTCAGGCAACACAGGATAATTTGTTGTGCAAGACTTACCCAAGGACATGACCATCACAGGAGACATAAATATAGACTCAAAAGGAAAGCAACTCAGGACCCCCAGATTCTCATTGCCCCACTCCTCCACCAAAAAGAGGACTCACCTCTTTCTTACTCTCCTTCCTTCCAATAAACGCAGTTCTGTAGCCTTGGCATAATTGACCAGTCTAAATACCAGCCCAGAGGCTCTGGATCTCCCTGCTTTTATGAGCTGCCTACATGCAGCCTCAGGGTGGGAGGAATATTTTTTTCTCCTCAAGGTCACTGACAGCAGCTGCTGCCTTTCTGCCCCCACAGATAAATCGCTTTGCCTCCCCAAACATGATAATAGTATCACTTATCTAAGCCCTATGCTCCCTCAATCTCCAGAGAAAGGATAGTTATGTATTCCTCCACATAACCCTCGTAGGGGATGGGGAAGTGAGGTAGGTTGGGGAACCAGTTTGTGCATGAAAAGTTTGAACCATTTCTTACCACTGCTTGTCCATCTTCTTCTCCTAAGGCAGCAGCATGGCATCTGTAAAAGTGATTTATGAGCTTCTTCCATGTCTTCTACCTTCTCTTTTAGGTAATCTTCATTTCCGCTCTTCTGCTGAAGTGCTGGACAACACTAATCATGTCCAATGCCCTCTTTGTATTTTCAGGAATCTATTTGGAGCCATAAACCATAGGTCTCTTACCTTGTTCTCTTTCTATGTAGTCTCCAGTTGAGGAAGGGGTTCCAAACAGCTTTATCCCCTGGAGGCTTCTCATGCTTCCACACGTAAGGCCTCTTGACCTAAACTTCTTTTACTCCCAATTAATAGTATTTTATTTTTTCCAATTCCATGTTAAGATAGCTTTCAACATTCATTTTTATAAGGTTTTGAGTTCCAAATTTTTCTTCCTCCCTCCTCTCCCCCCTCTCCAAGACATCAGGCTATCTGATAGAGGTTATACATATGCAATCATATGATACATATTTCCACATTAGTCATGTTGTAAAAGAAGAATCAGAACAAAAGGGGGAAACCACAAGAAAGAAAAAAAGTGAAAATATTATGCTTCAATCTGCATTCAGACTCCATAATTCTTTCTCTGGACACGGATAGCATTTTCCATCATGGGTCTTTTGGAATTGTCTTAGATCATTGTATTGCTGAGAAGAGCTAAGTCTATCAAAGTTGATCATCACACAATGTTGTTTTCACTGCGTACAATGCTCTCCTGGTTCTTCTCATTTCATTCAGCATAAGTTTTTCCAGGTTTTTCTGAAGCCCACCTGCTTATCATTTCTTCCAGCACAATAGTATTCCATTACATTCACATGCCACAACTTGTTCAACCATTCCCCAATTGATGGGTATCCCCTCAATTTCCAATTCTTTGCCACTACAGAAAAGAGCTGCTATAAATATTTTTGTAGATGTGGGTCTTTTCCCCATTTTTATGATCTCTTTGGGATACAGACCTAGAATTAGCATTGCTGGGTCAAAGGGCGTGTGCAGTTTTATAGCCCTTTGGGTATAGTTCCAAATTGCTCTCCAGAATGGTTGGATCAATTTACAATTCCACCAGCAATGCATTAGTATACAAATTTTCCCACATCTTTTACAATGTTTATCATTTTCCTTTTCTGTCACATTAGCCAGTCTGATAGGGGGGAAGTGGTACCTCAGAGTTGTTTTGATTTGCACTTATCTATCAATAGTGATTTAGAGCATTTTTTCATATGACTATAGATAGTTCTTATTTCTTCATCTGAAAACTCTGGCTCAAACTTCTTACAGGCAAGATTGATAAGGGGAATGTCAGTAATTTCTATCCTGCTTTGAAATCTCTTCTAGGTTTAAGCACCTGTCATCCTTCCTCCTAGGTGACTTTGGAATGTTGTTTTGCTGCTATGGCAGATCCATACCCACACAAAGGAAGTGTATTTTTCTCATCTCCAGTACTGGTGTCACCAACCAGGCCAATATAGCTAGACATTGGGAGGATAAGGTTTATCAGTGTAATCCCAACTTTCTTCTGATTTCTAAAAGGTTCCTTTCTGTTGTCCCAGGATTAAGCCTACCTACATCATCAGATCAGAAAATTACAGACACCACCTGCTGAAGCACAGGCTTCAGAAAGGCTGAGAAGTCTCTCATTGGCAAAGGACCCTGACCTGTTTGAGTTTCATTCTTTTGCTTGCTTGGTGGCACACTCCACTCATCTTGACCCCAAGCTCACCTCTTCTTCTAGTCTTTCAGGCTGGCTTTTAGCCAGATGAGTAAGTCTATTGGCTTTCCTGATGATCTGGAATGATGTACTCTGCTAACAAGTCTTGGAACTACTTATTTAATGTTTTTTTGAAAGGCTACATCAATGTATGCAAATCCAGGTTTCTCTATTTGCTTTACATCCAGCACTGAAGGTACAGTAATTCTCATTATGCAAAAATATCCAACCATAAAGACCAACCAATGTTGGTCTTTAAGCTCTGGTAGTCCCGCATTAAAGGGCCTCCTTCTTCCCAGCAGAGGCATCACACAATCAAATCCATGATTCCCATTTTCCCTATGATAAACACTATCTGTGTCCAGTCAATGGGAAAAGTTCAAGGCTGAGTCCTAAAGACCAGATGACACTATGTAAGGTTAATGGGGAGTAAGATCTTCCCTGCCCACTAATAGGCCTCACATGGAGCCCATTAAAGGAAGCTTGCTTAGGAGAACCTTGCTTGAAGGAAGGCTTCCACACCTCTTGGTACTAAGCTAATTAGGCACTGAGCCACAAGGGCTGTGATGTCTTCTGGCTCTAAGCCTATTAGCCAAAAGAGTATATATTGTGAGAGCTGAGCTTTTGCTTTCAGGGCTCACTTATGAGAAACATGTTGTGATTTCCTGGTGGAGACTCTGAGTGGCCCTATGTTCAGAACCACCACCCCCCCACCCACCCACCACCAATCCGAATTCTCAGAGGTAAAGGCTATCTCAATTCAGTGGTGGATGTAAAGCTTTGATTCAGGTAGTAGAGCCTTGGCTGTTGATCTTTATTTCTCTTCTCTGTATTTCCTGTGTTTGTATTTTATGTGATTATAAAGGAAGACTGTTGACTCCTTTTAAGTTGCTTTCCTTTGTAAAGCAGATCTAAGAACCTGCACTAGAAGCCATTCTGAGTACGCCGATGTGGATGTTATTACACGCTAATGCTCTTTCTTTCTCTTATCTCTTTAAAAAAGGAAGGGGTATAATTGTTGGCTCAGGCAGCACCAGAGAAACCACTGTGGAAGGCCCTAATGGACTGTGATTATATAATGATCCCCTACAATCAATGCTTGTCCTAGCTGCAGTTACTGGCCTAGCTTTTCACTCCATTCACCAAAATATCCAAGTGAAGGAGAAATGTGGAGATGACACCATGATATGCTGGTGTTACTAATGTGAGAATCTTATGATCTCCAACATAGGCATACCCAAGAAAATAGAAAAGGTGTTGTCAAGAACATAGCCATTTCTGGCCTTCTGAGAGAATCATCATCATCTCTTCAGAAATCCTTGTTATTGAAGCCTCAGGTAACTTGTAGTATAGCCCATTGCTCAAGACTTTCCCAGGGTCACACAGGGGAACATGAATGAAACATAAGACAAGTCACCCAGGAACCATAGACTTCCAGAGCTATACTGCTCTGCCAAAAAGATTCTTCACTTAGTTTTCTTCTTCAGCCCCCTTCTAATACACATACCACTGCAACTACAAATATGTAAAAAGTGTGTGTGTGTGTGTGTGTGTGTGAGCACATGAGAGAGAGAGAGAGAGAGAGAGAGAGAGAGAGAGAGAGAGAGAGAGAGTTCTATATATCTCTCCTTATATAAAATATCTGGTAATTTTCTTAAATGTACTGTTAAAAATTTCTGACTATGTAGCAAAGAATGTGGTGATCACTATGAGTAAAATGGGTTCACTAAAAACAAATCATGCCAAATTAACCTAATTTCTTCTTTTTAATAAAATTGACCAGCAGATCAAGGGAATTCCATAGACATGTAATATACCTTGATTCTAGGACAACATTTGATAGTCTATTTTGATGCTTTTGTAATAAGATATTATGATTTGAGTTAGTCTAAAAGTCTTACAGATTCTCAACAGGTACTGATTAATAGACTATTGCCGGCTTGGAAGAGTATTTCTAGTGAAGTGCCATAGAGTTCTGACCTTTTATTGGTGACTTAGATAAACACATAAAAGACATACTAACAAAATTTTCAGGTGACAGAACAATTTCTATAATAACAATATTGTAAAAACAACTTAGAAAAATTTAGGAACGCTGATCAACACAATGACCAACCAGAATTCTAGAGGACTCATGATGAAACATGCTAGCCATGTCCTGATAGATAATGGACTCAGACCTCTTTTTGAGATGGCCAATATTGGAATTTGTTTTGCTTTACTATAAGTGTTTGTAACAGTGGTTTTGTTTTTCTTTGCTTTCTCAATGGGGGAAGGAGGAGAAGGAAGAAAAGACTCCAGATCTGAAAATAAAATAAAATTGAATTTTAAAAAAATTTCGGGTGACCCAGAGTTAGAAAAGGGTACTAATGTGACAGGTGTTCAAATCAAAATTCAAAATCATTTACACACTAGAAATGACAAAACAAAATTAATGAGAATAAATGCAAAATCTTCCATTTGAGTTCAAAAACTAAAATATGCAAATATAGAAAGAGGATATTTGGCTTGAGAACAGTTTACATGAGAAAGCTCTGGAGGTTTTAGTTGTGCCAATACATGCCAATAATGTGATTTAGCTGTTGAGCAAATTAGTGTCACTTTAGGGATCATTAATAGCAGTATACTGTTCAGATCACATGAACTAACATTACCATTATGCTTTGTGATAGACCGTGGAGTCATAGTATGTTACAGCTGACAAACTAGACTGCCACTGGGGAATGATTAAGATGGTGAAGTGCCTGGAAGACAACTTAAATGAGGAATAGTTGAAGAAAGCAAGCAAATTTGCCCTGTAGAAGAGAATGCCAAGGAAACACAACAGTAGTCTTTACTTATTTGAAGGCTACCATATGAAAAAAGACAGTCAGTTCACTCTTTGCTATTCCAGAAAGCAGACCTTGGATCAAGGAGCTCAGGTTTTGAGGTGGATGATTTTAGCTCAATATAAGGAAAGACTTTCTAACAATTAGAATTGTCCAATAGTTGAATGAACTATTGCCAGATCTTTCTTCAGATGGGAAACAAATATATTCTGTGGGATGTCATAGAGAGGATTCCTACATCAGGTGCGGAGTTGAATTAGATGCTTCTAAGATTCCTCCCAACTGCAAGATTTAGGATTCTGATACTGCAGATGTGGCGTTCTTCACTCTATGCACTTAACCTATCCACAAGGCTGCCCATGCTTAATATGCGTACCATGGATGGACCAGAAGTTTTGCTTTATTTTCTTCTCTTTACAACCTCCCCTCATATGTCTTATTCCCTTTATGTCTCCTTCCAACATTACCCAGTGTAACCTTGTCTTAGTTGTCACTTTAAGCTATACTTTAGCTAATCACAAAATCTCAAAGTCGAAAAGCTAGATTTGCAACAGCATAGGCCAGATGTGTTGACGCACACCTGGTTCTTGCTGTTACACAGAACTGCATTTGAAAGGTGTTAGCAACAATACAGGGTGAAAGAGTCCTTATGGGATAGTGTTCTGAGGGGAGTCTTAGTAGTGAGCACAACCCAATTAAGAATGTGCATCAAAGCCCCCATTCATATCTAGCAAGTATTTAAATTAGCCTCCTCACTACCTTTAGTGCTAATGTGTTCTAGTAAGACCAGCCCAGCTTTGGGGACAATTCCATTGCAGTTTATGAAAGACTGGGAAAGTGAAACTTGTAGAGGCCTAGCTATGGCAGTCTGAAGGCTCCTCTTCCAATCCTCCCTAGTATTACTGTACATAGACCTGGATATGCCTTTGAAGGGCAGTTAATAGTTTATACGGCATCGATGTGTCTTTAAGGCTCTTATGATATCCTCAGTCCAATCGTATACTGCTTAGAAGCCAGAGAAAGAATCTGATGTGAGACATCCAGTGATAACATGTCCTACAGATTTGTCCTGAGAACTGTGTAATTGATTCTCCATTCTGAAATTCATTCTCCCATCAGTGAAGATACCTGGCCATCTGTGGTATGACACCCTCTGGTAGAAGGGACCGCAAAGGTTGCCTAGTCCAACTTGATACATGAGCATGAATCCCATTACAGTATCCCCAGCAACTGGTCATCCAGACTGCTTAAAGACTTTCATTAAAAGAGATACCTTTGAATCTGCCTCCAAGGCAATCCATTTCACTTTTGTACTGTGTTAATTCTTTGAGAATTTTCTCTTATAGTGAGCTTAAATCTACCTATCTACAAATTCTAGCCAATACTCCTAGTTCTGTCTTATGAGACCAAGCAAAAGAAGTATAATTCTTATCCCACGATAGCCCTTCAAATACTTCAAAATAGCCAAAAACCTTCCCCCACTCTCTCAAGTCCTCTCTTCCAGTCCCTTGAACTTTTCTTTGAATGGCATAATTTCCAGGCATCTCATCTTCTTGGTCGCCACCTTCTGAACATGTGAGAACCGAACACAATTCTCCCTTACAAGGTGATTTGACAGGGGAAGAGTACATGGTAACAATCTCTCTTGTTCTAGACACTACATCTCAGTTAAGTTGCCTAAGAGCTCATTAGCTTTTGGGGGCTGCCATGTCACATCATTTACTTATGTTGAGCTTGGAACCCATTAAAACTCATAATTTTTCACATAATCTAGCTTAGTTCCCCCATCTTATATTGGTACTATAATGGAGGACATGAAAAAAATGGTGTGTTGTGTTATGTGTAAGTTAGCACAAATAAACCTTTATACCAACTTCCATGAAAAGTTACCATCCTTCCAGGCCAAATGTAAGCCTCCTCTCTTCCATCAAGCCTTCTCTCACTAATCCTGCTCTACCTGAATGCTTACTTACAAACACTGGGCATAGGGCAGTGATTTTCTCATCGTAGAGGTAGTATGTAAGAGAACTAGCTTTTAAACCCAGGTCTTTTTTACTCCAAATTGAGTGTCCTTGGCACTATACTATGGTGGCCTCCTCTCAGAATGACTATTGTACTTATAGTAAGGACCACACAATTTAGCCCTAAATTCTTCCAAAATTCCTTCTCATGTTACTTCCCCTCCCCCAATCAATGTAAACCTATCTTTGTCTCCTTAACAGTGCCCAGCATGGTACTGGACATATGTTTGTCACTTAATAAACACTTGTTGATTAGTTGACATAGAAGTACATGGGAAACTAGTGTGTGAATGGTAGAATCCACATACCACATGGCTCTGGACCCACTCTGATGTGTCTTCTGTTCAGGGATTATTTAATTTTACTGTGCGTGAAGGAGGTAGTTTTCCACATAAAACAAATCCCCTCATTTATGGGGGTGGAAAAGAAGTGATGATGGATGGTCCAGCATGTAACTTCTCACTGACTGCCCATCATGGAAATAATGCAGGCCGAATCAAGGATCCTTCTGAATACCTAAGTAAAAGCTCTATGTATCTAAAAATAAGCCTAAGAATACTGTAAGTGCTTAATGAATATTGGTTGCAGTGAAACAAATGTTACAGGACCACGAAATGACAATCTTCGAGTTTGAAGGGACCTTAGAGGCCATTTTGTCCAACATGTATTTATTTAGAGAGTAATTCATTCTCTAACATTCCCTAGAATTGATAATCAACACTTGAAGACTTTGAAGGGGAGAAAACGCACTACTTTCTGAAGCAACTTTCTCTACTTTTTTGTTGTTCAGTCATTTTTCAATTGTGTCTGACTCTCTGTGACTCCTTTTAGGGGTTTTCTTGGTAAAGATACTGGGGTGATTTGCCATTTCCTTCTCCAGCTCATTTTACAGATGAGGAAACTGAGGCAAACAAGTGACTTGCCCAGGATCACGCAGCTGGTAAGTGTCTGAGGCTGGATTTAAACTCAGAAAAATGAGTCTTCCTGATTCCAAGCCCAGGGCTCTATCCATTGTGCCACCTAGCTGCCCCAATTCTACTTCGGGATAACTAATTGTTAGGATCCTTTTTCTTTACATATAGTCTAAAATAGTCTGCACTTCAACCTTCCCCCACCCTCTCAAGTCTTTCCTTTTTCATGTCCAGGTTCCTTTGAACTTTCTTTGAATTGTATAATTTCCAGGCATCTCATTATCCTGGTTCCCATCTTCTGAATACTTAAGAACTGAACACAGTGCTTCCTTACCAGGTAGCCTTTGGCAGGGTAGAATACTCCTAGTTGCTCCCAGTTTTAGCTTCTGGGCCCAAGCAGGACAGGTCCCCTGTCCACATCACTGTCCTTCAAAGATAGTTACAATGTCATTTCACTTTTAGGGGCAAAATCTCCCCAGATCCCTCAACTATCCTTCAAACTCCATGTCAACCAACCTGGTTGTTTTCCTTTGGGTATTCTCCAACTTTTCACATCCTTCTTAAAAGGTGGACTAATCAAGCATGGGATTTCAAAGTGAGGAGATAAATGTTCACACTCTGTTCATCTTACTGCAGGGTTCATTGGGAGCATACAAATCAGTTCAGTGAACACACTCAATCATGCAGGAAAGGTACAAAAAGTCATACACCAATTCTACTTCACTGTGCCTCACTGGGTGCTTGTCTTTGTCTCAAGGAAATGAAATTGCACACATAACTGCTCCCAGGGAGTTAGCCCTTTCCAGATATAGCTGAACCATTGGATAGCAATGACTGTTAGGGGCTGTATGGTTTATACTGGAAGAAGACAAAGCAACCTGGAGACCTTTACAAATGTGGCAACCCAGTTGGTTTTTCATGACTTTTTTTTCATTTTCTTTTCTAATCCTTGTCATAAAAGTTAACTCTCTTCAGTAGAGGAGGGGAGAAGGGCGTTTTTCAGAAATGAAGATGATAAGAACAGAAGATTTCAAAAACGATAACAGCAAAAGAAGAAATAAAATGCTTATTCACAAATGGAAATGAGCAAAAACAAAAGAAACATGTCAACATGGGGCAAGAAAATCTCAAGTACCTTCGAAATACATGAATCATGAATAAGTAAGATAAGTCTAAAAACAGGAGTTTGTAGAATTCCTTTTGAGTATTGAGAGGTGCCTGTGGATAGTGGTTGGTCTGTTTAATTTTATCTACTATCCCACTGCCATCTCTGAGGAAAAAGATAAGTATAATATCAAATGTGTATCAAAGATGGTGCCCAGATTTGAACATCGTCCTCCCTACATGGGCCGACCAGGACAGATTATATCACAACAGAAAGCATCACTTGGTTTTTTAATTCTAAACACTATATTTCTCTTGATGCAGCCTAGGAAAGAGGATATTTTTTGGCTGCCCTGTGACACAGCTGAGTCACTTTTTAGTTTACAAGCCACTAAAATTCTGTTTTCTAGTCATACCTCCCTCATTGGACTTAGGCCAAAGCCTGGTGCAGTAATTACTTCAGAGTAGAAGCCAGGAGACTTAGTACTAGCCTTAGCTCTTCCAGTTATAAACAATGAGAACTTGGGAAATTCATCTTACTTCCTCAAGCCTCAATTTCTTCATCTGTACAATAGGAAAATAATTCCTGCTCTTCTCACATCTGATGGCTGTGTTTTGGATCAAATGAGATCATGCATTTGAAAGAACTTTGTAAACTGTGAAGTGATATATAAATGTGAACTCTTATTCTTCTTCTTGCTACCTCACAATTGTGGTGATCGAAAAATAATATAACAGATATGAAAGTTGTTAAAAGCCATAAAGTGCTGTACAATCCAAAGATTATATTGTTCCTGCCCCTGGGGTTGATCATAACTCAGGATGTCTTGAATTTTAAAATGAATGTTACAAAATTCTCCCCACAAATCATATACATATATATGATATACATACATATATAGACACATACATATGCATATGTATACATACATACATGTGTATTTATATGCATATATCCATATGTACATACACATATACATACATATATCAGGACTAATTCTTATTAATTTTTATTTTTAAAATAAATGTAATGTTTATTGATGTACACAGATAGTGTCACAACTCAGATAAGTTATAATAGAATGCCATAATTACAAAAGGGTTAAAAATCTCCCAAATAAACCTAGGATTAAATATTTCAAAAATAGTTTTTTGCTAAGAATTGAAGTGATATAGTAGGAAAGTCATTGTACCTGGATTCAAGTTCTGGTTCACCACTATGTGATTGTGGGCAATGACTCAGCCTCTCTGAACATGTTTCCTCCCCTTCAAAAATACCTTTAAAAATAGAGGGAGGACCTGTGCTATCTACCTCAGAAAGTTGTGGTAAAGAAAATTCTTATTAAATTGAAATGCCTATGGAAATGTGAACTGCTATTGACTGGTATGTGCTAAGAATGATTAAAACAAGTTACTGTTACATAAAGCTAATTCAAAACAGATGTGGTGTGTTTTGTAAGTGAACAGACTGGTTAATGTGCCAGCTGCCAATTTGTTTGGAGTTTGTTCTTTAATGTTTCTTGGCTCTTGAGTCCTGGTACAATTTATTAATTTTTTTTCTCTCCTATAGCTCTTGCTGTGCTATCTGGTTTTCCTTAGGTGAACAAGGCTTCAGAGTCAGTCACATTTGTGGAGCATTTTCAAATCAAATTGGCCTATTTGCTAGGCAGGTGGGTTTCCCCAAGTGTTCCAGCCCTAGTATCATGGGATATGTATTTCCTTTCATTCACCGCCAAAAGAATAAACCACCAGTCAAGACCAGACCTTACCTATTACCTCTGGAGTTTAATTCTAGAGACCTGGGAAGACACACACACACACACACACACACACACACACACACACACACCACCACCACCACCACCACCACCACCACCACCACCACCACCACCATCACCACCACCAAAAAATGAAAGTATCTACTTCACATTTTTAGATTCTGTGCGCTAGAAAGGTGAGTTTTAAAGTAGGAGGATCAGAAGGAGTAACATGATGTGAAAAATTATATGAACTAATCCAAAATGAAGTAAATAGAAACAAAAGGACAGTGGATACAATTACTGCAACAGTATCAATGGGGAGGAGGAGGCAAAACCAAAAGTAAAAGCAACTGTTATTACTGTGTGTAATTATTTTAAAAAACTGCTGTGTGTAATTATAAGGACCAAACTTGGCCACAGATGAGAAAGGTGAGAATCCACCTCCCCTTCTCTCTGCAGATGTGGGAGTCGATGCATGGTCACATGTGGAGCACTATAGATATACTGTAAGATTCAACTGCCATGTTAGTTTTGCTGAACTCTTTGGTTTTTCTCTCTTTTTCTCCTTTCGTTATAAGGAATGGCTCTCTGTCTAGGGAAGAAAGAGGAATATTATGAAAAATGAAAGGGGTATAAATACAAAATACTTTTGTTAAGGAGAGGTAACATGATGTATAAGGAAGAACATTAGTCTGGGAATCAGAAAACCTAGGTTTGGGTACTAGCACTGTCTGTCACTAGCTATGGGATCTTGGGGAAAAGACCCTTCTGTTTTCTCATCTATAAAGTGAAGGAGTAAGATTAGAGGACATCTAAGGCTCCATTCAGGCAGATAGGTAGTGCGTAGGATAGAGTGCTGAGTCTGGCCTCAGACACTTAGTAGCTATGTGAACCTTGGCAAGCCACTTAACCCTGTTTGCCTCAGGTTCCTCATCTGTAAAACAAGCTGGAGAAGGAAATGGCAAATCACTCCTTCAGCCCATTCTTTGCCAAGAAGACCCCACGTGGGATCACGAAGAGTCAGGAATGACTGAACAACAACAAAAAGGCTCCTTCTAGGCCTGATACACCATGATTTTAAGAGTCACTGGAGAACCATGAAGGTTGAGCAGGGAAGTTTTATCATCTTTTTGTGAATTAGTTTTATCCCCACCACCTCTAACTATGATCAGTTGCACTGAGAGAGTGGTAGTTTTCATTGAGAGGGAAAGTGGCTGGGTAGCTTTGTGCCATGGAACATTTTAGAAGCATCTAGGTGGGGAGCCACTGTAAGGAATTTTGGGCAGAGAGAAAGGGGGGCACTGCAAGACTGAGGGTATAGAGAAACAGGCACAAAATGGGAGGGGAAAGGGCACCATTATTTTTAAACTTGACATAGGACCAGATCTTCTGCCAAAGAAGGTTCAAAATTGATTTATTTGCTATGTTGAAGGATGAAATTAATTTTGAGTCCAGGACATTGAAGCGAAATAAAGGACATGTCTACACAAGTGAATTAGGAGGCAGCTAGATGGCTCAGTGGATAGAGTACTGGAATCAGGAAGATTTGAGTTCACATCCAGTCTCAGACACTTGCTAGCTATGTGACTCTGGACAAGTCATTTAACCTGTATTTGCCTTAATTCACCAGAGAAGGAAATAGCAACTCACTTGGGTATTTGTGCCCGTGGTATGGTCCATGGGGTCACAAAGAGTTGGACATACCGGATAAACAACAATATACAAGTGAATAAGTTAGGGCTCAAAGAGGGAAAGGAATAAGCCTTTTCATGGTGCCTACTATGTGCCAGACACTGTGCTAAGCAGTTTACAAATAGTATCTCATTTGATCCTTACAACAACTCTACAAGGTAGGTACTGTTATCATCCCCTTTAGACAGTTGAGGAAACTGAGGCAAACAGAAGCTAAGTGACTTGCCTAGGATCACATAGGTAGTAAATTTCTGGGGCCAGATTTGAACTCAGGTCTTCCAGACTCCGGGCCCAAAATGTTCTATCCAATGCTACTTAGCTGCCTCAAAAACACTCGATCCTGCCTACTTAGAGTCCTAGGCATGGTTTTGGTCATGATTGTGATAAGACTATTATGTCTGAGTCCCTGTCACCTATAGCAGGTATCATGAAAAAAAAATATATAAAATCTAATGGAAAAAAATTTTATTTCAGACAGTGCAGAATAATAGATTTAAAGTTTTAAGTCCCAGGTCTGAGTATCAGCTCTGTGACTTATTAGATATGTTGTAACTTTGGGCAAGTAACTTTATATCTCTGAGCCTCCATTTTCTCATCAGTAAAATGGGTATAGTAACATTTGAACTTAATCTTCTCGCAGGGCCATGAGGTAAATGCTTTATAAGCCTTAGAGTACAATGACAATGTGAAATTATCCTCTCTGATTCAATGGCCTTCCATTAGATTCTGTCTCCTGTTTAACATGCCAAAGTTATAGAATTCACTTTTCATTTCAAGGCTACTCAAGTGCCAAACACTTGGGACAATCTCTCTAATCCCACAGAACATTTTAGCATTTTAAGGGTCCAAAGAGGCCAAGATGCCTAGTGGATAGACTTTGATCTGGGTCCAAGTCTTGTGTCTGGCACATTCTAATTGTATGTTCCCCAAACCCCATCCCTGCCCGCAGGCAAAGCACATAATGTTTCAGTGTCTCAGGAAACTCTCTAAGTATGACTATAAGTTACGAATCTGTATTGGTAGGGGGAGTTTCCACATTGGAAGTTCCTTATGTAGATGAAATCACAGGTTCAGAAAAAAAGAGGGTGGGTGGAGGGGAAGGATGTGAGGATGGAGTCAATTCCAAGTTGAAAACCTAAGAATAAAATTTCCCTGTGTTGATACAGCTTGAAACATTTTAGGGTCTGAATTCCTGCTTCCTGGGGACCTCTTCTCTCTACCTTTAACCTCATAGTGCTGCCTCCCTACCCTTCTCCCAGACAGCCCAGGTCTCCTCACAGTGGCTCCCCACTCATTCCTATTCTCCCCTAAAGTGTTCCATGGCACAAGACGACCCATCCATTTCCCCTCCCAATTACCCTAGGTTGCTAGGTTGGTGCCTAATTTGGATCTAAAGTGCATTTCCATCTACCAATCCAGTATGTAATGGGAGTAATGATTTAATCCTTTTGGGTCCTGCCAAATATATGGCATAGTAGAATGGTTTTATCTTGGCTGAATCCATAATTCCTTTTCCTTTAATTTTCTTATTAGGCATTTATAGGAGAGAGAGAGAGAGAGAGAGAGAGAGAGAGAGAGAGAGAGAGAGAGAGAGAGAGAGAGAGAGAGCAATCTCTAAATTTCTCAATATAGATGTTATTTTGAAAGGAAAGTAACCATGGCACCACTGGAGGACAGTGACTTCTATGTCTCCTCATCCTGAGCCTCACCGTGCATAGACACTGAACTTGAAATGGAATAAACTGGCGCTTTGTGCTGGCAGCAAGAAGGTAGTGAGTCAGTTAATTAAGCATATGAGAGTGACTTGACTGACATTTTGAAAAGAGTAAAGTCTGTGTTTCTCTTAAATCTGCTGTGGTCTGTAAGAGGTGATTAAAGTTGGCTCTAACAAAACCTTTATGATACTGGGGGCTCTGATACCCTAGCTGGCACTCTGGCTGCCCCACCAATAAGTGGAAACAAGTTGGATTTCTTCATCTAATAACTTTCTTGCCAAGCTATAACTTCAAAATCAGGTGGGTTTGAAAAGGAATTTCCACCCACACAATGAGCTTGCCCTCTACCATACGGAGCCCATTCTACCCAGTGGGCAGAGGCCCTACATTTATGACTATCATTTCCAGTATCAAAAGCCAGCCACACTTTCCCAATCCCATCGTGCATTAGTGGGCATATGCAAGTCACAGGAAAATCAGGCTGCATTTGAATAAAGGGCTTCATTGTTCTGACTGCTGGCTTTTTTCATTGTCGGCCCCTCTAACTTCCTTCACAGATTATTTCAAATTTTTTACTTTAACTTTCATATAATCCCATGATGCCAATATTGAGCCTCATTCACAACCACCAAATAAAAGAGCAGATTGTTACAAAGTATGTTTAAAGTAAGATCAGGCCAAGCCATCGAAAAACTATTGGAGTTTGTCTTTGATACCCTCCCAACCTCCCCCTTCAGTGCTGTTTGCTGTATACCTACCCCCTTACTTGAGCCTGGTTCTTCTCCCTGTGTTTTATTTCCTTGGGCTATGTGATCCACAAATACTCTATCAAAGAATCCATACATAAGGTGTTAATAGTTCATAATAGCTTAACATCCTATCCCTCCAGGAATGTTGGCATTTTAATGGAGTGACTTTCTTGGAGGAATTTCCGTATTCACTGAAGTTGGTGGAAAAGATCTTTTCTGGTCATAAGGTTTGACTCCTCAAATCACAGTATGTGGGTAGTAGCTACCTGCCTCTTTCCTATGGATCTGACTGGTGAGAGTGAAAAGAGTTTTCCATGTGTAGCTGGGTCTTGTTCTAGTCAGCCAGACTCTTTAAATCCAGCCAATGCCTATTTACTTTAAAGACCCTATTGTGGATCACACCGATGAATCCTAGGCATTCTGGGTAACAAAAACCTTCCTTCTAGGCTGCCACTTTTGTTCTAAGAATACATAAGTATAGTATATCTCCCAAGTGGCTGCTACTGTCCTCATTGGGCACTTCATTCCACTCTTCTTCAGAGGTGATTAGTAACAAGTTGCATAGAACTGCACTCTCCAGAGAGTATGGTCTCTACCACCTTCTTTCTACTCGCTTTTGACCTTCCCATCAAATATGTCCTCCAGAGAGCAGGGGCAGAATTTACCTCCTTAGAAAATGATAAAAAAAAATTCTAATTCTAAGTAACCAATAAACTGACTACTGACGAGTGAACGGTAAAAAGATTTCTTTTTAGTGCCATCAAAGAGTTGACCACCTGAGGCGGCTATGAAGTTGGTGTTGTTAAGATACTGTTAGGAAAGGGAAAGTGTTGATATCTTAACCTAGAAAGGCAGAATTATAGATGCAAAGTCATGAATGAATGAACGGCTTGGATCAGTAAAACTGTCCCTCAATGTTGGTTTAATGAATGGATAAATGTATGAGCCTCAATAGATATCAACTTCAGCCAACTAGTTTAAAAGTTAAAAGACAAAAATATTCTTAAATTTTAACTCTTTGAGAAATTAATTCTTTCAAGGTTTAAAAGTCAAGATATTTTAGTTGAATCATTAAAAAAACCAAAAATTAAGGGAATCCTTGACTTACTGTTGCAACTAGATAACTGAAGTTAACTCACACAATTAGATGAAATTCAAACTAATTAATGTTGCTACCACTTACTGGAAGTTCTAGGGGAAAATCTAGAAAGGAAAGAAATTGAAACCATTGACAAATAGGAAGCTTAGAGAATTACATATGGATTTCATTATTCAAGCTCCCTTCTTTAAGTATAAATGAGAGCTGCCATCTTTGTGTATGTATGCTGTAGGTTTATCCATGGAGAATTTCCAAAAAAAAAAAAGAAGAGACAGACCTCTTCTTCCTAAGGTATCTGAAGGTTGACCTATCCAAATCAGCCAGCTATTAAGCATCAGGATTTGAATTCTGGTCTCTTGATATCAATTCCCTTCACTAACCGCTAAGCCTTCACTCCCTCTTGAAGATTTTTCTTTGGAAATTTTTACATTTTAATCCAAGTTTACTTTCCTAGGCCACCCAGAAAACCTTTTCCACTATGAGCTGGTATTTACTCAGGAAATACAAATTGTCCAGTTGCAACTGTAAATCAGAAAGATTTCAACTTTTAATTAATAAATCAGCTAGAAATAACCTTGAACTGAAATTTAGCATTTCTTTCAATTATTAGTACAAGCAGCAAACATTATTCTAAGGGAGTCTAGAGGCTTTGCCAGATTGCCAAAGGGCTTCATGCAGCATAATGCTGGTAAATGTTTAACAACCAACTTTCCAGAAACATAAGACATACTTTTAAGCTTGGCCTACCTTATTAACATTTTCTCCATTATTTTAAGCCTAGACAATCAACAAAATAAACCAAGTCCTGATTTGTATTGTTTGCTTATTTTCGAGGTATAAATGCACACGCTGAAAATTTAGCTATTAGCTCTCAAGAGCCAGTATGAACTGGCCCTAGTACACTCCTGGATCCATGATATGCACAAAAAGATCTAGCAGCCGCTATATTGAGGGGGAAGAGGAATGGGCCCTGGACAGAGCCATGATGTATCTTCATACACATGTGGCAGAACATGAACGATGAATATGAAAAGGAAAAGGAGAAAATTCGATTTGGAAGGGAAGATGATAACTGCAGAACAATGTCATTAATGCTCAGAGGAAGAAGAATGTGTAGAGAAGGATGGAGAGGTCTATAGTGTGAAATGCTACACATAAGTCAGGGAGGATAAAGACTGAAAAAAGGTCATTGGAGTTAGCAATAAAGTCAGTCACTCAGTCAATAACCATTTCCTCAGTATCTATTATGTGCCAGGCACTGTGCTAAGTTCTAGAAATACAATTAAAGGTTTAAAAAATGCCAATCTAATGGGGGAGGCAACATACAAATAACTATGTACAAACAAGTTATAGTAGACAGGATAAACTGGAAATAATAGAGGAAAGGCACTAGAATGAAGAGGGATCCTGAGAGACTTCCTGTAGAAGGTGGGCTTTCTCCTCTAGGAATCAAAGCCAAGGAAACTAGGAGGCAGAGATGAAGACAAAGAGCAAGACATGCTTGAGGAAAAGCCAGTGGAAATGCATAGAGATGGGAGAGGGAGTGCCTTAGATAAGGAACAGTAAGGAACCCAGTGTCAATGGTGGTTGGGAGCAAGGAAAGAGTTGGGACAATGGAGAGAGGAGGAAGAGGAGGATGTTGAAAGGCAGGTTATAAACAGTGTTGAGAATTTTATGTTTGATCTTGGAGGTGATAGGGAGTCACTGGAGCTTATTGAACGGGGATAAGAGATTGACATGGGTAGACCTTCATTTTAGGATGATTGTTTTGGTGGCTGAATAGAGGTGACTTGTAATGGAGCCCAACAAAGAGGCTATTGCAATAGTCCAGGCTTGATGTGATATGGTCCTGTACCAGAATGGTAGCAGTGTCAGAGGAGAGAAGGGGGCTTATACAAGAGGTTACAAAGATAAAAGACATAGGCCTTGAGAAAAGATTGGATACAGGGAGAAGGGGCGACAGTGAATAGTTAAGGATGACACCTAGGTTTTGAGCATTGGTCACTCAAAAGATATGGTACTTTCAACAGTAATAAGGAAGTTAGACAAAATAAAGGATTTGGGGTGGGGGAGGCATAATGAGTACGGTTTTGGACATGTTGAGTTTAAGATGTCTACAAGACATTCTTTAAGAGATCACTGATGACTTTGAGAGAACAGTTTCAGTCTATTGGTGGAAATGAAATTCATATTCTAGGGGGTTCAAAAATGAATGGGAGCCCAAAAAGGTGGAAGCAATGAATAGAGAAAGTTCTCCCACTCCACCCCAGTCCCAGACTCTGGTTGTGAAAAGGAGGAAAGCTATACTATGATAATACAAGGATAATAGAATCAAGTGAAGGTTTGTTAAAGTTAGGAGGAATCTCAACATCCTTGTAGGAAACAGGGAAAGAGCTAGGGAGGTTAAAAAGTAAAGAGAGAGGGGAAATGACTTAAGCAAAAAGCTGTCTGAGTTGATGAGAAAGAACAAGATCAAAGGCATAAGTAGAGGGTTTGTTTTTGGCAAGAAGGTCACCCTCTGAACCTGGAGCAATGAGTGCAGAAGATGGGGGAGGATTTGGAGGTTATTGGAAATGGGAAATAAGGGATAGAAGGAAGCTCACCACAGATGGCTTTGGCCTTTCCATTGAAGTATGAGTCCAGGGCCTCTGCTAAGTGAGGGGAGAGGTGGTGATATAGATAACTGGATCAGAAGAGAACTTTCAAAACAGCAACTGTGAGGAATCAATCAAAGGGACAATTCAAAATGATTCGTGTCTCAAAACTGGGCTTGTGTAACAAGTTGGCAGTAGACCCAGCCAATATGATTGTGTGCCTTCCTCCCGGAGCATTAGAGCCAGACAGGAGAAGGTAAATGGTGGGAGTAATCTAAGTAAGATAGCGGGGAGGAGGCAGAGAAGGGGAGGTGTCTGGAAAAAGTTGATTCAGCAAGTCAGTGGTAGGAGGAATTCAAGAGCTAATGACAGTATGAACTTGAACTGGTTAACTAAAGGGTCAAGCGTTTAAAAGAGGAAAATAAGGCCACACCAGAGATGATGGCCTGGGACAAGTCAGGGAGGAATCAAGTCCCTGGAGGCTGTGGTGAGGACAGAGACTGTGTTTAGGAAGGGTGAGACAGAAAAAGCTGGCAGAACAGGACATCATGTTGAGATATAGAGATTTCCATATTATGGACTATGAAGATGGATCACTTGTGGGTGAGGAGGATATAGAGGGCATGATTATCCCTGACTATGGTTGCCATGAGATGATAGTACAGATTCTAAGAACTGAAGAGGTTAATAAACTGAGAGGCAAGAGTCTTTGAGGAGACATCAACATGTGAGCGAAATTCTCCCAGTGTAAGTGAGGTAGAAGGAAGGACTGCGAGCCAAGTACTGAACTCCCTAAGAAAGGAGGGAAAAATACCTTGGGATATAGATAGAGAACAGCTACCAAGATCTGAATGGGCTAAAAGTCAAAGAAAGAGAGGCTAGGGAGTGAAGGTGATATGGGGAGAGGCTGAAAGAGTCAGTGATAAACAAGAAACATTTCTACAGTTCCTTCTGTCCCCAATGTGCCAAAGAGCCATGAGAGAAGGTACATTCCATACTGGAGAGGGCATCAAGGGATGGAGTGCCTTCAGGAGAGATCCAGATGTCTGTGAGTGCAAGGAGATGGGTGGAGCATAAAAGAAGAGGTCTAATATGAATCACAATAAATGAGCTTTACAATTTCTTTCAATTCTAACCTTGCAGAATTTTATAGCAATTTAGATCTCAAAATGACTTTTGAAATGATATAATCAAAGTCCCTCATTTTACAGATTAAGAAACTGAGGCACCACTATGTTACATGAATTGTCTATGATTATACAGGTAGCTTGTAACATGAAACCTTTCTTTAGCAAATAAAATCAGGCAGAAGGGAGGGAAAAGACCTGTGATTTCATTAGCATGAGGAAATCCCAGGTGAAGAAACTCCTCCTATCAACATAGATCCGTATCTTCTTTGCAACTATTAGTCTCAGACAGTTACCTAATCCCCCACCCACAGTTGAAGAAATGATGAAGTGATCAAGAGTGGAAAAAGTTTAAAAACTAGGTCTTAGAGAAGTGAAAGGCTAAGTGACTTTCCACTATAACCAGTATATATCAGAGGCAGGAGTTGAATGAACCCAAGTCTTTCTGGCTTCAAGACTTTCTCTTCACTAGGCCATTATTATTTTCTGTTCTCAGGAAAAACAAAAACAGAAAAAGGAACTCTCCAGGTTTTTTAAAAAAATAATCAAACTTTCAATATTTTCCAAGAGAAAAGGCAAGAAGAAAAGTTAGCTATAATCAGTAACATTGCCATCAAATCAACAGTCTGTAAATATTTCTTTTTGAAAGAATTTTCTGAGGCAATCAGGGTTAAGTGACTTGCCCAGAGTGGCAGAGTAGTGAGTGTTTGAGGCTGAATTTGAACTCAGATCCTTCTGACTCCAGGGCAGGGGTTCTACCCACTGTGCCACCTAGCTGCCCCAATAAGAATTTCTTCAGTGTACTATGTGCCAGACACTGTGCTAAGGGCTGGAGATAGAAAAACAAAAATAAGGTCCATGCCCCCAGGGAATCATTGTCATACCAATAACAACTCAAGTTTACATAGCACTTTATGATTATGAGATAACCTTATATGCCTTATCTCATTTGAAAGGAAAAACAATGCAAAGCGTTGACTATTTTTTCTCAGTAAACTCCATAAGCTTAATAATATTTCTGATTTATGTGTAACACTCTGCCTCATTTAAATTTATAAGTATTCATCTATAAATTAAAATCTATTTTATATTTCTACAGCAGTTCTACAATGATACTAATGAATTCCACTATATTCAATTCCACAAAGATATGTTAAGCACTTACTGTGTGCCCGACACTTTTCTTAGTGCAGGAGACACAAAGAAAAACTTAAAACAATTCTTGTCTAGCAAGGATCTGGGTTCAATCACAACTTTCTGGCTATCAAGACATAGTGTTTCCTTGATGCCATCAGTCAGCCAGCAGTGCTTAACAAAGGCCTTGATTGAGTAGCAATACTGTTCTTCATTGCTGTAATCAGTCAAGGATTCCTAGACCTGGAAAGGACCAAAGAGGCTGCCTCCAAATATGAAGGGATATCCTGAGGAACAGGGATTAGATTTATATTACTTGGCTCCAGAGAGACAGACTTGGGCATGATGAGAGGAAAAGCTTCCTAATAATTAGAGCTACCCAAAAATGGAATATGGAGGTAGTAGACTCCGCTCCACTGCAGGTATACAAGCAGAGGGTGGATGACCACTTGTTAGGGATATGACTGAGAGGCTTCCTGTTCAAATACAGGTTGGATTAGGTGATCTCTGAGGACCCTTCAAACCCTTAGGTTCTGCCAGGTCTCCTAGTCCAGGTCTTTATCAGATGGACAAAGCACAACATCCCCTATAACCCATCATCCAGTCATTGCTCATATCTCTGGAGTGTCAGGAAACTTACTCCCTCATAAGCATTTCATTATACCATAGGACAGTTGTCCTTAAATTCCTTCCCATATTGAGCCTAATTCTGCAGCCCTATAACTTCTATCAGTGGGTCAGAGTTCCCTCTCTGGAGTTAAACAGGGTAAGTCTCTGGTCTCCATTTCACCTAATAAATATTAATCCCTATTATGTTTATTTTAAAATGTATTTTTTTCAAATGGAACATCTGGATCCCCGATTTTTTTTAAAGAAACTAGCCCGGAGGTTAAGACTTTGGTCTCTAAACCACCCAATATGTATTATTCCCTCTTATGTTCATCCATAAAGTAGATGTATTTTTTTTTCTTTCAGATAGAACATCTGGGTCACTGAATTTTTTAAAGAAACTAGCCCAGAGGTTTTAAAGCTCAGAAATCTCACTGATGTTTTGTTGGGGCTGACGGGCACTGGACATACCTTAATAAAGCATTTTCGCCTGGGGTTCTTGCCACGGTCATTCATTGGTGTATGGAGCTGTGCAGCCTTGGAGCCCAGAGCTAGATCAGGAATGCCTGGCTCTGCTTCTGATGTGTCTGCCAGTTGCCCAGAGCAGTGGAAAGCTCCCTCGTGGGCATAGTCTGCAGCTATCTCAAAGGGGTCGGTGCATTTCTCATCAGGACTCGATCCATCATCACTGCTCTTGGCATGGCAGAGAATCAGGGACCGGGAAATGGAACGAAACTTTTTGGATTTCCTGCTCTTCCCAGCACTGCTCTGCTGCTCCATCTTCAGCGAGGAAGTGATGCTGCCCCTTTTCCTTTGCTGCTCCCACTGATTTGGCACAGACGAGGAGACTGCTTGATTGGGTTTTTCAGAAGCCTCATAAGGTCCTGGAAGAAAAAGGAAGAAAAAGAAGGAGTGGTTAGTTGCTACTAACACAATCATTGGAAAATCCTGAGCAAACCAAATAAACAGAGCCTCTTCTGGACAGCAGCAGCCACATGGTACCTCATGACTTAGACTGCTCCATTTCACTCTAGTGCTGGACTCTGAGCTCCCTAACCAACCCCTGCATCCTTCCTTGCTGCTATTTTGGGCTGGCTGGGACATCTGAGCAAATGTCTCTGAGTGTTACCATACCTTCTGGCTCACAGACACAGTATGATTAAGCCCCCAATGGACAAGATGGCATAGAATCATAGTCCTGAATCATTAAATGCTAGAACTAGAACAGACCTTGTCAGAGGCATAGAGGCAGAACCCTGTAATCAGACTTGGGAGGTCTGGATTCTGGTACTGGATATGATACTTGGTTCTGTTATATAAGGCAAGGCAATCTACCTCTCTGGGGCCCAGTTTCCTCATCTATAAAATTAGGCGATTGGACTAGATCAAAGATGCTCGACCTGAGGTCCATGGACCCCTAAGGGGTTCTTGTAGAGATTTCAAGGGATACATGATTTTGAATGGGAAAAATTACATCTTTATCAATATAATTGGTTTCCAGTGTAATCCATTGTATTTTAGTTTCCACACTTAAAATGTTCTGAGAAGGGGTCCATAGGCTTCACCAAATTGTCAGAGGGGTCCATGAAACAAAAATGGTAAAAACACGTGGTCTAAATGATAGCCAAAGGTCTTTACAATTCTAATACTCCCGCAAATCTAGTTCAGTGCTTTTATTTGTTTGTTTTAATAAGGAAACAAATCCAGAAAGCCTTTTTCCAAGGTCATATAATTAGTAATTCAGAAGACCAAGAATCAGAATTTTAGGGATAGAACAAGTAATCATAAAGACATCTAGTCAAACCACCTCATTTTACATTTTAGGAAACTGATGCCTAGGGAATTTGAATGGCAGAGTCTAGGGTTTAAATTCATATCTCCTGAATTTATACCCCTAAGGGGGCTGTGACATGACCCCAAGTGGAGTGTGATCAACCAATCAAAGAGGGGGAACACTGGTCTCATCCCACCATCCCCACCATATTCAACACACCTATACCTACTATTTTCTGATTACAGAACAACACTCCCAATTCTACCACTGTCTTCATCTGTGCACACTGAAGACACACAATTTTTCCTTCCCTATGCCAAGTTCCTCAGATCAGTTATAACCAGAGGTGGGTTGAAACCAGCATGTAGGAGCTGATTGTTAAATTTTCAGAGTGTGCATTTATACTTCAGAAATCCATAAATTCTACAAATTAGGACTTGATCTATTTTTGATTTCCAGAATTAAATGGTGGAAAAATGTTAATAGTTTAAATTTTAAAGTATGTCTTAAAGACAAATACATACATATATATGTGTATATATATTTGTATATAATGTATGTGTATCTAAAAACTGGTTATTAAATATTTATCAAAGCATCCCTAGTTATAATCTAATCCCAACTTAGTCGTACAAGTACACAACCCCTGCCAGTACCCCAGAATACCCACAAGAGTGTTGTTTTTGTTTGGTTTTTACTTATAAGGATGTGTAGTCAAAAGAAGCATATATACCACTGATCTAAGTAGGTGAGCAGAAAAAAAAGATCAAATTTCCTTATTCCTCTAGTTAATAGCACTTTCTCCCTTTCAAAATTACTTTTCACATACTTTGTATTTATTTCCTTTTGTACATATTATGTCCTCCTTCCTCTTTCCTGCTCCAGTAGAATATAAGCTCCTTGAGGACAGGGATTTCTTCATTTTTTTTGGTCTTTGTATTTTTGGGACTTAGTGAACATAGTGCTATGCACATAGTAGGTGCTTAATAAATGTGTGTTGGAATGAATTGAATGGAATTTTACTTTATTGAGGAAATTCAGTTTAATTTACTTAAATGAAGGAAAGGATGACAGGGGGAATCACTGCAGCTTTTTCTAAAGAAATCTCTGATCTGAGACCAAGCCACATTACATTTCTAACACAACAATATTCATGAAATGTTATTGTTGGACAAAAAAGAAGATGACCTCAGATTATGTGTCATTGACCAATATTGGTCATGGAGCTGAGAGAATAAAATACATTTTACCTCCTCTCAGTAAAGAGGTGGTATATTGTGGTGGCAGAATGTTACCTATATGGTCAGATACCATCACTTTCTTTCAGCTGTATTTGTTCAACTATTTTCCCTTGTCATAAGGGAGGGTCTAAAAAGGAGGAATATAGTGGGGGGAAATGACCATCATGTTTTTAAAAAAACTAAACTGATGAATGGATTCATTTACCAGTGTACCTGTCATCACCTCCCTCCCTGACCCCCAGAAAAGTGTAAGCACCTTGAAGGAAGGATTGTTTGGTTTTTGGCTTTACATGCCCAGCACCTAGAACTATTGTTCCTGGCACATAGTAGGTACTTAATAATTGCTCGTTGAATGGAATCAAAAGTTGTTCCCTAGATGAACCTTGTGAACACTTGGGCTTGTAAGGGGAGTTGGTGAGCATATCTTACCTTAGGCAGTTAGGTGGCTCTGTGGATAGAGTGCTGGACCTGGAGTCAGGAAGAACTGAGTTCAAATCCAGCTTCAGACACTTATTAACTTCACGGACCTGGGCAAATCACTTAACCTCTGTCTGACTCAGTCTCCTCAACTATAAAATGAAGAAATGGCACCAACATCCCAGAGTTGTTGTGAAGATCAAATGAGAGCATATTTTTAAAGTCCTTAGCATAAGATGGGGCACCTAGTAAGTGCTTAAATAAATGTTTGCTCCCTCCCTTCCTCTCTCCCCTCCCCCCTCCCCCCCCCCTG
>CM053624.1:90440378-90455826 GCA_028646595.1 Phalanger gymnotis
CTCCTGATATCTCTACACAATTGGCCTTTGATAAATGTTTGTTGAAAGGGGGAGAAAGATATCAAATATATATATAAATATGTGTATATATATGTATATATATATACACATATATATATATATATTTGAAAAACTTTTGTTGGTAGAAATAGCGTTGCTTCTGCATGCCCAAACACAGACACAAACTCAAAACGAGGCTTAGCAATATTGTCATTAAAAAAATAAATAAAAAGATGATGTTGTGTTCCCAAGCACTGAAATTGTATAACCTTCAGGATTTCTTTATTACCCTTCTTACTTGGGCAGTCTTGAAACCTGCGATCCACAGCAATAGGCAGGACTGTCATTGTAAATGACTGCAGAGAATCTAATTTATGAGGTCTGCAAAATTGCTGAAATGTTAGCCAAAGCCCCTGGTTTTCTTTTCTGTCAACCCGGGATGAAATCAAACAATTTCTCGGTACCTCAATTTCTTCACCTGTTGACCCAAAATAACAACAGCATCACCCTACGAGATGCTGAAGTCACAAAGTGCTATCACATATGGATTCTTATTCAGTCATTACCCCAAGCCTCTAATATAGATGGGGACAATGCTTGTGATCTAATTAGTGCAGGGAATTCTTGAGTGAGTTCCGCCACTGAAATCAGCACCTTCTCCACACCCAAGAATAGCTTTAGAACACTGCCTTGCCCAAGGTCACACAGCCACCATATGTCAAAGGTGGGACTAGAATAATGCTGGTCTTCCTGACTTTAAGCTAAGCTGTCTTTCCACTACACCACCCTCGCTCTCTAGTAGACAGCGCAAGTTTTGTTGTCTCCATTTTACAGATGGAGCAAATGAGGCTCAGATAAATGAAATGGCTCACACAAAAATCCCGCTGCTAACTACATGTGGAGCCTGAACAGGAAGGCAGGTTTTCAGATGCCAGGGCTAGCTAGGGCTCATTCTCCTAAGGCATGCTTGCATAGAAGTTAGCTTGCAAAGAGGCATTTGCAAAAACAAAACACTGAGCTTAATTCTTCGCTCTCTGTAATAGGGAGGGCAGGAAGTAATAAAGCTGTGGAGCCCAGCCTCAGTGTGGAGGGGGTGGGGAAGACAGGGTGATGCTTCAAGGATGGGGAAATCTATTCTTCTTCTCTTGCTTTCTGGAATTTGTAAACCCAACAAATGAACGCTAAGGGGAGGGGGTGATGAGGGGTAAAGCCAGAGAGCACAGTACTCTAGGAACAACACTTACCAAAGGGCTCTCTAGCTTCTCTAAGAGATTCCTAAACAGATTTTCTCCACACTGCTTTACAGAATGAAGAAAAGTCTTTCTCTGCCTGCCTGCTGCAGAGCTGGCAGAGGGGCAGCAGCAGCAGCCTCCAAGTGACTCTCCAGGGGTCGGCTGTTATTAGCCAGGCTGCTGAAGGGAATTAGGAGGCAAGACTGGACAGGAGGAGGAGGAGGAGAGGAGGAAGAAGAGGGAGAGGAAGAGTATGAGGAAGAGGGGTAGGGGGAGGAGGAGGAGGATGAGAAGAGGTGGAAGAGGGGGAAGAGAAGCATGAAGATAAGGAAGAGGGGGAAGAAGAGGAGGAGGAAGAGGGGGAGGAGGAGGGAAGTTCTTCTCTCCTCTGCAGCTTAAGACAGCATGTTGTTTTATCTGCTTGCTCTGGAAGGAAGAACTCCAGCCCATAGAAAAACAGCTTATAAAGATGAAAGATCCCTCATGATTCTAGGGAGACTCCATGGTGCAATGTGGCCTGAGGGATGCATCTGAAGTAGAAGATCTGGGTTTGGTTCCAGGCTCAACCTAACCTCTAACTGCCAGAGGGACTATGGGCAAGTTACATAAACTCTCAAGACCCCTGATTCTCCATGTGTAATATGAGACTGGATCAATCAATCAGCAAGCATTTATTAACCTCTTGCTATGGAACACTGTACTAAGCATTGGGAATACAAAGAAAAACAGAATGGGAAATTTGGCTTCAGGGAGCTTACATTCTAATGAAGGGCATATTAGATACATATATTGCTATACTCAAGACATAACACAGTAGATAGAAGGCAACTAAATGCTCTTCCCCCTAGGGTGCTTGACTCTGCTAGGTTTCTATAAACATGGTGCTACCCTAAGGCAGGACAGGAGAATGAAGGTATCATTTGCTTTATGTACAGTTGGGACCCCCTTGTTCATTGCTGAGTTAGAGCTTTGCTGGGTGCGGCAGTATTTTCTTGTCTCTTTGTAATTAGGGTTCAAGATGGTGCGCGCTCACAGCTAATGCCTCCATGAAAACAAACGTCAAATATGATTTGAATGACAAGCTCAAAATCTAAAGTTAAGCAAAAACTGGAGAAATGAGCCAAGGCGGGATGCGTTTCAGGCTCAGGGAAAGTTAGCCCTATGAGGCTGAGTTAATCACAGTGATAAACGGGATATGCAGCAACTCCTTTTCCCACTGGCATGGTAATTAGTAACATGGGGGAAAACTTCCTGAGAATGTATACTGTCCCAGGAGTCTCTTCTGGAGAATGCCTTGAGATATAGCAAGTAAGTTGTGGACTTGATCTTGAGCATTTCTGGGTTGTAACTGATTGTCCCCGGAGCTAGGGCCCCCGCTGACTCCTAGGAGGAATTAACAAGGTAACATGATAACCAAAGGACTCTAGGAGGGACCAGAGGCAAGATGAATCATTGAAGACACTAGAAAGGCCTCATAAGGAAAGCAATCTCTGGGAGCTGACTCCCAGCCCATGTTCCATGAGGTTTTCTTTATTTCTTGATTCAATTGTGGCATCCTAGTGGTGGGATAGAAGCCACAAAGCCAGGCTCTCAGGGATACAGAACAGGAGAATAGGAGGAGCACATTGTTTTGCATGTCACAAGAAAGTAGAAACAGCTGGCAAAGTTGCACAGATAGCGTTAGACGACAGAAGATCAGTTGATTCCAGGGTGCTCAGAGAACGCCAAACATGTCACAAAGAGCGCTAACCCAGCTGATGAAGGAATGGAAGAGAGCAACAATGGAGTGTAAATGGGAAAAGCAGATGTCGGGAATGGCAGACAAAGGCAGCTCAGGACAGCCAGAAGAAATACCCTATCAAACCATGACCATCAGGAGACTATTAGACAAGCATTTGAACGACCAAGAAGAACAAGGCAAGTATAGCATGACAGGAGGAGAAAAATGCCCCAATTTTAAAAAGAGGCAAGGAGGTAGAGTTTGTATACCATAGGTCAAGTGGTCTGACTTACATTCCCGCAAAAACCTAAAGATATCTTATTAAACAATTTGTGAGCATTTGGAAGTGGAAATGGCGATCAGTGGTAGCCAGTATGGTTTCGTTCAGAATAGGTGATGCCAGACTATACTTATTTCTTTCTTGATGGGGAAATTGTCAGGCTGGTAGATCAGGGAAATGCAATAGACATTATATTCTCGTATTTCGCCTATTACCAGTGGGGTAGACAAGCCAGCCCACCTGAATCAGCAGGGTATGCTAAGGGAGAGACGGGTTCCAAGCAAGTCAAACCACCGCTACCACCACTTTCACCACGGCCTCCCCTCAGACCAAGGTGGAAACAGCCCAGAAGTCTGAGGAGCAGTGGTATCTCACAGACTATCAACCCTGTTCCCAGCCTCAGAAATGAATATGATTTTATCAACGGAAATGACTTAAGGAAGATGTATGGCCATCTGCTTTGCTGCTGCACTCTTAAAGAGCACTGGGCCTTTCCAAAGGACCCGAAGCAGAAACTTATTGGTTTTGTCTGCCCCATCAGAACGCGATCTCCCCAAGAGCAAGATCTGTCTTGCTTTTCTATTCATGTCTTTGGTCCTTACCACAGTGCTTGGCATGTTAAGTGCTTAACAAACGCTTTTTCTATCCTTTTTTGGGGCGGTGAAGGGGGAAGGCAGGGCAATTGGGTTTAAGTGACTTGCCCAAGGTCACACTAATAAGTATGTCAAGTGTCTGAGGCTGGATTTGAACTCAGGTCCTCCTAACTCTACTCACTGTGCCACGTAGCTGTCCCCAACAACAAATGCTTTTTCAGTCATTCATTCACTCAATCAATCAACAAGCATGCATTAAGCACCTGCTATGTGCCATATACTATGCTGAGAGTATAGAGATGAAGGGAAAAAGCAGCACCTGACCTCTAGGAGCTTACATTCTAAAAGGAGTGACAACACACACATAATCATTTGACAAAATCTTTCGTGTGATCTTTGCTGACAAAATGGACGGCTGTGGAACAGACCGTAGGATGGATAGACACATCCAGAACTTGTCGAATGATCTAACCCAAATTTCAATAATAATTTTAATAGGAACAAATAAGATCTTCTAAACCTGAGTTTAAAAAAAAACCCTTATAAGCATATATTCTCTCCTCAGTCCTTTTAGAGTTCTAAATCCCTTCAAGGATGGACCAAGGTACTACTTACTATGTAAATTCTTCCCTAGTCTCCTCCCTCAGAATTATTAATGCACTCTTCCTCCTCAAATTTATTTATCTTGGTGCAGAAAGTATCCACCCTCCCAACCCCTAGACTATATGTATGTTATTTACATAGAAATGAGTCCCTTAAAGACAAACATTATTGCATTTTTGTTTTACAGTACAGCACCTGGGGAAGTGCTTTGTACCTAGTAGGTACTTGATAAATGACTGCTTCCTTCAGGGGTTAGTGAACTAACAACTCTATAATTCTGTAAACTTGATCTTTCATGCTTGCTTGTTAGTTCTATTATTTGTACAGTAAAATATAAACTCATTGAAGGCAAGATTTGTTTTCATTTTTCATTTCAGGTCTTTAGTGAGAGGCAGCTAGGTGGCTCAGTGGATAGAGTACTGGGACTGGAGTCAAGGAAAACTAAGTTCAAATCCGACCTCAGAAACTCACCAGCTGTATGGCCCTGGGCAAGTCACTTATCTTTGTCTGCCTGCATTTCCTCACCTGTAAAATGGGGATAATAATAGCACCTACCTCACAGGGTCATTGTGAGGCTCAAATGAGGTGCTATTTGTAAAGCATTATAAATAAATGTTAGATATTTCTATAATTATTCCGTGCCTAATAGTTCCTGGCACAAGATGAGCATTTAATAAATGCTTGTCGAGTGGAATTGAAATATTAAGGCTTACCTTTGAAGACTTGTAATTCCACAAATAGCAGCAGATTGCAATGCCTCTTTGCATTAGTGATAGATGGTTTCCTGGAGTGCCATGACCAAAAAGAATTCCTCATCTCATATCCAACCCCACGGAGATGAGCTTCTCTGAATTTAGCCAGGTTGATCCCTGAACAACAGATTTATAATCCACTGCCAGACCCACAGTCAAAGCCTGGGACCTTTCAAGGTTTACACTTCGCCGGCCTAGCGTTTAAGAACTCAGGGTCACTTCCATGTCTTGGTGAGGCATTAGAGCACTTCAGCCCCTATCGTGCCTCATGTGGATTAAGGGTGGAAGTATTTGTACTCTTTTCCCAACCTAGAGATCTGGGGAAGTAACGGTACTGCAGGAGATCTCAGAAGGATTGACTCCCCAACAAAAATGTCACCACCCAGGCATATCTGGTGGTGTAGAACTATTAGCAGATAAAGAAAACTGCACAGCGAGTGATCTGTGTTTGAACTGTGAATACTGACCTTTCCTCCTCAGATACTTTGTAACAGGTGCCTTTCATTTTTATGCCTGTGTTTTCTCCTCTCTACAGAATCCAGTGGCATTCTGCCTTCTTGCCCCAAAGGCAAGTTTAATTCTGCACCAGACAAGAGTGTGTATGGCACAAGAATAGCTAAGGTGGGGCTGGATCTTACTGACCCTCTCCAGCCAAGGGATAGTGCTATTTCAGGCCACACAGCTGCTACCGAGTGGCTAAGAGCCAACTTAGTTGCCAGGGAAGATTCATGGTCCATTGGCTTCTAGTGTTGCCAAGATGGTTTCTGTATTCTATCTAGTACAGTGTATGCTAGACATTCAGGTAGCACAGAGCACCCTAGACCCTCCTACCCACACTGCACCCGGTTACTCAGGTCCAATTTATACTTACCTTCAGTCATAAAAAGAGAGGCTATTAGTAAGGTGGAGCTACTCTATCTTCAATCTTTAGGCTGAATTGCTTTGTGAACATTGAATAAAACCAGCTATTTGAAAATGTTTTAAATGTGTAAAACTCCATGCTAATTATTAATAAAACCAATATACTGATATAGATATATAGATGGAGAGGAAGAGAGAGAGAGAGAGGATAGAGATATAAACGCACTTAATAAAGCTCTCTAAAAATGGAAATTCCATACACCCACACATAAATTTAGTGATCCTTTCCTATTTCTAAAACACAATTTTGGCTCTACATGAGGTTCCCCAAACCACATAAGACAGTTGATGATATTACATATTCATAACTGAAATTTATTGAACTGACCTTGCTGCTTCTTAAAATTATCTCTATGCTATGAGGGAGAGAAAAGAGAAGAGAAGATGAGAGCATAGATGAGCAAAGGAAAAGAGAAGAAAGGAAAGGATAGAAGATGAGAAGAGAAGAGAAACAAAGAGAGGAAAGAAAAGGAAAGGAAAAGAGAGAGGAAGAGATAAGAGGAAAAGAGAGGAGAGGAGAGGCAAGGAAAGGTAAGATACTGAGTTCCCCATCAGCAGATCCATTTAAAGAGGCTACATGATCGCTTGTTAGGAATAACATAACAAGAATTAGACTCCTGAGATTCCATTCATCTCCAGCATTGTGTGAGTTGATGGTCTTTGGCCAGTTTTTCACCAACAAAATGTTTAATTGGTATTTGTTAGAAGAGTACATCTAGCTTGTACTCTTCTCTTTTAATAATCCTCACAGGTTGAGGGAGGAAAGAGATTCCCACCTGACTTAGCCACTCTGATGACATCCAATCTTGCATCTCCAATTGCCTTACAGATATCTCAAAATGGATGTCCAGTAAACATCTTAAACTCAACATGTCCAAAATAGAACTCGTTATCTTTCCCCCTAAAATCCTCCCACCTCCTTCCTTCTCTATTACTGTAGATGGCAACTATTCTCCTATTACCTCAGGCTCAAAACCTAAAATCATCCTGGATTCCTCACTATCTCACACACACCCTTAACCAAGCTAATGCCAAGGCCTATCAATTTTACCATTGCAACATCTCTTGAATATGCCACCTTCTTTCCTCTGATACCTAGTCTTAATCACTGAATGAGTGTTGCCTCAGTCAAACTGAGACCTGAGAGAGACCTTAGCTTAAAAAGGCCAAGATTTCCCACTGCATCTAGGGCCGTCTCCAGTAGTCCTGATCCATATCTTGCCACTGAGCCCAGATGGTTCCAGAGGAGAAAATGAGGCTGGTAACTTTGTACAGGCCTCCCTCATCTAAATCTAATTGACTTCCAAGTCACGACATCTCCTTCCTGATGTCATGGTCCTCTTCCAGATGGAAGGATAACCAATCAGCCAACCAACCAACAGCCACCACCATAATGCAGGTCTTCATCACCTCATGTCTGGATTGTTGCAATAGCTTGTTGGTAGGTCTACCTGCCTCAAGTCTCTCCTTACTCCAATCCATTCTCCATTCAGCCACCAAAACTCAGATCTGGTCATGTCACATACCACCCTTTGCCCTTACTCAATAAACTCCATTGGCTTCCTATTACCTCCAGGAGTAAATATAAAATGCTCTGTTCGGCATTCAAAGCCCTTTATAATTTAGCCTTCTCCTGCCTTTCTAGCCTTCTTATACCTTGTTACTCAATACATACTCTAATCCAGCAACACTGGCCTCCTGGCTGTTCTAGGAACAAGACTCTCCGTCTCTCTGGCTGTTCCCTATGCCTGGAGCTCTCCCTCCTCCACTCTAACTATTGACCTTCCTTTAAGTCCCAACTAAAATCCCACCTTCTGTGGGAAGCATTTCCCCACCCCTCTTAATCCCAGTGCCTTCCCTCTGTTAATTATTTCCTAGTTATCCTGTATACAGCTCGCTTTGTATATATTTGCAGGTTGTGTTCCCTATTAGATTATAAGCTCCTTAAGGGCAGGGCCTGTATTTTGCCTCCTTTCGCATCTCTAGTGCTTAGCACAGTGACTGGTATGTGGAAGGCACTTAATAAAATGTTGATTGATTGATTAAATGGCCTGTTAGAAAGGATTCAGCTGGTGCCTTCTGGTTGCTTAGCATTCCATTTACCCATGGTTTGTTGATTCTCTGGTGCTGCCTCCTAAAGGACTCGATCCCAATTATCGACTACCACCAGTCTCTACAGGTCTCCAACTTTGAAGACACGGTGTTATACGATATGGTTACTTAACGTTACTTAGGAGAGTTAGGAGAGATCTGGTGTTAAATCCTACCTCTGACGCTAGCAGTGTGACTATGAGAAATTTACTGGTGTTCTCTGTACAAAGGAGATAATAGCACCGGGGGTACCCCTCACAGAGCAGTTTGAAGAGGGAGATGAGCTAATTTATACAAAAATAATTTGTAAACTATAATGTATTATATGGGGCGATCCCAAAAGTCTTGATGCATCTTAAGCTTTAAAAAACTTCTAAATATTAATGCTTGTTGTTATTTCAACTCTTCCTGAACCCTTTCTGGAATTTTCTAGGCAGATGTTGGAGTGGCTTGTCATCTCATTTAACAGATGAGGAGACTGAGGCAAGCAGGGTTAAGTGACTTGCCTAGGGTCACACAGCTAGTAAGTGTTTGAAGTGTAAGTCTTCCTGATTTCAGGAATGTCTTATACGGGGCGACCCAAAAGTCTTTAATAACTTTTGAAATACAACTACTACGAACTTACAAAGAGCAGCTTTTGAAAGATTAATTTTAAAATTTTAAATATTGATTTTTTAAAATTAAAATTCAACATGACCACTGTCTTGGGCTCTAAATCACTCTAGGTGATTTTTTAAATTTAAAAAACTTTCATCATCTGCAGCTCAGTGCCTGAAAAGATTACATTTGTAGCCCTAGTCATAAGATCACCCAAAGACTGAGGTTTTGATGCAGACATATATACATTACAGTTTTGATGTAACTCCATGAGAAAAAGTCTAATGGAGATAGGTCTGGTGACTGAGGCTGCTAAGCAAGAGGACCTCTTCTGGCAATCTGCCAGTCTGAGAAAGTGTCATACAGAAACTGTTGCATACACAATACATGACCACAATGTGCCCCATATTGTTAAAAGTAAAATTAAAAATAAAACGTTATTATTCAAAATCCACAAACTAAATAAATGTAAAAGAAATTTATGAAGTTAATTTTCAAGTGATGTTTCTTTTAAGTTGATAACATTTCTATTTCTGACTTTATTAAAGCTTAAAACTGCACTAAGCCCTTTGGGACATCTTACGTACTTTCCTAAAAATGCTGCCACCATTGTCACGAACAACAACCAGATTTTAGGGCATGATCTTCCTTCTCTTCCCTGCTACACAATAGGTTGTAATCCATCTTAATCAATTTCTCATCTTTTCCTCCTGTCCCAGAAAAAAAGCTTACCAAAGACTTACCCTCTTCTCACCTTATGCTATCTTTCTAGTCCTCCTCTCTTCAGTTATCCCCGACCTTCCTCAGGTTTCTTCAATCTCTCCTTCTCAGTGCCCTTTCTCCTCTTCCTTCAAACAAGCCTGGGTGTCCCTTATCCTGGAAAAAAACCTTCACTTCAACTGGCTAGCACGTCGAGCTACCAACTTCTTTCTCTTCTGTTGGCTGCCAAATTTTTAGGGAGGGGAGGAATTAAAGGAAAAGGGAGATGGTTTCCCCTTGGAAAAGAAAAGGGATCCATTTTATTTTCTATTGTTTTATTTGTTACATTTTATATAATATTACATATATTAGCTCTAATATTATATTGTCTATTACATTATTTATATTCTATTGTTTTCTATTAATTAATGAATCGATCAAGTAACATTTGCTGATTGAACTACTGATATTGTACTGTGTGCCAGACACTGTGTTAGGTGCCTGGGATACAGATACGAAGAACGAATCCTTTCAAAGAGCTGACATTCACCTGGTGTATATTGTTACTCACTTCAGATGAGGTAAAAGCTGATCTAAAGTCTTGGTGAAATGAACTGCGATAAACAGATTATTTCTTCAAGTGGACATCCCCATGTGCTACATTTCTGTAACTATCTTGGTTTTCTTTGTTTTGTTTTATTTGCTTTTATTTTTGTTTTAATTGTATAGTTGCACTGACCTGACACCCTCCTAAATTTCAAATAATATGACATTTTGTACTTATAAAGCATCTTAGCATTTTAAAATACCTCATAGGTACTAAGAGAACCACCTTCTTATTGAACCTCGTAGGACTCTGGGTCACTGGAAGTGACTTTCAATCTGGCCTCCTCATTTTGCAGATAAGAAAATGGATGCCCTTAAGTGACTTACCCAAAGCCAAACAGCTAATAAAAAGCAGTCCTGGAATTCGAACCCAAGTCCCCAGATTCCTTTGCTGTTTCTGCTCACACCAATGCTCAGAGAAATCTTATTCAGACTTGGAGTGGAATATCGGCTTTTCTATTTTATTTCTCGTCTTCCCATGTCACCACGCCCAGTATTCCTTTCTGTGTTCAACACCTGTACACGGCATTGCTGGTTCCAGATCTGCTGGTTCAGCACATATGACCATACACAGCCTCAGGACATCCGTACAAAGAAGGCCACTGCTGCCTGAGTAATTTATTACCCCCACTACCCAGAGGATCAGATTTCTTTTCCAAATACTGAGAGCCCTAGGATCACAACCTATCCCACCCCACCCCCAACTATTCCTCCCTAACCCTCCCCCAAACAACCCCTCTAGCACTCTGGGAGCCTCCTGAAAGTGCACAAATGATTTCTCTCATGGACAATGGACTCTCCGGATATAAATTATATAGAAAATGGGAAAATTATAGGTAAACAGTCTCATATGACCAAGATCCCTCTATTAATAGAGAGAATTTGTTTCAATACGCACTTTGATGTTAGAATCTTTGTTACCAGAGATAGCATTAATACCAGTCCCATTTCTTCAGTGCTTTAAGATTTAAAAAGAAAAAAGCCCATCGATGTGTGATGTCATTTCTGTTTTTTAGTTCTAACATTTAAAAATGTGATCTTAATATGAATATTAACATTTAATATTTCTTTTAAAACTTTGAGGGGAATAAAACAATTTATGTTGAATTTTAAAATGTCTACATTTACATACAAAATGAGTATACTGTTGATGTAATAGAGGGCCTGTACCTCCCAATTGGCCTGGTTATTAACCGAGGTGATAGGAAATGACCCGGGCCAGATGGACCAGCCTTTGGTTCTTCCATGGGCCAGCATATCTGGGGCCTCAGCCAGGATGTCAATACCAATCAACACTTACCCAGCTGGCCTTCTAGAAACCACCTTTGCATGGAAACCACTTAGCCAGAACTGCAGAGCCCTTCACAAGAAATGGGGTGCAGCCCTTCAGCCTGCTCAGACCCAAATCAGGGTACTCCTGCCACTTTCTATGCATATGGCCATATCTGAAGGAGGGACCAGGACAAAGAAAAGGAAAGAGAGGAGAACATGGAAGGAAAAGAGGAGGATGGAAAGGGATGGATAGGGAGACAGTGAAAGGAACAAGAAAGGAGCAGAAAAAGAGAGGAGAAGGAGGAA
The DNA here is from genome assembly GCA_028646595.1 of Phalanger gymnotis. Taxonomy (NCBI): domain Eukaryota; kingdom Metazoa; phylum Chordata; class Mammalia; order Diprotodontia; family Phalangeridae; genus Phalanger; species Phalanger gymnotis. The sequence goes on from CM053624.1 coordinate 90,452,051, forward strand.
AAAGTGGGGGTTGGGGGCACTACACTGGCTCCCTGCTCCCTCATCATTTCTCCCCTGACTTATCTGGGGGACAACAGTGAAGCCCCCTTCTCTTTTGTTGAACTCATGGGACCCTAAGACAGAGGAGAAAGAACTTCTGTTCCAGTCCCATGTGGGACCATGACCCTTTGAATTAATTTATGAAAAAGAAAAGGGTTTAATCTGGCCTCGTGATTTTATAATTACTGAGAAATCCAGATAAGTTAACAGTTTCTTCTAATGCATACCAGACATTGCTCTGCAACCTAGAATCTTAGAGAGTGGACCAAAGAACTGAGAGGCTGTCCAGGCTAACACAACCATTATGTATCAGAAGCAGGCTTTGTCCTCACACCTAGTGACTCCAGGGAAAGCCTTCTATCAACTATACTGCTTGTTTGTGAAAATGAGTTGGAGGAGGGAGAAGGCACCATTAACTTCATTCAAATGCATTGGACACCCCAAGAATTTGTTAATTAAGGTACTATTGTATTCTGCTCAAAGTCATATAAACCAGGAGTACACAGTTCTTTTCGGTCCTCTTTACTACTTCTCTCTTCCTTCTCTCCCCAGGCTAAGGCCCAGACACCACATTTCTCTCAGCTGCACTAGTCATGGAGGATCCTTCTGCCTGGGGTCCATGCCTGTTCTAGGTGAAAAATGCCCTCCTCCTAGCCACGTGAATCTTGAAATTTCTCTTAACTGACCCTTCTCTTCTCTTCCAGAAACACTGAGCCAGCACTGCATTATAGGTTTTTACTCCTCTTCTGAACCTGCAATTTCTCCAAAAGCCCCAAATTTCTTCCAAATGGTTCTCTCCACTCCCAATATCACTGTCCAGGTTTGTATTCGCCCATCATGTCTTCCAGGGGTTCTTTTGTCCTGTTGTGTGTCTAAACAGTACCATAAATATTGTGCAGAGCCTTCACACAATTGTCTTTTAACGCATATTTGTTGCATGGAGGTTTTTTCTGAATGTCTAAAAATTCAATTCCATTTGGATTACCCTGACTCCAGCCCAACAGGGACTACTTTCAATCCATATGTGATTTGGTCAAAAGCGGGTCTTTATCCTAGCATGGCACCAGTTGAAACAGCAGCAATAACTCTCCCAGAGGTAGAACATCTGAAAAGTTTCCAGAAAATCAAGACTTATCATTGAAACCCCTATTTCAAAAAGCTTCCTAGGAACCTGTGCAGACTTTCTTTTGCTTCTGGCTTCTACCATGAAAAATGATGGCACCCAAGAGCTGAGAAGCTTCCAAAACTCTCCTTGATCCAGCCCAAGACTAGATGCCGAATGTCACAGGAGACAAGTCAGTTATTTCCAATTCCCAAATCACTCCTATTTCCCTCTGTGCCCATACCTTTTTCTATTCTTTTGCTCCCTTGTTCCATAGAGCACTGCCAACAAACATTGGCTGGTTTCTTGGAATTCAAGTCAAATCCTACCTTTCCATCCAATCCCCTTTTTCTCCCTCCAAGCTTCATGCTACAGATCTTATAGCCATCGTTCTCCTCCCCAATCACCACAGCACCAGTAATTGGAATGGAGATATTAAACCCAGTATTTACAAGGAAAAAACCCATTTAGGGACACTTCCTAGGCCAGGCAGCAATGCTCTGTTATTAACTAAGCAGTGGAAAAGTTAGACACTGCTAGTGCCTGCAACAACAGGAGGTTTTAAATTACTTGGTGGTAATAGCATAATCTCTAGCATCCCATTTTAAATGAGAAGCTGATGAGCATTCTCAGTTTCAGACTTGAGTCTTTCCAGGGAGGTAGAAACATCACTGATGAGTTGATTTCCAAGCTCAGAAAAGGGGAGGAAGGGGAAACATTGGGTGGGGTAGGAGAGAAGGAAAAGCCAGGGGGTGGCAATTTAACTCCTTTCAGTCTATAGCAAAGATAATTTGCAGAAATGAGCAGGATCACTATGGAGAATTTTTTAAAGCAGGGAATAATTATAAAAGAATTCAAATGAGAATTAAAAACTTGACTTCTGTAGGGGCTGTTTTTGTCCCTAGGCCTGGGAGGGAATGAGGGGGGGAGAGAGAGAGAGAGAGAGAGAGAGAGAGAGAGAGAGAGAGAGAGAGAGAGAGAGAGAGAGAGAGAATAATTGAAAACACATCCATATAGTCACATGGCTTTGCTTTAGTAATTTTATTCAGGTCATTGGAACCAACTATTGTTTCCTAATTGAAGAAAATGTCAGCAGAGCAAGAGAAACACAGTCCAATGTGAGTCTGCTCTCTGGAGAATGGGGCGTTAGCCCTCCAGACCTGGCAAGCCCTTGTGAGACTGGCGTCTATGTACTGCCTTTTACTTCACTTTAGGCTCCCTGGGCCATTTTCTTGATCTCTGTCTTTGCTAAAGTTTTCCTAGAATTACTTTATCTATGAAGAAAGAGTAAACTGAGCTAATCAAAGGCAGAACTTCCTGGCCTGACTCAACCAGGACCCGAGAAGATGAGCCAGATGACTGTGGCAACCGAAGAACTGGAAACCAATTCCTTTTCCTTCTCAAGCAGGAAAATGAAAAGGACTTCCACTCCCAAGGTCCAGATAATACAAGCCAACCTGGGCTAGCCCAGTGACTTGCCCTCAGACCCTCTCAGAAACCTCCTTTCCTTTCCAGTTATTGGACCTTCGTCATGGGCATGCTCCTGACAGGAGTTGACAGTGGCTGTGCTATGTACTCTGCTGAACACCAAGGCAAATGTGAAGGTAATTGGATAGCAAAGAAATCAAGAGCTTATTCATTTCCTAAGGAGTTTAGGAAACTATTCCATATCAGCCACAGATAGATGCTGTATCAATGGGAAGAATCGTTAAGCACTTAAGCAAACATATGATCGCTAGACTTGGACATAGGAGAAATGAGGTTCAAATCCCAGCTCTAACATTTATTGGCTCTATAAGCATGGGGAGGTCACTTTACTCACCTAAGCCTCAGCTTCCTCACCTGTGAAATGGGAATAATGATAATACTTGAATGGCTGACCTCACACGGTGGTTGTGAGACAAATGTTTTATAAAATCTTGAAGCACCAAAGAAATGTGACTCACCATCCTCATTATTACTGTTTTTGTTGGAAAGATGATATTGTTTCCACATAGGAAAATATGCAGCTTTGGATTACCCCAACTACTAGATTTTTCTGCCCTTACTCCCTTGAGGCTGAACACTGCTGGAGGAAGTCACACCATTCTGTGACTGGGTCCATTACAAATTCAAGTTACGTAATCCCAACCTGACCCTCACTATAGAACAGCAAAACTTTTCTTTGTCCTTTATTCAATCTCTCTCCCCTTGCTCTCAACAGCTGTGTCAAATCTTCTCCTTTAATCCTTTAATCCAGACTCTAATGCCTTGTCTCTCCATAGGCATCCTCACTCCCTACTTTCCTGAGAAAATTGAGGCCTTTCTTCATCAGCTCCCTAAATCTCCCTTACTTCATACCTCAAAAACACTCTACGTCTTCACCTATCCATTCCATTTCACCTTTATTCTTGTCCCAGAGGAAAAGGTCCTTTTTCTCAGCCAGACCAACTCTTCTACCTGTGCCCCCATGTACTCTCAATTCCATTCCTTTCTGTTCTTCCTAAAGATCTCACCCTTTCTCAGTCTCTCATTCTAATCTCACCTTCTCTTTCTCTCTGTATCTCTCTCTCTCTGTCCCCTCTCTCAATTCCTCCTTATCCACTCTCTTCCCCATTGTCTACAAATTCCTCACCTGTTTCATCCTTAAAAAAAA
>CM053624.1:90455926-90478208 GCA_028646595.1 Phalanger gymnotis
CCATCTAATGAGGAGGACAACATGGAAACAGCTAGGGACAAACAAAATCCATACCGGAGAAAGAGGAGGTGATCAACAGAGGGAAGGTGCTAACAGGAAGGAAGAATGTGGAAGACTTCTCTTGGAAGGTAGCATTTTAGCTGGGGTGTGAGCGGCAGAGATGAGGAGAGATAGATTCCAGGCATGGGGATAGGTGCTGAAAATGGCCAGTCTGGAGATGGAGTGTCTTGTTTGAGAAACAGGAAGGAGGCTGCTGTTGCTATATTCCAGAGTATGCAGGGGGGAGTAAGGTAAAAAAAGATTGGAAAGGTAGGAGGGGGCCAAGTTGTAGAGGGCCTTGAATGCCAAACAGAGGATTTTATATTGGATCCTGGAGGTGTTAGGGAGCCACTGGAGTTTACTGAATGAGGGTAAGGGGAAGGTGAAATCATCAGATTTGCATTTAGGAAGATTAATTTGACAGTTAAGTGGAGGACAGCCTGGAGGGGAGAGAGACTTGAGGCAGAAAGACCAAGCAGCAGCCTATTGCAATCATTCTGGTATAAAGTTATGAGGTTCTGCACCAGAGTTATGGCAGTATCAGAGGAGAGAAGAGGTCATGTTTGAGTGATGATACAAAGGTAATATCAATAGCATTTGACAACATGCTGGATTTAGGGTGGGGGAATGAAAGACAGCTAAGAATGACTCCTAGATTTCAAGCCTGGGTGACCAGGAGCATTGGGGTCCTCAGACTTTTGTGCTGGATCATCCCTCCCCTCCTGCCCCTGAATACAGGTGTCCTATGGGGCTCTCTCCTGGACCCTCTTCTGGCTCTTTACTCTGTCTCCTTTAGAGATCTCTTCGGTTTTCAAGGATTCAGGTTATCTCCACTCAGATGACTCCCAAATGTTGACGTATATGCACATACACTCTCTCCACGACTATTGCCTGCTTAGACATCTTCTGCTATATATATCCCATTAGCATATCAAACTTAATTCGCTCAAAACAAAAATTCTCATCTTGTGAGCTAATCCTATCCTTCCTCTAAACTGGTTATTTCTGTTGCAGACAGCACCATCATCCCAATCACCCAGACCTGTAACTTCTACACCATCACGAACACTTCCCTCTTCCTCACTCTCTTTCAATATCCAATAATTTGCCAAATCTTGATGATTCTACTTACACAGTCAGTTCAGTCATTCTTTTCAGTCGTGTCTGACTCTTTGCGACCCCATTTGAGATTTTCTTGGCAATGATAATGGAATAGTTTGTCATTTCCTTCTCCAGTTCATTTTTGCAGATGAGGAACTAAGGCAAACAGGGTTAAGCAATTTGCTCAGGGTCTCATAGCTAGTATCTGAGGCCAGATGAGTCTTTCTGACTCTAGGCCCAGTTCTCTACCCACTGCATCACCTAGCTGTCTTTACCTGCACAACTTCGGTCATGACCAACCCCTTATCTTTACTGAGCCACCATCCTAAATCAAGCCTTTATCACCTCTTGCTTGCAACACTTAATATTATTCTAAATTTCCTCCCTTCCCAGTCTCCCTTCTTTCTAAATGTCCTTCACATGAACTGCCAAAATGATTTTCTTAAGGCACAGGTCCAACCACATCACTCTTCCATTGAAGGATCTTCAATAGCCCCCAATGCCATTTGTATAAAATATAAACTTTGTAGCCTGGACTCTGAGGTCTTCACAGTCTAGTTCCCCTCTACCTTTCTAGCATTGGAAAATATTTTACTGTTCTCCTTCAACCATTCAAACTTCCAGCCGAACTGGACTATTAAATTCATCACTCTGTACCCTGGATGTACCTCACACAAATTATGCCCCATGCCTGTACTGCTCTCACTCCTCATGTTATCTTGCACAGGCAGCGAGGATGGAGCATTTCTTGTCAAGGGGACCTCAGTTAAAATCTGGCTTCTGATGGTTACTTAGCTTTATGGTCATGGCCAAATCACTTACCCTACAGAGCCTCAGTCTCTATATCTGTAAAATCCAGGACACTAATTCAGAAGAGAGTATGGGATGATGGAAAGGAGGCCAGCCTCAGAGTTAGGAAGGCCTAGGTACCAGCTCTTCTTCAGGTATAGGCACTAGACTTGAATAGTTTAAAACTGCACTAACATTTTGGGAACATTCTCCCATCATGGTTTTAATATATCACGGGTTGACATAAGAAATTAAATGAGAATTTTGGGGAGTTTTGCGGAAGTCACAGATGACACACAAAAGCCAACAGATAACGCAAAGTCTATGACCAAGTACTTAACTCAAATTTGACAATAAGGTACTGTAAACACCCCCATAAAAGAAAAAGAAAAATTCAGTTTTCTTCTCTGGTATGAAGGGAGGGCCAAAAAATTTTACATAGATTTTCCAGATTGTGAGGGCACTGTTCCCCTAACCTCCACAATGTGGAAGGGATAACTGCATATATAGATAAATATAAAGCTTTATATATGAAGTAAGTAAGTATATACACACAAATACATACACGTATACATGCATATACCTATACTTCTACATATACATACATACACATATGTCTCCATTCAGCCACTAAAGGGATTTTCCTGTAAGTCTGATTATGTCACACACACACACACACACACACACACACACACACTCTCCCCTACTCAATAAACTCCAGTAGCTTCCTGTTGCCTCCAGAAGCAAATACTAAATGCTCTGTTTGGCTTTCGAAGCCCTTCATAACCCAGCCCCCTCCTAGCTTTCCAGACTTCTTATATTTTACTCTTTGTCATGTATTCTTCAATCCAGTGACACCGGCCTCCTGACTGTCCCATGAACAACACTGTCTATCTCTCAGCTCTGGGCATTCTTTCTGTCCATTCCCCATGCCTGGAATGCTCTCTCTCCTCCACTACAAATATAGAGCTTGCTTTAAGTCCCAGCTAAAATCCATCTTCTACAGGGAGCCTTCCCCAAACAAAGTCCAGTGCCTTCCTTCTGTTAATTATTGCCTATTTAACCTGTGTAGAGCTTGCTTTGTATATATTTGTTTGCATGTTGTCTCCCCCACTAGACTGTAAGTTTCTTTAGGGCATGGACTATTTTTTTTTTGCTTCTTTTTGTATCCCCAGCATTTAGCATAGTGCCTGGTACATAGTAGATGCTTAATAAATGTTAACTTGTATTGAATATATTTATATACAATACACATATACTTATAATACACATGTACATATACTTAGACATATATACAGATACATGTACAGATATATAGTTATATATGCTTATGCAAGTACTTATAAATATACATCTGTACATATGCATATTATATATTCATACACATAAACATCTATATATACATGCACATATACTTATGTATACACATATATGCATATATACATATGCAAATGTGTTTGTGTATACACACACATATATACATACATATGCACATGCATACACATACACATACACACACATACACATCCGCATATATATTAACAGAACATCCCCAAAGTCTTGGTGCAGTTTTTATGTGCATATACATATACAGGTTTATATAGAACAGGGCTGTCCAACCTGAGGTTATCTTAGGGCAGCATTAAAATAAAGTAATTATTCAAGGGCCGCACCCAGAATAAAAAATACAGTACACTAATAGAAAGTGGGGAACGCACGTCATCAACATGACAGGCAAAGGTGTGAAGCGCAAAAGCAAACATAAAACAACAAAGCGACAGCACAACAGTACAAAGGTAGGTGCATACTGACTAGTCTGCATCGTACAGACGGAATGCATCCCACAGATCAACTGAAAATTCCTTGCGATATGTTCCATCTGTAATACTGCTTAAAAACACCAAAGAAAATTAACATCAATGACATTATTTATTAGTGATGGGATTAAAAAAATCTAATACGCATTCCATGCAAATTATTATTTTATTTTTTTTGCTCATGAAAATTAAAACCCACTGCGGGCTGCATTTTAGACAGCCCTGATATAGAATAAATATATATGCAAACACGTACATATATATACACAAACATATATATGTATAAATATATACATATACATACATATACATATACATACACTAGCGGTGTGATCTTGGATAAGTCACTTAACATTTCAGTGCACCAAGCAAACCCCTGAGACTATAAGTAAGTGCTTCTCAACTTTTTGGTGTCAGGACTCCTTTACGTTTAAAAAAAATTTTGAGAACCCCAAAGACCTTTTGTTTCTCTGTGTCATATCTATCAATGTTTACCATACTCAAAATGAAATTAGACTATTAGCACCATGAAAATAGAGTACTTAAAAGGATCTTGGGGATACCCTGGGGTCCCCAGAGTATACTTTAAGAACATCTGTACATGTTGTAGAAAAAAAAAATTAGTTTCTCTGTATCAGTGGCAGAAGTTTCTACACAAAGAGTTTCACACATCAGGAAATCATGGGCCCTGGCCAAGAAAAGAAAGTCATTATCTCACCAGGTTGTTGGGCATTTCAGATGAAATACTGAGTTCTTTAGAAACCTAAATGACAATATAAATGTCAGTTACTAATTCTGCCTGTCACAATCCTTATCTTCTTTTGAGGCCCAACTCAGATGCCACCTTACCTAATCTTTCCTTGGTTCCCTCACCTCTTACTACACTCTTATTCTTTAATGTTCTCTGTATTTAATCTGTGCACAGGTTGTATCCCTGCCCCCCCACCCCAGTAGAATGGAAACACCTTCAAGGCAAGAACTGTTTCCTGTTTTGTCTTATATGTCCACTTTCCAATAGTACACATTTAGTGATTATTTACTGAACTGAACTTACCTAAATGTTAAACATATTTTAGCCTCTAGAGTCTTCAAAGGCATATAAAGGTATGTATGAGCAGGATAGGAGGACAGTCCAAGACCAGATTGTAGTCAGATTTTCTGCAAAAGGTCCCCACCTAAATGTCGGCAGCCATCTATACCATCACAGCTCTAGCCCACTAAGCAGAATGGAGAGGTATGGAGACTCTGCCCCCCTCCCCAGCTCAAAAGGGTGGTACCATGTACAATCAAACAAAACAGCTGGTACCTGCTGATGCTCAGAAGATGCCATCTTTGGTCTTGATATAACTTGGCCTTAACAACTCCTTCTTTCCAGACAGATTGATTTAGTCTAAGTCCTTAGATATCATTGGCTGCCTCTTCTACATCTGAGAGAGAAGACTATCTCTCATTCCTCTGGCTATTTTGACCTTTGGTTCTATGGACCAATGAGTCTATGTTTCTGTTGCCATGTTCCTACTTCATCTCTGCAAAGCCTAGGAGATGATCTTTACCATGGAGAGCAGCCAAGTTCCCTGTCCTTCAATGAACCCAGTGACACAGATGAGACAGGACAGAAAAGTTACATTTAAAAATTGAATAGATTGGGGACAGGGCAGGGATGGGAGAGGGATTGGTTTGTCATATGGAAAGAGAGTACCTGCTCCAAGATGAAAATAAATAACCACATCTTTGGAAGGAAAAGCATGTATTATAGAGGTTTGGTGTTGGGATTCTAGAGGTTTAGTGCTGGGATTGGCCTTATTTATTATTTTTAAATGAGATTAAGAACAACTGTAGCTTAGTGCATAGAGAACAGGCCTCAAGGCCAGAAAGTCCTGGGTTCAAGTCTTCTTCTGACACATATTGCCTATGTGATCTTGAAAAAAATCACTTGACTATCCAATGCTCTAGACAACTCTCCATAACTATATGTTGTAGAGAAGGTGATGATAGAGGAAGTTTCCTCATCTTGGGGTTCCCAATAGCAATGAAATCACAGATCCAGTCCCTCTCCCTATAGATGAGCTGGTGGAGTTTATATAAAAGTTTCTATAAGTTCTTCTTCCAAAAGGATGGGGGTAACTTGTAGAAAGTTTTCATTTCATTCATTCATTTCATTTCATTCATATTACTCTGGGAAGTAATAGCCTGGAACTATACTTTAAATTTGGGCAGCTAGTTGTTGATGAAGTAGATAAAGCACTAAGCTTGGAATCAGGAATACTTATCTTCATGAACCCAAGTCTGGCCTCAGACATTATCTGTGGGACCCTGGGCAAGTCACTTAAATCTGTTTGCCTCAGTTTCCTCATCTGTAAAATGAACTGGAGGAAGAATTGACAAACCACTCCAGTATCTCTCCCAAGAAGACCCCAAATGAGGTCGTGAAAAATCAGACACAACTGAACAACAGCAAAAAAGACTTTACATCTCTTATTGCCCTCCTATATCCAATATGAAATTTTGAAGTAGAAGTCAGTTCTTCACCTTACTGTGTGTATCTGGAGCCTTTGGCAGTCTGGTGATTGCCAAAGGACCCCTTGTGAGAATAATGTTCTTAAGTACAAAAAATGAAATACATAAGATTGCCAAGGAAACAAGTTCTATTGAAATAGGTACCAATTTTTTAAAGTTTATTGATGATAAGGTAAAGAACTTCTGCTTTTAAAGGGCAGAGAATTCACATCCAGCTGATTGGAGTTTATAGGTGCTACTGTGACAATGAGTTAACAAGGGAATTTTGAATAAACGCTAACATGATCATTTGAAGGAAAAATAAATAAGAGGTAGAAATAGTGGATCCCTGGGATTATGGATCCCCAGGGTTTTTAGTTAGGACTTCGTATTTCCAAAATGTTTCAGAGACGTTTTCGAAAATATTTCAGATTTACATCCATCCACCTCCTAAAGAGCTGGAGATGGTTTATAAGCTTACACACAGCCAAAAGCACAATAAAGACACTAGCCTAAAACCCAACAGCCATTCTCTGCAAGGATCAGAAAAAAAATCAGCACTTTCAAACCCCAGAACCGAGCAGGCAACAACACAATGCAATAAATTTCACTGGTTTTTGGCTGCCAAGGCAAAAGAGGAAATATGCATCGTTACATAGTGGGGTTTGTTGTGTGTCTGTTTTCTGACAGCAGAAAGCACACAAATATATCTACAGAAACAAAATGTTTCCTGGAACTAAATTCAAGCAGTAATTTATCACTTGGACCCTTGTAGAAAGGACTCTGAGTGACAGAGTGAACAGTCTTCAAGGGAAGACTTCAGAGCCATTCTCACCACCATAATCCCTTCAGAAATTTGGAAAATGGCACTAGAGAATTAAGCAGTAATGTGTCCAATTCAATTAAATTCAACAAGCAATTATAAATCACCAACTATTCAATAGGCACTGGGAATACAAAGAAAAAAGGAAATAGCCCCTGACCTCAAGAAGATTGCCTTCAGCTTGGGGAGAGGGGAAAGAGGGATTTGGAAGAGATATATACATAGGACACTAAATATAAAATGTACACATGACACTTGGGTTGAGCCTTGAGGGGAGCAAGGGTCCAAGAAGTCGAAGTGAGGAAAGAGCATTCTAGGAAGAGGGGCCAGACCACGTAAAGGCCAAGAGATTGGAATGGGATGCTCCACAGCAGGAACCTCAAGTGGGTCAGTTAGGCAGAGCCTGGCACAGAAAAGAAACTATGTAAATGCTTAGTCCCTTCTCCCACCTTCCCCTAAAACAAACTTTTGCAATTCGTATACCCCTTGGCTTTCAGTAAACCTTTCCATATAACATGAAAGGAAATAATAATATGCAACATGGAAGGAAATAAGTTTTAGAGTTTATGTTGCATATACATATAAAAAATAAAAAAGAGATGAATATCAGTAGGAAAATATATCTATTTTCCAAATATTTCTCACATTTCCTTGACGAATTTCTCCTAAAGGAACCCCTGGGCAAGACCAAAGACTGGGAGGTGGAAAAAGGTAGGAAGAGAAAGAAAATAATGTGTAACCATCCTGGAAAAATAGGTAGGAACAAGGTAGTGAAAGGATTTAAATGTCAGAGCTCTGAGTTTATGGTTAGGCCTAGATGCAATAGACTCTACTGTCAGAACAACAGAAATATTCAGAGATAACCAGGGTGGGATGAGGCTACCCAACCCTGCCAGGAAAATTTCTATGATGCCAATCTATCTGGCAGAATTTCCAAGGGAACCTTCTGTCCATACCATAAAACTGTGACAGTATAGCTTCTACCACAGCCCAATAAGCTGAAGCAGAAAGGTGTGTTAATGCCATCTACACTCAAACTAAAATCATTACATTTGGAAGCTTCAAAATGGAAAATATTTTAAAATCCCACTCAATAGGACATTGTGTGATGGAACAGGAGTCAAGATTTGATTAGTATTCGAGTCTAGGTTCCTAAATCCTTCTTTCCCTGCTGGTCCTCAGTGCCCACAACTGACAAATGAGGGGCAATTTGAACTGGCTATTCTCCAAGAGCTCTTCAGCTCTAACCTTTTATGACCGAAGGTCAGTTCATTCAGCTACTCAGAGAGATGTTTCACAGCCATCTCATCCTATTTTACCCATCAGGCTACAGTTCTACTGAAAATAAAAAGTTCTACAAAGGTCATTCTGAAGGGTACTTTTACGGTCAAGAAAGTCAATTGAAAACACCTGCTTTTCAATTTCATTCAGGCCAAAATTGTCTATTTCACATTTTATGGTGCAGAACTCTGGGCTCTCCAATGAACATTTGTCCAAATGCTTAGGCATATTCAAAGCTCTTTTGAGGAAAATATTGGCCCTCCCCACAGACATCTGGGTGGAAACGGGATGGCGTGTCTGGGCGAAGATACAAATCAGGCTTCCAAACTTTCACAATAGAATGAATGTCAATTCAGCCTCCTGCAGTCTGGTATCTAACGCACATGGATCTTTCTTCGGTCAACAACACAGAATATTGGCACTCCTCAGAAAATTTATCCATGTATTGACTATATTCCAGCATTTATTAAATGTTCGCTTGAGCCACTCTCATACTTAAAAGAAACAACGTAAATGGCGTGCTAACTTTCCATTCCTTAAGATCCTTAGATCTAAATTAGAGCATCAAAAAACAACATACCTTGTCCATATTCTCTCAGTCTGACAAAAAATGCCTTGACTGAGATGTAATTAAATGCTATGATCTCAGCCTTTAGAGAAGCTCAATGCAACACATGTAAATTTGATCAATGTTTTTCCATCTTTGTCCTTAAAACTTCTTTTTGGGTCTCCGCCCCAAAAAACTCATCAGAGTTGAAATGGATGCTAGCTAGGTCAATGAGGTTATGAATCCCTCATGCTCCTTGATCAGCATGCAGATAAAACTAGGAGCAAGAACTACAGGGTCCGATGAAAGTTAAACCTTCAACTCTACACTGTATTCCTGCATTTATCACGTATACCTGTCAGCACATGGTCTTTCCACATGTGCAAAAACAGGTTGCCAACATTAAATTGCCCTTTATATTGTGATCCATATAAAAAAATTCCAACTTGGATTCAATGCAGTTAATTTTTTTTTCTTCTGAGGGAAAAAATGTATCTTTTTTTTAATCTGACAAGAATTATATAACACATTGTGATTTCCCCCTTTCGCCTTGAACATCAGGAAAATAAAAATAATTTTTAATGCCTTTTTCCCCAAAATATCTTATCCTAAGTAGATGTTAGAAAGACATCAGAGATTAGAGAGGATGGCCATCAGAGTTAGAAATTAGTTTCTATGGCTCAGAGACTCAGGAGAACTAGGGACTTGAGGAATTCACCTGCCTCAGCCTAAGCAGGGAACCTAATAGAAGCAACCTATTTTATTCGACAAATAGGAAGATGTCAAGAGGGCATTGGCTTGGGCTTAGAGTAGGAACATCATAGAACCAGGAAGATGGACATCTCACATAGTCTCATAGAGAAAGGCCTAGGCCAGAAACTGACTGGACTCAGAGACATTCTTATTACCTATGTGACCAGACAAGGTCCCTCAGTTTCTCTGGCCTTGAGTTATTTCTGCTGTCAAATAAAAGTATTGGATTGCATGATCTCCCAAGTTTCTTTCAGCTCAAAATACTTTGATCCTATATAGATTAGAATAAAAGGCAACATGACATATTGAATGGAGAGCTGGCCTTGGAATGAGTAAAACCTGGTTCAAGTCCCATCTCTGACATACACTGGCCAGGTGGCCTAGGACAAATTTCTTAACCTCCCAGCATCTTCAGGAAACAGTCTCTAAGACTAAAAATTGCAGGGAAGGTATCAATCTACTTTGGGAAAAGGAGTTCTTTACCAGAAGTTCCCTACACTGATGAAATACCAGGTCAGACTAAATATGTACATACATACTTATGTATATTTGTGTGTTATACATACATGTGTACATATATGTATGCATATTTAGAGAAAATGCGAAAAAACCTAAATAAGATTGTACTCTGAAAATTTCATTGTTGAATAATATTAACACTTTATCTAAAACTACCTACCTATGCATATTTTGCATCCTGAGAGATCCTCACAACTGAAATAAGGTTTTTTCTAGCACTTGGAATAATGTGAATGCCGTACTACAAATAATGGGGTAGTGAATAGAGTGCCAGGCCTGGAGTCTGAAAGACCCGGGTTCAAATCTAGCTTCAGGCACTTATAACTGTGTGACCCTAGGCAAGTCATTTAACCTCATTTTCCTCAGTTTCATCATCTGTAAAGTGAGGTGGAGAAGAAAGTGTCAAAGCCACTCCAATATCTTTGGCAATTAAACCCTAGAAGGGGTGACAAAGAGTTGGGCACGGCTGAAAACAGCTAACCAGCAACTACAAAGGATAAAATGCAAAAAGAAGAGACAGAGGTCTCTGACATGTCCAAGGACTGGCTTCCCCATGTCCTTGGATAGCAGGAGCAAACCTCACTGCAAAAGCAAGTAACTAGGGGCAGCTAGGTGGCACAGTGGATAGAGCACTGGCCCTGGAGTCAGAAGGCCCTGAGATCAAAGTTGGCCTCAGACACTTACTAACTGTGTGACCCTGGGCAAGTCACTTAACTTTGATTGCCTCCAAAAATTAGGGAAAAAAGCAAGTAACCAATCCTCCAGTTTCCCCACTCAACAGCAATACGAAGATTAAAAGGTTTTTAACAAGTGAACATCGACAACAAAGACAAAAAATAACTGGGAACTTCACCTGCGTATTAGTACTTCTAAACATCCCTCAAAATGAAAACTTACCTGGTGCCTTTTTAACTCTTCCAATATTCAGGGAAAGCCCTTTTGCTTTTTCTTGTCTGAATTTTCATACCATCCTAATGCCAGCAGTAATCAGGTAAAACGAGATCTCAGGAGAGTCTATGACCCACTTTTCGAGCCACAGTAAATCAAGCCACAGTAAGGAAGGACTGAAGCAACTTTTCAAAGAGGGAGAATCAATTTCCAATGTAATCTCCAAGCTGAAATGGTTCGAAAGTGTAGAGTTCAACTACTCTGAACCTGTCAACTAGGGTCTCAGCTCTAGTCACCTGCCAAGGACAGATGACTCAGAAGGATAAATAGCATCCAAATTGGCAAAGGATATGGATAAAGAGTGACTTCCCAACCAGTTCATCTGGCTTCTCCATAGGAAGATCTACCACACGCATACCCTACCCCACATAAGTCCAGAAGGAAGGCTCCGATTCACTGGCAAGCCTCCCTTTTGAACACTGCCCTATCTTCATCTTCACAGAAAATGATATCATTTGTCAAGCTGGCCTAGAATTTAAAGGACACTGCTCTATAATGAAATGAGCAAGGCAGAGGAACAAAGGTTTCAGGGATGGAGCATGGTTACTGAGTGAGGTCACTGTGTTCTATTCAAAGTTCTGCTACAGGTTTGCCACATACCTTACAAGATCCTTTACCTCTCTGAATATGATTTCCTCTACCTAGAGATAATCAAAGCTGAGAAACTGGAGATCATTGCCATCCAACCCACAAAACATTGAGAATTCACATAAAGACAAGGAATACTAGTAATTTCAGCTACTAAGACAGGGGTTCCCATTTTTTTGGTCTCTGACTTTCAGTAAATTTTCTTGTACCCCTTATTCAATAGGAAAGAAAATAAATTTTAGAGTTTATTGCACATGTGAGCATAAATAAAAAAACATTGATATTTCATAGATAATCATTGCTAGCATTCATATAGCCCATTAAGGTTTGGAGAGCATTTTACACATAGTCTCCCATTTGATCCTTACTACAATCTTGTAAGATAGGTACTATTACTGTCTCCATCTTACAGATGAGGAAACAGAGATGAAATGACTCACCCAAGGTCATACAGCTTATAACTACATAAGTCTGGATTTGAACTCATATCTTCCTGACTCCAGGTCGAGTACTCTATTCACTGCACCACCTAACTTTATTCCTAATAACATAACATTTTTTTTTTCACTGACAGTACTAGTTTTGGATTATGTCAAAAGGAAAATAAAGTTGCTTACCAAATATTCCACAGGTCCCTCGACAAAATTCTTGTGTCCCCTAGGGTACATGTTCGCCAAGTTAGGAACCCCTATGCTAAGGATTACAACAAGGAACTGAGACCCTCTTGTGCTTAGATAGCTTCCCCCACCCTTAAAAACAAAAGGCAATGGTACTGCCTTTATCTACGGGTAGAATTTCATATGTCTGCTCTATTCTGGACGCGCTATATGCAACAAATTTCAAAGAGATGTTTTTATTAATCATTGGCATTTGTTATGTTGAAAAGCTTCATTTTTTACTTCTTTAGAACATACTGTTTTCACTGGATAAAGAAAAGGGATAATGTTCCACACACTCCCTGAAACAGCAGGGGACTCCCCAACCCTCACAACCAGATGTTTCCAGGACTCTCTGGGGGCCTAAAAGTAGGTTTTAATGAATGTGTAGGTGAAACATGTAGGAAGCCCTTGAAATTTCATGAAAGGCTGGTGTGTTGCCGAGCACGTGACAGAGAAAGCTGTACTCACAGCCCAGGGTAGATAGAAGGCCAACAATTGTATGGAAGGCATCTCATAAACAGCATATTTTCAATAAAGCTGCCTTTGTTGGACAATGCCTATTTTCAATTTTACAGTGTGAGCCTTGGATGGGAAAGAGGTTGAGGAATGTTAACATCAAGGGTCTGTGTTTACTAATCCTTTATTCAGGCCCATGGACCTCTAGTCTCTCCTAAATTCTTCTTTTGAACCAAAGCATGCTCTCAAACAGACCCCATCTAGGAGTGCTCTCAAAGAATCAATGAACCTACCTAACCTAAAGTTAATTCACTATCATTAAGTGATTTAGAGAGATGATGGGTTTCATCATGTTTTCTGCTTCCTCCACCATGTTGGAAACAGCAAATGAAAATTTATAGCTAAGCAGGGACAGTTATGCTTATGTTCAGACAGAAACATTCAACAGCATGCCATTGCTCAAAGCAACTAGTGAAAACATCCCCACCCCTTACTTTTAAGACTCTTCATACACTGGCCCTAATCCTCCTAATCCATTCTCCTTTCCCATTGTTACCCAGCATGCATCTTCTCCTTTTCTTGGGCCAGCCACCCACATATGCAGTACTCATTCCTTCTCTGTTTAAGATTATATAAAAGGGTACTCTGTTACACGATGGCACTCTCCCTGAGCTTGGAATGCTTTCGTTCTTCTCTGCCTACTTAAATACTAGCCATCCTTCAAAGATTAGCTCAAGGCCCTTTTCTGGGAAGCCTTCATCAACCAGCTCCATACCGACTCTCCCCTTGTGGATGTCTATGAAAATTTTGAAACACTTATCAATTGCTGAAGCACTTTACTGGGCAATTAAGATACAAAGATAAATAGGATATGATGACCCCTGACCTCAAGAAGCATATAATAAAATGGGTAGAAGTGCATGATCACAAATAACTCTGACATAAGAGACACGTGCAAAGGAGGAATCAGGCCAAAGCATTTTGAGCAATGCAATTTTAAAAACTTGATTGGAAGACAAAGTGTAGCATGGTGGAAAAGGTACTTGGAAAAGGTAAGGAGATCCACATTTTAGTTCTGGCTTAGTCAGTAAGTAGCTCTGTGAGTCATCTTACTGGTGGCACAATGATCGAGTGCCACATCTAGAGTCAGAAGACCTAAATTCAAATCCAGCCTCAGATGCTTACTAGCTGTGTGACCCTGGGCAAGTCATTTAACCTCAGTTTCCTCATCTGTAAAATGAAGACAATCATAGCACTGATCTCACAGGGTTGTTGTGAGGATCAAATGAGAATGTTTACAAAGTAGGTGCTGCATAAATGTTAATTATTGTTACAATTATTATTAAAATGACTGAGTTGATAATACAGTCTCTAAAGACCTTTACAGCAATGAGAACATCCTGGAGCACATCCCATGCCTTAGAAACTTACTCACAACACAGGCACTCTATACCCCAAGTACAAGGGCAGAGACTGATGGTTAATATCTTTGCTTTCAAGAACATTTTTTCCATTTTAACCCTCAGGTTCAGGACCAAACTAGACCCAAGACCTTGGCCTTGTTACTCCCTGCTTTTGCCCCTTCCTTTCCTATCCCTACCTACCCACCCCCCATTCTAATAATATTTTGATCCATGTGTAACTTGTCAGGAACAATTCTAGAACTTTGACCAAAGTAGGCCTGCATGTGAATGCACATGAATGAATTTTGCAGAGTATTGACTAACATGTGCAGGCTTATGGAAATCATTGCACAGAAGACTATGCCCACAAGTTCAATTCAAATAGCACTGTTTCCTCATCCCAAGCAATGCAGAAGAATGGGAAGAACTTGACCTTGACTCAGATGACTTAAGAGTTAAGTCCCAATTCTGTCACTTACTAGATACTGGCCTTGGTGAAGTAACAAATTCTCAGTTTCTTCATCTGTAAATAGGGATAATGATGCTTATATTTACATAGGACCTTAAAGCACTTTCCCCATGATGGTCCTGTGAGAGAGACAATTCACTACTCTGTACTCTTAAGAATTCATGGAGAATTATTTTATCCATACACACTCAGATGTACCTCAATTTATACCCTTGAATTGTTTCTGAAAAACTAAATGCTAATAACATATTTTTTTGTAAATGAGAATCATAGGATCATAGATCTAGGCCTACGAGGAGCCTCAGAAGTCAGTCTAGTCCAATCTCTCCATTTTACAGAGGAAACTGGGGCCGAAGAGATTAAGTGATGTTCCCAAGGTCACAGAACTTCTTAGTGACTCAGCGCCTTCTCCCCCATACCATGCTAATCTTAATATTAAGCACTGGATGTTTTAAATAGGTGTTCACAGCAATGCAAAGAGTTTAATTATAAAACCCCGTGGACAGAAAGAAATAAGCCCAGCAAAGACACTAAGCAGAAGGTGCCTGCTGTTTTGTTGTTTGGTGTGCTTGGTTTGTTGTTTTTTTTTTTTCATCTGAATTACTCTTCCTTCAGAATTGTCCACATTTTCTTTGCTATAAAGATGAAATTGAAGATGCATTTCTTAGGGGAAAACAGTTTCATTTTTTAAAAATAAATTAAGGAAACTTGGAATTCCCCAAAAGTCGTGTGGAATCATTAAATTATAGATTCACGGACTCAGATTTGGAAGCATATTCTGAAACCATCTGGTCCAGCCAAGAGCACAATTGGAATCTTCTCTACAACATGCTAACAAATGGTCATCCAGCCTCTACTTTACCTCCAGAAAGGGGAGCTCACTACCATCCAAAACATCCTAGTTTCAATTTTGGACACCTGTGACTATTTGGGAGTTTTTCCTTATACCACTCCAAATTTTAACTCTCTTTAACCTCCATCCACTGGCTCCCTGGGGCTAAAAAAAAGTGAGCTATTTTGTCTTGTATGTGATGTCTTCAAACATTTGAAGACAGCTATCATGTATCAATCCAATTTGATAAATGTTTATTAAGCACCTACTATGTGCCAGGCACTATGCTAAACATTGGGGATATGATGAATAAAAAGAAAGACAGTCCCTGCCCTCAAAGAGCTTACAATCTAATGAGAGGAGAGACACAGTACATGAAAGGAGGCAGGAAAGGGTGTGAGGGAAATCAGAGGGTACCCGTCTTCCATGGAGTTGAAACCAGGCAGAACAACAGATGGAGAATGGAGTGAACCAAAAAGTCCAGTTTCTGCCTTCTATGGGAAGGCATTGGGAGGAGTTAATACTTTACCTTCCAGCCCACCAATCAGAAAGGAGAGGAGGCTGAGTGAGCCATATAAATTGAGTTAGTTGCCCTACTTAGCTCCTGGTGAAGAGATTAGAGGTGATAATAAGCCTACCTGAGAAGGACATCTTGTTCCATAGAGTTGAAACCAGGCAGAGCAGCAGATGCAGAGTGGAGGAGCCTTTCTGCTCATCTTTATAAGTTTAAATCTCCTTGATTGAAAATGATCCCTTTCAGAAGGGCAGCACACTCCCCAATTGTACTTTAGGTCTTGTGTAGACCTCGAAATGCAGACAGCTTGATTTGCTGTTGCCTCTAATCTGCAAGGGGTCCTGAGGAACAAGCTTTAGGGGGCTCTATGAAAAAGAAAGCTGTGATCTAACTAGACTGGGAGGAGTAGAAAGGATTTAATGAAAAGAACATCTTTGGAGTTCTTATCTCTTCACTCCCTTCCTCTTGAGCAGAGCAACAGTCTGTTGTTTTGTTCCTTTATTTCCCACCAAGCTGCCCTCCTCTGGACTTCTTTACCATGCCCCTATATCTGGTACCCTCTCCCCTATTTCCCCTTTCCAGTTTCTTATTATGTATTGTCTTCCCATTAGAATGTAAACCCTTGGGGACAGTGATTGTCTTTCTTTTTGCTTATATTTGTACTCCCAGTGATAAATGCAGTGCCTGGCACACAGTAAGCTCTTAATAAATGTTTTTTGACTGATGGATATTCCTGTTCTCTTGGATGATGAAGCAGCAGCTGGTATCAATGTGACCTGGTGAGCAAGGGAGCACCCAGAACTACCTTCTCTGTATTCATCTCTCTCTGCCTCTACTTGGTTTGGAACTAGGAAGCCTGAGTCAGTTCATATCAATGGATACCCACCTGAGATCAGGGGGGGTAATCTGATTCTGTGTTCTTTGCAGAAATGTTTGTACATCTATATCTTTAGAGTTGCTGTTAAGAATTATCTCCTCTCTTTATAGAAATCACATTTGATGGATTCATATGTTTATACTGAGCTTGAAATTCCCCTAAAGCCTGTGTACTTGCTAGTTCCTCATTAAATATCTCTCCTGGGTAGCATTGTTTCTTCAGCGGAATTCAGCCAACATGCAATTCTGAACTATGTAAAGAACCCAAGTTTTTAATGTCTAGGAAGAGGAATCAATGATACTCCCAAATTGTGTAAACTCAATACAAAACTCAAATGCTCTCTATTGTGTTGTTGTTCAGTAGTTTTCAATTGTGTCCAACTCTGGGACCCCATTTTGGGGTTTTCTTGGCAAAGATACTAGAGTAGTTTGTCATTTCCTTCTCCAGGTCTTTTTACAGATGAGGAAACTAAGGCAAGCAGAGTTAAGTGACTTGCCCAGGGTCACACAGCTTGTAAGTGTCTGAGGCCAGATTTGAACTCAGGAAGATGAGTCTTTCTGATTCTAGACCTAGCATTCTGTCCACTGTGCTACCTAGCTGAATTTTCCTTTATATCAGCATCAAATCGTTAATCTTGGCCCTTACATAATATATCTTTACCTGTTTCTTGATACTGTTTGATCTTGGATCCCCTCTTCTTATCCAGAAACCACCTTTTGCTTCTGGCCCCTCAACTAAGAACCTGGATGACCACAAGTTACTCTGCTTCTATATGACTAAGTCTACCCTCCTGAATCCTTCTTAGCCATAGCCTTTCCTCACGCCCAGGCTTAGTAGGTTTCAACCTGAGCTATGAACCACTCAGCCTCAACCTATGCCAGGTCCTGTCCTGAGTAGAATGGTATTAGGAGGTGCAGAATCCTTCTCATCCTCTTCTCATCTTTACTCTTCCTGTGATCACAGAAGTCCAGCAGTGAGAGCTGTGGAGATCTGAGATTTCTTTGGCCTGGTCTGCTGGGTATAACAATTACTTTCTATTACCAGAAAAGGCCTTTCTTAGGGCTTTCTCTCATTATCTTTCATTGTTTTGGTTGGTGGACTATGCTACCATGGCATTTCATGGACCTAAATGGTTCTACTTTCTGCCTCTTTCTTCCTGACTCTATGCCCTAAGACAGGTATCTTGAGATAGTGGTTCATTCCATTTGCATAGCCAGCCTGATTAAAGTTACTGCAGCTGAGGGGGAAGGGGCCTCACTCTTCAGCATTTGGAGCTGCTAATTTTTCCTATGAGCAGTTGGGTTAACATTTGCATGGGAAAGGATTCACATTTGCTCTGTCCCCGTTGTAGTGTTCTGTATCCAATGTGCCACTCAGAAGTGAGAGGACGTGTGCTTCAAAACTTAAAAATGCCAGCCATTATGATAACTGCCGACAAATTATATTATCCCTCTTTTGATTCTTTTTAATGTAAGAGCTTCTCATTAATCCCAAGCTTACCTGATAGGATGATAACCTCTATAGAGCAACATAAAGGTACTTTATAAAAGTCAATAAAAAATGATAATCATTGATGACCCTAAGGCTGTTGAATGGTACACTACCAGTATCTGGATTTAAAAACAGTTGGCCAATGGCCAAGGTCTTCCTCCCATTTACCTTCCAAAACTCTCCAGTTTCCTTTCCCATCACTTTCAAGCTACCTCTAACCAAGTCATACACCTTCTTGCCTTGTGTCTTTACTATGTAAGTACCTTTTCCCAGGGTGCTCTACCCATTTGCTTTTTAAAACTTACACATATTCAAGGCTCAATTCAAATCTCAAGTTGTCCAGGAAGCCTTCAGTGACTGACTAGTCTTCCCCTAATACATTAAGAGTCTGAACCAAATATGAATGTAATGGAATACTATTGTGCTATAATGATGAGCAGGCAGACTTCAGAAAAACCTGGAAAGACTTATATGAACTGATGCTGAGTGAAATGAGCAGAACCAGGAGAACATTGTACACAGTAACGACCACATTGTGCAATGACTGACTTTGATAGACTTAGCTCTTCTCAGCAATTCCAGGATGTAAGACAACTCCAAAAGACTCATGATGGAAAATGCTATCCACATCCAGAGAAAGAACCTGGGACTCTGAATGTGGATAGAAGCATACTATTTGCTTTCCCTTCTTTTGTTGTTTGGCTTTGTTTCTTCTTTCTAGTGGTTCCTCCCATTAGTTCTAATTCTCCTTTACATCATGACTAATGAGAAAATATGTTTAATATGAATGCATAAATAGAGCCTATATCAGATTGCATGCCATCTTGGGGAGGGGGCAGGAGAAGGAGGAGGAAAAAATTTGAAACTCAAAATCTTATGGAAGTAAATGTTGAAAACTAAAAATAAATAAATTGATTTTTTTTAAAAAAGAGTCTGAACCAAACAGCATTGAATATACCTTATGTATATACATCTATGATTCATAATATTACTACACAGATAATGTATTAGGAAAGTTACTAGGTAGCACTATGGAGGATAAAAAGGGAAAAAGGAGACAGAAAGAAGTATTTATGAGCTCTCACAGTAGTCTAGGTGAGAAGAGATGAGTGGCTGTGATAGAATGGTTTATCGCATAAAATATTTTGCAAGTGATTCTGTGTGGGGTGTAGGACTAGGAAGCACCAAAGAATATAGTACTACAATGCTTGACATGCGCTACAACATAGTATATCTACTAAATACATGCTACATATGTCCTCCTCATAGGACCTATATATTTCCTCAGAAGAGTACTCTTACTTCTTTAGACTAAATGATCCTAGTTCCTTCAAACAATTCCCAAATAGGTAATGAAATGATCTCAATTTTTTGTAGCCAACTCCAGCTCTGCCTGGAAATTAAAGACCTCTCTTAGTGACAAGGCTATTATGATCATAAGATTGAGAGCTAATAGGAACCTTAGCTATCCCTACATTGATGGGGATCATGAGGAAATTGAGGCCCAGAGAGTTTAAATGACTTTTCCAAAGACCAAGAGGGGAAGAAGTTTGAAATCTAAGTATCCAGCCCATATCTCTCCCCTGTGCCCCAGTGCCAAGTTACTGTACACTAGAAGTCTTCACCATGTATCTCATAGGCATCTCAAACTCAAAATGGAATTCACTTAAAATTTTTCACAATCTGGCTCCCGTCTGCTTTTCTATGATTATTATTCTCCCTCATGAACTTTCCAATCCACCATATTAGCCAACTTAGTGTTCCCTGAACTTTGCATTTGGTCCTTTGTATCATCTCTTGCCTGTATTCCCTTCTATCCTGTGATTCTGCCACCACCCTGGTACAGCATATCATTACTTAATGCCTGGACTATTGCAATAGCCTGCTGGTGGGTCTACCTGCCTCAAGGCTCTCCCCACCCCATCTTCCACTCAGCTGTCAAAGTGATTTCGCTAAAGCACAGCTCCATATCATCCTCCTACTCAATAAATCCAATGTTTTATCACCTCTAAGAACAAATAGAAAATCCTCTTTGGTAGTCAAAGCTCTTCACAATCTGGACTTTTCCTACCTTTCCAATCTTCTCGTACCTTAAACCCTTCCCCATCCCCACAGACTCTGAAATCCAATGATATTTCCTTCCTTGATCTTCCTCATATAAGATACTCCATCTCCAGACTCTTGGCATTTTCATTGACTGTTTCCCTTGTCTGGACTATTATCCCTGTTCATTTTTACCTCTGGGCTTCTTTCACTTCTTTCAAATCCCACCTTAATTCTCATCTTATACAGGAAGTCTTTCCTGATCTCCTTAATACTAAGGCCTTCCCTCTATGATTTATCTCCAGTTTATCCTGTCTAGAGCTTGTTTGTACATGATTGTTTGCACAGTGTCTCCCTTGTTAGTCTGTGAGTCCCTTGAGAGCAAGGACTGTCTTTGCCTTTGCATCCCCAAGAATTAGCACAGTGCCAGGTGCATAATATGCATTTCATAAAAACTAATTTACTTACCAACTAAATTTGCTGTTCCTCTTCTTTATAATACATTCCCTTATTTCTTCTAGGAGGCAGCTAAGTGGCTCAGTGGAGCCTGAAATCAGGAAGACTTGAGTTCAAATCCAGCCTTGGCTGTGTGACCCTGGGCCAGTCACTTAATCTCTGTTTGTCTTAATCCACTAGAGAAGGAAATGGCAAACCACTCCAGTATCTTTGCCAAGAAAACTCCATACTAGGCCAAGATGGCAGCTGGAAAGCAGGGACTGGCGTGAGCTCCCTGCCAAGTCCTTCCAAAAACCTATAAAAAATGGCTCTGAACCAATTCTAGAACTGCAGAACCCACAAATTAGCAGAGGGAAGCAGGGCTCTAGCCAAGGACAGCCTGGATGGTCTCTGGGTAAGGTCTGTCCCACACGGAGCTGGGAGCAGAGCGGAGCGGTGCAGGGCAGAGCTCAGCGTGGGTGGCGCGGACCAACCAGACCAGGAGCCGGGTGGAGCATGCCCTAGCGCCCTGAATCAGTGAGCTGCAGCAGTTACCAGACTTCTCAACCCACAAATACCAAAGACAACAGAGAAGGTTAGTGGGAAAAGCTGTGGGAGTGGAAGGAGTTCACAGGTTCAGCCACAACCCAGGGGGAAGTGGAAATGGGGCAGCTACAGAACTACAGCTGCAGTTGCTTCTGGCCCCAGGCCCACCTGCTGGGAGGAATTGAGTGGTCGATCAGAGCAGGAGTGAAGAGCCTGCTGAAGATCTAAGTCCAGTCTGAGTTAGGGGTTCTTGGGGAAGGAGGAGTGCTGGTGTGACAGAGCTAGCACATCCCCCCAAGCTTGGAATATAGTTCTCTTAACTCTACAAGCAGTCATACCCCGCTGAAAAATTCAAGGGTCAAGTTAGTTGGCTGGAAATATGGCCAAATAGCAAAAATGCACCCAGATTCAGTCTCAGACTTTGGAATCTTTCTTTGGTGACAAAGAGGACCAAAACATACAGCCAAAAGAAGTCAACAAAGTCAAAGAACCTACAACAAAAGCCTCCAAGAAAAACATGAACTGGTCTCAGGCCATGGAAGAGCTCAAAAAAGATTTGGAAAAGAAAGTTAGAGAAGTAGAGGAAAAACTGGGAAGAGAAATGATAAAGATGGGAGAAAACCATGAAAAACAAGTCAATGACTTGCTAAAGGAGACCCAAAAAAATACTGAAAAATATACTGAAGAAAACAACACCTTAAAAATTAGACTAACTCAAATGGCAAAAGAGCTCCAAAAAGCCAATGAGGAGAAGAATGCCTTGAAAGGCAGAATTAGCCAAATGGAAAAGGAGGTCCAAAAGACCACTGAAGAAAATACTCCCTTCAAAATTAGATTGGAGCAAGTGGAACTAGTG
>CM053624.1:90478708-90496888 GCA_028646595.1 Phalanger gymnotis
CCCCCCCCCCCCCCCACACACACACACACTGTGGTTGTTTAATCCAAGTGAAAACGCCTTTCATAAACTCTCCAAAAGGCTTGGGGAGGACCGCCCCCTAAGTGAATAAAGTCTGTGTCTTGAAAAGTACGAGTTTAACTCAGGGGAAAGGTGGAGGCAGGCATGACCCAAAACAAATAGAAGGAACTGAGACCCTCTTCTGTGTAAGGGAAAGCATAAAGTTGGATGAGGGGGGAAAGTGGAGGGAGGAGAACTTCGACACTAAACAATTAGCCAGTCTGGCATTGTGTCCCGTTTTGTTTATTGTTTTGCTCTCTGAGCTCTGAAGCCACATGTTTCTCTGGACGACTCCCTAGGATTTCATTTGTGGACTTGGAAGCCACGCGACTATCTTTACAACCGATCTATGTCTCTGGGCTTGACTGCGCAATTGTGGTCCAATCCCAGATTGCCAACTCTAAAGGTAGTGCTGTCCCTGGGGGGCTGTGAATTGGGGCTACTGGGCCTTTGGACAGGCAGGGACACATCATGTACCACTCTAAACTCGGGGCTACCTAGGAGAAGGTAAGGTGGGTTGGATCTAGAATCAGGAAAACCTGAGTATTAACCCAGCCTCAGACATTTACCCCCTGTGTGACACTGGCCAAGTCCCTTAACTCCTGTCGGCCTCAGTTTCCCCATCTGTCAAATGGGGATAATAACATAATTCCCTAGTTATTGTAAGGGTAAAATGAGACAATATTTGTCCTGGTTATTATTATTGACTCTTGGGGTAAAGCGAAAGGTCACAAGGGTCCTGCTTAGGAGAAGAGAAGATTCAGGTTGTCTGTCTATCACCTATAGCACCATATACAGTGTCTACCTAACTTTTTCAGCTTACCACGTTATTTACCCTGAACAGAAAAAATGCTTCACCCCAAGGACATCTTTATTTAGGGACCCCCCAGCCCTGCCCTTCACTAAC
Organism: Phalanger gymnotis; assembly: GCA_028646595.1. Classification (NCBI taxonomy): domain Eukaryota; kingdom Metazoa; phylum Chordata; class Mammalia; order Diprotodontia; family Phalangeridae; genus Phalanger; species Phalanger gymnotis. The sequence continues at coordinate 90,479,673 of CM053624.1, forward strand.
AACCCAGACAGATACTTCTTCAGATCTTTATGGAGATTCCATGGCATAGGGGAAAGAGTGATCAACCTGAAGTCAGGAGAATCCTCAGGTTTGACTCCCAGCTCTAACATTTATTACCTGTGTGACTCTGCGCAAGTAATTTAATTTCTCTAAGCTTCAGTTCCTCCATCTATAGATAGAGGGTGGCAATGTTTGTACCACTAGTTTATTTTTTTTTTAATTTAATTTTTATTTATTTTATGTTTAATTTATGGAATAAAACAAGGACTTCTATAACATAATATAACAACGACAAAAAAAGACGACTGCACATGAAATTGCAAATCTATTATGTGCAACTTGCAATTCCTTTTAAATTTCACCAAGGTCTTGTAAGGAAAACACTTTTCAAACTTTAAGGTCCTATGGAAATGTGAACTAATATTATTTAACCCTTTGTTTCCTTGAGCAGGCCTCCCTGCTGGATGCCATTGAACATTTTCCTCTGAGAAAGGTGTTAAGATTTCCAAGGAGGGGCAGCTAGGTGGAGCAATGAGCACAGCACCAGCCCTAGAGTCAGGAGGACCTGAGTTCAAATCCAGCCTCAGACACTTGAAACGCTTAATAGCTGTGTGACCTTGGACAAACCACTTAACCCCAATTGTCCTCCCTTCTCTCCTGCAAAAAAAAAAAAAAGACTTCCAAGGAAATGCAATACACGATGTCACCTGGGGCTACAATTTAGAAGTGACCCATGACTGTACATCAGAGAAGGGGAGGTGAATTCCAAACTAAAAGATTCTAAGAAAATCTTTTGGCCTCTATACTAAGGCTTAGCTAGAACCCTGTCCTCCCTGAGCTACCTAATTTGTATTGGGTATCTCTGACACACAAAATCAATCCCTTTGTAAAAGGAAAAGTCCTGTGTGAGCTTAGAGCCAGAACCAGGATGGGGTAACTAGTGCTTTATTCCAGGGCAATAAATTTAGAAGATGCAGAATCTGGAGGATGATGAGAGCACGTGCATTCGTTTGTATCATAGATCGAGAGAGCTAGAAGGGACCTCGGGGGTACCACCCCCTCATTTTAGAAATGAGACACTGAAAGTCGTACAGGTCACAAATATAGCAACTAACAGGGCCAGCATACAAAGTAGGGGCCTCTAACGTCCATTTCCACGCGCTTTCCACTGTCCCACAGAATTTAAAGCCTGTTTAGCAAGAAAAATTCATAGCAAGCTAGCAGATATTGTATAGAGCTAAGTTCTTCTACTGGCCCATGTTGTCCTTCATATCACCCCTACCTCCACCCCCCCATACACTGGGGAGTCTCCCCCGCAGTGGCTTCAGTGTCCCATAAGGCACTGCTCCATGCCACCCCAAGTGAACTTTATGCTGCTTCCCCTGGGCACAGTTTGTGATATTTACCCTGGGCACGAAATTGCCAAGTTATGACTCCAGTGAGTTATTATGATGATAATAGAGCCCTAAATTGTTTCCACAGGTGGGTAAACCCAAGCATTCAAAGAAGGCTCCATCTCTTTCACTAGGAGTCTTGGTCTTAGCATGACATCCGCTCTTCACCTTTAACCTTTGAATCTGCGCCAAAGGAATATCTCTGGAAAGTTAATGAGCCAAAACAAACTTCTTTGGCTCAAGGAAATGGTAAGGATCCACAGGTGAATAAAAAATATGGAAGCGAACAAGAATTCATCTTTTTTCATCCTTTTCAACATGAGAGGCAGAATAGTGAATAGACAGCTGGCCCCAAAGTCAAGTAGATCTGGGTTCAAGTCTTCCTTCTGATAAATACCATCTGTGTGAACCTGGGCATATCATTTAAGTTCTCCCTGCTCTAGGCAACTCTCTAAAGCATTAGTTGTACAGAAGGTATAACCTGCATTCATTGGTAGAGAAAATTTCTTCATCCAGGAGTTTCTCATATCAATTAAATCAGGGATCCAGTCCTCCCTGTCTTCTTCAACATTAGGCCTTCTGGTCTCCCTTTTTTATGTTTTTACCAGCTTTTAGCAGGCTCTGGTCACCTTATCTTTCCATCTCTTAATTTACATTTTTCATCTTTCATTGTCATGAGGAACTCTCTGTTGTTCTCCCTTTAAGCCTTCCATCAATTTTGACCTTTGTTGCTCTATTACATTGAATATAACATATTGGATATGAATGCATTATAAATAATTTTGAATTATGTCTATGAGCTATATTAGTCACAAATGTAATCAACATGTTATATTTATTTGAAAATATAATCTATTGATTATAATTGTATTGAATGATCACAGAGCTAGCATGTGTCAGAGGCAAAACTGAAGCTCAGATCTCCTAAGCCTTATGTCTGACCCTCTATGCACCATGACATGCCACCTCCTAGTAAAGGAATAGAGAGAGAGCTTCGGCATCAGCACAGCACAGCAAAAAGAGTGCCAGATTCAGGGTCAAAAAGACCTAGATTCAAAGCCTGACTCTGATACAGACTGCCTATATGACTCCAAATAAATCAATTAACTTCTTAGAGCCCCAGGAAACTCTCCAAAATTATAAATTGCAGAGTAGGTATCAATCTGCTTTGGAAGAAGGATTAAGCTCTAAAGTCCAGTCCCCCCCCCAAAAAAAAATAGATAGACAGATGAATGAATGAATGAATGAATGAATGAATGAGGCAGGTAAGTAAATAAATAAATAGATGGATGGGTGAGTGAATGAATAATGCTTCAAGGGAAGTGTTATTATCTCTACTTTAGAAAATGAGGAAAATGAGACTCAAAGAGTTGAAAGATCTTGCCCATCATTATGTAAGGGAGGAAGATGCAAAAATAAGAACCACACAATCTCACAAAATGTTAAAAAAAAAGGGGGGCAACCAGAATATATGCCATCTTGGAGTGGGCGGAAGGGGAGAAAAGGGGAGAAAATTCATAATTCAAACTCTTGTGAAAATCAATGCTGAAAACTAAATATATTAAATAAATTAAATTTTAAAAATATTAAAAAAAACTGGAGGGAAAGATTGACCTGCAGAAATCTAGGTGTGAGATCTAACTAAACCAGAATATCCTATGTGCATTTGTAGATAAAGTTCAAAGTAGGACAGTATATAAGCAAAATTGTTATTATAACCTCCATATTCCCTCCGCTTTAGGAGGATGTAGAAATGGCATTTAAGAGGACAACGTTAGGAAGAGCTTTTGAACCTGACCAAGTGCACATAAAAGAAGATGCCTACACTGGAGGTGACACAAATTTGAAGGCACTAAGGTGTCGATTTCAAAGATAACATAAAGGGAAAAAGATGATAAAGGAATGGTGTTTTTAAGACAACCAAAAAGATTTTAGCAATAACAACCATTATGCCTACTTTTTCATCTCTATAAAATTTTTGTGAGAATAGTCTATGCTTATATGGAGGGTATCCTTGAAAACATGGAAAGGGAACAGTAGGCCTTCAACAATGGATTTCCAAAGCAGAGTCCATCTTCATAGTCATATAGTTAACTGGACAGTATATAGAATACAAGATCCTAGTGCATTTATTGCTTATTGAGGAAAAAAACAAAAAGCATTTGGCACAATAGAACAAAATGTGGTCATAAAAACTTTCCTTTAATCAGGTATCTCCCATGAATTTGTAATCTGAGATTAGACGAGAGTCCTTAGTAGATGCAATCAGAGAGATAACTTTGCTCAGTGTTCCTCTGGTTATAACACTGTGTGAAGCATTAAATGAGGAAATGTATGCTTGCCAAAGGCATGCATTTTCTGCCATGAATAACACTCTGTAGAAAGTCCAAAAGAAACAGAGATTTTCTGCAAATGTTCCTATCTTCCAAAAACATTTTGCTGATTTCATTAAGCCCAAAACTATCGAGGAGTTTCTTTGTGAGATCTCGAATCACTTGAAATGGTCGGCCTAGTTTTGCACAAAAGAAAAAAGAAGTGCATCCTTCTTAGATGAAATGCAATTGAATGGATAACCCATTGAGTATACATATTTTGGATAGACACTGAAGCAGGACAATGAGCTAATGAATAGAATGAAGAGAGTAGCTAGAATGCATTCCAGAAATTTCACAGAATCTTCAAAGATCCTAGACTTTTCCCTGAAGTAAAATCAATCTTTTTAATGCTAATAGTCTCCTAGTAATTTTATATGACTGGGAGTAGGGGATCATAATGACTGCCAAAAGGTTAAAGTTTGAGACACACATAATTAGTGCTAGCAGGCTATATTTATTGCTAAGCAGACTACATATATATACATATATATACGTATGTGTGTATATGTGTGTGTGTGTGTGTGTGTGTGTGTGTGTACTGCTAAGGATAACTCATAAGCAAGAAGTGGAATATAAATTACCAAGAAAATGTTTGACTGGAAGAGGAGGTGGTCTGGTCCAGTAGAGAGGATGAGAAGTAACAGACCTACAACGTGACTACTGTACTGGTAATCACAAAAAGCAAAAGCATCTAGAGGAATTCTCCCAACATATTTGGAAGGTAGATCCTCTATTGAAAACGTATGAGAAGACTTTTAAAAGAATCACACAGCATGAAAAGACATGATGGGTTGTGATCTACATGACAAGGTGATTATGGATCCACCCAAGTGAAAAAAGGAGGTGGAGGAGGGAGAGAAGGATAATTCAATTTATATAGTACCTTAAGGTTTACAATGCATTTTATCACAACAATAGTATAAGGTAAGTAATATCAATTTTAATATGCTCGTAAGCATGTGGGCAAAGTGTGCTGGGTTTGCCCAAGTACACCATAAAGTATGAAAAAATTGTTTCTCATTTTTTATGTTTATATTTTTAAAGTTTAGATATTAATTTTTAAAATTAAGATTAGTTCTTTTATTTTCTTTAGTTTGATGAATAAAAATTATGTTCCTTATGACTAAATATTCAATAAATTCTAGCCTGAAGAAATAAAAAACATCTGCTAGGTGTACATTCTAGTAAAACATACAGCTCATGCCTCTGATTATCCACGTTATTCAGATAAGAAAATTGAGGCTGTAAGAGTGTAAGTGTTTTACCTAAGATCCCATTTGTAGTAAGTGTACAAGACAAGATCTGAGTCCAAGTCTTCTGACACCAAGTCAGGAATATCAAAGTAAGAAAGTGATCCAGTTAACAAATTGTATCACTCTCTATATATTTCAAATCCAAGGTGATATCTGTGCAGGGCTTAATGATCAGAGATCTATGCAGGTCAAATGTAAATAACTGCCATGAAGGAAATCAATGAGGAGAAATGGTCCAGTGACTTACTTCCAAAGTGCCAGAAAGACTGACTCAGGGCAAGTAGTACTTGGTGAATCCTCCAAAAATTATACTGTAATCAGATATCAGGGAATTATCAATAATCAAGACAAAGCCTACAGCTAATCACAATACTTACTGTGATCACAATACACCTGAATAAATATGCTACAGTGAGATGAAAGGGGAGAGGTTAAAGAGAGGTTAAAAATGGGGGAGGAAGGGAAGGAGAGGGTCTACATAGTGGTTATTCCCCCTCTCCCACTCACAGGGCTATATAGTCCAATACCTCCTCTTTCATAAAAGTGAGACTGACCTGAAGATACTTTTTTTTTCTTTTTGCCCACTTAATAGTACTTTTTGCAATGGCATGTAAAGATAATTTTCAACATTTATTTTTATAAGATTTTGAGTTCCAAATCTTTCTCTCTCTTTCCCCTTTCCCTTCCCCAAGACAGCAAGCAATCTGATATAGATTATATATGCACAATCATGTTAAACATATTTCCACATTAGTCATATTGTAAATGAAGAGTCAGAATGAAAGGAGAAAACAATGAGAAAGAAAAAACAAAAAATAAAAAAATGAAAATAGTATGCTTCGATCTGCATTCAGACTCCATAGTTCTTTCTCTGGATGTGGATAGCATTTTTCAGCATGAGTCTTTTGGAATTGCCTTGCATCATCGTATTGCTGAGAAGAGCTAAGTCTGTTGTAGTTGATCATTGCATAATATTGCTATTACTGTGCACAATGTTCTCCTGGTTCTGTTCACTTCACTCAGCATCAGTTCATGTAAGTCTTTTCAGGTTTTTCTGAAATCCACCAGCTCATTGTTTCTTATAGCATGATAGTATTCTATTACATTCATATACCACAGATTGTTCAGTCGTTCCCTAACTGATGGGCATCCCCTCAATTTCCAATTCTTTGCCACCGTGAAAAGAGTTGCTATAAATATTTTTGTACATGTGGATCCTTTTCCCTTTTTATGATCATACAGACCTATTAGTGATAATGCTGGATCAAAGGATATGCACAGTTTGGTTGCCCTTTGGACATAGCTCCAAATTGCTTTCCAGAATGGTTGGATCAGTTCACAGCTCTACCAACAATGCATTAGTGTTCCAATTTTCCCACCTCTAATCCAACATTTATCACTTTCCTTTTCTGTCATATTAGCCAATCTTATAGGTGGAAACTTCCTGTTCATATCCTTGGACCATTTATCAATTAAATTGTCTCTTATCAATTGTATTCTTTTAAATTTGACTCGATTCTAATTGAGAAATGAGGCCTTTACTAGACACCCTTGCTTTAAAGATTGTTTTCCAGCTTTCTGCTTTCCATCTAATTTTGGTTGTATTGGTTTTGTTTGTATAAAAAATTTTCAATTTAGTGTAATCAAAATCATCCATTTTGTATTTCATAATGTTCTCTATCTCTTGTTTGGTCATAAAGTCTTCCCTTCCCCATAGATCTGACAGGCAAACTACTCCTTTTTCTCCTAATTTGCTTATGGCATCACCATTTATTTCTAAATCATGTACCCATTTTGACCTTATCTTGGTGACAGTGTGAGATGTTGGTCTATGCCTAGTTTCTGCCATACTGTTTTGCCAGAAGTTTTTGTAAAATACTGAGGTCTTAACCCAGAAGCTGAAGTCTTTGGGTTTATCAAACAGTAAATTACCATAGTCATTTCCTACTGTGTTTTGTGTACCTAAACTATTCCGCTGATCCAACAGTCTATTTTTTTTAGCCAGTACCAAATAGTTTTGATGATTGCCACTTTGTAATATATTTTTAGACCTGTTATGGCTAGGTCATATTCCTTTACTTTTTTTTTCATTTATTTTCTTGATGTTCTTAACCTTTTGTTCTGCCACATGAATTTTGTTATCATTTTTTCTAGCCCTGTATGGCATTGAATAAGTAAATTAGTTTAGGTAGAATTGTTGTTATTATATTAGTTCAGCCCACCCATGAGCAATTGATATTTTCCCAATTGTTTAGATCTGACTTTTTGTGGGAAAAGTGTTGTGTAATTATGTTCAGATAGTTCCTGGGTTTATCTTGGCAGGTAGACTACTAAACATTTTATACTGCCTACAGTTATTTTACCTGGAATTTCTCTTTCTATCCCTTACTGCTGGGCTTTGTCAGTAATATATAGGAATGCTGATGATTTATATGGGGTTTTTATATCCTGAAACTTTGCCAAAGTTGTTAATTATTTCAAGTAGTTTTTTAGTTGATTCTCTAGGATTCTCTCAGTACACCATCATATGATCTGCAAAGAGTGACAGCTTTGGTTTTCATTGTCTTTTCTAATTCTTTCAATTTCTTTTTCTTCTCTTATTGCTAAAGCTAACATTTCTAGTACAATGTTGAATAATAGTGGTGATAATGGACTTCTTTGTTTCACCCGTTATCTTATTCAGAAGTCTTCTACCTTTTCTCCATTGCATAAAATGCTTGCTGGTGGTTTAAGATAGATACTATTAATCATTTTAAGGAAAACATCTTTTATTTATGCTCCTTCTTGTTTTTAATAGAGATGGTTGCTGTATTTTGTCAAAAGCATTTTCTGCATTTATTTAGATAATAGTATGGTTTCTGTTTATTTTTTATTGATATGGTCAATTATGCCAATAGTTTCCTCATTTTGAAGCAGCCCTGCCTTCCTGGTATAAATCCCACCATGTCATGGCCTATTATCCTCATGATAAATTGCTGCAATCTCTTTGCTAATATTTTGTTTTTAAATTTTGTATCAATATTCATTAGGGAAATTTTTCTATGCTTTTCCTTCTGTTTTGGCTCCTCCTGGTTTAAGTATCAGTACCACATTTGTGTCATAGAAGGAATTTTGGTAAGACTCCTTCACCTGTTTCCCCAAATAGTTTATATAATATTGGAATTAATTATTCTTTAAATGTTTGATAGAATTCACTCATGAATCCATCTGACCCTGGAGACTTTTTCTTAGGGAATTCATTAATAGCTTGTTTAATTTCTTTTTTCTAAAATGATGTTATTTAAGTAGTTTATTTCCTCTTCTGTTAACCTGGCCAACTTATATTTTTGTAAATATTTATCCATTTCACTTAGGTTCTCAGATTTATTGGCATAAAGTTGGGCAAAATAGCCCTTAATTATTGCTTTAATTTCTACTTTATTGGTGGTGAATTCATCCTTTTCATTTTTGATACTGGTAATTTGGTTTTCTTCTTTCTATTTTTAATCAAATTAACCTATGGTTTATCTATTTTATTGGTTTTTTTCATACAACTATATCTTTATTTTATTTATTAGTTCAATAGTTCTCTTACTTTCAATTTTATTAATTTCTCCTTTGATTTTCAGAATTTCTCATTTGGTATTTAATTGAGGATTTTTAACTTGTCCATTTTCTAGCTTTTTTAGTTACATGCCCAATTCATTGATCTAGTCTTTATTTTATTCATGTAAGCTTTTAGAGATATAAAATTTCCCTAAGTACTGCTTTGTCTACATCCCATAATTTTTGATATGTTGGCTCATTATTGTCATTCTCTTTGATGAAATTATTATTTCTTTGATATGTTGTTTGACCCACTCATTCTTTGGGATTAGATTATTTAATTTCCAATTAACTTTTAATCTACTTTTTATGGCCCTTTATTACATGTAATTTTTATTGCATCATGATCTGGAAAGGATGCATTTAGTATTTCAGCCTTTCTGATTTGATTGAGAGAATTTTATGCCCTAATACATGGTCAGTTTTTGTGTAGAGGTCAGTACCACTGAGAAAAGGGCATATTCCATTCTGTCCCCATTCAATTTTCTCCAGTGGTCTATCATATCTAACTTTTCTAAAATTCTATTCACCTCTTTAACTTCTTTCTTGTTTATTTTGTGGCTACATTTATATAGTTCTGAGTGGGGGAGGTCATGGTCCCCCATTAGTAAAGTTTTACTGTCTATTTCTTCAGGTAACTCACTTAACTTCTGTGCTAAGAATTTGGATACTATACTACTTGATGCATATATGTTCAATATTGATACTACTTCATTGTCTGTGGTACCTTTTAGCAAGATGCATTTCCTTCATTAACTCTTTTAATTAGATCTATTTTTGCTTTTTCTTTGTCCGAGATCAGGATTTCCACTCCTATTTTTTTAACTTCAGCTGAAGCATAATATATTCTGCTCCACCTTTTACCTTTACTCTGTGTGTATCTCTGCTTCAAATGCATTTCTTGTAAGCAACATATTGTAGGATTATGGGGTTAATCCACTCTGCTATCCACTTCTGTTTTATGGGAGAGTTCAGCCCATTCACACTCATAGTTATGATTACTAACTGTGTATCTCCCTCCATCCTATTGCCCCCTCCAATTTATACATTTCTCTCTCCTTTCACCCTGTCCCTCCTGACCAGTGTTTTCCTTCTGACCACCACCTCGCTCAATCTGCCCTCTCTTCTATCAGCCCCGCTCCCTATTCTCTTCCCTTTCCCTTCCTACTTCTGTGCTTTCTTCTATCAGCCCCTGCCTCCATTTTCTTTACCCTTTCCCCTCCTACTTCCATATAGGGTAAGATTAAATTTCTGTACCCGTCTGAGTGTGTATGTCATTCCCTCTTTGAGCTAAATCTGATGAGAGTAAGGTTCAAATAAAACTTACCTTCCTTCCTTCTTTCCCTGTATTGTAATAGGTCTTTTGCATCTTTTTATATGATGTAACTTACCCTATTATGTCTCTCTCCTTCATCTTCTTTCAGTACAATCTTTTATTCAGCCCTTAATTTTTTATATCATCACAGCAAAGTCAACTTATGCTCATGCCCTCTGTCTATGCATACTCCTTCTAATTGCCCTAATAGAGATACAGTTTTCAAGAGTTACAAGTATCATTTTCCCATGTAGGGATATAGTTTAACCTCATTGAACAACATTTCTTTCCTGTTTACTTTTTTTATGCTTCTCTTGAGTCTTGTATTTGAAGATTGAATTTTCTGTTCAGCTCTGGTCTTTTCATCACCAAAGTTTGAAAGTCCCCCACTTCATTAAATATCCATCTTTCCCCCTGAGAGATTATGCTCCATTTTGCCAGGTAGTTGATTCTTGCTTGTAATCCAAGCTCTGTTGCCTTCTTGAATATCATATTCCAAGCCCTTCAACCCTTTAATGTAGAAGCTACTTAGTCCTATGTAATCCTAACTGCAGCTCCTTGATATTTGAATTATTTCTTCCTGGCTGCTTGCAATATTTTCTCCTTCAACTGATAATTGTGGAATTTGGCCACAATATTCCTTGGAGTTATCATTTTAGGATCTCTTTCAGGGGATGATCAGTAGATTCTTTCAATTACTCTAGTTCTAGGATATCAGGGTGGTTTTCTTCAATAATTTCTTGAAAGATGCTATCCTGGCTCTTTTTTTTTATCATGGCTTAGTCCATTGATTCTTAAATCATCTCTTCTGGATCTATTTTTCATATCAGTTGTTTTTCCAATGAGGTATTTTCCATTTTCTTCTATTTTTTCATTCTTTTGATTTTGTTTTACTCTCATGGAGTCATTAGCTTCCACTTGCCCAATTCTAATTTTTAAGGAATTATTTTCTTCAGTTAGCTTTTTAACTTCTTTTTCCATTTGGCCAATTCTGGTTTTTAAGGGGTTGTTTTCTTCAGTGGATTTTTTTTTCATTTGGCCAATTATGTTTTTAAGGAATTGTTTTCTTCAGTCAATATTTGACCTTTGTTTTCCAAACTATTGACTCTCTCTTGCATAACTCATTTCTTTTCTCAATTTTTCTTCTACCTCTTCTATTTGATTTTTAAAATCCTTTCTGAACTCTTACAAGGGGAATATGAATTCGTCTCAAGCCCAAAAAGCATTCTTGTATAGGTATTTTGACATTGTTGTCCTCTTTCGAGTTTGTGTTTTGATCTTCCATGTTACCATACTAGCTTTCTACAGAGTTCTTTTCTGATTTTTGCTCATTTTTAGTCTATTTCATCACTTTTAAAGTTTAGCTGTACTTCTAGGGCACAAGGGGTCACTGTCCCAAGCTTCTTGTGATGAGGGCCAGGGTTCTGGTCACTGGCTTTCTGTGCCAGGGCCTCAGGTACTGGCAGCTCACCTACTGTTCTGGAGTGACCTGGCCTAGTTGCACCTATTATGCCAGGGCTCCAGGGCAGGCAGTTTGCCTTCTGTACTGGAGTTGGTGGCCTCACAGCTGACCTGTTGTGCCACTGGCCTGTTGAGCCAGGACTGAATGGCTTCAGTTGCTGATCTTTGCTAAAAGTCTCCTGCTGGCTTGCCCAGACACTGTCTGCACTTGGCTGCTCTCCCCTTTAACCCAAGTGAGATAGACCTTTCCTAAAGTCCTTCTAAGTTACCATAAGATGAAAAATTGTTTCACTCCATCTTTTTGTAGATTCTGTTGCTCCAGAATCTCTTTAGAGATTCGATTTAATGTTTCCAAGGGAAACTTGGAAGAGGTCAGGGACCTTCCAGGCTTTTCTCCACCTCCTCAAAGATCCTTAAAGGCAGGTAGACATTGCCGTATTTCTTTTGTTTACCCTACACCTCCTGGTATAGTACTGAATACAAAATAGATATTTAACACTTTTCGACTGTCTGATAATAATATGCTATTTTCCACCAACAAAGATGATGTTGACACCCTAAAAGATCGTGGCTTTTTTGTTATTGGGTTTTTCTTCCAAACAGTGGATTTGTACTGTGTCATCACAACTCTGTTGCTTTGCTCCATAGTGACCAGCCTAGTACATTTGCTAAGGTTTAGGAACCTTTGAAGACAGCAAAATTAACTGGTCCCTGATGATTGACTTAAAGTTTTAGCCTCTATTACTGTCATATTGTAAAAAATGAGCTTACTAAATCATAGACCTCACAGATGTGGATGTGCCATTCACAAGGGCCCATAGATTTCATTGCAATTGTGGGGATGGCTAACACATTAGATAACAATCAGTATTCAAGAAGATCTTGATGTTAGGTAAAATCTAATGAGAAGAAATTTAATAGGCATAAATTTAAAATCATACACTTGGATTTAAAAAAATCAACTACCAGAAGTAGAAAGTGGGGGAAGAATAACGATATAGTTCATCTGAAAATTATCTACATTTTAATAGACTGCCAGCTCAATATTAGTCAACAGTGTCATATAGAAGGAAAGTAGGAAGACAAGAAGGCAGAAAGCATTTATTAAGTGCCAACTGTGTGCCAAGCGCTGTGCTAAGCACTTATAAATGCTATCTCATTTGACCCCCCTAAGAACCATAAGAGGTAGGTGCTATTACTATCCCATTTCATAGTTGAGGAAATTGACACAGCGAGTGACTTGCCCCAGCTCCCCTGGTAAGCCTCTGAGAGTGGATTTGAACTTAATCTTTCTGATTTCAAGCCCAGTGCTCTATCTACTGTGCTACTTAGTGGTCCAGAAACAGCTACTAGAACCTTAGATTGTGTAGTGTCCAGGCCAATGGAGTTTATGGTCCTTCTAGTCACTCTTCTGGTACCCGTGGGTTTGATTCTGGATGTCACATCTTTGAACAAGCATTGATAGGCTCAAGAGTGTCTGGAGGAGGGTCACCTGATTGCACAAGGGTCTGAAGAGCATGTTATAAGCAGACAGGTTAAAAGAATTGAGATTGAAGAGGAGAAGATGAGGTTGGAAGGGCCATGATAGATTTCCTCAAGTATAGAGAGGGAATAGATTAGTTCTACTACAACATAGAAATGGGAGGGATAGGTGGAAGTTGTGAAGAGGCAGATTCAAGCGTGATATGAGGAAAACCTTTCTGAAAATCCAAGTTCTCAAAAAGTTAAATGGGCTGCCTTAGGAGGTGGTGGGTTCCTCTTCATTAGACACTGTTAGGCAAAGGCTGGATGACTACTTCATAGAGATGTAGGGAGATGTTTATCTAGATGGCCCTATGGTCCCTTTCCAACTCAGGAATTCTTATGATTCTGAATGTTATTTACTTTCTTTTTGCTGTTGTTGTTCAGTCATACAGTCAAGTCTGATCCTTTGTGACCCCATGGACCATAGCACGCAAGGCCCTTCTGTCCTCCACTATCTCCTGAAATCTGTCCAGCCTCATGTTTGTTATTTCCATGAGTCTACCTATCCATCTCATCATCTACTATCCCCTTTTCCTTTTGCCTTCAATCTTTTTCAACATCAGGGTCTTTTGCAACGAGTCCCATCTTTTCATTATGCAGCCAAAGTATCTAAGCTTCAGATTCAGTGTTTGACCTTTCAGTCAATAGCCTAAATTAATTTCTTTAAGTATCGACTGATTTGATATCCTCGCTATCCAAGGGACTCTCAAAAGTCTTCTCCAGCATCACAATTCAAAAGCAGAGATTCTATGGCACTCGCCTTTCCTTATAGTCCAATTCTCACAGCCACTCTTATTTTCTTAGCACTTCTAAAAGAGTTAAGACTCCAAACTGAACATTATCGCTGCATTTAGCATTTTCTTAAAATTAGAAAATTGTGAGATTGTAAAAGGCACGGGGAAAGGGGTGGGAGGGGGGCAGGAAAAAGAAACGAATCCCTGATCTGATCAGCTGAAGGGCTTGTGCTATCTTCTAAATTTTATAACAAAAATAATAATCCTTAGCAAGAAATAACATTGCCTTTAAAAAGCCACACCCATTCATAGTGAGGCAGATGGTTTTCTCATTTGATTCATTTTTGCTCATACTAGAAGGCACTAAATTCAAAATGCTGGCTGTTATTTATAGCCTTTTGATGACAGCCAACCAGGAGGTAGGTGGAGAGGTCTCAGTTTGAAGCCACTGAATGATGTCTCAGTTTGCTGTGGGTAATCATCAGCACTGACACCTCTGAGCCCAGTAAGCAGCAAATCCACCTGAATTTCACTGTTCTCATGTAATGGCATTGGAGCCTTGGGGAATTTTCTCAGCTTTAATTACTTATGTTCATCCTAAGAAGGAAAATCAAGGAGATAAGCTCATTCATATCTCATAGTGGATTAAAAATGTTTCCAGAAAATTATGGTGGTTGTTTTTATGCTTATATGAAAACCATTCTGATCTCTGGCCAGACGAGATGTGAACCACATTAGCAAACTGATTTGGGGGATAATTTATGGGATCGGGAACTTAGAAGTAGTCCCCAATACTAGAGAGGATCTCTCCCATTAGCCAAGTAGATCCATGTGGGTCAGTTGTAGAATCCTGAGACTTTCTTCAAGTATAAAGTTCCTTGTCAATAAACTGAGGAGGTTGGATGAGATGATTTCTATACTTTCTTTCTAACACCAACATCCTGAGTCTATTAGTCTCTTGGTCCAAGTATTAATCACCTTTCCTTCAAAGTTCAATAAAGTCAAGCACTAAGGAAGTAGGACTTGGGTTCAGGCAGCCCTGAATTCTTATCCAGTCTCTGACATCTACTAGTTTTGTAGCGATGATCAAGCCTTAGTTACTTCATCTGTAAAATGAGAGTAATAATACTGTTATTACCTACCTCACAGAGTTTCCATATGGCCCAAAGGGGATTATTCATTTAGTGATCTGCAGAATGTAAAGCACTAGATAAGTGTCAGCTGTTACTAATATTATTACACTCTTTTATTTGGTAGAGTCTAGATGTCAGACAACTTGTTACTCTGCTTATAGTCCTTTCTATTTAATATTTATGGACTATTGCACAAATAGATAAAATAACTGTCTACTGTTTTGGTTTGGAGTTTTTCGTAGTTGAATAAAAATATTAAAATGGAAACTCATAATCTAATGTAAAGCATTAATTGCTTTAAATGTTTTCTTTCCAATCAGCTTCTGTTGTACCAAAGTATCCTTGGTACACCTTGTAGCAGAGAAGATGATGAAAATGAAGTATGTTTCATCTTCTTCCCAAGTAATTTTGATTTCTTCAGCCAGGTCTTTACATATTAAAAGTTTTTCATTCCATGAAGCTTGAATATTATGAGTCTTCGGTATGGCTAAATCTTTTTATAAAAAAACACATCATTAAGGTTTCATAAATCTATGTTATACCTGGATAATTTTAAGCAACAATTCTGACTGCCACAATGTTAAAGATGTACTAGCATTCTCAAGGATATCTGGAACATGGGTATTTGTCATATGTTGGCCAAATAAAGAAATGTTTGTTAAGTGCTTCCTATGAGGCACACATGCTAAGCATTGAGAAATGGGAAATTTCAGATATGGAGTTCTAGCCATAGTTGTCTTACTAAATTTTTGTAGGTGATAATTTTTTGGTAGCTTACAGGGATATGTTGCACAGATATTTGTTATTTGTTTTTGCCATTTCCTTCATAATCTGTATGATCTATAATTCTCAGCTCCTTAAAGATAACCCTTCTGATTTCTGGTGACAATACACTGGCTCTAAATTGCCATTATAAACTTCTGCTTCCATTAAAAAAAATCCATGGCCAAATCATCTGTTTGAAATTCCTTTGTCCATACAAAAATATTTTTTGCACTTCTTTTTGTGGTGACAAAGAATTGGAAGTTGAGGGGATGCCAATCAATTGGGAAATGGCTTAACAAGTTGTAGTATATGAATGTAATGGAATACTACTGTGCTGTAAGAAATGATGAGCAAAAAGACTTCAGAAAAATGGAAAAACTTATATGAACTGTTGCTGAGTGAAGTGAGCAGAGCCAGGAGAATACCATACAGTTACAGCCACATTGTGTCATGACTAACTTTGTTAGACTTAGCTCTTCTCAAAAATGCAAGGTTCTAAGACAACTCCAAAAAGTTCATGATGGAAAATGCTATCCACATCCAGAGAAAGAACTATGGAGTCTGAATGCAGATGGAAGCATACTATTTGCTCTCTCTCTGTATCTCTCTCTGTCTCTCTGTCTCTCTCTCTCTCTCTCTCTCTCTCTCTCTCTCTCTCTCTCTCTCTCTCTGTCTGTCTGTCTCTCTCTCTCTCTCTCTCTCTCTCTCTCTCTCTCTTTGGTTTTGTTTTGTTTCTTCTTTTGTGTGGTTCATCTCATTGGTACTAATTCTTCTTTACAACACGACTAATGTGAAAATGTTTAATATGAATGTATATGTAGAACCTATATCAGATTGCATGCTGTCTTGGGGAGGGGGAGGGGAGAGAGGCAGAGGAAATTTAAAACTCAAAAGCTTGTGGGAACCAAATATTGAAAATCAAAAATAAATTAATTAATTTTAAAAAAAGAAACTCCTTTGTCTATATATTGTTGGTGAAGTTCATGTGGATATTGCCCATGGAGGCCCTTTTGATTCCATTCTTTTAATTAAATTCAAAAAATCAAATAATATATATCTGTTGTTAACTGTTAGGTAAGGTATCTGCTTGTTTCAAAAGTACTTCTATAGGTTTTTTTAACTTGTTTATCACATATTCTGAGAATATCTATCAATACTCTTCTTCCTTTTTAACGAGTATTAATCTCACTCTAGCTGTCTTAGTCTGCTTGGTCCTGTGGTTTGTTGTTTTTTTTTTCATTTTTTTATTTATATTTTTTAATTTATTTTTGACATGTTTGGCTTTCAGCATTGATTTTCACAGGCGTTTGAATTACAAATTTTCTCCCCATTTCCCCCCCCACTCCAAGATGGCGTACATTCTGGTTGCCCTGTTCGCCAGTCTGCCCTCCCCTCTGTCGCCCCATTCCCTTCCCATCCCCCTTTCCCTTCCTTTCTTGTAGGGCAAGAATCTATTTTTTTAAAAACCTTGAGTTCCAAATTCTCTCCCCTCTTCCCTTCCCATCCACCCTCCCTAAGAAGTCAAGCAATTCAACATGGGCCCCATGCATATCATTATGTATAACCCTTCCACAATACTCATGTTGTGAAAGAATAACTATATTTTGCTTCTTCCTAACCTATCCCCCTTTATTGAATTTTCTCCCTTGACCCTGTCTCTTTTCGAAAGTGTTTGTT
>CM053624.1:90497388-90528938 GCA_028646595.1 Phalanger gymnotis
TGCTTCCCTCTGCCACTTTGTGGGTTCTGCAGCTCTAGAATTGGTTCAGAGCCATTGTTTTATAGGTTTTTGGAGGAACTTGGTGGGGAGCTCACGCCAGTCACTGCTTCCCAGCCGCCATCTTGGCTCCGCCCTCCGGTCCTGTGGTTTGTTAATGCTAATTAACAAATAACCTGTTAATACAAATTTTTGGGGGGATATTTTCCAAATCTGTTATACTAGATTTTACAGTTCCAAAAGTGAATATTAAACTTGCTATTGCATAGGCATTAATTGCTTTAAATGTTTTCTTTCCAATCAGCTTGGATTTCAGGATGCCATTAAGTCAATATATTCACACACACACACGCACTCACGCATGCACACACAATTTTCTCTTTGACAGCTTTATCTCAAAGACATTCTAAGTGTCTTTCTGGAAAAGAGTATTTATCTTTTTTTGTAATTTAATTCACTATTTTATTTACTAAATAAAATTGCAGAAACATGTACATGCACGTCCAAGATGATCAGTTATGAAAGGATTATGAATAGATTACTTGGGGATGTCTATAACTAGCATTTTCGTAGTGCAGTGTTTTGTCTTGGAAATATACAGGGAAATAATTCTGTCTGTGGTCTAAGATTGTGATTTGTATTGGGGAACTAGTTTAGACACCACAAGAATCATGTAAATTCTTGGGAAATTCTGCACTAAATTCTCCTAGATACTGCCTTTTTAGGATTCTGCACTGAACTCTCCTAGACAGTATCTTTTAGGATGCTTTCAGATTTAATCATTATATTTTATTCCTACAAGTACATGTAGTCCTGCTTAATCTTCATTCTATTTAAATAAGTACCTCCTTTTAATTTCTAGTTTTGCTATCATACTTCAAAGTGAATTTCCAAAAGATTTCAAATTTAGAGAAGACACTGTCTTCAGCTCTCTACAAAACTTGCTTAGTAGTTGCTTCTATAATGAAAATAACCATATGCACAATAGCAAGAGAGTATTTCTAAGGCTCACTTTTATCCATTGATTCAATTTGATCTCCAGATTCAAGCTCTAAGTATTCACTTTCTATCTTGATAAGAATTTTATATTTATCGAGTCCACATTTTGATATAATTGGAAAAACATTCCACAAGATTAAGGATTTCAAGGGAGTCATACAGTTTGACATCATCCATGAATATCAAATGATTAATAAGATGTTTTGGACTGACACTCTTGAACTTGGAAACTATAATTAGTTATATTTAGCAAAGATAATAATGGATTTAAGACTAGACAGAACCTTAATAGGTTTAAATCATCTTCCTGAAAAATGCCATGCTTAATTAACATCAATTGCTGTTGATGTTATTGCATTTGGGGCATGTTTTAAATAGGAAATAGTTTCTCATGTTGACATCAAATACTCCAGCATTTTCAAGATACCCGAGTCTATTTTATATACTTGGCAGCATATGAACAAGCTATAGAAATCAAAGGTTTTGCACACGACAATAAGGCAGAGACTTCCTGCCAAGATTAGATTCCCGAATAGGAGGCAGACTACCTATTTCCCATATATCTACTCCAAGAAAAACCCTAAAGTTCATACTAGACCATTTAATGATAAAGTAATAGAATTAGAAAATACACTAAATGACTTATTCTACTCCATAACTGCACAGAAATATACCCAGCATCCCAGGGGCAACAGGAAAGGGGGGCCCTTCAGAAAAGTGAGTGCTGATGTGACCAGAAGTGGAACACATATAGCCTACAAGGCTCTGTATCCAGCAACAGAGGTGTTACTTTAAAAATCTCTAGAGTACGGTTCTTGGAAGCCCCAGGGAGAAGGACAGCAACCAGATTGGTGCCAATCTGTATGGTGCCACTCTGTCCTAAGCCACCAGAGAAGATGCTAAAGATAAAACACTCTGGACTTCAATGATTCAGAGGTGGTGGATCCTAGGAGATGGAGGTCAACCCAAGAAACTAGGAAACTGAAGGTGAGACCAACAGAGCCCTTCACCCCCACCCAAAAACAGGGCACAGGCTAGTTCGTGGTTCTGGAGTAAATTAAAGCTAGATAGATGAGTATTTTTAAACAGTATTAAAAATACTCCAAATCTAACTCTATAACAACTGTAAGCAGAAACTAAAAGAAAAAATAGATTTTCCACAAGAACTACATAAATTTCTAGAGGAAAATAATTGACAGAGGTAAAAATGAAATAAAAGCTCCAGAGGAAAGAATTAAAAGGAAGAAACAAAACAAGCATTTATTAAGCCCTACTATGTGCCAGACACCATACTAAACACTTTAGAAATATTATCTCATTTAATTCTCCCAATAATTCTAAGAGATAAATACCTCTGAGAGGCAGAATAAAGGAGAATGGTTTAGAAGAAAAAATGATAAGCCTTACTTAAGTAATGGATTCCCTAAAAACTAGAATAGATAAAAGAGAAATCAATGACTCAAAGAGATAGAAAAAAAAATTAGAACAAAGTTAAAAGTTAAAAGAAAAATAAAAAGTCAAATACCTGACTTAAAAAAAAACTCACCTAAAAGACAGATCATGGAGAAATAATTTAAGAATCAACAGACTCCCTGAACACCTCAAAAAAAGTCTTGGACATTCTACATCAAGATATAATAAATGCTTAGTAGTTGCTTCCATAATGAAAATAAACACATGCACAACAGCAAGAGAGTATTTCTAAGTATCATTCTTATCCATTGATTCAGTCTGATCTCCACATTCAAGCTCTAAGTATTCAAAAAATTGGTAGCGGTGAAAATGAAATAAAAGCTCCAGAGGAAAGAATTAAAAGGAAGAATAAAACAAGGAAATTAATATAGGTATGTGCACACATATATGTGCACATATGTACACATGTATGTCTACATTGTATACATATATACATGTACGTGTATATGTACATATCATAGCCAAAATCCTGAGCTCCCACATCAGAGGAAAAAATATTTCAGTCATCCAGAAAGAATTGTAACTCCCACATCAGAGAAAAAAAATATTTCAGTCATCCAGAAAGAAGCATACCTCCCCCCCACAAAAAGGAAAGCCATTATAACATTTTGAAAAATACACAGAACAAGAAGCACAGAGAAGCAGGCCAGTTTTGCAAATACCATGTAGAATTTATTACATACATTTTTTAAAGCAAACAACCAAAAGTGAAAAGCCATGGCTTTATAGAATCCTCTTTGCATTTTATTTTGTGTAGGGAAACGCTCTTTTTGGTCTTTAAATTTAGAACAGAAAAATAAAGTTAAATGATTAAATAATCAATAAAGACAGCTTATTGAATATGCACTAGATTGATAATAAATTTCCTTTTATGCCTCGCCCTTTGGGGCACACACTTTTTGTTCTTCATTCAATACTGTTTTGTATTTGTAAATTTTTTGTTAGTAGTAATTATTACTTATGGATCAATCCACAATCATCTATTAAATGCCTGCTACGCGACAGCCAACAAGTATATAAATACCAAAAAGAGAAGTATCCTACAGGTCCACAGACAGACTTGAGCGGACAATAAGCCTTTGTAAACTACAATAGGAGGCAGCTGGGTGGCTCAGTGGGGCAGCTAAATGGTTCAATGGATAGAATGCCAGGCCTGGAGTTAGGAAGACATGAGTTCAAATTTGACCCCGAACACATACTAGCCGTGTGACCCCAGGCAAGTCACTTAACTCTGTTTGCCTCAGTTTCTCATCTGTAAAATAAGCTGGAGAAGGAAATGGCAAACCAGTCCAATATCTTTGCCAAGAAAAACCCAAATGGAATCATGAAGAATCAGTAACAACTGAAAAACTAACAATAACTGGTAACTCAGTGGATAGAGAGCTGGGCCTGGAGTTTGTGTTGAAATTCAGCCTCAGACACTTACTAGCCGCACAACGCTGGGCAAGTTACTTAAAGCCTCTGTTTCGCTAAATCCACTGGAGAAGAAGATGGCAAACCGCTCCAGCATTTTTGACAAGAAAGCCCCATGGTGCATGGGATCACAAAGAGTCAGACATGACTAAACAGCAACAAAACTACAACAGGGTTAGATAAAAGATTAGCAGCTTTAGAACTTAGCCCTCACTTGTTTTGCTCACTGAATTCTACAGCTCAAAACAAAGGGGAAAATACTATTCTTCAGTTAATATAAAAAAGGAGAGGTGAGGAGAAAGGGATTTGAGAATTTCCCCCATAACATCCCTGATCCAGGGGCCCATCAGCTTCTGCTTGCACAGACCCCATTACAGGATCTCGTTGCAATACATCATTGCCGTTCCATTACTGGAACATTCCAATTTCTAGCTTTATAGACCCAGAGGCACAAGGCACAACAGATAGAGCACAGGACCTAGAGTCAATGAGACTCAGATACATATTTACTTGACCCTTGGCAAGTCATTTGATTTCTGTCTGCCTCTATTTCCTCATCTGTAAAATGGAGATTATCACACTACCATGCAAGGTTGTTGTGAGAATCAAATGAGGTGAAGTCTATAAATTGTTTTGCAAACCTTAAAGCACTATATAAATACTATAGCTCTTATTATTAAAGAACTTGTAGTCAGGTCCCAGCCTAAGCCTCACTTGGACATTGTTTGGACTCTGATGGCTCAGACTATAAATAGCAATGATTTCTGTGTTGGCCAGAAACTCTGAGGATATCCTCCTCTCAGACTGATTTTTTTTTGACGAGGCAAAAGAGGCTATTCTTTGCCTCACTTCTTACATAGCCTTCCTCGCTGAATGAACATCGCCTCACACAAACTGAGACCTGTTAGAGACCTTCGCTTAAAAAGGGCCAAGGTCTCCCAGTGCATCCTGGGGCCATCTCCAGTCATCCTGATCTATGTCTTGCCACTGGACCCAGATGGCTCCAGAGGAGAGAGTGAGGCTGGTGACTTTGCTCAGACCCGCCTCACCCAAATCCAATTCACTTGCAAGTCATGACATCACCTTCCTGATGTCATGGTCCTCTTCCAGAAGGAAAGACAAGCAGCAACAACAATCACAGATGAAGAAAGTGAGGTCCTAGGGAAGTTAAATGGCTTCCTCCAAGATCACACTGGTAGGAAGTGGTTTCTAGGATTCAAACTCAGATCCCCGTTTCTCAACTCCAAATCCATTGTTCTTTCTACTGTATCACAGGACCTTTCATGTCATCAGGAAGTTATTTATATTAACCTGACTGGTAAGTACCTATAACTTCTATCCATTGTATATATTTGAGATAGGTAAGAGCCAGATGTCGACAAAGATCCTGAATGCCAAGGCAGGCAGTGGAAAGTCACTGAAAGTCCCTAAGCTTATTTGGACTGGTGTTTCCTACTATTTCTAGGCCTCTAAGAATAGTACAATATCCAATCTATCCCTATTAAAAGGCAATCGAGGAACATATATCTCACTATATACTTTTCAAAGCACTTTTATAAATCTCTATTAAACCACTCACAAACATCGAACTATTCACATAAGTTTCTCAGCAATATAACACATTCTCATCTTCCTCATCTCCTCTAGTCCTGTTTCACCCTTCTCCATAATGTGTTTTCTCTTTTGGCCAGTTCCAATACTGACTCATATCCATTTACAGGCTCAAATCTTTCTGTTATCGTAAAATCTTTATCCCCAAGATGATAGTTATTTGTTCTTCCTGTTTCCCCTTTCCTTTTAATGTCCCCATAAATTGTTTCTTTGTTGCTTACCAGTACTTTTCCCCTCTATAAATTTGACTGACTGGCTCCAAAATCCTTTTGCTGTGATACATCCAAGAGACCAGGTGCTACTCTAGCTTATCTTCAAATTCTTCTCTTAAGCAGGTGCTGTTTGTCTTTCTCAAAAAACTGTCTAGTGGTTTTAACTAGCAGTTTGTTAGACTGAACATTACAGAGGATGTGCCTGGTTACCCTAGTTACTCAATTTCCTGCAGTCTCTTAAAGTCTTATAATGTCTTCATACTTTAATCCAATTTACTTTATGAGCACAGCTCTCCTTTGATTTTTCTTTAAATATAACTTGTCTAGATTTTATTCTTAAAGTTCTCCATCTGTATCCTCTATTCCACTACACTTTTTGTCACATCTACTCACAAGTTTCTTTCCATTTCCAAATAGTGAATACCTTTTTCCCTTCCTGGAGCATTCCCTTTCCACCAGACTTTCAGCACAAGCCATTGGCATTGGAAGCCTTATTTCCTTCTTACCTCACTTACACACAGTCCTCTCAGTTACTGTCATCTTTTGCCTTAACACTGGAACATGAATACCTTGAATTATAGAAATGTTTTGAAGGGTATAGTGGCTCTGAAACCCTGATTTCCTCCTTTGTCAATTGAGTCTCTTGAAATCTTTGGTTTCCTTCAAAACTCAACTCAAGCATCACCTCCTTAGTAGGCCTTTCCTTGTTCCTCCAACTGCTAGTACCTTCCTTTACTTTCTTTCTGTCTTGTATAGTTCTTGAACTACCTATGTGTGTATTTATTGTCTCTCCTGGAATCCCCAGGGATTAATGCCTTACCATGCCATATAAAACATATCAATAAAGCTTTTTTTAAAAAAAAGTTTAAAGATAGATGGATTTAGAATTTGTTGGACTTGACCAAAGAGTAGATATTAAAATCTGATGTTAATTTGGAAGAATATCGAAAGTCAATTTCCCAACAGATCTGTTCTTGGCCCTTTGCTTTTTAAATATTTTTTATTACTGACTTGAAAAAGAAATGGATTGCTTGTCAAATTTGAAGATGATTAAAACCTTGCAAGAATAGTTACTTAACATATTGAATGACAAATTTTTGGTCCAAAAAGATTTTAGGGACCCAGAAGGATGGGCTGAATTAAGTAAGGCTAAATTTAATTGGAATGAATGTTAAGTTATATATCTGAGTCCAAAAATCAACTTTACCAATGCAAAGTGGGCAAGGCAGAACCAGACAATAGTTCTTGTAAAAAAAAAACATGCCCAGGGGATCTGTTGTTGGTGTGCTATTTAAATAATTACTGATTTGAATTATAGATAGACATCTGAAGGTTTTAGTAAATCTTGAGCTCAGTGAGAGTCAAGACTACAACACAGCAGCCTGAAAAAAGCTAATGCTCATGTCTCTTGAGCTGCATTGAGAAGCTAGGATCCAGAACTAAGGTGATGAATATTGGGCTATATTCTGCCCTGAAGAAGCCACTTCTAGAAAAGCCAGGCAGAGAAAGGATACTCTCTCTCTCACAACTTATCCCTCTCTTGGCCACAGCTACACAAAAACCCATCTAGGACCCCCTCAAAAGGAAAAACTCATCTGGGAAATCTCTTCACCATTAGGAGTGTCCTCCCCATTTGCCTTACTGCTTTTTCTGGACTACTTGACTGCTAACAGGGTTTAGAAGAGATAAAAGCCAATAACTCTATTATTTCCATTGAAGTGGAGGACCACTAGGCTTTAGCATCTGCCCTACTGTCTGTCTGTCACCCTACACTGTCTGTAATCTTAACTAGTTAAGTAACCTAAAGACCACTGGGCCTTTCCATCCACCCTGATGCTGAAACTTAGGACCTCCAGGCCTTACTATCTATCCTTTAGATAAACTTTTTTTTAATATATTGCCTCTCCCCTCCCCAATTAGAGTGAAAAAAGAACTGTTTAGCTTTTTCCTTTTGTCTTCCTAGGGCTAAGCCCAGCTCTTGACACATAGTAAGTTCTTAATAAATGCCTTTTTATTCATTCATTTCATTCATATTGTGCTCTTTTTTAGAAAAGATATGAACAAGCTGAAGCATATCTGGGAAAAGGATGGGGAGATAGCTAGAGCACTGATAGGGATCATTTGAAGGAACTAGGGATATTTTAGGCTGGAAAAAGTAGATATAGCAATCATGATAGCTACGTTCCAGGATATGAAGAAATATTATTTAGAAGAGAGATTATACTGCTTCTTCTTGGCCACACAGAACATAACTAGGGACAATGGGTAGAACTTGTAAGGAGACAAATTCAGACAATGCAAAGAAAAAGTTCTAAAACTTAAAGCTGTCCAAAAGTGGAATGAGCTTTCTCTGGAGGTAAGGAATTCTTCTTTAATGGCCCTCAATGCCAGACAACTATATGTTAGGGGTGTTTTAAAAGGAATTTTTGTCTCTGAGATCTATTCCAGCAATGAGATGGATAATTCAGTAATATGTGCATCCTTGGGCCATCATTTCATCTCTCTAGGACTCCATTTTTTCATCAGCAAAATGAGAGAGCTAAATTGTGTGATCTCTAAAGTCCCTCAGCTCTAAATCTTATAATCTTAAGATTTCCCATTAATAATATAACTAGGAATTTTTTTAAAATGATAGATGCCTTCTGCTGGTTTCACCAGTAATGTTAGCAGAATTCTGGACAAAATGCTATGATGATGATTATGATGATGATGATGATGATGATGATGATGATGATGATGATGATGTGTCAATGGCCTCCAAATTTTCATATTCATTTCTATTTAACTCTATCTCCACTCTGCATCTGCTGCTTTGCCTGGTTGCAACTCCACAGAATAGCTTCTCAGCATCCCTTCCTCCACTCTAACCCCCATGCTTTTCTGCCTCTTTTTGTGTGTTGTCTCCCTCTATTGGATCATAAACTCCTTAAGGACAGGGACTATCTATTAATTCTATTCCCAGTGCTTATCATGGTGCTTGGCACATAGTGGGTGATTAATGGTTATTGGATTGGACTTAATGATTATTTAAGGAAAAAATGAGTATTTCTTACATAGTTCTGTTAGTCATTTTCACTTTTCTCCCATATGCCATTCAAAAGTGTAACTTAAGTTTTGCTCAGACCTCCCTCAAACCCAGGAATGTGGTCATCAGACTAAAGAGCATGTTTCTTCCAAAGAAGATCATAAGGGACTATTATACAAAGGTCTTTTAAAATTTATAAAGTTCTCTTTTATTCAATATTCTTTTCTGTTACCATGTTAATATATCCATTTTTCTCCTATAGCATACCTTAGAATGTCTAGAGGTAGTGCCTTTGGTCTTGTTTAATGTTTTTAATAGTATTTAATTTTCCCCCCGTTTACTTGTCAAGAAAATTTTTAGCATTCATTTTTACTAGATATTGAGTTTCAAATTTTTCTCCTTCCCCTCTTCTCTTCTGAAAATGGTAGGCAGTTTGATATAGTTTATATGTGTGCTATCATGTAAAATTATTTCCATATTAGCCACAGTTGTGAAAAGAAGAAACAAGTCAAAAGGGGAAAAACCCATGAGAAAGAATAAAGTAAGTGAAAAAATAGGCTTCAATCTGCATTCAGAGTCCACCAGTTCTTTACTTGGATATGGATAACATTTTACTTCACGAATCTTTTGCATTTGTCTTGGATCATTGTGTTGCTGAGCAGAGATGAGTCATTCATGGTTGATCATCACACAGTGTTGCTGATGCCATGTACAATGTTTTCCTGGTTCTGCTCATTTCACTTTGCATCAGTTCATACAAGACTTTGCAGGTTTTTTGTTTTGTTTTGTTTTTAAATCTGCCTGTTCACCATTTCTTATTGCACAATAGAATTTCATTACATTTATATACCACAGCTTGTTCAGACACTCCCCAATTGATGGGCATCCCCTCAGTTTCCAATATTTTGCCACCACAAAAAGGGCTGTTATAAATATTTTTGCACATGTAGATCCTTTTCCCTTTTCTATGATTTCTTTGAGTTACGAAGCTAGTAGTGGTATTGCTGGATCAAAGGGTATGCATAGTTTGGTTGGCCCTTTGGGCATAGTCCCAAATCGCTCTCCAGAATGGTTGAATCAGTTCATAATGCCACCAACAATGCATTGGTGTCCAATTTTCCCACATCCTCTCCAACATTTACTGTTTTCTTTTTTGGTCATCCTAGCCAATCTGAAAAGTGTGAAGTAGTATCTCAGAGTTGTTTTAATATGCATTTCTCTAATCAAATGTGATTTAGAGCACTTCTTCATATACCTATAAGTAGTTTTGATTTCATCTGAAAACTGCCTGTCCATATCCTTTAAACATTCATCAATTGGGGAATGGCCTATATTCTTATGAATTTTATTCAGTTCTTCATATATTTGAGAAATGAGGCCTTTATCAGAGACACATACCATAAAGATTGTTTCCCAGCTTTCTACTTTCCTTCTAATCTTGGTTGCATTGGTTGTATTTGTACAAAACCTTTCTAATTTAATATAATCAAAAATATCTATTCTACATTTTGTAATGCTCTCTATCTCTTGTTTGGTCATGGCTTCTTCCCCTTCTTATAGATCTGACAGGTAGACTATTATTTGCTCTATTCTTTTCTATTCTCCTCAATTTTCTCCGAAGGTCTGTCACATCTAACTTTTCTGATATTCTCTTTACCTCCTTAGTTTCTTTCTTGTTTATTTTTTGGTTGGATTTATTAAGTTCTGAGGGGAGACAGTTGAGGTCCCCCCCTCTAGTATAGTTTTGCTGTCTATTTCTTCCTGTAACTCACTTAACTTCTCCTTTAAGAATCTGGAATTTATGCTACTTGGTACATATATGTTTAGTATTGATATTACTTCATTATCTGTAGTATCTTTTAGCAAGATATAATTTCCTTCCTTATGTCTTTTAATTAGGTCTATTTTTTATTTTACTTTGCCTGAGTTCAGGATTACTATCACTGCTTTTTTTTTTTATTTCAGCTGAAACATAATAGATTCTGCTCCAGCTTCTTATCTTTACTCTTTGTGTTTCTCTTCAAATGTGCTTCAAGCGTGTTTCTCATAAACAACATATTGCAGGATTCTGGTTTTTGGTTCACTCTTCTAACAACTTCCACTTTATGGGAGAGTTCATCCCATTCACATTCACAATTGTGATTATTACCTGTGTATTTCTCTCCATCCTATTCTTACTCCTGTTTGTCCTCTCTCTCCTTTCACTCTTTCCCTCCTCACCAGTGTTTTGCTTCTGTCTACCACCTCCCCTGATCTGACCTCCCTTCTGTCAGTCCCCACCCTCCCCTTTAATTGATCTCCTCCCCTTCTACTTCCCTGCTAGGTAAGATAGATTTCTATATTTAAATGGTTGCGTATATTATCCCCTCTTTGAGCCAATATTGATGAGAATAAGGTTCAAGCAATGCTCATCGCCCACCTTCTCATCTTTCCCTCCACTGTAATAGGTCTTTTGCTTCTCTTTATGTGAAATAATTTACCCTATTCTTTCTCTCCCTTCCTTCTGCACCCACTGTACTCCTCTTTCTTATCCCTTAATTTTTTTATGTCATTCCCTCAAATTATCTGTATACCCATACCCTCTACCATATATATTCCTTCTAGCTGTACTATTAGCGATACAATTTTTAAGAATTACAGGTATCATTTTCCCATGTAGGGATGTAAATAATTTAACTTTATTGACTACCTTATGTTTTCTTTTTCTCTCTTTACCTGTTTATGCTTCTCTTGGGTCTTGATATTGGAGGTCAAATTTTTGGTTTAGTTCTGGTCTTCTCCTTATGAAAGCTTGAAATCCTTCTATTTCATTGAATGACCATTCTATCCCTTGATATATTATGCTTTATTTTACAGTAAGTGATTTTTGGTTGTAGTCCTAGCTCCTTTGTCTTCTGGAATATTATATTCCATGACATCTGGTCCTTTAATGTTGCAGCTGCCAAGTCCTGCATAATCCTAATTGTGACTTGCCAATATCTGAATTGTTTCTTTCTTGGCCACTTGTAGTATTTTTTCCTTGTCCTGATAGTTCTGAAATTTGGCTATAACTTTCTTTGGAGTGTTTATTTTGGGATATCTTTCCTGAGGTGATTGGTGGATTCTTTCAATGCCTATTTTGCTCTCTGGTTCCAAGATACCAGGGCAGTTTTCCTTAATTTCTTGAAAGATGCTTTCCAGGTTCTCCTTTTGATTATGTCTTTCAGGTAGCCCAATGATTCTGATATTATCTCTCCTGGATCTATTTTCCAGGTTGGTTATTTTTCCAATGAGGTATTTTACATTTTCTTCCATTTTTTTCATTCATTTGAATTTGTTTGGTTAAGTCTTGATGTCTCATAGAGTCATTAGCTTCCACTTGCCCAATTCTAGCTTTTAAGTTGCTGTTGTCCTCAATTAGCTTTTGTACTTTCTTTTCTATTTGGCCAGTTGTACTCTTTAAGGAGATGTTTTCTTCAGTGGATTTTTGTATCTCCTTTTCCATTTTGACCAATTCTACTTTTTAAGCAGTTTTCTAAGCTGTTGACTCTTTTTTTTTAATTCTCTTGAATCACTCTCATTTCTTTTCTGAATTTTTCTTCAACCTCTCTGATATGATTTTTAAACTCCCTTTTGAGCTCTCCCATGAATTCTTTTTGGGCTTGAGACCACTTCCCATTTTTTTCTTTAAGGTTTTGCCCATAGGATTTTGATATTGATGTCTTCTTCTGAGTTTGTCTTGTATCACTATAATAACTTTCTATGGTCAGATTCTTTTTGTTGTCATTATTTGCTCATCTTTTTTGCCTTTTTTTCTTTCTTTTAAATTTGAACTTTGATCCTGGGGTAGAAGGGCGCTGTCTGAGGCTTCTTGTACCAGTGGCTGCAGGCCCTGGCTGTTTATCTGGTGCTATGCTGATGTTGCCCTGAAGTCTACACAGGACCTTAGTGTCTGGTGCTGTGCTGAGGGGTTGGGGTGAGCATGGCTGGCACTGCTGGAGGCTACAGGGATCTGGCAGCTTACCTGGGGCTGACCTGGGGTCCTAGTGGTTGTATCTGCTATGTGCTGAGGCCTGATGGGGTGTTTCTGCATTTGCCCAGAGCTACATTGAAGCACATGGAGGTCTGGCTGCTAGAGGATGACCGTCTGCCTGGGGCTACACCAAAGCATGCTGAAGTGGTTCTTGGAGCTAGAGTATGCCATTTTCCCTGGCTATGCTAAGGCACATGGAGAGTCCTGTTGCTGGCTTTTGCCTGCTCCACCACAGTGGGGCTCAGGATCTCCCACTGGTTTGCTGAGGTGGGGCTTACTGTTGGCTTGCTGGAACACTTCCTGCCCTCTTTTACCTGAGATGGACCTTTACTGCTGTTCTACCGAGTTTCTTGGGATAAAAGGTTGTTTCACCCTGTCTTTTTGCTGGTTCTGCTGTTCCCAGGATTTGTTTTGGGGTGCCATTTTATGGTGGTTTGGAAGTGAATATGGGAGAGTTAAGGTGATTTACTGCTTACTCCACCATCTTGGCTCCTGGAAGACAAGTCATGCCTTTAGTCTTGACATTCTATTTCTTCTCTGACCGCCTTGACCCTGTCTTTGCAGATTGTGCTCATGTCATTTCTGAATTTCATTATTTCTTATCAAATATTTGCACTTTTAAGAACTTTTGCATTCCATTTACTTTGTATTCCATTAATGTGTCCACTAGAACAAATGGCTTTTGCCTTTTTGTGTAACGTTTTAGAGTTTACTCCTCTTGAAAAAATTTTCATATCCTTCCACTTCTGACTGGTTTCTCTCAAGTCTCTCCCTACTTCAATGCATCATCCACACAGGTGCCAAAATGGTTTTCCCAAAGCACAGGAACCTTCCCCCCTTCCATTACTCGATAAACTCCAGGGGCTCCCTTTACTTCCAGCATCAAATATAAAATCAGCTGTTTGGCATTTGAAGCCCTTCACAACCTGTTCCCTTCCTACCCTTCCAATCTAGACTTTATTTCCCTCCACATGCTCTATACTCTAGCAATGCTGGCTATTTTTCTATTCTTTACAGAAGATCCTCCATCTCCTGCCTATGCTTTTCCAATAACTGTTCCCCATGCTTGGAATGCTCTCTTCTCATTTCTACCTCCTGGCCTCCCTAGTTTCTTTAAGACTCAGAGCTCCAATACAACATTCTCTAGGAAGCTTTTCTCTGTCTGCCTCTTCATCCCAGTCCTGCTTGTTCTTCCCTCTGAGGTTGTCTTCCTTCCATCTATTCAGTGCATATCTTGGATGTATGTAGCTGTATTCCTGTTATCCCCCATCAGAATATAATCTCTTTGAGGGAAGAAACCATACTTTTGCCTTTCTTTGTACCTACAATGCTTAGAATAGTACCTAAGTAGTGTTTAAATGAATGTTAAGTGACTTGGTATTTTTTAAAAGAAAAACAAGACTACTTTCCCCTTTGATCATCCGTTTTGTTGTCATTCAGTTATTTCAGTCATGTCTGACTCTGTGACCCCACTGGGGGTTTTCTTGGAAAAGATAATGGAGCAATTTGCCATTTCCTTCTCCAGCTCATTTTATAGATGAGGAAGCTGAGCTAAACAGGGTTAAGTGACTTGCCTAGGATCCCACAGCTAGTGTCTGTCTGAAGCCAGATTTGAACTCAGCAAGATACACCTTTGTGACTCCAGGCCCAGCACCCTATCTCCACTGTGCCACCTGTCTGCCTCCTGCATCTTCTTTGGGGAAGAGTAATTTTCTCACCAGGTCAGGCAGCAGAAATGAGGTAAGAATCAACAGGCAGCCCAACAATACCCTGGGGTAGGAGGGAAGCTCCGTAGCCCAAAAATAGGAGCTGGGACTCAATATCAGTGTCAAAAAAGGGAAAATAATCACACCAAGGAAGATAGGGGTTAGAAGGTAGAAAAACATACAGGATCCAGGTAGAACGATGAAATAATCAATACATTTTGAAAGGTCAAGAGCAAGCCAGGTCAATGTCTTACTGGATGTTAGCTTTTTCCTTGTTCCCTACACTTTTAAATCAGCTCTTTACCTGATAGTCATGTTCCCTTCTGATTCTTAAAGGAGTAATGCCATCATCTGCTGGGACATACACAATAGTCCAGACTGTTTACACTTGTGCTCAAATAAGTGTCCTTTCATCCCGTATTCTTATGGACTCATACATTGCATTTGGCATTATGGGTTATGTCGGAGGAACTCCTAGCTTTGTTTGCTTTTCCCAAGACTTTGTTAATCCACCCCCTTCACTCCCTACACTGCAGCACCACCTACTTGTTCTGGGCAGGAAAGGTTTGACATTTTAAAAAATGTTTCCTCCCTGCTCCCATTTCTTTGAAGAAGCCTTTTTGAACATGATGTGGCCCATTGTAATCATACATTTAGACCACAAATCTATTTCTTTCTAACACACACATTATATGCATTTAAAAAAAATCTCAGCCCATTTAACTGCCTTTCTTTCCTTATTGCTTGTAGTGGTGGGGAGGAGGGGGAAGAGAATGTACCAAATCCTAGGCTTCCCTGGCTTCAAGTGGTGTGTTACTGTCTTCCCCTTGTATTTTTACTTCTCTCTAGGGACTTAAGTTCTATCTAGCATTGGTCTCATATAAAAATAAGGCAAAGAATAGAATTTATTAAGCATTTAAAGCTTGCAAAGAAGTTTATATAATCTTACTTTTTCTAATAATAACTCTATCAGTAAGTGCTATCATTATCCTCATTTTATTATTTGTCCTGCCTTCTCGAAGAGGATCATGACATCAGGAAGGTGATGTCATGGCCTCACTGGAACCATCTGGGTCCAATGGCAAGATACAGGTCAGGATGATCAGAGATGGCCCTGGAAGCAGTGGTAGGACTTACCCTTTTTAAGTGAAGGTCTTTTCCCAGATCTCAGTTTGTCTGAGGCAATGTCCATTCAGTGATTAAAGCTAGGTAAGAATGAGGCAAAGAATGGCTTCTTTTCCCTAATCAAAAAAAATCAATCTGGGAGGGGAAGACCTTCAGGGTTTCTGGCCAAAACAGAAACAATTGCTATTTATACTCACTCTGAGCCATCAGAGTCCAATGACCAAGTTAGACTTGGACTGGGACCTGTGGTTAGCCAATCAATGAGAGCCAGAGTGATTTGGGTTTAATGATTGGTTCTTAAAAAAGAAACCCAGCCTGTAAACTCCAAGATATCTGGCAAAGTTTATTTTCCCCATTTTACAGACAATAAAATTGAGGCTAAGAGGGTGAGTGGCCCAGAGCCATAAAGGTAGTATCTGAGAAATGTTTCAAACCCAGGTAATTGTCTTTGGCTTTTCACTCTATTCATTTCTTGGGCTATTACTTTTCCATTTCCTCTGTGATTTCAAAGTTGTTGGGTTGTTTTTTTTTTAAATCTACTTCATCTCCTTTCATAACCAAGAACTCCCTTATTTCTCTTTTCTTGCTATGCCCCTTGTTCATCCCCAGCTACTTTTTTCATTGTCTTTGCCTTTTTAATTCTACATCTACCAGAAGTGCTCTTTTTCCTCCCATTTCCTCTCAGAACCCTTGCTTACTTCCCCTTCCTCTTCTCTTACTGCCCCAGGGTGGCTTCCCTGTAGGCATTCCTACAGATGTGACCAACCTTATTGTTTGAGTCTCCCTTTCATCCTGAGCCACTGCAGCTGACCTACTGGGCTGGCTTCTCTTTTAATAAAACACAATTGGGAGAGTTTGCATAGGTGGAGTTAACCTTTCTTATGGACTTGAACTGAAGAGTTCATCATTAATAAGCTGATGTCAATTTGGAGGGAGATTTCTTGTGGAATTCCCAAGGGGATGTTTTTTCTCTTCGTAGAGGTTATGTACAGTCCTAATTTTGGAAAACATAATAAGGCATCTAGGTCCTTCTCCTCCATACCTGAAACACATTTCCATAATATGCAAGGCCCTTTAAGAATCTACAAGAGATTACATGGGCTGAACCAGCAGCATTAGCTACTTCCATGTCCCCATAAATATACACTTTGCTTTTACCCTATTATCTGTTTATATGACAGGTACATAACTGTTTTCTATGTCTCGGACCTCTTTGACATAAGGGTGAAGCCTATGGACTCTTTTTCAGATTAATGTTTATAAGTGAAACAAAATACACAGCACATATATGTGTGTATACATATATAAATACTATATATTATGTATATATGTAAATACACATATACTGTATATGTATGTATTCTTTTAAAAATTCACAAATTCAAGGTTAAAAACCCTGATCTACACATACTGGTTTGTCCTATTTGTACATTCTTAACATTTAAAAGCTAAAAAGGACTTTAGAGAGATAATCTGGTCCAAGCCTGTCATTTTACAGATACAGATGCTAAGCCTCAATAGATGTCATATGTTCATAGCTTCAGAATTCAGAAGGAACTCAGAGTGCACCTGGTCCAGGGCTGAGCTGGAGCTAGCTGTTACTAGTTTTGGAGATTTAATTGTTTAGTTTTCAGTGTGTGCCTTGGAAAACAGTAAAGACTACCAATCAGGGTTTGGTTCATTTTGTTGTTGTTGTTGACCTAAGTGGTGGAGAAAATTTAATCACACAGATTAGACTTAAAAGTGTGTCCAGCACTCATTTTTCCCTGGGAACCAGTTGTATCAGCAGACCTCTGATCTGGTCCAACCCTCTCCTTTTTTTAGATAAGGAAATTGAGGCACAGAGAAAATATATCTGACTTGGCCAAGGCCCTAAAGATGAAAAGTGTCCTCTGATGTCAAATGTTACTTTCCAAACATCATCCACATAGTTGTCACAGACCCAGGATTTGAGACCAGGTTTTCTCTCAAGCCATTGTATTTCCCATTATGCCACACTGTTTCTCCATTTCTGCCCATAGTCTAGATTTCAATTCTATAATTCCACTCCCTCTCACCTGGCCTTGTTCGCTCAGGACTCAGCTTACCTAGGATGACTTCCTTGAATCTTGGAGAATGTCCACTCTGTAACATTTCACCCACCCTGCCAGATTATTCCATTTTTCTTCTGTACTCCTCACCTGAACTTCCTGGTAACACGGACATATTTGTGAACCTTGGATTCTTCCACCTTTTCTGAGTTTCCTCAAATCAAAGCTTCAAGAAGGGGAACCAAAGTCCATGTGCTGCTTCTTCCTGATGGCCCCAGGGAAGCTGAGCAGCTCCTGTTCTGTCCTGGTCAACCCTGTCAGTCCCAGAGCCCCACCCTGAGTCATGACAGAATATACTTTATCTTTGGCTGATGTATAGAGGTATGTCTCTATCATGGCTGAGAAAAATGATTGTGAATAAGTAATGATTTGGGGAGATTCAGAGTTGCCCTTTTTTCTGTTTTCAAGACCTCAGTCTCTGAAGGTTGAGCTGAGATTCTCCTCTATCCTAACCCACCCAACCTACAAGGAATCTTGTCTAAGGTGAATTCCATTCAATCAAGCTCAGGTGGAGACAGACCTTTTGGTTTAAATTGCCCAAGACTAGGGGTGTCTGGGTATAGAGATAGTCTCTCTGCCCAAGGGTGACATGAAGTCACTCCCAGCCCCTCATTAAAGTAAGCCCACTTCTCTTTGTAAAGTCCACCTCTCATTAAACTCTTAACCATTTAGGGCTGATTGCTCTTTGATAGACTGC
The DNA here is from genome assembly GCA_028646595.1 of Phalanger gymnotis. Taxonomy (NCBI): domain Eukaryota; kingdom Metazoa; phylum Chordata; class Mammalia; order Diprotodontia; family Phalangeridae; genus Phalanger; species Phalanger gymnotis. The sequence continues at coordinate 90,515,749 of CM053624.1, forward strand.
CTCTCATCCAAAGTCATATAAATCTAAAAGAGTAGACATGCAGTCTCTTTTTGACACAGGAGGATGAGTCTTTCTGTCAATTATCTGCTGGCCATGACCGATAAAATTGATTATAATTTACCCAAACACTTTGTCTCTTGAAATTATTTTAATCATTGCATGGCTTTCTCCTCTGGTGGCTAGAAGCCTTTTCAGCCCCTGGACAGAAATCACCTCTTAAGTATGTCCCTCGCTAAAGTTCTTGTTCAAACTTATATAACCCAATCCAAACCTCATGAACCAGTTTGCTACAAAGGTCACTCATAGACAAAAATCTCCCTAATATTAAATCACTCTTTCTCCTGAATGTGCACTTTCATTCCTGGAGACAATGAACATCCAAAGTCAGTAAGGAGGATAAACACAAGATTCTTCCTCTTACAGTCCTGTGGACCATTTTCTCCTCACATATTCTCCAAAATAAATCCAGTTTCTCAGCTGATCTGTAACTCCCAGCACATACCTTGTTTGTAGGGATTTGAATTCCTACAAATATGTCCACTCCCTTCCTTGGCCATCAGACAGACAGACAGACAGACAGACAGAGATGGATAGATAGATAGATAGATAGATAGATAGATAGATAGATAGATAGATAGACAGACAGACAGATAGACATCTATACCACTTAGAATGAAAACTCTGATTCTTTGTCTATAGGATAGTGCCTGGCACAAAATAAGTGCTTAGGATCATAAATCATGGGTCCCTCAGATGTCATCCAACCCAACTTTCTCTTTTTATAGATGAGGAAACTGAGGTTCAGAAGAGTTGTGTGATTTTCCCAAGGAAACATAACTATTTGGCACTGGAGACAGAATTCAAACCCAGATGCTCCAACTCCAGAGCCGTTGTTCTTTCCTGATATTTTCCCCCATTCATTCATCAAGCTAAACCTTGTAGAAAGTACCCCAGATCCACTGTCAAAGAGCCTAATTTAGTATTTCACCTCTGCCAGTTTGGCACCTGTGTGACTTTAGCCAAACTGTCTCACCTCTCCGGGCTTTTGGCCATCCCTCTGAAAAATGGGAAGTTAGACTTTATGTCTGTAAAGGTCCCTTTCAGCCGTAAATCTTATGATCCCCTGGTCCTTTGGTGAATAGCTTCCCCCATCTGCAGTGAAGTGGATCTTCACAATGAGTCTACATGAAGGAGCAAACATCATTTTCCCCTCTACTTCCAGAGGCTGCATGGGTTAATCTCTGTCTTTCCTTCTGTCCTGTCCCAGTGTAACCCGGAAGATACAAATTGACAGCTGCATAATATCTTCTTTCTTTCTCCTTTCCTCTCTTCCCTCTTTTGGATGTGTATGTGTGTGCGTGCGTGTGTGAGTGCGTGCATGTGTGTGTGTGCGTGCGTGTGTGTGTGTGCGTGCGTGTGTGTGCGTGCGTGTGTGTGTACGTGCATGTGTGTGCGTGCGTGCGTGTGCGTGCGTACATGTGTGTGCGTGCGTGCATGTGTGTGCGTACGTGCATGTGTGCGTGTGCATGTGTGTGCGCGTGCATGTGTGTGCGTGCGTGTGCGTGCATGTGTGTGCGTGCGTGCATGTGTGTGCGTGCATGTGTGTGTGTGCGTGCGCGCACGTGCGGCTCCCTTTCATAATCCTCTCCCGGCTCTCCAGCTTCTTCTTGTCATCCTTCTTCCATGTTCTCATTTGCAGCCAAGAGCAGACACTTAGCATGCTCCTGGCCCCAGCCAGGGGTAAAAAGTTCAGGTCTCTGCACTCCAGACTCCCCCAGGTACAAAGTGATGCTCTTGAAGCCCTGTATTCTACACAGCCTGTTCCTACACCAAGCTGTCACTATCCATCACCCCCTCCTCCTCCTGGCCTGAGTTGCTGCTGCATCTCCTGCCATGATTTATTTTCCTTGCTGAGCAGAGACCATGGTGCTTTATTACTGAAAGTCCTCATATATAAGCTATAGGATCATAGAGCTTGAGCCAGAAGAAATTTCCTCCCCTCCCATTTTGCAAGTAAAGAACTGGAGACCCATAGACATTACATAATTTGCCTGAGGTTACATGGGCAGGTAGCATCAGAGAAAGGATTTGAACCCAGGGCCCCTGACTCCAGGGCCCATCCTCTTACCATTTTACTACTCTGACCACTAGCTCGCTTGATCCATAGATCAACCCTATGAGATAGGAATGGCAGATACCCATTTATACCCATGTTCTACCTATTTAATAGATAGGGAAGGGAAGCTATGGTGAGGTTAATAACTTTCCCAAAGCCACATGCTGGTTAATTAGAGCTCCGAGCATAGACCTCAGATTTCTTTGATTCTTCGTCTAGTGTGCTTTTCATTATACCACTCTGATAATGGAGATTTTCCAAAAAAAAAAAGGTCTAGGACTCAAAATAATATACTATTCTCATATTATCATTCCACTATACTCCCCTGCTGATCTTCTGTTCCAGCATATTGGAATTACACTCAGTAACCAGAAATTTCACATTGAATTCCCATATAGTTGTGGACCCTCTGGATTTTGGCCTGCAATTTTGCCTCCAAGACTCTTTTGGCAAACTGGTTTGGTCTCTCAGCTTTCTCTTAAGAAAGATTTGTTTTGAGTGTTTCCTTGGACCAACCAATTGCTTTTCCAGAGGAAGGACAGATAGACATGGTTGAATCAAAGGCCTATCAAGTATTTCTAGCTCTCTTTTTTCAAAGCATTAATAAAACCCAAACCACATTTTATCCAGCACACTTTCCCATCATTTTAAATCCCAGTGTATCTGAAAGGAAATGTAATCCACATGTTTCTTATTCATTTACACTTAACTCATCAAAACACTGTTCCGCAATGGCCGCTTGATGTCCAAGTGTCCTTCTGAAATATTCTTCTTAACAGCTGGAAGGCCTGGGTTGCCAAAAGGATGGAGAGTCAAATCTTGGCAGTCTCCATTCTTCATCAGATTCAGTCAATAGGTCCTGCACAGGTGACACGTGGGAAGTGGAGGCAAGCATAGCTCCACTTCTTGGTTAACTTGGTGGCAGTCTATAATATAGGTTGCATAACTAGGATGCCATGGAATACTGTGGAGAGAAAGAAAGCTGGGAGAGAAAAGGAAGAGGACTGGATGTGGAGTCAGATCTCAGTTTAAATCTCAGTTTTGAAACTTACCAGCTATATGACTCTGGAGTAATCCTTTAATTTCTCTAAGCTCCAGTTCCCTCATCTGAAAGATGGAGATAATGTTTTCACTATACGCCTTAAAGGGTTGTTATCAGGATCAAATGAGCAAAGGTTGCTTTTAACGACTGTAAATGATGGTGGTGGTGGTCAACTAAACATTGGAGAGGTCAATGGACAGTTGATTCCATTGTGCATGAGGAGTCTTGTGAATTCTAAAGGGAAAATGTAAATAAAGCATTTCTGTGGTAGTCCATTTGGTTTTAAGGAAGAAAGATTCAAGTTATACTCAATTCCATTCAGCAGGTGGTCATTAAGTCCCTACCTAGGACTGTGCTAGATGCTGGGTATACAAAGACAAAAACGAGATGAACTTATATTCTGCCTCCCTCAGGAAGCTTACCTTCCACTAGGAGAAGAGGACCATAAGTAAATATAAAATATATACTAAAAGAATATAAATTAATTTGGGGTAGGTAGAACACTAATAACTGAGTAAATATGGAAAGGCCCCCTGTTAAAGGTGGTTTTTGAGCCGTCTTGAAGGAAGATAGGAATTCCAGGGGGCAAAGAGGAAGAAGAAGGCTTTCTAGACCTAGGAGTAGCCTGTGGAGAAGGGAAATGGATTGGAGTGTACAAGGAATAGCAAGTCAGCTAATTTGGCCTCTGGCGGGGAACATACCCACTTATTGATATTAAAAGAAACATTACAGCAAGACTTGGGGCCAGTGTATGACATAGGTATCTGGGTCTCCTCTGTCCTGTTCTGAGAAGTGTCGAAACACATGTGAGGTCCATCCAGGAGCTTCTCACCTCTGCCAGGGCTAGAGGCTGACTTTAGCAGCTCCCTAACATTAGGCCTTAAACAATTGTATAATCAGGAGAACAAAGTTCTAAGATGCAGTCTAAGATAAGCAGACCCCAGGCATCTTTGAACACACTAGTCACGAGATAGCTAAATTAGGATGTGTACAGGGTAGAAAAATTCTTTCTGCCATTGTAATTGTTTTTGCTTACCTGTCTACACTCTCTCTCTCTCTCTCTCTCTCTCTCTCTCTCTCTCTCTCTCTCTCGGGAAAAGACCTTGCCTAGTTTAGCAGATAGCCACAACTAGGTGGCACTGTGAATATGACATTGAGCCTGGAGTCAGGCAGACCTGAGTTCAAATCCAGCCTCAGACAATTACTAGCTGTGTGACTTTGGACAAGTCATATAACTGTTATTTGCCTCAGTTCTCTCATCTGTAAAATGGGGATAATACCACCTTCTTCCCAGGGTTGTTGTGAGGATCAAATGAGATATTTTGTATGAAGTGCCTGGCATATAACAGATACTATATAAATACTAGATATTATTAACATAAAAGCACCACATAAATGCCATCTATTGGTGCTATTCCTGTTATTAATTCACCATTTGATTTTAACTTCTAGCCAAATTATTCTGGTTAATTTATTCACATTTATTTTTCCTTTTTTTTTCTTTACCCCTCCAGACCAAAATCCCTGATTGTCTGTTACCTGCTTTAGGTTCCTACCCAACCTTATCCGTATCACTTTCTCAAACTTTACTTAGATGTTAATAATAATGACCCGCTGGGGAAATGCACCTCCCTTCCTTCTTTGTAGAAGGGAGGAACTCTGGGTGTATATTATTGTATATGCTGTCTGACACAAATGTTATGATATTTTGATTGGTTTGACTGAACTGCTATTTCTTCTTTCTTTTATTACAATGTATGGTCACTGAGGAGATATTTGCAAACGAAAAATGATATAAAACCAAAAGATAATAGTAGAAATAAAAAAGGAAAAACATTCATAACTCCCATTTATATAGTATTTTACAGAGCACTTTCTTCACAACTCTGTGAGTTAAGTAGAAGTATAATGGAGGATTTACTCACACAAAAGCAGGAAGCCGAAGCGGGATTCAGACCTGGCCCTCCTGATTCCATGTTTAGAGATCTAGCCAATAAACTAGACTGCCTTTAATAAAACCTTGGTAGATCAGAAAATAGAGAAAGTAGAAAAAACTATCTTACATCAAAAATCTGTTGGATGTTTGTCTCTTTCTGATCCTACAGTCCTATAAACTCTGGCAAGATGGTGCATAGAAGCCATGGTGCTCATGGTCACATTCAATCATTTCTATTTATGCCACACCTTCAGAAAATGACTTTTTCTTGAAATTGACCTGCCTTGGATTAGTTATAGAATGGAAACCAGAAGACTTGTTGGAAAATGAAGCCAGCCATGCCTGCAGTGCCAGAAGAGACTGATGAGACAAAATTTCATGTTTCTGAAAAGCAAAAGTCATAAAACTGATTGAAGCAAAGACATTTAACAGATAAGACCAGTTCCATGTGCCAAGCTAAATGAGGAATTGACCCAATTCGTGAGATAATTCTGTCCTTAGAATATCTTCATCTGAAATATACAAATAATAAAAGCAGAAATGCTTCGTATCCTGAGCCACATGAAAAATTGCTTTCAATATCCTCACTTGGTACATACAGAAATCATGAGCAGCTGTGAGTCTCCACAGTCAATGGCTGTAGTTCCGCAGTGGAGAAACCCCAGGGCTCAAGGAAGACAGGGCAGATTGTAAACAACCTACCACTTGGCACTGCTGGAGGTCCTCCCGCAAACTAGGTCCTGTCTGGGGCAGATTAAGAACAGCTGGAATCTTAAGGCAACACAATTGAACAAGAAAAAAGACAGGAATATATAAGTAATTACAAAGTAGATATGTGGAGCAAAGGCCATTTAATTTGGGTGTAATCACGAAAGGCTTCATGTAAAAGTTGGCACTAGAGATAAACCCTGATGGCAATTATTCCAAGAGGTGAAAATAAGGAGGGAAAACATTCCAGGCATGGGAGACAATCAATACAAAAGCACAGAAAGGGGCTTAGAGAGTCCTGTATGAGGACATTTGTAGCAGTCCTCAAAGTGCTAGAGTCAGGAAGATCTGAGTTCAAATCTGCCTTCAAGTCCAAACACTTACTGCCTGTGCATAGTTCAGGGTGAATGAGAGTGCAGAATAAGAAATGACACTGAGGCTATAAACTTGGGGGACTGGAAGGACAATGACGATGCTCTTGGCTGAAATAAGGAAGTGTGGAAAGGGTGTGGATTGGAGAAGGAAAGCTAATGAGTTCTGTTTGGATATATTCTGGAAGAAAGATAATGAGTCCTGTTTTGCACGTGTATGCATTCATAGTCACAGGACCTGGATCCAAATTGTCTGTGTGACCTAGAGCAAGTCTAGGCCTTAGTTACCTCATCTGAAAGATTTAACAATTGGACTAGATGCAGAGATGTGCTAACAAACGTTTAACAACTGGCTCCCAAAACTGTGTGTATAACACACTTTTAAGTTTAATCTGCACCATTAACACTGTCGCTGTCATTTTCGACAAAAGAATAAATTGAGCCTTGATTTCTCAGGCGAAATCTCATGGCGTTTGTTCAGTCATGTATGACTCTTCATGACCCCACATGGGGTTTTCTTGGCAAAGATACTGGAGTCGTTTGGCATTTCCTTCTCCAGCTCATTTTACAGATGAGGAAACTGAGGCAAAAAGGGTTATGTAACTTGCCCAGGGTCACACATCTAGTAAGTGTCTGAGGCCAGATTTGAACCCAGGAAGATGAGTCATTCTGACTTCAGGCCCGGCACTCTGTCCACTGTGCCATCAACTGCACGAAAATGCTCATACTGAAAATTTAACTATCAGTTATGGTAAGCTGGTTAGAGCTGGCTCCGTCACAGCCTTGACTAGACGATACCTTCCAACCCCAGATCCTGTTCTCAGTCCGTGTGATTCTTATCCTTACCTTTCCATGGAGAATCCATCCAAATCGATTCCTTTAATATTTGAGGGTCACTATTGCAGCAACCTATAAGTCTATCTCTTTATCCCTCATTATCATTATATAACCAGCCCACTGGATAATACATGTCTTTGATGATGCTTTTTAGGCTATTTCTTACATGCTGGTCATCTTCAGCAATAAACCGTGGTCCACCTGTACCTACCATACAATTTTCTTCTGAGATGATGGTGGTCTATGCTTTACTACCATATAGCATCAGTGGGGGACTACCAAAGGATTTCCAATATTTTGAAATCTCTACAAATCTATGTAATCTCAACCAGGGTTTTTTTCATCCCTTAGTTGGGGGGAGGAAGAAAGGAATAAATGGAGTAGAAGGCAGAAGGCACCTATCTGAAGAACTTTTGAAATTCGATCAGATCAAGACAAGCTCAACCAAAGCCGCTGCTTGGGAACTTTGGCAGGACAGTACCCAGGGTGGGGCAATTTCCTGTCCATTTGGGAACACGTTTCAGGAGACATTAGCAGATGTTTGGCAGATGTTTGGTCTTCTTTCCAGTCAGCCAACAACAACATAGCTCAGAGATGAAGAGGGAAGGAAACTTTTGCAAGTAAGCCGGGGAGGTGGTTGAGACCTTCCCAGAGCGGGGAGTGAGGGAGCTAGCTCTGGTTTAACTCTGGTTACTTTTGCAACAAGAGAGAAGGAAATTATATGTGGTTAGTTACGACACAGAGATCATGATGTCAAAGCTTCAGGCTCCCTTCTTGTGTGGGTCACTTAATTCTGCTCTGTTCATTGGATGAATCCTTTATTCTTAACTTCAGCCATCTCACAAGACTAAAAATGATCACTGTCATTATGTGAAATCAGCTGTCTAAGAAAGTTGTGAGTGGCTACCTTTAAGAAGTTAATCAAGGGATGTCCCCTTTAATTAACAACTCAAAAAAAAAAAGAAATCAAACTGGGAGGGGAAGACCCTCAAGGTTCCTGGCCAAAAGATAAACAGTTACTGTTTAGTATTTACATTCACTCTCTGCTAGGAGAGGCCTATTCACTGAATGGACATTACCTCACTCAAAGTGAGAACCTGAAAAGACTTCAGCCAAAAGCGCCAGGATCTCCTAATGCATCCTGGGCCATCTCCAATAGTCCTGGTGAATATCAGGCCACTGGACTCAGATGGCTCTGGAGGAGAAAGTGAGGCTGGTGACCTTGCACAGCCCTCTCTTACTCAAATCAAAGTCAACTACAAGTCATGTCATCATTTCCCTGATGTCCTCTTCAAGAACAAAGCACAAACACAACAACAAGTGGCCATCACTGAGGGTCTTCAAGAAGAGGCTAGATAACCACCCATCCATCAGGAATGTTGGTGAGGAGCTTTCTAGATTGGGTGGAAAGTTGGGCCAGATTCTAAGGATATTCTGATATTTTACAGTATTAGTCTCAAGGAAATGCCTGATAGAGATGGGTGGATAAATGTAAATCAGGACTATAAAGAAAAAAATTAGTGTCATCAATCACTTATCTTATTGATGGTAGTGATTAATGGCATTGTTTCCATCTTAGTGGAATATAAATGTTCCCCCCCAAAAAAGGAAAAAAAAAAGAAAAAAAGGGATGAATGGGTCTTGTGGATTGTATGCTGGAAAAATACATCTTACCACCTTTCTTTTCCTGTTTTATGCTGGCACCATTCAATATACCTTTCCAGGCTCCACTCCTGGCTCTTTGAATTTTTTCTATCATATCACAATGGCTTCTTCACCCAGGAAGTTCTCACACAGGAAGTCCACTATGCCCTTGAAGCCCCTTCCTCTATAGGGTAGTTCTTCTAAAAACTTTCATTAAAAAAAAAGTACCCAGGCCGACATGTATTCATTCCTCTCTGGACTCCACTCCTCCATCTCTGGACTTTCTCTACCATTCCCTCACCCTTTGCCCTATGTATACTTTTCTCTAGTCTCTCTTGCTTTTCAGCATACTTTTATGTGTTGTAAGATCCTAGAGCAGTGCTGTCCAACCTTAGGTTATTTTAAGGCTGCATTAAAATAATTATTCGAAGGCCATACCCAGAATAAAAAATACAGTACACTAATAGAAAAGAGCGGAACACGAATCATCAATACAACAGGTGAGAAGCTCAAAAGCAAACACAAAATAACAAAGCAACAACACAACAGTATAAAGGTAGGTGCATACTGACTAGTTTGCATCGTACAGGCAGAACGCATCCCACAGATTGATTGTGAAAATTCCGTGTGATATGTTCTGTCCGTAATACTGCTTAAAAACACCAAAGAAAATTAACATTAAGGAAATTATTTATTAGTGATGGAATTAAAAAATCTAACATGCATTCCATGAAAATTATTATTTTATTTTTTCCTCTAGTGAAAATTAAAATCCATAGGCTAGCTGCATAAAATCACACTGTGGACTGCATGCTGCCCTCGGGCCTTATTTTGGACAGCCCTGTCCTAGAGAACAGGGGCTGTTTCTTTCTATTGTATTGTACTAGCATTATGTCTTGCTGGAACATGTCTTGACGGAATATTGTAGAAACTTAATAAATACTTATTAATTTGACATTGTAGCTTATACATAGCTTTTCTATCCCTTAAGATTCCCAGTCCACATCTCAAGAGTCTCAGTCTCAGTCCAGTCTCAGAGACTGTGTCTTCTTCATTTTTGTGCTCTCACAGAACCTTCCATGTAGTATAGGCTTAATAAATATATATTCAATTGACTTAAAATAAACCAAACTCAGTTCCATGTGGGTCAGATTAAACTTTGGGTAATGGTTATTTTCACCTGTCAGCATGCAACCCAATAGATTTGGCTAATCCCAAGAGAAATATCTGCCCCTGGTATTTTGTAAGTCTCATTCTCATACTGATTTTGTTTTCTTGCTTTGTCTATTGATCCACTGCCAAGCCATTCTCTCTGCAGTGTTGTCATGTGCCAACCCTTATTCCTTTCCTTCCAAGAAAGGAGGACTCTGTTCAAAAGTAAAGTCTGGAAAGAAAAGAATTGTTCTCCAGAAGGAGGGAACCTCCAGGCTCCAGAAAGCTCTCTGCCTCTTCAGACAGCTCCTTTCAACATCGTACATAAACCTTAAACATATACAGATCAAAAAGACTTGAAAAAGCCAAAAAGGTTCAGAATGAGGTATTCTAACTATTGAGACTCTTTATATTTCATGCCAATTCCACAGCCTCCTCACAGAGGCACGGAACATTAGAAGTCATCTGGACTAAACCCTAATTCAACGGATTAGGAAAGGGGTCAAGAAAGGGAAAGTGACTTGTCCAGAATCTCTCTATTAGTGAATGAAAGAGCCAGAAGAAAATAATAAGTCTCCAGGGAGACGAACTCTAAACCCAACAAGCCTGGAAGAGGAGAGAATAGGAGGTGTAGGACTGGGCAGGGGAAATGGGGAGACATTTTCTGTATTCTTTCTCAGCATATGTCTTTGTCTCCACCACTAGACCTGCCAGTGTTCTGGGAAACAAGTACTTTCTAGCTCTCTCTAAAATTTTCCTCCTTCTCACTAATGTCCTGCATCAATGACCTGTCTCCTGAGACAGGGCAGAATACTTCAGTCACTTTTCTTACTGTTACTCTTGGATAAGGGTTTAAATGGAAAAAGTTGGGGCAGGGAAAGAGAGGTTTTTAATTAACCACTTGAGAGGGGGAAAGTTGGGGAGATAGAAAACTAAAGAAAGAGAGAGGAGGGAAAGCAAACAAAAATATATAAAATAAACCTTCCCAAACTAGAGAAAGAGTTGATAAATGGGGACAGTGAAAGACGAGAGAAAGGAGAGAGCCTGTGGCAATATCAAAGATGCTTAAGCAAAATTAAGCATAGGGACAAAACACCAACTTAAAAGGGAAGGGAAAAAATTAAATCAATACTAAAAATTCAAAAAGAGAAAAACAAAACTAACTCATAAAGTTAAATGTGAATAGATTAAATAATATAATGAAATGAAAGAGAAAGGCAGAATGGATAAGAAAGCAAAACATTCATAACCTGATGCTTACAAAAAACAGACCTAAAATGCTAAGACATATAGAGAATCAAAATTACACACTAAAACAAAATTTATTATTCAGGTGTTCCCAAAAAATCAGGAGTTGCAACTTACAATATTAACAGAGATAACCAAGGAAATTACATTCTGCTTAAAGGAATAATACACAGCAAATCCACCAAATGGCATAGCATCTAATTTCATAGAGGGAAAAAATCAAATAAATTACAAAAAGACATAGTAACATAAAAATAGGAGACCTTACATTCTTCTTTAAGAGCTATACAAATCTAACAGTAAAAGAAACAAAAGGTAAAATATGGAACTGAACAAACTGTCATAGATTTTAGAGCTAAAAATTAATGGAGCCTTCAGAATGAGACCACTTAAGAGTATACATATACCACAGCATTATACAGCACTTTTATAAAAATAGATCATGTACTAGGGCAAAGAGAAACTGCAAAAAAAAAATTTAAACAAAAACACTAAGCATATCCTTTATAGAACACAATGAGGTAAAAATAGTAATCAATTCAGGAAGCACAAGCAAAAGACACAGTTCTAAATAGAGGTAATAACGAAATACTACATAATGGATGGGTCAAAGAACAAATCATAAAAACGAGTACTAACTATATAAAAGGCAATAATAATAATGAGACAGCAAAACAAAATTTCTTAGATGTACCTAAACTGGTACTCAAAGGAAAAGTTATATTTCTAAAATCATACATTACAAAATAAAAGGGGATTAATGAAATGAATAAACAGCTTTTCCATTAGGAAAGAAAAAAAAAAGAAAAACCAAATAAACACAAAGAGAAAATCTTCAAAATTAGAGAAACAGGTAAATTCTGAACCAAAAAAGATTAAAGTACTGATAAAGAAAACTAAAAACTTATTCTTTGAAAAGACTAATAAAAGAGGGATTTTTTTTTGTCAAACTGATTAAAAAGAAGAGGGTGGAAAATAAAATTAATAAAATAAGAAACGAACAAGGCAAAATAAAAAACCCATAAGAAATGAAAAAAATTATCAGATGACAAGAAAACTGAGACCTCAAAATAAATAAATACTTACCTATAAAAACATGATTTGCCCAAGGATACAGAATACCAAATAATCTAAGGTGAATATATAGCTTCAAAACTTCAAAGACTCAAAATTTCATTGTTTTGGGGTACTCTTTCCACTAATTCAGATCTGCTATAACCAAAGAAATTCATTACTTCCTAGAAACAAGCCTCTCCATGTTTATTTAGACCACTCCTCAGACAATTTTGCCAGATGTATACTGTACTCAGAGCTCTTCCTATTCCCTAGATCCTACCAGGTCTTCAATTTTGAAAGAATAGTTTTAAGAACCTAGGGTCGTAATGGCACAGAAGGATATCAGAGCAAAACTTTAATGGAAAATTAAAATGATTTTTTTTTCATTTTTATTGGGTCTCCTAGAAATGTTTTAGATGAAGGGCCTAATTTATATTGTTTTTTGAGTCATGGACCCCCTTCAGTGAATCCTATGAACTCCTTCCTAGAATTGTCTTCAAATGAATAAAATAAAATATCTAGGATTACAAAGGAAACAAATCAATTTGAAACACAATTATCAAGATTTTTTAAAAATTCATGGACGCTAAATTAAGAACGTTGACTTTGGAGCCACAGTTTTGGAGGTTTTTGCCATGGATAACACCATGTTATAAAAGTGGCCCTTTACTCATTAAAACTCATTAAAAATCCTTTTAAAAATCTGGACTTCTCTCCAGGAAGTCAGGTCCGAAACTCTTGGACTCTGAACTTGGTAAAAAAAAAAATTTAGGTGAGTAGATATTTAAAGGGGATCTGGATTATAGTGCTAGTTCTGAGACCAACTCATCTGTGTGACGTGGGCCAAATCATATGGCCTCCTTTAGTCTCTGTTTATTCATTATAAAATGAAACAATTGGATTAGGTCTTCTTTAAAGTTCTACCTTGGCAGGCAGAGCCAAGATGGCGGCTGGAAAGCAGGGACTAGCATGAGCTCCCCACCAAGTCTCTCCAAAAACCTATAAAAAATGGTTCTGAACCAATTCTAGAACTGCAGAACCCACAAAATAGCAGAGGGAAGCAGGGCTCTAGCCCAAGAC
>CM053624.1:90529438-90547402 GCA_028646595.1 Phalanger gymnotis
AAAAAAAAAGAGTACCTTAGAGAATATTTCCTGTTAGCTGCTAGTGCTCGGTTTGTATGGCGGTGCGTGATAATGATCTTGGTATTTGCCTGGAAAAATAAAATAAAGTGTTATTTAAGTACTAATTAAGGAACCCTTGGTAAATCAGGCCCCTGTGTGACATTTATTGTTATTAATTAACTATATAAATGAGGCCATCATAATTCAAACAATATTTATTGTGATAGGTTGGGAGCATAGTATCAACATTTCTATGTGCAAAAGGACATTAAAGTTTTATTATAATCCTTTAGGAATCGGTATTTTTTTTAACTTTCAGGTAATTCTAGGCAATAGGAAAGAAAGCAGCATGGTATCTACATTCACAAGAGATCCATTCCATCCCATCTTCTCCAGTATATTGCCCTCTCTTCTTATCCCTACACTTTCACTGATTTTCAATCTATCTCTTTTTTCTGGCTGCTTCCCTACCGCCAAAAAACACATACCTATGCCTTCTCCATCCTCAAAAAACCTTCACTTGATCCTTTTATCCCCGCTATCATCCTATATCTCTCTTCTCTCTTTTGTTTCATTATCTTGAGAAAGTACAATTGGTGCCTCCATTTCCTCTCCCTTCACTTAGAGGGTTTAGGAAAACCCTCTGAAGTTTAACTTCTGGCCTCATCATTCAATGAAAACTACTCCATTCTAGTTACCAAATGTTCTGTTAAGTGCCAAATACAACGGCCTTTTCTCAGTCCTCATTCTTCTTGACCTCTCTGCAACCTTTGACACTGTTTATCACTCTTTCCTCCTCAATGCTCTCTTTTCTCTAGGTTTTTGGGTCACTGTTCTCTCCTGGTTCTCCTTCCATCTGACTCCTCTTTCTCATTTTTGCTGGATTTAGTTCAAGCCCACTTGTTTACAGTGGATATCCTTCTATGTTATTCATTTGGTGTTCTCATCAGGTCCCCTGGATTTAATTATCTCTGTTCAGGTGATTTGCAGATCTATATCTCCACCCCTGCCCTTTCTTCTGACCTCCTTGTCTAGTGTCTCCAACTGCATATTGGACATCTCAAACCTAATATCCTTCAGGCATTTAAACTTACAATCAGAATCCCCAAAACTGAACTCATTATCTTTCCCACAAAACCCTCCTGTCTTCCTAACTTCCCCATTACTATTGAAGACATCACCATCCCCCCAGTCACCCAGAATAACAAACTTAGTGTTGGTCTTCACTCTCTCTCATTACCCCACCCCACCCCTTTTTTATCAGTTTATCAGTCCTGTATATCTCACATACATCCCCATATCTCCTCTGACACTGCCACCACCCTAGTGCAGACCCTTACCATCTCATGCCTTACAGTGGCCAACTGGTTAGTTTTCAAGTCCCTCCCTACTCCAGTCCATCCTCTCAGCAGTCAGAGTGATCTTACTAAAGTACAACTCTGATCTTATCACCTCCCCATTTAATAAATCCCAATCCCTCCCTACCACCTCTAGGATCAAATATAAATCATCCGTTTGTCTTTTAAAGTCCTTCATAATCTGGCCCTCTCCTATTTTTCCAGGCTTCTTAGACCTTTCTACCTGCCGTGTATTCAGTGACTGACACTGGCCTCCTTTGCTGCTCCTTACATAAGACATTCCATCCCCTGGGCATTTTCACTGTATGACCCTATGCCTGGAATTCTCTCCCTCCTGGTTCTTGGATACCCTGCCCTCTTTCAGGTCCCAGTTAAAACCTCATCTTCTACCAGAAGCTTTTCCTAATCTCCTTTAATGAATTCAGATGCCAGCCGTCTGAGATTATCTCCAATTTCCTCCTTCTATAATTTATTTGAATGTGGTTTGTTTGCATCTTGTGTCTCCCATTAGACTGAACTCCTTGAAAGTTGAGACTGCTTTTTACCTTTCTCTGTATCCCCAGAAGCTTAGCGCAGCATCTGGCACAAGTAGGTACTTAATAAATGCTTGTTGATTTGACTTCACTTGATAGAGTGATCGATTTAGAGTAAGAAAGACCTGAGTTTAAATTCCTACTCTGACACTTACTGGCTGTCTGACCACAGATGCCATAAGACACATAATGTCTCTGAACTTCAGGCCACACCTTAAGGCTTACCTATTGTGGAAGCATATTAAAACTTCCTTTTTAGCACAGCTGAAAATATTAAGAAGTAATATTTTTCTCCAACCTAAAACCTTTTCTGGATTCTTCCTTTTAGGAAAGTGGGTGGGAAAAAAGGCTAAAGTCACAAGAAATACTTGGTGGGTGGCAACCAAACTCCTAAACACAGAGAATCTCTTGTCTTACAGAGATCTCTATCTTCCCCTTCCCCAGAAGCCACTGGTCAGTGACCCAGCCAAGTGAAGTGCCCTTCCGTTATTCAGAAAGGATTATGATACTGAATGCTGCTAGGAGCCCCTTCCTTTCAGTCCTTGTGGAGAAAAGAAGGAACTGAGTAGTGACCATTGTTCTGGAATGTTAACCTAAAACTTTATTCTAACATATTACTGTTTCCCTTGCTCAAGCTTCTTACAAGTGTTACTTCAAAGTGCCTTGGGACTGAGAGATGTCTGAGACCATGAGGGAGGATGGGAAAAGAAGGAGAGGAAGAAGACTATGCTAGTTTGGATATTTCTCTCTCTAAGATATGGCTTGGATTTAGAATAATGTTAAATTAATAAAAATTGTTTCTGACATACTTGTACCTAAACACAGAGTACAGTATTGCTATCTTTTTCTTCAGTACTAAGTTATGGGCATGAGAGATTCCTCCTATTGTAGAAAATGAACAATATACAGGCCCCAACTAAAGTGAACCCTAATGTTAGAAAACCTAAAGTAAATCAGTTGGGCTGGATGATCTCTAAGCCACTTTCTCCCTGAAAGTTCTATGACTTTGTGACTAAGATGATAACAGCCAAAGCTAAAAAGGTCTGAATTGTTTCTGACTGGATTTATGCAAAGCTTAAAGATCAGTCAGGGCACGACATTAGAGATTAGGCTTGATGCACAGAATTAGAAAAAAATAAGTTTCATTTTCAAGAATTGCCTAAGACAAGATGGGTGTGTGTGTTTGTGTGTGTGTGTGTGCACATGCGTGCACACACACACTTGTACACATACCTGTGATTGAAAAGGGAAGGTGGATCACATTATTTCATATGAAAAAAATCTGGAGGTCTTAGAGTACCATAAACAAGCCACCAGCATTATGATGTGGGTCCTACATTAACACAATGACAACACCCTTAAGAGACAGGATGACAGTGGATCAAGTCAAAAAGAGGATGGTTGTGGTGGAATGAGCATCAACTCTAGCAAAAAGAGCTGAGTTCAAATCTCAGTTCTGCTACTTGCTACCCGTGTGAGCTTGTGCAAGGCTCTGAGCTCCCCAGGCTTGACTCATCTGTAAAATGAGGGGGGGGCAGACTGTGACCTCTAAGATCCCATCCTCTTCCATCTCTAAATTTACAATTCTATGGCCTGGGTTCAAGACCTGCCCTTATGGGTATGAACCATGGAACCCAGGGCAAGCTGCTCAGCCTCTCAGGGCCTCAGACAGATCTCTCTTATGACATGTAACAGAGATGTTTACAATCTGCATTGGCTTGAGGGAGTTTTTAGACCCAAATTAATTCTCATTTGTGTTTTCATTATAGAGGATAATGAATGACCTTTACCATGGAAATACTAGCACAAAAATGATTAACACAAAGCTAAATACCTAAAATAAGTAAAAAGATAATGAGAACACCGAGATCTGTGCCTTTCTTTGTATCCCCACCTCTTAGCACAATGCCTGGCAGAAAGTTTGTCATTCAGCAGTCCATAAGCATTTATTAAGCACCTACTATGTGGCAGACATTGTACTAAGCAAGCATTGAGGATACAAAGAAAGACAAAAACAGTCTCTGCCCTCTAACAGATAAAAAGTTGTGGTTTTTTGTAATGGAATCTCTCTACTATTACTTCTTGGGTTTTATCATTATTATGTAGATATGCTGTTTATTTTTGTGAGTTTATTTTGACAAAAACTTCTGGGAAAACTAGAAAGCCATCTAACAGAAATTAAGACTTAAACAAACACCTTATACCATCTTCCACAATACATTCTAAGTGGTTATGCAACTTCAATATTAAAGATCATACTATTTAAAAATTAGAAAAGAAGAATATCATATACCTCTTACAGGTCCAGCTAGGAGATATATTCTTAAGCCAACAAGAGACAAAGGCAATTACAAAAAACAAAAGAGACAGCTTTGATTACGTGAAACTGAAAAAAGTTCAGCACAGACATACCTATTATAAGAAGGGAAGTGGTTGAATGGGGGAATAAAACTTTTCTGTCAAGATTCTCTAATAAGAGTTTGTTATCCAAGATGTATAAACAAGTCATAAATACATATAAGACTAATAGCCATTCCTAATAGAGTAGTAGTCAAAAAGACATGAACAAACAGTTCTCAAAGGAATTTTTGCAAAGTATATACAACTACATAAAAGAATGTTCCAAGTTACTAATAATAAAAGAAATACAAATCAAAACAACCCTGAGGTTTTACCTCACTCTCTGCAAATTGGCAAAATTCACACCCAAAATGACAGTAGTCAATGTTGGAGGGGTTGTGGAAGGATAGACATAAATATATACTGTTGGTAGAGCTGTGAAATGGTACAGCCATTTTGGAAAGCAATTTAGAATTATGCAAATAAATTGACAAAGATGTTCATACTTTTTGAACTAGAAACTTTATTATTAGGCTTATACCCCAAAGGAACCATCTATAAGAAGGAAGTCCCCATATACAGCAAAATATTTATGGCAGCACTTTTTTGTGACAGCAAAGAATTGAAAATAAATCAATATCTATCAAGTGGGGAATAGCTAAACAAATTGTGGTATAAGAATATAATGGAATATTATTTTATTACAAGAAATTATGTATGTCATGAATAAAGAGAAAGATCTATGGGAACTGAAAATATGAACTGATGCAAAGTGAAATAAACAGAGCCAAGGAAATTTTAAAAATACAATAAATACAATGATATAAATGGAAAGAACTACACATCAAAAAATCAAAAGTGAATCTAACAAAATTTAAAAGGTCAAGCAGGACTCAAATCAAGAGATATGAAACGATATCACAAAACTACCCCCTCATGGAGGTGGGAGGTCAACAGGTGTCACTTATCAAATGTTTTTAACCCTTTTCCCAATGTATCCACCAGTAGTGTTGATGTTTTTCCTCTTCAAAAATACTATTTGTTAGATGTCTCTTTGAGAAAAAGTAAAGGAAGCATACTTGAAATAACTGTGATGATGTAAGAAATAGAAGACTTATTTTTTAAAAAACCATTGGTAACAATGGAAAGAGCAGTTTTGGGATGAATGACGAGGTTGAAGTCAGATTATAGAGAGTTAAGAGGAGAATAAGAGGTGAAGAAATGGAGGCAACTTTGTAGCCACAAGGGGCAGAGGTGATGTGAGATGATAGCAGGGATGGAAGGATCAAGTGAGGTTTGGGGGAATGGAGGAGACATGGACATGTTTGTAGGCAGTACAGGAAGAGATTAAAGATATGTGAGTGAATTGGGATTATAGAAGGAGCAGTCTTCAGGAAGAGATGGGATAGAATACATGAGATAACTTGTGCAGGTAGAGGGTTTTGACTCGGCCGAAAGTAAGGCCAAGACAGGTGTGAAGAAGGCAATAGTGGTAGAAAGCATCTGGGTGGTAAATGTGATGAGGAACGCTTGGGTGACTCTACAAAGATGAATCCCAATAGGGGTAAAAACATGAAGGCTTGAACATGGGCACAAAAAATATTCCTTCTCAGGTACAATTTGAAGAAAGCGTGGTTAGACAGCAATTGTTCTGTAAAAAATCTGGCAGCTTTAGTGGGCTGCAAACTCAATGTGGGCCAACAAGAGGTGATAGCCAATAAAGCTATTATAAGCCCAAGCTATATTAAGAGGAGAAAACTTTCAGAAATAAGGAGGTGATAGTTCCATTGTCCTCTGTCCTCATCAGACATTATCTGGAGAATTGTGTTCAGTTTTGGGGAACCACAGTTTAAGAAGGATACAGGCTGGAGAATGTACAGAAAAGGGCAGCCACAATAGTAAAGGGCTTTGAGTCCATGACATGAAAGGTTCAGTTGAAGGAACTTTCCACGTGTAGTTCAAAGAAGAAAAAACTCTGCAAGTGCATAATAACTCTTTTCAAGTATTTGAAAGGCTGACATGTGAAGGATGGATTAGACAGTCTGACTCTAGAGAAAGAACCAGGAGTCATACGTAGAAACTGGAAAAGGCAAATTTAAGCTTGTCATCAGAAAAAAAAAAATCTTCCTAACAATCAGAGATGCCCCTAAGTGGAATGTGATATCTCAGGAGATGGTAGTTTTGCTCTGATTGGAGGTCTTCAGGTGAAAGTGGGACAACCACTTGTCCAGTATATTATGGTGGGGATTCCATTTATGTATGAGCTAGACTAGATAGCTGTCACAGTTCTAACTCCCAAATTTTTTGATCCTGGAAAATCACAGTTCCATACCACTACCACCACCCTCCTGGGGGGGAAAAATCATTCTTACAGGAACTGGAAAGCCTTCATATTCAATGCGCAGCTGAGGATCAACGTAAGTAGCTTGCCAGCAAGTCAAATAGGTGAACTCATCTGTTAGATAAACGTCCTGAAGCAAAGACTGCTTTGCTGACTTCACCATTGTCTTATGTTCACTTGCTAAATATAACTGAAAAAGAACAGGGAGAAAGTGGAGTGAGAGCAAAGATGTAATGTTTCTAGACTGTAAACTCTTTGAGGGTAAAGATATGTTACTTCTCTTCAGTCATTCCTTCTCGTGTTGTGAACATGTCAGGCTTACAATCAGTATTGTTGAACAAATGGATGATACATCTATAGCCAACCTATCTACCTCCAGCTTTTCTGAACAGGCAGCCGTGCTGTATCATTTGAAGCTATTCTTCATGGTATCATTGGTTCTAGAACTGGAGGGACTTCAGAGGCCATTTAGCCCAAATCCTTCATATTACAGATGAGAAAATTGAAGATTGGGAAAGTTACATGACTTACCCAAGGTCACACAGGTAGGAAGTATCAGAGGTGGTGTTTGAACCCAGACCCTGTGACTCTAGACCTGTGTTCTTTCCAATATACCATACTACCTTCAAAGTACTTTTAAAGAAATTCATATCTTCGGTACTTACAGCTTTTTTCGGTACTTCATCTCACTAGTAAAAGTAATTCCAGTCATTACCTGTTATTCCTACCCACCACCGTTCCCCAATTTATCCAAATACATCATGCAGAAAATCAGCCTAGTTCTATTTTACTGGAAACAAGTGGGATGAATTACTTCCATCAAAGACCTCATCCCAGGTGATGCTGATGTAATGTTTCAGCATGACAGACAGCACATCTACCGTTCCACCCATAAAGTGGACGCTACCAATTGTTCGGGAAGATAAGATCACATTGGAGTCATACCATGACAGCTTTCTGTGTCAGGAAATGTAGATCTTAATCAAATCTACTCAATTCAATTAGTTCAGTCGAATAGACTTTTATGCTTACTACATACACGTAAGACATTCTGCTGAATTCTGGGGATGCAAAGATTAAAAAAGAAGACACAATGCCTGCCGTCAATGAGCTTATAGGCTTCTAGGGTGGTACTCCCCCACACACACACACACACGTAGAAAGGGCAGAGGCTCCGAACCTGGGTGGCCCAGGGTGGTCAGGAAGCCTGTTGGCAATATGCCAATCCGTGAGTCCTTGTCGATTATGAGGAAGTTGATTTAATTACCTTCCTTGATTAGCAATGACAACTTTGCCCTAACCCTCAGCCAAACCAATTTGAAACACTGGCTTTCAAAAACAATTGACTTAATTCTGAACCAGCGGAGGCTGGGAAGGCACAAACTCACATAGGTATGTCTTCCACAGAGAAACTGGCTCCTTCCCTACTCCACAAGAGACAAATAAAAGACCAGGAATTTGTTTAGTGTTTTACATTGTACAACAACCCTTTGATAATTTCATTATCGCCCTCCATTTTAAAGATGAAGAAACAAGCTCAGGGAGTCTAAGTGATTTGTCTAGAGTCACACAATTTGTAATTTGGCAAGGCTGGAACTCAAACTCAAGTCTTATGACTCCATGCAGCACTCTTTCACTATGATACATTGGTTGTTAAAATAAATGCTTCTTTCTCCAATGTAGTTTTAAGGGTACATTATTGTATCCTACAAAGCTAGAAGAAAAAGATGAACAGAACGCACCTAAACTAGTGTCAAAATGTACTGAAGCCACTAATAGAACTCTTGATTCTCTATTCGGTTTTCTGTTCATTAGGCCATCCTAAAATACGGATTCTGTATCAGTATTTACATCTCCTCACTACATATCCCTGCTCTTATCAAGGGGGACACTACTTCGAAATGAACAGCTAGAAAAAAATCCACACCATCCATCCCATGAGACTCTCGCCAATATTCTCTTGTAAATCTTCTCAACATACTTTAGGTCTTTCTCTAGGTCCTTTGAAGTTGTATGGGGACTTGGGAACCATCAGCATAAACCTAAATATACATTCTGATTACATACCATCTTATCATCAAAGCCAGCTGTTGTTGCAAGACCAAAATTCTGTCCATATCTGATGGGTTCGCCCTGTGCATTTCCATCTAGGCTATCAAAAAAGAGACAACAAAATATTAGCTTTTGTACTAGATTTTACATCTTTATAAATCAATATGTCTGTATCCATCTTTACTTTTCCCTAATATACCACACAAAGTATAACCCAAGATACCCCTGAATGTAGGCTCCACTTAAAATGAAATTCCTTTGAATTGCAAAAAATACATTTACTGTGTGACCCTCAACAAGTCACCCTGTTTGCCTTAGTTTCCTCATCTGTAAAATGAGCTGGAGAATGAAATGGCAAACCACTCCTATATTTTTGCCAAGAAAACCCCAAATGAGGTCACAAAAAATCAGACATGACTGAAAAACAACTGAAATAAATTTACACTGAAAAACAATTATATTAAGATTAGCATCATTTTAATTTCTCTTGGCCTTATTTTTGTCAGTTGTAAAATTAAGGTATTGGACTAAATGGTCTCCAGAGTTCCTTCCAGCCCTGGCTCTATTATCCTATGATCTTATTATATTATAGGGTATTCAATTGGGAGTATGCTAGAATATTAGATGATGCGTTGAAATAAAAATATCAATGAAATTTTTTAATTTAACCCCTATAAATAATGTATTTTTAAAATTTCTTTCCATTCATATAACCATATTTTATTCCCTTTTTACTATCACTGCCCTCTTTGATATCATCATGTTTATGTTTTTTTTCTTACTATGCATGTGGTTATATGCAATATTCGAGTTTTACATAAGCTGGAGTTGAAGAAAAGGTATGATCTACAATGTATCCAACCCTCAGGGTCACATATTAATTTGTCTTACTTGAATGCGATAACTAGATATGAAAAACTGTCTTTGGCTTTTTTTGTCCTATAAGCAACATTCTTTCTAGCACTGTCTTTCTAGGAATACACATTTGAAATCTTTAGATGAAACTGTGTCGCAAAATTTCTATCAGAGCAATTCTTCTCTCTCTTATTAAAAGAAAAAGTAAAAAAAAAAACAGGTAGGAAAGGTAGGAGATAGAAAATTTAAATTTAATTCAGTTCTCTCATGGTTAAGCTTTACTCCAACACTAACCATACCTCCTATGAGAAAAAAAAACATCTATTTTGACAAAATTACGTAAAACATAAAATATCAATTTTAGCTATAAATGACCAAATCTACTAAGTTAAAAATCAACTACAAATGTTATTATCAAAAACCTGTAATTTATCAAATGGATTACATAGAATAGTTTAATTTGTTATAACTACAGCCATATCCCTCCCCACAATAAAAAAAAAAAACAAAAAAAATTTATTCATCCTGTCCAAAATATTCCTAAACCTCTTTTCTAAAGGATGAGAAGATTTAGGAAGCTGTGCTCTTCTTTTCACAAAACATCCAATTTGAAACATAAACTCCCACCCCTGAAAACTGTCTACATTTTGTAACTAAGATGATTTTCTTAAAATCATAGCATAGTAAGCAAGTGCAGATTTGGATAGGACCTTGGAGATTATCTGATCAAGAAGTGGCCAACTTGTGGCCAGTGGGCAGCATGTGGCCTTCAACATTCCCAAACAAGGCAAAACAAGATAAAAATTAATACGGTAATATTTAACAAAATAAACAAAGATACTCCCCCAAAAAATGCTAATTTGTGGTTTTCAAAGTCAGTACATGGCCCACAGGAATCCATTCTATTTGAATTCGACACCACTGATCTACTACATTTTAAAGATGAGGAAATTGAGGCCCAAAGAGGTTAAATGACCTTCCCAAGCTTACACAGTAAACAGAAGAGGGATTTAAACGCAAGTCCTCTTAACCCCAAATCCAACACCTCTCTTCTTCTATTGCAAAGTTGTTCTTATGACAACATTTCTGTTACTGTGTATGACATTCTCTTGATTCTGCTCATTTCACTTTTCATTATTTCATTCAAGTCTTTCCATGTTTTTCTAAAATCAACCAGCTCATAATTTCTTGTAGCATAGTAGTATTCCATCACAATCATATATCGCAACTCATTTAGCCATTCCCCAACTAAAGGGCATTCTGTCAGTTTTCAGCTTTTTGCCACCATTAAAACATCTAAGTTCATTTCCTTTCTCCCTAATCATCTTGGGGAACAAACCTAACAGTGGTACTGCTGGGTCAAGGGTATATACAGTTTTATAACTCTTTGGGCATAATTCCAGATTGCTTCCAAAATAGTTGGATCAGTTCACAGTTCCACCAATAAAGAATTAGTGTCTCAATTTTTCCACATCCCCTCCAACATTTGTCACTTTCCTCTTTTATCATCTTAGCCAATCAGGTAGGTGTAAGACAATATCTCAAAGTTATTTTAATTTGCATTTCTCTAATCAATAGTGATTTAGAACATTTTTTATATGAATATATATACAGTTTTGATTTCATTACAATATTTCCTGTTTATATCCTTTGACCATTAATCAATTGGGGAATGATTCATATTCTTACAAATTAGACAAAGTTCTCTATATATTTGAGAAATGAGACCTTTATCTGAAAGACTATAAAAAGGCTTTTCCAATTTTCTGCTTTCCTTCTAATCTTTACTAGATTGGTTTTATTTGTACAAAACCTTTTTAATTCAATCAAAATTACCCATTTTCTACCTCACAATGCTCTCTATCTCATGTTTATTCATAAATTGTTCCCCTATCCTTAAATCTAATAGGTAACATGTTCCTTGTTCTTCTAACTTCTTTGTGTTATCTCTCTTTTTATCTAGGTCATTTTGACCTATCTTGGTAAATGGTATAAGATATTGGTCTATACCCAATTTCTGCCAGACTGCTTTCCAGCTTTCCCAACAATTTTTTTAACCAAATAATGAATTCTTATAGCCCAAATTTAAATCTTTACACTTGCCAAACACAAAGTAACTATACTCATTTGCTACTGTGTATTATATATCAAATCTGTTCCACTGATCTACTTTTCTGTTTCTTCACCAGTACTAGATAGTTTTGATAATCACTGCCTTATAATATAGTTTTAAGATCTGGTACTGCTAAATCACCTTACATTTTTTTTATTTATTCCTTTGAAATTCTTGACGTTTTGTTCTTCCAGCTAAATTTTGTTATTTTTCCTAACTCAATGAAATAATTTTTTGGCAATTTAATTGAGATGGCATTGAATAAATAGATTAATTTAGGTAGAATTGCCATTTTTATTATATTGGCTCTGCCTATCCATGAACAATTAATATTTCTTCAATTATTTAAATCTGACTTTATTTGTATAAAAATGTTTTACAACTATGTTCATGTCATTCCTGGGTTTATTTTGGCAAGTATGCACCTGGGTATTTTATATTGTTTATAATTATTTTAAATGGGGTATCTCTTACTATCTCTTCTTGCAGGGTTTTGTTGGTGATATATAGAAATACCGATGATTTATTTGGGTTTATTTTCCATCCTGCTACTTTGTTAAAATTATTTGTTATTTCAACTAGCTTTTTAGTTGAATCTTTATGATTTTTCAAGTATATCGTCATATCTGCAAAAAGAGATAACTTTATTACAAATGAGGTCACTTTGAAAGAATTCTCATTTATCAACTAAAGAGGAGTTGCTCCATATCCCTTGCTTCCTTTCACATACTGGCAAAGTTATTCTAAAAATTAGAAAAGCACAGGGACAAATAAGCAATATTTTTATATCCTCAAGACAGCCTACCTCTCTTACATATAGAACAAGAATTGGGGTTTGTAGGTCTAAAGCAGGAATTCTTAACCTTTTTGTGTCATGGATGCCTTTGGTAATCTATTGAAACCTATGGACCCCTTCTCAGAACAATGCAGTTTTTAATGCATAAAATAAAATACATAAAAGTTTTGAAGGAAATCAATTATGTTGAAATAGAATCATCAAAGCATTAAAAAAAAGTGATGGACTTCAGATTATGAACTCCTGGCAAAGCATGAAAATAAAGTCTTTTTTGGCCAGTGTATACAAACTAAATCTAAATGGGGTAAAATGACATTTGTAAATGGTTATAGGGGTTTCTTGGATTTGCTAGTTTCTACTGGCATTGCCTCAATTTCCATATGCATCATGCTATTATTTTTAAAAGCACTTGTCTTCTATTGCCTCACGTTCTTCAGACCTTCTTTACCCAACTCTTAAGTAGCTCTCAGCTCTACTCCTACTTTCATTTACCCAAA
Source organism: Phalanger gymnotis (assembly GCA_028646595.1). Lineage (NCBI taxonomy): Eukaryota > Metazoa > Chordata > Mammalia > Diprotodontia > Phalangeridae > Phalanger > Phalanger gymnotis. Next base: position 90,542,324 of record CM053624.1, read on the forward strand.
TAGTCATTTGTTGTAATGGCAGATAATTACAAATGGTCCACTGGAGCTATACCTTTCCAAGAATAAGGGCCCCAGAATCTGTTCCATGTACTGTCTACTTTCACCATGTGACCAGTGAACTATGACATTTTGGACAGAGTGCTTAGGAATCAGACCCATCTTTGAAAAATGAAGGTACCTGCTAGAAGGCACACAGAATCCAAATGATGTCCAATAATAAAAAATGTTTTACATGTTCATAGTTCCCATTATCTTTCATCAAAGCTACCTCCACCCTTTAGAACATCTTTAGGATACAACTTAAAACTGATGCTTATTTCCAAGATAAAGTAACAAAGTGTTTCTACCTTAAAATGATAAATGTGTTTCTGCCAATTGGGCTGGTACCATGCATAGCAGTCACTTCACAGGGCACCTCTATGTCATTACTCATGTGTGCTTTCATTTCTTCTGGGGTCACTGACAATGCTAGTCTGCCAAATACAGCTTGGCCACCATGAGGATCTTCACAGTCGGGATTAATAACTAATATGCTATCTCCATAATGAATTAATCCATCTTTAGTAGCAGAAATCTTTGTCTGTAATATCAAAAAAAAGCAAGAGAAATAAAAGCCCACTCCACCACTAGCAAAAACATATGATATTAAAAATATATACTATACTTCTAGCATGCCCGACTTCCATAGTCCCCCCGCCTTTCCCTTTCAACAATACTGCAATACATCCAAGGAGCTGCAATAGCCAAGACAAGACCTTGAAACTTCACCTGTCTTCATCAGCAGAGCTTTCCCCAGACACTGATACTCTGCCTGGGAAAAATCTTCAATCAGTGCTTGGCATACTCTTGCCTCTTCCTACTCTCCTCCCTCTCAGTAATACTGAAACCCTGACTACCAAAGAACTAATTTCCTTCTCTGTCCCTAGTTACCTTATTCTTATTCACATCTCCTGGTCCTTCTTAATCTTAATGCCTTCTGTCTGGGATTATCTTCAATTTATCCTATATATCTCTTGTAATACATAGCTGTTTGCATGATGTCTTCCCCATTAGACTATGAACTCCTAACGAGCAAGGACTGTGTTTTTGTTTGGTTTTTCGGTTTTCTTTTTTTTTACTTTCTTTGTATCCCCAAAGCTTAGCCTAGTGACTGGTATATAATAGGCACTTAATAAACACTTGCTAACAAGACTTGACCTCAATCGTCCCTCTCCTCCTCACTAATGATGTCCCCTTCTAGATCTGCCCACCCTTTCCACTGTACCCCCTGGAACTATTACTCTATAATTAACAAACATTCTTTCCATTTAGACCTCTTCCTTTCATTGTCTGCCACTCACAGAGAACTGGACTGCATCCTTGGACATCCTTTCTAGTACTGGTTGTTTCTTCTATCATACCCCACCCCCAGCTCATTGGTTCCAGTTGAGAAGTCAGAATACTCTTTGTTCCCTATGGCTACTTACAGAGTTTCTTTTCACTGCCATCACTCAGCAACTCTCCTCCCTTGAGGAATCACTCTTTCCAAATTTATGATTTAATCCAAAACTTGGTGGCTGTAATCTATTGACGCCCCCCCCCCCAAGACATTTTCCTTCCTTTTTCAATGAACACGTTGCTTAGCTCATAGTTTCCCTACCTATCCTAACCCCTCCCCTTATAATAGGAGACTTCAACATATGTGTTGAAATTCCCTCAATTTCCCCAATCTTCCTACTTCCTCAATCTATTCATATTCTTGACCTTGTCTTCACCCACAAGTGTTCCACTCCCATGTTAAAGGACTTCAAAAGTCTTCCATTTGGCCATAATCATCTATTATCTATTATTCCTTCTCCTTTTACCTTACGCTTTTCCCAAAACTATCCTTCATTCTTACAATGACCTCTAGAGACTCCTCACTCCTCATTTCTTCCCCAGGCTATCACTTTGCTCTAGCTACACTCTTTTCCCCACCAAATCTTAATGAACCAGTTCAACTTTATACCATCCTCAATTCTTGAATACTTTACTCCCTTGTCATGTCATCAATCAGACCTTGCCAATCCCCGACCCTAGATTACTCTTAACATCTGCCTCTTTTACTTCTGCTCATGTGCTATTGAACAGAGCTGGAGCAAGCAACTCCAGTGACTAGATGCACTACCAATTTATGTTATCTAATCTCAACTGGACATTCACTGCAACAAGGCAATTCTGTTCCTTCTTAACTGATTCTCTAATACAGCAGCTGTTTTAAACTTTCTTCTCTCCTTATGAGTTCCTAGCATAAACTCCCTCATTCTCTTAGCTGAGAACCTCACCTCGTACTTTATAGAGAAAATCAAGATCGTTCACCAAGATCTTCCCAATCTCATACTCACTTTGTCTGAGATCTCTCTGATATTTTTCCTCACTATCTTCTTTGCTCTCTCATAAAGAGGTGGCCTTTCTCCTTAATAAAGCCAGCCCCTCTACATATGTTCTTAATAAAATCTATGATCTTTCCATTTTCCTCTCCCTATCTACTGGTTCCTTCCTTGCTGTCTACAGACATGCCCAAGTCTTTGCCTTCCTTAAAAAACCTTTACTGGATCCTACCATCCCTTCTAATATGATCTTGTATCTCTCCTCCCTTTTATGACTAATATTTGAAAAAATCATAGATTAGTGCACACACACATATATATATATGGAATTGAGTCAAATTTATAAGAATAAGAACCATTCTTCAATTAATAAATGGTCAAGTTATATGAAGAATACACAGTTTTCAAAGGAAGAAATCCGAGTTATCAATATCCATATGAGGAAACACTCTGAATCACTAATAATTAGGTAAATGCAAAATAAAACAACTCTGAGGTACCACCTCACACCCACCAGATTGGGGTGATTTAGACTAAATGATAAGAAGGGGTCCCAGTAAAGAATTCTCCCAGGAGAAGGCTATATTCTGTATTGGGAGATTAAGACCTTAGAAGAGGTATAATTTAGAGAGTTTGTACACAAAAGCAATTCCTCTGAGAGATTATTGTGCTTCCATGGACAGCAACCTGCCTAAGGAGGAATGAAATTGGAACTCCTGAAGGTAACCAACATCTAGAAGGGTGTGGGAGATCATAGACTCAGAGAGGAGCTTGCATAGCAAGTGTGAAAGAAAATTATATGGGGGAGGAAGGGACAAGGAGTAAAATTGTACCCTAGGATTTGTAATACAAGGCAATTTCTACCATGGAGCAATTATTTCTAACCTTATTACTTCCCTCAGTAAGTGATACTTCTAAGAGGAAGACACAAGACAAAAAAGGGGGAGTGAGGGTTCAAAATCTACAAGGCAATAAAATAAACTGATTAGAAGAATCAATTCAAATTCAATACTTTAAGAGCTTTAATCCCATGAGGAACACAAAGATTAAATAATGAATAAATAAGAATAAAGATCTTGAATCAAAAATCTTTTTAAAAAATATAAGCTCCTCAAGAGCAGGGACTGTTTCATTTTTGTCTTTCATCCTCAGAACCTGCCATAGTGCTTTGCCTGGCACACTGGAGCCACTTAAATGTGTGCTGATAGATAGATTTTTTTTATAGAAAACATGGTACAATCTGTTTGGTCACCTCTTTTCATATTAATTCATTCTCATTCATTCAGACACATCGTTGCTCAGCCTGTTGAGAGCTAACATCCTCCAACTCTGGGTTCATTATTTGCATTTCCATCTAAACAATTATTGTCCTGGCTGAAATATTATTGCAATGCAAATTAAAATGTATGAAGTTGTGCAATAGCAATAAGATAAAATAATAATCTTTGTTTTCTTCCAAAGAGAAAAAAGACATAATAGAATTTAAAATTACCTGTTTTAAGAGATTTGTAATAAGTATTCTATTTCTCTGTATAAGGAGCTGTCCCTTATCTCTTTTTTCCAAAAAATCTTTCATCATTTCCTGGTTCAATGGAAGAGAAAAAGCGGGGGGGGGGAGAGAAGAGAGGGGCGAGGAAGAAAATTCAATTTAAAGAGCTTAACAGTATTTACAAATGTGACTGTTTTTAGAAATTTTACTTGGACAGTGGCTATAACAAGTAGAAAGTTGATAGAGTTTTACTACTTAGCACCTACATATAGTAGGTTCTTAAATACTTGCCAATTAAGTGATCGACTGATCAATGGTTAGATTGGGCAATATCAGGCATCACTTTAGGCCCTAAATTTATTCTAAAAATTCGTTTAAATTAATTTTAAATTTATTGAGCCACCTTCTAGTTGCTCACTGCACTTTTCTAGATGAATATTTCTTTTGTGATATGAATTATGTCACATATTTACATACGACTTTACAATTTTTCAGTTTCAAACATTTCTTAATTTCTTCATACCAAATTTGTTTGTTTGTTTGTTTTTTAAATAGAGGCTGCTTGGTGGCACAGTGTATGGAGCACTGCACCTAGAGTCAGAAAGACCTGAGTTCAAATGTAGCCTCAGACACTTACCAGGTGTGTGACCCTGGGAGAGTCATTTAACCTCTGGTTGTATCAATTAACTCGACTGTAAAATGGAGATAATGATAGCATCTAAGTTTGTTCTAAACTAGTTCTAAGTTTGCTTAGTGTCTAGAGCAGTACTTCGCACATAGTAGGCGCTGTATAAATAAATGTCACCTAGCCTCAAAACCAGGAAAAGCTGGGTTCAAATTCCAGCTCTTTACCATGGGAAAATGACTACACTGAGTAGAGAGGAGCTGAGTAAGTTGGTGGGTGACCAGTATGATGGGGCTAGATGACAGGAAGATCTGTTCTGGGGAGGGGGAGTCATTAAGAAATGTGTTTGGAGATCAATAGGAAGAAAGATAGGGGAAGTCAGTGGAAAATCACTTTGGAGAAACTGAGGAGATTCTGAGGGAAATCAGCGTAGAGGGTCTGAGGAAGGAATGAGCATCAGTGAAAGACTGGGGTTGGAGTGGAGGATGGAGGAGGAGGGAATGAGTAGGGGGGGAGCTAGAGACCAATACGGGAAATGGAGATCCTTGTCAAGAGGCTGGGACGGGGAAAGACTGGAGGATAGATTGGGGGCGAGCGGCTGGATAGGGTTTGTAAAA
>CM053624.1:90547902-90571199 GCA_028646595.1 Phalanger gymnotis
ACAAGGGTATTCCCTTGCATTGGCGTACCATAATTTATTCAGTCATTCTCCAATAGGTGTGTACCCCCTTTGCTTCAAGGGTTTTTTTGCCACCACACAAAAAGAGCTGCTATATATATTGTATATGGGTCCATTTTCTCTTTTTTTGATCTCTTTGAGATGACCTTCTTGCTATTCCTCACACATGGCTCCACCTCCAAGTCTTTGCAGTGGTGGACCCCAATGCCTGGGATGTCTTTCTTCATCACTTTTGCTTTTTAGAATCCCGCAGCTTCCTTCAAAGTTCAGCTCAAGAACTACCTCTTAATGAAACCTTTCTTGCTTCTTCTAGCTGCCAGTACTTTGAATCAACCAATCAACGAGCAGTTACTACGGGTCAGGAACTATGCTAGGTGCTGAAAATAGAGACAAAAATGAAATGAGACAAGAATGATTGCTCAAATGCAGGTTTGGAAATGGTGGCCCAAAGCAATATGGAGCCCTAGTAGAGCTGGGTATATAACCCAGTATTTGCTGGGTCAAATACAATATTTGTAACCATTTTCATTCTAATGTCTAATTTTAGTTCTAAGCCTGAAACTTGGTTGCTACTGCCCCATTTCTTCTTGACCTTGAATGGTGGTTTCTCTTTCTACAATAATCATTCCCTCATAAGTTTTGCCACTTTTCCTACTTTTAGTATCTTTCCTTACCTTTAAAGAAGTAGGGAAAATAAAGATAGAAACTTTATTAATTCTTTCCTTTTTACATAGAGTTTTGAAGTTTATAAAATGCTTCCATAAATATGCTTATTTGGCCCTCATGGCAACTTTGGGAGAGAGGCAGAGCAGGTTCTACTGCTCTATCCATTTTATGGATAAGGAAACTGAGGCTTAGAGGCTAAATGACTTGCCCAAAGGCACATAGCTGGTTTCAGAATTAAGATCTTCTGATTTCTAATCTGTCTCTATTCCCACATTTAACTCTTTTCAAGGAACTTTACTACGCTATCACATGTGAGCTTTGCATCCATGCCTGCTCATCTAGAATTTATTCCACTGTCCTGGCCGCTGGCCAAAAAACCCCAAACAAAACAATGATTGGCCATGGGTAGAGGAAGTAAGTATCTTTAAGTTCTTGGAAAATCAATTACTATGGACTTTGTATCTCTCCAGTGCCTAGCACAGAACATTGCATAAACATCAACAGGTCAAAAATCTGTGATTGCATAAGGATTCCCCATCACCAAAGCAAATCCTAAACTTTCTCTAGCTTACAATCACAAAGGGCTTCCTGAGACTCAGATAGGTTATGTTTAACTTGCCCATAGCCACACTGCTAGTGAGCATTAGAGGTCAGATTTTAATCAACCAATCAACAAGCCCTTACCATGGGTCAGGAACTATGTGTGCTAGGTGCTGAATATAAAGACAAAAATAGACAAGAACGATGGCTCAGATGCAGGTTTAGAAATGATGGCCCAGAGTAATATGGAAGCCTAGTTCTGGGGAAAATAAGGCAAAGGTTTACCTATCAACACTTGGACTCCCAAGAAAAATACTGGCAGCTAAAGGAATCAAGAAAGCATTCACTAACAGGTAGATCTTGAACTGGACTTTGAAGGAAGTTAGGGATTCTAAAGGACAAAAGTGATGAAGAAAGACATCCCAGGCATTGGGGTCCATCACTGCAAAGACTAGGAGGTAGAGCCATGTGTGAGGAAAAGCAAGAAGGTCAGTATGGCTGAACCATATAGTGCATAAAGTGGAGTAACATATAATAATCCTGGAAGAGTAGGCTGGAGCAAGATTAAGAAGGGCCTCAAATGCCCAATAGAAGATATTGTATTTGATTCTAGAAGTAACAGGGAGCCACAGAGCTTATCAATAAAGGGTGTGGCATTATCAGATCAGTGCTTTATGAATGTTATTTTGACAGTTGGGTGAAAGATTGATTAGAGAAGAGAGACGTTTGAGTCAAAGAAAGCCTTGATTAAGAGCTGATAAGGGTCTTAACAAGACCTGGGTACCTGAGATATAAAGGTAATATCTAGAAAACCTGGCAACTTTTAAAACTTATTTCAAAGCCAGAATTCTATCTATTATGTCACACTGCTTCTCACTATACACACTAAGTACTTAATAAATGTTAGCTATTTTTGTTGTTGCTTAGTTGCTTCTGTGAGCTCATCTACATTCTTAGTAGCTAGCCAAATAAACCAGAGAGTGGTCATTTGGTTTAAAAGTTGTACTGAGATAAGTACTCAAGATTTTTTAGATTTAGATTTTGGCTTCATCATCCTCTTGTGTTATCTGAAACAAGACACTTCACTTCCTAGTGCTTCATCATCCTCTTGCATTATCTGGAACAAGACACTTCACTTTCTAGTGCTTCATCCTCCTCTTGTGTTATTTGGAACAAGACATTTCACTTTCTAGTGCTTCGGTATCTCTTGTATTATCTGGAACAAGACACTCCACTTCCCAGTGCTTCATCACCCTCTTGTGTTATCTGGAACAAGACACTTCACTTCCTAGTGCTCCAGTATCTCCACCTGTGGAGTGCAGTTAACATCAGCTTCCCTCTTGGAAATTCTGAGGAGAATAATAAAGTACATGTCTCTTTAAATAACAGTTTTTTTTAACCATAGTAACTGTCTATGTGTTTTATAAACACTCATTTAGGAGAAAAACACCATCGCAATTCAACTTTTAACTCTTTGCTGCCAAATTTCTAGAGTTATTTATATTTAACTGTCACATAATAGACATCCTCATTTCCACCCACTGTAAACAATCTTACTTCTGTCTCCACTAGTCTACTGGAAATGACCTCTCCAGAGTCCCTAGTGACCTCATAATTGCCATAGCTAATAGACTTCTTTCAGTCTTTATCCTTCTTGACATCTCTGTAGCATTGGACACTATAGAACAGTTCTTCCTTTTTCATTCTGTTTCTTTTCTTGGCTTCTACCCCTCTTCCCTTTCCTAGTTCTGTCTCTCTGATCACTCCAAAACCCACTTCTGATCATATTCCTATTTTTTTTTGCTGACTTCTTTTTGCCTTCCTGCTTGCTAAATGTAGGCATTTCCCAAGGTTCTATCTACATCTCTCTTCTCTTCCTTTCTTTTCCTTTCCTTTTCCTTTCTTTCTTTCCCTTAGTAATATCAGTCTTTTATTCCCATAGCATGAGCTTTCACCTCTACAAGGAAGAACTGCCAAATTACTTATTTTAATCTGAGTTCTGTAGGTTCTTGATTATTGTGGGTTCACTTATTGACTGAACTTAGAAGTTCTGAGCTGCAGTGGGCTAAGCTGATCAGATGTCTGCACTAAGTCTGACACCAATATAGTGAGCCCCCAGAATTAGGGGCAGCAGGTTGCCTAAGGAGGGGAGATCTGGCCCAGATTGGAAACAGAGCAGATCAAAGCTGTCTTTGAGATCAGTAGTGGGATTTAGACCATGAATAGCTTGCTCCACTTCCAGGCTACACAAGATAGACCTGCTCTCAAAAATAAAACAAAAATTATTCATTCAAATAGTAGACACAAATGTCTATTAAATTTGGGTCAAGAATTACATCTGACTGAATAAATTTTTTGAAGAGCTGTCAAATGGAAGAGGATTTAAATTAACCATTTGGGTGGTTCTAGTGAAAAACTAGCCTGGATGGTGGAAGTTACAGGAGGACAGATTTTAGAACCATTTAAAGATGAATAAATATTTTTAAATAGAAGCCAGCTACAGAATCAATGGCTTTATTAGACATCTGCATTGAAAATAAAATAACGAAAAGAACCAGGGCAAATCAAACTACAGACAGAGGTGACCTTGGGCTATGTAAAAGGGATTAGGGCAGCTGCACTTTTCTTAAATAGGAGTATGTTTAGTTTAGCGTTTTTGTGTGAAAACTATTAACACACAGAAGTTGGCAAACCCAAGAAACTGCTGCTTCCTCACACATGATCTAGTAGGTAGTTCTCAATCAAAACAGATTCTTTGTGGGAGCCCAACCATATTCCTTCAGGGCCTTAAACACTGAATGGTTTCTTAGTCAAAGATATATTTTTAAGTATTACACATAGCTGTTATTTGCACAGGCTGGACCTTATGTGCCAGATATATTGATCCTCAATGACAAAGTCATCTAATTAGGCAATCATGAAGCAATAGAGGAAATTCTAATTATATTACAAAAAAAGGTGAAAATTTTGAAGGGAATTAAAAAACCCAAGAGGCCTCATCCTAATTGGAAATTCCCTTATCTGGTCTGGAATACGGTTTCCCGCTTGTCTGATTCATGTTCCTAGTCTAGATTATATGTGTCTCAGATAATCAACTTAACTTACCCATTCATTTCTTCATCCAGTAATCATTTACGGAATGCCAATTATGGTTAAGACATTAGTTAGAAATTGTAAGAGGCAAAAAAGGAATAACACTTGGCTCCTGTGCTCCAAGAGTATATGCTCTGTTGGGAAAGAGATGCACACAAATAACTAAGTGTCTCATGGGTGGTGCAAAGCAAGTATGAGGAGAGTTCAAAAATGGAGAGGTCATTTCCAGTTGAGAAAAACAATGACCGCTTCATGGAGAAAGTTACATTTGAACTGGAGCTTGAAAAGATGAGCAGGATTTAAATAGATGAAGATGGAGGGAGTGGAATGATCATTCTAAATCAATCTAAAGAATGGCATGGACACGGTATAGGGAAAATTGCATAGGTATAGGGAAATTGCAAGGGTTTCTTAAGGAACTACAGGTTGGGCCTACATTGTGGAGGCTTTGATCACCAGGTCGAAAAAGAAAGAAATGAGGCAGTTATGCAGAAATAACAGGGTGATAAAGAATGCTCTGGATTCATGGAAATAGATGGCTGTAAGTGAATTAGAAAAAAACTATCTGGCCTTAGGGATCAATCTATGCCTAGGCTTGATCAGAAGGAGAAGGCTTTAAATAAAGGCAACAAAAATAAATCTATAAAACCTTAGGCAGAGCAGTCTTATTAAATCCGTAATTGAATAAGCTTAAAGAAAGAGAATAAAACTTTAATGGAAGAGTTGGGGGAGGGGAGAGGGAAGAGAAAGGCTCATAGGATTCTTGAGCTGGGAAAGACCTGCAAGAATATATAGGCCACAACTCCCAAACCACTGTAAATTTTTACATCCTACAGATCCTTTACTACCACCTACCCCACACACATCTAAACACACCTCTTGTGATATCTTTCTATCCATGTTCTAATGCCAGCCCCTGCTCACCTGGTACAACACCCTCTTCCAGATGTCCATGCCCCCTTTTCTGAGTAAGTTAACGCAGTAGGCTTTATAACTCTGCCTCCCCACTCCGAACCCCCCAAGCCCCCATTAAAGTTCACTGGCAGTGAATGAGTGCAAATTGACCTAACCTATGATATCTAGTTCGCTTCACACCATGCTTCACATTCACCCTCCTTACAAATCTCAGATCATCTTGCCATCAACCCTATTTTTGTACATGTATGCCACCTCCAAATACCCTTTCCACATCTTACAATAATCAAGTTAATACTATTGTTGCTTCAGTTAAGAACATAACAGTCAACTAACCTCTGGCTCTACTTCATCTTTCCCAGAACTGCCAAGATAATAATTCCCTGCCCACCACTCCCCTATGCACGCTGTCTCCCTGTATTAGAATGTAAGTTCCTTGAGGGCAAGGACAGATACTTTTGTATTTGTATTCCCAAGCACCTGGCACAGTTTGCCATATTTTAACAGGTGTTTAATAAATGCTTTTTTTATTCATTCATTCAAACCAAAGGTCCTTACTTCCTAAAATCCTTCAATTTTAAAAACTAACTCTTCCTACAAAGAAGCATGAAGAGATTTACATGAACAGATGCACAATGAAATAAGTAGAAACAAGAAAACTACATACACAGTGAATACAGCAATGTAAAGGAAAGCAATAACTACCACACAAAAGCTTCAAAAATGTGGCAAAACTATAAAGAACAAGGTTGACCCCAAAGAAGAGATATGAGAAGATGTTTCCAATTTTTTTGAAGAAGTGGAGGTGTGGGGGGTGGGGAGCCTATGGGTGCAGAACATTATTTTTTCAGCGGGGGTATCAATCAGTTTCACTTAATTTTTTTGTTTTTTTCTTTTTTCTTTTTTTTAATCTTTGTTATAAAGAATGATTTTCTGGGTGTGGAAAGAGGGAGAGATCCAAGGAAAATCTAGGTGATGTAAAGACAAATGATAACTCTAAAAACTTATTCTTTAAAAACTGCCCCTTCCTTCTTTCTCTTCCCTATACCCTGCTCTTCTCACTCTCAGCTCCTTCCTTTTCTTTACCCCATCTCCAAGAAGTGGTTATTGAGGGCAGAGAAGTCAAAAGTATAGATTTCAGATTTTCTGTAGTGACAGTATGGTTTGGATTGGGAAATACTGGTATGAATCCACTCCTTCCCTTTACATATAAAGAACCCAAGACCCAGAGAGCTGAAGGAACTTGCTCAAAGTCACACAGCTAGTTAGTGGTAAAGTGAGGGCTAGAATACCAAATACCTGGCTGATGATTAAAGATTTTATAGGAAAATTTCATAATGATTTCTAGGATCATTGGCTAAGAATGTGTTAGCAAGCAGAAGACCATCTTTAACTGGCAGCCCTAAAAATGGAAGCTGTCATTTATGGAAAACAGAATAGCTCAGGCCAGCATGGCTTCTGATATTTGTTTTCTTGTCTTAGAACAAGGGGCCAGAGCTCCAAGTGAAGAAATGTTATCTAATTTACAATCAAATAAAGTGCTCTGAGACCAGAGCCAAAAAAAAGTTCTTAGTTTAAATCATTGTTTAAAGTCCCCTAAATGTAACCAACTTAGATTCTTTTTAAAAGTAACACATAATATTGATTAATAATAATAATAACTGACATTTACTTGATGGGTTTCCAAAATACTTTCTATTTACATTCATTATCTTGTTTTATTCTCACAGCAATCCTCTGAGGTAAGTGCTCAAATATTCTTATTCCCCACCCCCCAACTTTAACAGAGGAGGCCAAGAGTGGGCAAATGACTTACCCAGGAGCACATAGCTAATAAATGTCTGAAGCAAGATTTTTCTTCCTAACAGCAATTCAATTCAAAGAGCATCTGTTGAGCACTTACTATGTGTTAGGAAATAAAGGTAAAATTCAAACAATTCCTACTCTCGATGAGTTTACATTCTACCAAGGGAGAAATATGCAAATAATCAGTAAATACAAAATAAATGCAATGACTTTTTAGGGAGGGAAGAGGGAGAACAACTAACAACTGGAAGGGAAAAGCTTTGAAATTCAGGACTCTACACAAAAGACTACCACGCTAGTTAAGGCCTGCATTATTTCTTCTTTTTCCTTCAACAGTTCACGTTCTTATAGTGCTCCAAAAGTTGTAAAATATTTTCTTTTCAAAAATTTTATTATTTATTTTATCTCCCACCTACCCAACAAGAAGGAGGAAAGGAAGGGAGAGAGGGAGGAGGGAGGGAAAGAGGGAAGAAAAGGAGGAAGGAAGGAAAGAAAGAAGGAAGGAAGGAAGGAAAGAAAGAAGGAAGGAAGGAAGGAAAGAAAGAAGGAAGGAAGGAAGGAAGGAAGGAAGGAAGGAAGGAAGGAAGGAAGGAAGGAAGGAAGGAAGGAAGGAAGGAAGGAAGGAAGTAGGGAAAGAAAGTGAAGGAGGAAGGAAGGAAGAGAGAGAAGGAGAGAAAAAGGAAGGGAGGGAGGAAGGAAGGAATGGAGTTGGGGGGGAGACAAATTTCCACATTGGCCACATCCAAAAATGTGTTACTCATTCTGCATATTGGTCCCTCATCTTTCTTTTGTGAGATGAGCAATGGTCTTCATCAGTCTTCTAGAGTCTAGACTAGTTCATTTCACAATACTGATGCCATGATATAAATTGTTCTGGTTCTTCTCACTTTGCCATATAACAGTCCATCCGTGTCTTTACTTCTTACAGCACAATAGTATTCTATTATATTCGTATACCATTATTTGTAAAGTCATTCCCCAGTTGATGGTACCAAACAAAAGGTTACTGTTTAGAACTAGAATAAATAGTAACAACATTCATCTGGAGTTAAAAGAGATTAACAATCTCAAAAGGAATAATGAAAAAAAAATGGGAAAGAAGAGGTCCTAGCAGTACCACATCTCAAACTATAGTACAAAGCAGTAATTCTCAAAATGATTTGGTAATAGTTAAAAATAAGATTGATCATGGAAAAGATTATGTATAGAACATAAAAAAGCAAAGTAACCTAGTAGATTCATGTTCAATAAACCCAAAGACCCTAGCTACTGAGATAAAGGCATACTATATGATTAAAAAAAACAGACAAAAGTATGGGAGAAATTAGGTTTAGACAAATACTTCATACTTTATACCAAGATTAACTCCAAATGAATGTGCGACCTAGATATAAAAGGTCACATCATAAACAAATCAGAGGAATAATGAAAATTTTTCTTTCATGTCTAAGGATATGGGAAGAATTAATGACAAAACAAGGGATAGAGAATCACAGACAATATAAACAGTTTTGATTACATAAACTTTAAAAGTTTTTGCACAAACAAAATCCATGAAGTTAAAATTAGAAAGGAAATAGTTTCAGGAGTGGGGGAGAGGTGAGAATCCTTGCAGAAAGTTTCTCTGGTAAAGGTCTGATTTCCTAGATATATAAGAAATGGATTCAAATTTATAAGAATAAAAACCATTCTCCAATTAATAAAAAATGAAAGAATGTAAACAGATAGTTTTCAAAGGAAGAAAGCCAAGCTACCAGTATCTGGGGAGGGGGGGCTACAAATCACTACTAATAAGAAAAATGCAAATGAAAGCAACTTTGATGTTCTTCCTCATACCTAGCATATGGGCAAAGATAAAAAAGAGAGATGACAAATGTTGGATGGGTGGAGGGAAAACCAACACATTCATGCATTGTTAATAGGGCAAAGAATTGATCCAAACATTCTGGAAAGCAATTTGGGACTAGGCCCCCAAGTTGCACAGAAAAAAAATGACAAAAGAGACATTTTCCGAGGATTCGAGAAGGTTTGATGCAGCTAGGTGGCACAGTAGATAGAGTGCTGGGTCTGGAATCAAGAAGTCCTGAGTTCAAATTCAGCCTCAGACACTTACTAGCTGTGTGACCTTGAGCAAGTCACTCATCCTGTTTGCCTCAGTTTCCTTATCTGTAAAATGAACTAAAGAAGGAAATGGTAAATTACTCGAGTATCTTTGCTAAGAAAACCCCAAAAAGGAGTCATGTAGAGTCAAACATGACTGAAAAAACAACTATAAATAGGAAGATCTATATTAATTGATGCACAGTGAAGTGAGCAGAACCAGGAGAACAATATACACAGTAAAAATAATATAAATAAAAACAATTTTAAAAGACCTAAGAACTCAGATCAATGTAATTACCACCCACAATTCCAGAAAAATAATGATGAAGTTTGCTACCCACTTCCTGACAGAAAGATGATGGACTCAAGATGCAGAATGAGTCATGCATTTTTGCAAATGGCCAATGCAGGAATTTTTTTAGAACTTAACTATGCATATTTATTACAAAGGTATTGCTTTTATCCCTTCCTCCTCCTCCCGCCCCCCCCCCCACATAAGGGTTGAGGGAAGGTAAAAATGAAAGGAAAGGTTGTGATAAGATTACAAAAAAATGAGAAGGAAGCAAAAATCACAGAAGGAATCATGGATAAGCAAGATAGTTTTGAAACTTACATGTGTTCAGAGGAAGAAACTAATTAGAGATATCTATGGGCATATGAAAAAATGCTCTAAATTACTATCGATTAGAGAAATGCAAATCAAAACACCTCTTAGATACCACATCTCTCCTGTCAGATTGGCTAACGTGACAAAACAGTAAATGATAAATGCTGGAGAGGATGTGGGAAAACTGTTACGTTGCTGGTCGAGTTGTGAACTGTTCCAGCCATTCTGGAGAGCAATTTGGAACTGTGCCTAAAGGGCTATAAAAATGTTCATACCCTTTGACCTAGCAATACTACTCCTAGGGCTGTACCTTCCCACTGTCATCCACTATAATTATCTCATCTACCTGAAGTAGCAATCTTATTTTTTCTTTGATTTTTTCTTGCCCCCAGTACAACTTAATACACTTTTTTTTAGTTGTTCAAAGCAAGCTTATTCTGATCTTGGGCACTGCTAACACTATTCTTACAGAAACATGCTACTCTGTTGCATTCAGCCTCTGCCACTGGTTCTTATTCTCATCCCAGGCTTTAGGGGTTTTCTTGTCATAGGTCCTGACACTGCCCTGTAGACTTCTTGGGCACTGCTTCAGACCTTCGGGCTGAAACTTATGCTTCTTCACCGATGCCCTTCTATCTAGATTTACTGCAACCAATCCATCTTGTTCAACTATGTTTTTTTTTCTTAAGCCTAGTGCTCAACCTCTCTTGAGGAAGACATTGAGATTGTGAAATACCACAGACATCAATGGTCAGCCGATCTAGGAGACTTCATCAAAGTGGAATAAAAGGATGTTTCAATGACAATTTAGATTATTTCAGTTTTAAGGTAATAAAACAGAACCACAAATGACATGACTAGAATTTCAAGGTCTCACTACTTATAGGTCCACAAAAAATGGAACAAAGTAAATCAGAATGACTGATTCATTCTGTTTAAAAATAATTATCCCTTAAAACATATAACTAAAATTTCTGCTCTAAGAAAGTCATGGTGTTATTGTGTTTTAAAACACACCCCTGTTAGGTTTAAAATGTGTTTTAAAATGTTAAGTGCCTCTTAGAAACAAGTTGGCCCTTTTAAGATGTAAGATTACAGGGTTTTAGCAAAGAAAAAATACTGATTTCCAGAAGACTGAGTTAGCTGGAAGAGGTGACTATGGGAATATGGTCAGGAAGGAGATAGTCACGAGGTTTTAGATCTCCTTTTATAAGTGCAGAAGTACTGTCGGTTTTCCTTCATACTTTGTTTCTGAATTAAAAAGTCAGTCAGCTAGCATTACTGTTACTATGTGCTAGGCACTGTGATAAGTATTGAGAATACAAAGAAAGGAAAAACAAAAAAAGTCCCTACTCTCAAAGAACTCACAGTTGAATGTGGGGGAAGGGGAGGGCAGAGGAGACACAACATGCAAACAGCTTGGTACAAAAACAGAAGAGAGATTGGATGAATTGGGGGTCATCTAAGAAGAATGGCGCTAAGATGAATGGCTTCTTGCAGAAGGTAGGACTTGGCTAATGCTCGGAAGGAAGCCGGGGAAGCCAGCAGGTGGAGATGAAGAGAGAGTTCCAAGCATGGAGGATAGCCAGTGAACACATACAGAGTGGAGTGGGGAGGTGGAGTGTCTTGTACAAGCAAGCCAGTGTCACTTGATCACTGAGTACGCATTAGGGACTAATGTGTAAGAAAATAAGAATGGAGCTAAGTTACAAAGGGCTTTGAAAGCCAGAAGATTTTATGTTACTTCCTGGAGGTAAGAGGGAACCACTGGAGTTTATTGGATAAGGAGGAGTGTATAGTCAGACCAGCATTTTAGGAAGATTAATTTGACAGCTAAGTTGTGGATAGTTTGGA
This sequence comes from Phalanger gymnotis, assembly GCA_028646595.1. Classification (NCBI taxonomy): domain Eukaryota; kingdom Metazoa; phylum Chordata; class Mammalia; order Diprotodontia; family Phalangeridae; genus Phalanger; species Phalanger gymnotis. Next base: position 90,559,505 of record CM053624.1, read on the forward strand.
GTGGGAAGAGACTTAAGGTAGGGAGACCAATGTGCTCTTGTAATGGTCCAGGCATGAACAAGACAGAAGCTATAACAAAAGACTAGAGATCCTTAGGAATAATAAGCAGCCATTGCAGATAAGGTTCTTAAAGAGGATTGAATTTTCAAGGTCTATCCTCCAGAGGCTGGTTATTTATGACTATGACTATGACTATGACTATGCCAGCAATTCCATCAACTGCCACCAGGGTAAATAGCCATTATCTTGTAGGGGTGCATAAAGCTAAATATTAACCTCATTTTTTAGGCATTTGTACCTGAAAGTCTTTGGACAAGAATCTCTCTGGGCCTCAGTTTTCTCATCTGTAAAAGGAGAGAGATGGACTACATGATCTCTAAATTCCTTTCTAGCTTTAAATTCTATAATCCTAGGTAATAATTCTAGAAAGGATCCTGTCAATTATTCTATAAAATTCTATTTAAAATTTTAACTTTACTTGAAAATGCTTTAACATAAAGATAATTAGGTGTTAATTATCCATTAAAGAAATATCTGTTGGTGCTATGAGTACTACCTCACTGAACCTTACTTGTTCATAGAATCTCAAAGTTGGAAGGAACCTCAAAGACTAACTATTCCAATCCTTACTTGAACAAGAATTTCTCCTATAACCTCCCCAATAAGTTTGGCTAACTTCTGCTTAAGGGTCCACTACTTCCAGAGACAACTTGCTTCTCTTTCGCAAATCTCTAATTATTAGAAAGTTATTCCTCACATCAAACTAAAATCACCTCTTTGCAATTTTGGCCCATTGTTCTTAATTCTGCTACCTGGCACCGAACAGAACAAATCTAGCTCTTCTTCCAAAAACAGGCTTTCAAATACTTACAGATAGCTATCACATCCTCCAGTGGCTTTTCTTCTCTGAACATTTTCAAATCCTTCAGCCAGTCTTCAGAGAGTATGGTCTCAAGGCCCCTCACCATCCTGCTTACCTTCCTCTGGACACTCTCAAGTTCATTAGTGTTCTTCCTGAAATATAATTAAATCCAAAGTTAGTCGGCATCTTTTCTTTGAGCCAGAAGTTTTCTTGAGCTAGGTTTGCTACATATTCTGGTCTTTGGTATTGTTAAACTTTGAAAATAAAGGACTGAAGAGCCACACACCACACAGCCACACACACCAATCATCAACCCTGAAAAATAAAATAAAATAAAACCAAAAAGCTCACAGAGGTTAGAGACAAAAAGCCTTCTTTATTCTGTTGGACACTCATGCTGGAGCCTCCTCTAGGAGACCAAAAGCAGTGAGGCTAAGCCTTGATACATATAGTCATGGCTAGACAAAGAGCCAGGCAGAGAGGGGTAACAGCACAATGAGGCAAATTTCCCTAGTGAAAGAAAGTTTATTCATAGCAGGGCTTCATGACCAGAACAAGGCTCCTGCAGGTGCTTGTCTGAGCTCAGGGACTGCCTGGGGCTTGCTTGAGCCAATTCTGTAATTTAGCTACAGGAGAATTGATCCAAGGGGTGAGCACAAAAGATTGTTGTTATGCCACTCTCAAAGAACAGCTTGGTTGCTGGGCCTTAGCTCTGGAAAACAAGGTATCTCCTAGTGGTAAAAAGAGAGGGGTGAAAAGAGAGGCGTGGTCTTGGCATGGGGGTCCTGACAGTATTATGCTATTATATGACAATCTTCCAATTCTGTGCCTGAATTTTTTAAAAGTCTTATGAATTGATTTTTATTTATCTGTTTGTCTTATCCCAGCTCCCCTAATGAGTTCTGAAACAAGCTTCCAGCATTAGCAATTTGATCTTTTCAATGTCTGAGCAGAAAGCTCCTATTGGTAACTCCTAGCTCTTGTCCTCCATCCCTCCCCACCTTCTTTTTCCTTTTCTTCCTCAAGGCTCATAATAAGTCGAAGGAGGGAGTCCAAGTATGTCTAGTAGCTAGACAAACTTAAGGCTAAGCTTTCTCATTACACTCCTTTTACACTCCTACCTCAGTGCTAGTATTGGTCCTAGATTTTGGGCCAGAGCTGAGTTTAAAGGTAGTAGTTAAGTGACTTTAACTGCCAGGGTGTAATATCAATTAAGTTGGGTGTCTTTGATTGCATCTTATTAGGTGCTAAGCCCCAGGCCCAAAACCCTATCTACAAGGTGCTAAGCCTATGTGAGCTCGAAGCCCTCAGGGTCCTAAGGGGAATTGCTAAGACCAGAGCCAATAGTAAGAGCCTAAGTTCTGGTCACTCAGATGACATTTGATGAAGGCTAAAGAGTGTATAAAAAGAGAGAACAGAGTCATTTGCTTAGGGCTCTCACTCTTGGCAGACTGCTGATGTGGAGACTCTGGGCAGCTGTAGTTAAGAGCCCTCCAGCAGACTTTGTTAAACTCCAGGAACTGTGCATTGAGATTTGAATCAGACAAGGTCTGTCTGTTGATGTTTGTAGTTTGTTTGTATTTGCTCTGAAGTTCAGGGTGCTGGCTTTTTCCCCTGAACTAAGTGAATGATATTTGTATACTGGATTAAAATAAGATTGTTAACCCCTTCACATTGCTCTCCTTAGTAAAGCAGATCAAAAGAACCTGGATTTGCAGCATTCCTGTTGTCGGGCTTGTGTTCATTTTTTACCCCCACAGCAGCTGCTAGCTGAATTGTTGAAGCACAGGGTTAGGTAGATATAATTCATTTCAATTCAATAAACATTTATTAAGTGCCAGGCACTGTGCTAAGCACTGGGGATACAAAAAGAGGCAAAAGACAGTCCCTGCCCTCAAGAAGCTTACAATCTAATGAGGGAAACAACATATAAACAAATATATTCGAAGCAAACTATATACAGGATAAATAGGAAATAAGAGAGGAAACCGGAAGGAAAAGGAAGCCATTAGAAAATCCTCATTAGTGGCCCTAGACTTTAATTATTGTCCTTTGGGGTTGGACATTGAGTACCTAAACAACTAAAAGGGAAATCATTTATATGACTGTCTCCAAATCAGAAGACCTGCATTCTAGATATGTTTGTTGTTGTGCAGTCACGTCTCACTCTTTGTGACCCTATTTGGGGTTTTCTTGTCAAAGATTCGAGAGCAATTTGCCATTTCCTCCTTCAGCTCATTTAACAGACAAAGAAAATGAGATAAACAGGGTTAAGTGACTTGCCAAGGGTCACACAGCTAGTAAGTGTCTAGTAAGTCTCAGATTTGGGCTCAGGTCCTGCTGACTCTAGGCTCAGAACTTTATCCACCGAGCCACCTAGCTGACCTATTCTATACCTGGACCCATCATTAAATAGCTAAGGGGATTGGGACAAACCATTATACCTCTCTGGGGTTCAGTTTCTCCATCCATAAAATGGGCATTTCATCCATCTAGAGGACATTTAGTTCCAGATTCCTTTGAAAATAGTCACTATGTAAAAGCAATGTATTTGAACTTAGTTCAACTTAACCTGTTTTTAAATATTAAATCCTTAGACAATTGATTTATATGTGCTAATAAATTCGTTAGGCAGTACTTTAAGATTACAAAGCACTTGACATAGATTATTTTACTTAACTCTTACACCAATCCCTTTAGGCTGGTAGTGCTTATTTTACTATATCTATTTAACAGATGAGGAAACTGAGGTTAAGAGGCCAAGATTTCACAGCTAAAAGTGGTAGAAATAAAATTAAAATCAAGGCTTTATGATTCTTCCAGGTCTCTTCACTACAGAATATTATAGACCTGGATGAGAGGCAAGAACCACAGAAATCTTAGATTCCAACCCTGTTCCTGAAAAGAAATCTGCTCTACAACCTTTCAGACAAGTGACAGTGTTTTTCACAAAACTTTAACGAGAACTGGTGCAAGTGGGACTTTGACCCAGGGTGCTAAAATTTAGAGGGCTCTGATAACACTCACCATGCTGCAGCAGCATAGAAACCATCAGACTTGAACCAAATTAGCAAGAATAATTAGTTAAAATAGGAACCTACCAGATGGGTCCACTTCTTCCTCTCAACAGCCACAGCCCCGGTGAGCTGGGTCCGGCTTTGCTCCTTCTACACACCGCGGTAGTGAAGGCATGTTTTGTACTTACTCTGAGAGTACAAATGGCCCCTTTGGTGTATATGTGTGAATCTAAGAAAGTAAAAAGTGATTCTGTGTATGGTAGAAGAATGCTGTGATTGACAGGATTTATTCTCCTCCATTAATTATGCTTCCCTTTCAGTAAATATGGCATCACCTCTCACTGAATCCCCGTATCGAGAACAGTCCTCTACCCTTCACTGGGTGAACTAGCATGGAAATATTCCCGTCGCGTGAGGAGGAACCGAATGATGAAAGCAACTAAGCCTGCTTCCCCCTAGTGACAAGACAACGGTCCCCTGAGGACTCTCCCAAGTACAGCAGTGACGATTGCAAGCAGGCCCAGGGGCTGCTATTTTAGGTTAAACTGAACTGCTCAGAGATCCTGGGCTTTGAATGAGCTAAAATCCAGGTCAAGGTCATTTGTGCTTATCCAAAGGCCCTGAGTGGTTTTGTGTTTGTGTTTCTGTTGCTATTTGTTTGTTTGTTTTTGCTAAGAGCAGGGGTCCTGGTGACAGTGAGTATACTAGGTTCATTCTAAAGCAGGGAGAGGACCCAAGTCCCCACTCCCCTTTCATTGAGAGAACCGACCTGAATGAACCTTGTTTCCTCCTCTACAGCTGTTGCCACATTTCCCCCAGCAGGGGGCTGCGTTTCAATAGGGAAGAAAGGGGTGCCGTTAGCCAAAGTCCTAGGAACATTTGAGGATTTTGAGATTCTACGGGAAGAAAGTTGCTCTATAAATAAAAGATACTGTTGTTGGTTTTTATCATGGACCTCTGTATGGGTTTTTATCCTCCTGGTGGTAAAGAGGGAATTCTGTTTTGTGCCAAAGACACTTTTTTGTTGTCTGGCCTAGAAGATAAGTGCAAACCTCCCATTCTAGCTATGAATTTCCTATTTGGGAGGAAATCCCCCCTGTGGGAATTTCTGAGTCTCCCACCCTGTTGCCATGGTGGGAAATGACACACCCACCCTTCCCCAAACCTCAAGGATTCAAGTATTTAGAAAGTTCAAAGTTGGAAAGATAAATATCACTGCAACACAATGGAACTATCCTCTACTCCCACATCCCCGAGGATCCTCCTCTTTTCCCCTCAGAGAAGTGATAAGCAAGTAGACTTAGTGGAAATTCATCAACTTGCAGCTGGAACTGCATTTACGCACTGCACTGCCCCTCCAAATTCATTCATTCAGTAAACACTAATTAAAAACCTCCTTAATACAAGGTTGGCTGTGGGATCACAAAACTAAAATAACAAAAAAGATTTTGCTTTCAAGGAGCTTACATTCTACATTCAACCATATGCATGTTCAATAATATACAGTTATAATGATCAAATTTTAAAAGAAAATATACTTCTTTTCCTTTGTTTCAGAGGTGGAGGATTACAGGTGTGGAACATAGCATATGCTGTCAGATTCAGTAGATGTGTTGGTTAGCTTTGCTGAACTGCTTTTATTTCTTTTTTTCACATTAGTCATGTTGCATAGAAGAATTATAACAAATGGGAGAAACCATGAGAAAGAAAAACAAAACAAAACAAAAAAGAAAATAGTCTGCTTCGCTCTGCATTCCAACTCCATAGTTCTTTGTCTGGATGTAGATGGCATTTTCCGTCATGAGTCTTTTGGAATTGTTTTAGGTCCTTGCATTGCTGAGGAGAGCTAAGTCTATCAAAGTCAGTCACCGCACACTGTGGCCGTTACTGTGTACACTGCTCTCGTTTCACTTCACTCAGCATCAGTTCATAGAAGTCTTTCCAGGTTTTTCTGAAGTCTGCCTGCTCATCACTTCTTATAGCACAATAGTATTGCGTTACATTCATATACAGCAACTTGATCAGCCATTCCCCAATTGATGGGCATGAACTGCTTTTATTTCTATGTGGGGCGTGTGTGTGTGTGTGTGTGTGTGTGTGTGTGTGTGTGTGTGTGTGTCAGATGGGATAAGAAGACAGAGATATTCAGACATGAAGGTAATACAAGAACAAAGATATTGGGGTGGCCAGGTGGAGCAGTGAGTAGAGCACCGGCCCTGGAGTCAGGAGGACCTGAGTTCACATCTAGCCTCAGATACTTGACACATTTACTAGCTGTGTGACCTTGGGCAAGTCACTTAACCCCAATTGCCCTACCTTCCCCCCTGCAAAAAAAAAAAGAACAAAGATATCAATGAAAAATTTTTAAATTAAAACTGCATCCTAAAAGCCACAAGAGAATTATAGTATATGAGAGACCAGAGGGATGAGGACCATTTAGCCAAACCATTCCCTACGGCTTGCCCAAGATCACATGGCCTCACTCATACATAAAATATGTACCTGCTGTGACCCTGTATTTCAGCAAGTGTGTCCTTGAGTTCAGGAGTACCAGCTCTGGATAGACAATTTCTTATTATCTAAGAATTATAGGAAGGATAAAGCTGGCACAGAGGAGGACTATGTCTGGATGGGTACCTGGGTAGCTGAGAAGACACTAGATATTTGGAGGGGAGGGATGTGGGAAGGGTAAAGAAAAAGAGTACAGACAGGAAAAAGTAGAAGGGAAACAAAGACGTTTTGTCCAGGCCAGACTGTCTAGCTTTCCTACAGGTTGGCAACGTCAGCTCTATAGCAGTCCAATGTAGTCTCAGCCCCTTACTCTTGAAAAGTTTGTGCTTTTGCACAGCTTCAAGAAATGTTGAGATTTCAATTTATCCATCTGAGGAACACCTGAGAAACATCACCTCTCTCTGACTTTTATCCCATTTTCTACTTAAATAAAAATAAACTCTTCTCTGCTTCTACAGAAAAAGATCTCTAGCAGTAATCCGTCAAGGAAAGAGATACCATGGTTTGACAGCAAAAGAACTAGATGAGGCATTAAGAGACCTGAGTTCCAATTCCAACTCTGATACTAACTACATGATTTGTGATAAATCACATAATCTCTCTAACTCTTACTTTCCTACTCCATAGAATGAGGGGATTGAACTAGCTGATCTAAGTAGAGCTACCTCTGGAGCCATTAGAGGCTTATCAGAACATCACCAGCCACCATTTCACTTCTCTTTTCATTGGGGCCAAAAGCATGTTTTCTACCACTTGGTAGTATTATTATATCCTCTATATTGTTCTACTCTGCAGAGGATGCTTTGTCTCCAAAATATCTGGACCTGTACTCTCTAGGAAGAGTGTTATATTTTTTATTTAGCTCCAAGACTTCAGTCTCTTCTTATCTTCCTTTAGGTCATATGTTCTGCCCATCTACTTCTTGTCCTTGATACTGAATCCCCTCACTACACCCCACCCATAGACATTAGCATCTCTCTAGTTTGCCCTCATGAATTATTTCTTCAACTAACTCTTCGATATCTCTAGAAAGTTAATCTATGTATATTCCCTAATTCCTTCTGGTTCATCTTCAAGTAAAATCAGCTTATACCACTGGAACTCCATCAATCTGTTCCTGCCTTGAACAGGAAGATGTATGTCAGAAAAACCCTGTAAACTGCTGAAACATTGCCCTTGACTTCCACAATTCCTGAATCTAAAATGAAACTATCGATCTTTGTGACCCTCACTGGAAATTTACTCACTAATAAACTTCCTACTTACCCAATCTATCTGTCCCTGCTTAGTGATCTGGCATGGGTTCAGCAAAAACAGGACATCCAAAATTAACCTAATTTCCTTCTTCAACATGGTCACTCATAGATCAAAGAATTGGGGAGTCTCTGTAAACATGAATAGTATACTTGGATTTCAGTAAGGCATTTGAGAAAGTCATGATATTCTTTGGGATAAGAGGGAAAGATCTAGTCGGTGGATTTGGAAATGGCTAAATAAGAGAAAGCAAAATAAAATGAATTGATAGATGATTAACAGGAGGTCTTTAATAAAATATTATAGGCTATACCCTTTGCATTGCTTTAACATTTCTTAAAGTTACTTGGATGATAGCATGCTTATCAAATATGCAGATGATTTGAAACTTGGAGTGGTCCTAGTTCTGTTGTTCAACAACCACAGATCTAATTCAAAGCTATCTAAACGATGGCCCCAGTCAATGAGGTAAAATTTATTAGGGGTAAATGTAAAGTCTTACACTTGGATGTAGAAAAAATCAACCTTACAAGAGCATGATAAGGAAGGCATGAGTAGACCACATATTTTTTAAAACTTCTGTGGAATTTCAGAGACTACAAACCCAATGTGAATAAACAGCCGAAAAAGCTAATGATACCCCAATCTGCCTTGAGGGAAATAGGGTCTATTATATAATAGGCAAAGTTGTTGAATTCTGCCGTTGTCAGATTGCCACGGATGCACTTTGCTGAGATGGGGACATTTTAGGAAGAACAAGTTGACAAACTTGTTGGAAGTTGACAAACTTGTAGGAAGTTGACAAACTCAGCATGACTAGAAAAAGAGGTCCAAGATGGTACAGAAACAGAAAACTCTGTCATAGGAAAACTGGATTTCAGACATGAAGATGTTTATTCTAGAGAAGAGAAATTGAAGGCTATGTTTCAAGGCATTGAAGGGTCATCATGTGGAAAGGTATTTGGTCTTCTCCTGCTCGTGTCCCGGACGGTAGAACTGGGAGCAATGGATTGTCCCGGGTGGCATTTTTATTGAATTATACTAAATGCTATAAACCACCAAGAGGCAGCTAGGTGATTCAGCGGACAAAGCGTTGGGCCTGGAGTCAGGGAGACCTGAGTTCGAAACTAGCCTCAAGCAGTCACTAGCTGTGTGACCCTGGGCAAGTCACTTAACTTTTGTTTGCCTTAATCCACTGGAGAAGGAAATGGCAAACCACTTCAGTGTCTTTCCCAAGAAAACCCCATGGACAGTGTTAGTGTGATATGATCCACGGGTCACAAAGAGTCAGATGTGATTAAGTGACTGAACAACATTAACTACCTCGCAGTCTGAAGCACTGAGGATTCAGAAGTATGGATTTCTTCCTGTAGTAGCAAGGGGAAATAAGTAGTAAGCCTTTGTGTAGCAACAGTATCCATTATCATATATTATATACTGAAACTACATCTCAAAAGACACATCCTAAGTGGAAGAAAAATTTGTATAAATTTTTATTTTTACTCTTTTTTTGCTTAAATGTTAATTTTCCCTTTTCGGTGTAAGTCGTTTGTAAATTCACGACTCACATGTTAAAAAGTTCAACATTTTCCTCTGTCGTAATGGTTTGCAACTAGTATTACTAAACCTGTCCCTGCCCCCCCCCCCGCCCCAACCATGCTAAAATAATGGTAGCTTTGTTCAAAGTCTTTATCTGGATAATAATTAGTCTCTGCACTTCTCAGCCATCTTGAGATAATAGCAATCTTCAAAAGTTATTGAATGTGTGTCAATCTTAAGCTAATTATAAAAAAAAAACCAATCATGCCCCTCCTTCAGATAACAGTCATCTATGTTTCTAAAGCCACTATGGGCCGCTCAATAGTGTTCAATCGAGTTGTCCAAAATACCAATTATGAATTGAATAAAAGACTGTCACTATCTCAGCTATGAGTACCCTAGACAATCAGCACTGCAAAACCTTTAAAACCAGATCATGAAGCTAACCTTCGTTTACAAATAAGAAGAATCCAGTACTCAACTGGAAGCACCTGCTAGTAAATCTTGACAGCATTCTCATTCTCTTTAATTTTCATCCACTAAACATCCAGATGGTTGCACTGTATTTGTCAATAAATCCAAATGTAATATGCATAATTTGTAAAGTGAATTTTGCTGTCATCTTTTAGTGGTTCAGCTATAACATTAACAGCAGGACTATCCATTTAGAGAGCATTTGCTGCTAAACATTTAAAAATGGGCAGGAGGAACTTATCATTTCTTGAATCCTTAGAATTAGACTCTCATACCTAGGACGCAGGTACAAATTAGAGCAAGTCAGAGTCTGGCTCGATATGGAGGAAAAACTTCCAAACAATTAGAGCTGACTGAAAATAATGATCTATCTCAGAAGGCAGTGATGTCCTCATCACAGAAGATCTTTAAACAGAAGTCAGATAAATACTTAAAGTTGCTATTATAGAAAGGAGAGGACATTTTTTTAGGTAGAGACTGGATTAGATAACATCCAAGATCCTTTCTACCTCTGAATGTGATTCTAGGCTCCTTTTGGATTTCCTTGTAGATGGCCAGGACTGGTGGCTGCCAATTGGTTAATAATTGTTAGTTTCCTTAATTTATTCTGTCTTAAAAGACAAATATTCTTGACCAAAACAACCTAAAATTTTCCATATATCTTTTCCCCTTCCTTGGATACTTGCTAAGCTTCTAGAATCACTGCCTTTAATTTATTAGGTTCCTGCCTGCAATGTGATTCTACAAAGGTTAACCCTTGCATATTGTATGCATATTCCACAGGTATCTAAGTAGCTATTGAATAATTGCATATGTAATTATGTTATGTGTTCAGTCATTTTCAGTCATGTCCAATTCTTTGTGACCCCTTTTGGGGTTTTCTTAGCAAAGATACTGGAATAGTTTACCATTTCCTTCTCCAGCTCCTTTTACAGATGAGGAAACTGAGGCAAACCAGGTTAAGTGACTTTCCCAGAATCACACAGTGAATAAGTGTCTGAGACCAGATTTGAACTCATAAAGAGAAGTCTTTCTAACTACAGACCCAACATTCTATCCACTGTGCCACCTAGCCACCCTATCTTATGGTATATTTTTATGCAAGTATTTTTGTTCATTTTAGTCACTTGACAGACTAAATTGGGCTCTGCATTTTCGTCTAAGTATTGCTACTGACTTGCTATATGAATGGAAGCAAATTAGAATAATGAAATCTTAGAGCTGGAAGGGTCCTTAAAACTCATCTAGGCTAATTCTCCCACTTTACTATGGAAGAACCTGGAAGGGCCAAACAGCAGTGAAGCCAATTCTTCCCAAGAAGAAACACAATCCCCACCCACCAGGGTCCAGAGAAGGCAGATCCCTGAATGGTTTTGGAGATGATGTAGCTTTCCAGCCCTCCACCCAGCAGAGGGCTACTTATTGTTAATCTTGATTATCTAGAAATACCGCCAGGAGTTTGGAGAGCATGAAAAGAGTTGTTGGCATGCCCAGCACAAAGAAGAGTTCCTTCCACTGCCCCTTCCCCTGATATAGGAAGCAACTAACACAAGGAGTATTTGATGGCATTGACATTACACTAAGTTATTTAAGAAGTCCAGGAAAGTAGCAAGACAGCACAGTGGCTGCTGAGATCATCTATTCTTTGGAGGTATTAAGAGGATGCAGGCTAGTGTGCTATTTTGTGTGTGAAGTTTGGTGAGAATTGGTGGAATGCACATGGTGGAATGAACACTAAAAGCTGAGCAGCATAGACGGTTATGGAATCAGTGATGGTATCCCATGGGTCATCTTTGTGGATTGTGGGAACGTAAACTGATCCCAGGATCTCAGAGAACAAAGGAACCTCGAGGGCCATCTAGTCCAAGAATAAGAATCTCTTCTACAATATACCCAACAAGCTGTCATTAAGCTTTTGTTTGTGAGAGGTCCAGGAGGAGCTGGAGTGGGATGGGATGAACAGACCACCTCCTAAGACAATCGCTTTCACTACTGGGTACCTCTGTTAGGAAGTTTTTCCTTACATCTAGCTTACATG
>CM053624.1:90571699-90594899 GCA_028646595.1 Phalanger gymnotis
GTGGGGTTATAAAGTGGGAGCTGGGATATGGAAGAAAATTTAGACTTGTGCCATTTAAAGCCTAAGCATAGACAAGAGCCAGGAGCAGGAGAAAGATAGATTTAGGCTTAATGTAAGGAGAAACTTTGATATTCAGCTATGACCCACTGTTTCTGACCCCATTTGGGGGTTTTCTTGACAAAGATACTGAAGCAGTTTGCTGTTTACTTCTTCAGTTCATTTTACAGATGAGGAAACTGAGACAAGCAGGAGTAAGTGACTTGCCTAGCGTCACACAGCCAGCAAGTGTCTGAGGCCAGATTTGAACTCAGGAAGAGGAGTTTTCCTGACTTCAAGCCCAGCACTCTATCCAGTGCAATGGGCCACCGAGCTGCCCCTTCTAACACTTAGAGCTACCCAAAAGTTGATTGGGCGGCTTACAAAGGCAAAGACTTCGCTCCTCACTGAAAGTCTAAGCCAGGGCAGGACAAGCCCTTGTTGCAGTTCTTGTAAAAGATTCCTGCTCAGGTACAAATTGGACTAGATGGCCCCTGAAGTTCTTCTGATTCCACAGTTTCGTGTTTCTGGGAGAAAATCTTTAGTTCTCTCGTTAGTATGAAGAGAGTTCACCCTGTACTTCACAGCAAGATAAGAACCTGAAGAGGCTAACCTTTGGATCCAAATTTGAGAAAGACGGCGTGCTCCAGACCATTTACATAGCACTCCATTTGAAGAAACCTAATGGCCAAAATGATAATAGGGGATACAAAAATGAGAGCTCGTCCAGTTTTAAAACCTACAGATTTCCACCCCTCAAAACAAATGAGATAAAATCACAATTTTACACCTGGAACTGACCTTTGGGATCATCTAATCCAGCCCTCTTTTACAGGATAGAACACTAAGACCCAGACTTGCCAAAGGTCAATACTGCTAACAAGAATCTTAAAATCCATGGATTTGCCAACTGAAACTTGGGTGTTGTGTTTAGAGTGATGTTTTTGATTGCAATCACCTTTCCTGTCTGTAGTAATTTTATTTAATTCCACGATTTAATTCCTTTAATTCCGCAATGGGCTATTAAGCCCCAGGGTTTCTGGACTACTCCATGATGCTATAGGGGGTAGAAGAAAGCTACTTAATCCAGTTTCCAGAACCTCATTCGCAGCCAATGAATAGTACTACCCAAAAAGAGTCTGCTTCTAAACCGGATTCTTCTTGGTTCAGAGATAGTTTTCTCCAGTTTACCTTCTTTGTTTAAAAACTTACTCATTCCCCAGAGGCTCACACACCCACCCACTTCAACGTCAGCATCAGCAGCATCACTGCAGGACAGCCCTTTCTTTAGCAATTTACAGCCTTTGCTCCCAAACAAACTTGTTGCTGGAAGTCAAACTGGGCTGGTTTTCCCTACAAGCCTTTTCAGAGTAGGAATAGGGAATCAGTTGGGTCCTCCTTCTCCTCCTGACTGCCGGCACTAACCATTGTTTCAGAAGGAGCCCCAGCCATACTTTTTTTCAGACTCCTCAGACTTTTCCTCTACCTCCCGAACAGTCATCTTTCTGGTATATATGCTTCCCCGCCTGCTCTTTATGTGGCGGCTTTCCTCTATTAAAATGTAAACTCCTTAAGAACAGGGATTGCCTTGCTTAATTATATCTGTATTCCCAGTGTTTGGTACAGTGCCTGATATATAATAAGTATGTAGTAAGTGCTAATAAATGTTCTCTGTCTGAATCTCTCTGCATCTCTGTCTCTTTGTCTTTGTCACAAACACACACACACAATCATGGTATGATGAGAAAAGGACTAGGAACTCTGAAAACTTTGGTTCTAATCCAGGATAACCTCTTTGGTCCTCACTCGGTTTCTTTCTCTGTCAAATGAAGGACTGTGAAATAGAAGCCTAAGGTTCCTGCCCATGACTTCAGAGAGACTCAGGAATCAGAAATACTGGGCCCTTGGTCACGTCAGGTGAAACACAAGATGTAAGGTCAGCATGGAACAATTCTGCCCATTGTCCTCATCTGGCTTTGCTGTGGGGGAATGAAAGGTCACCTACAGTGTGCTGAAAAGGAGCAAGAAAGGCTGATACCTCTCAGGAGAAAAAGCAAAGCGGAAATTCGGTATTTATTTGTCCATGTAGATTGGGTTATTTCATTTTCTGTGCCCCTCACCCCCATTCGGAATTTTTGCTGCCTTTCCAATGGTGTCTGCTCCCTCGACTGAACATGGGTTTTGACCTTTGTTGCACAGATCTCAATGTGGTAAGATCAAAGAACTCACTGCTGAGCAGGCCTGTTAGAAGACAGCTGGCATCTCAGCAATTGACTGCCTCCTAATGAGCACCAGACCCTGCTGGAAGTCCCTGGGACAGTGTTGCTGAAAGTGCTCTTGGCAAAAAGATCTTCCCTTCCCCTGCCCCCACGAAATCAAAATGCAGAGTGGTGAAAACATTGTCATGTTACAATTTGGGTTTTCACTACCTTCAAACAGGAAGCAAAGATATAAACCAGGGACATCTTCAGTTCTGACTTCAGCAGCAGAATATTGAGAAATCAGGGAAAGGGGAAAAAAATCATGACCTTTAAATCTCACCACCAAACAGCCAAATAAGTGAGGACTATGGGTGGCATGTGATCTACTAGGCTAAAGAATAGGTTTTATCTGCAACGGAAAATCTCTCTGCAAGTATTTTTAACTAGTCTATTAGGATCGGGAATGCCATATGTACTCTTGAGGCACTGAGCCGCTTTACCCAGGGGAGCTATGGGATCTCATTTTTCTGACATCTTAGAGGGGGAACAAAGATATTTATGGGGGATAGGTTAAGTTCTATCCAGTCCAGAAGCAGAGGGATGAATGCTAGCTTATGTATTCCCACTCTAGAGGGGGCAATTAGTAGTGGAATGGAAAGAGTGAGAAGGCCGCTGCTCTCCCACTGCATAATCGACCACTTACTAACTATACTGTTTTAGCTCTCCAGCCCTCAGTTTTTCCTTCTGTGAAATGGGAATGATAATGCTCATTAGCACTAGCTCATGGCAATCAAATAAAATAATTTATGCAAAGTGTTTTGAAACCATAAAATGCCACAGAATATGACTTATCTGCTAGTTTCCTTCTTTGTCTTGAACTTTTTTCCTTTCTTTTTTTAAATCTTTCTTCTTTTTTAGCTTCTTTTTTTCATTTCTTTAAAGATTCAGTCTCAGAGTGAAATATTAGTTACATTTCTGTTTTATTTCTCAGAATGTCAGGATAATTTGGCACTCGTGTGACAGATACTATAACCAAATCTCTTGCCAGGACTCACATTTGCATTGTCCCAGGGTGGCTGTAGAGTTAAGAGCTTTTGGGGGCTGGGAAAGGAATGTCCCTGATGTACGGCTGCAGCCTGGTTCTAATTTTAGCACCAACAGAGCATTTCACTTCCTGGAGGTATCCGATTGCTGGTGCTCTCCTGCTTGTTACACTGGGCTGATATCACACATGTGGGAAAAATTAAAGACGCAAGAATTGCCAAACTGAGTCACACCCATGGTCTATCTAGCCCAGGATTCTGTCTCTGACAGTGGCAGCAAAAGAAGTCATCACTGGTCTCCATGATGTCAATCTCAAAAGGTTAGAGATGTGCTCCAAATATACATACTTTCCCTTATTAAGGGTCTGTCATTCATGGATTTTTTTCCTAAATCTTTAATAAATCTATTTATATTTTTGTCCTGTATCACCTTCTTAGTCAGTAGAAATTCATGATTTTTAGCTGACTGTGAAGTTCAAGAGAGAAATCTTGTTTGTGGTAGGGTCTGAGTAAAATTATGGGATGAGCAAAAGTCCCCATTCTACTAGGGTGAGGATTTCAAACTCCTATATAGGTTGTTGAGAAATCGAAAGAGGTCGTTTCTTCTTTCTGACACCTTTTGGGATGAGGACTGCTGGGTAATATCCTAGTGGGTCAACAGAAAAAGGGAGAAAGTGATTAATCTCTAGCACTGCACAGCTGTGATTGGACACTACTATCTCCAAAGATGGAGCTTGTCTAATCTTTGGGTTACAAGTTTCATTAAAGCAGTTATAGTGAAACATGGGAAGAAAAGTAGCTTAGAAGTCAGTGGACCTAGGTTTGATCCCCTAGTTCTCCCACTTTCCACCTATACCAGTCAGTCAATAAATATTTATTAAATGTCTACTATGAGCCAGGCACTATACTAATTGCTAGTGATACAAAAGATGCAAAAGACAGTTCTCTCAAAGGACTCATGAACTAATGGGGGAGACAACCAGCAAATAAATATATACAAACAAGATGTATATTCAAAATAAATAGGAAATAAGAGAGTTAAAAGGAGTTAGAAAGGTCTTCCTGTAGAAGATGGGATTTTAGTTAGGAATTAAAGAGAACTAGCAAGTGGAGATGAGTTGGGAGAGCATTTCAGACTTGGGGGGGGTGAGGTTATCAAATCTGGCTTCAGACACTTACTAGCTGTGTGACCCTGGACAAGTCACTTAATCCTGTTTGCCTCAGTTTCTTCATCTGTAAAATGAGTCAGATAAGGAAATGGCAAAATACCCCAGTATCATTGCCAAGAAAATCCCAAATGGTTTCACAAAGAGTCAGGCATGATTGAACAACAACATGGGGGACAGCCAGAGAAAATGCCCAGAGGTAAGAGATTAAAAACTACTTGGTCAAGAGCAAGGTGTAAAAAGACTGGAAAATTAAGAGATGGCCAGGTTATGAAGGGCTTTGAATGCCAAACAGAAAACTTTGTATTTGATCCTAAAGTTTGTTTACTTGTTGATCTGTGTGTTATGAGTTATGCACAGCAGACACTCATTAATTATTTGATAATTTGTTAGAAGTTTTCTTAAAAATCTAAATAAATGCCTAATAGTTGCTCCTATATATTCCTATTAGCTGCTTTAAATGGATAAATTGGGATAAATGGTTAATGCTAAAGGAAAGCATTGAACTATAGAAGCTACTTGCCTGCCACGTTTCTTGAACGTTCAATACGACTAATTGGTTCACATACTTTCCAAAATAATCTTGCACAGTTCTGACCATGTCATTCTCTTGCTCAAAAACCATCAGTGGCTCCCTTTTGCCTAAAAATAAAATGCTGACCTTCCTTAAACTGTCATTAAGGATCGTCCAAAATTTGGCTTCAACCTATCTTTCCAGACATTTCATATTACATTCATTCATACATTCTAAATGGCAGCAGTTTAGCTGGACTAGACTCTCATCAGTACTCTCTTCAATTCATTCCTGTAAACCATTCTCCAGCCTGAGAAAGCCCTCTCTTCCCGCCTCTACCAGATACAATTCTTCTCTTCCTTCAAAATTCCTTTCATATGTCATTATTCATGAAGCCACACATGACCCTCCAACTAAAAGTGGTCCCTCCTTCCCCAACTTTTCTGAAGTTCTCTTTTCCCCTTGTTGTGCCCTATCTTATATTATACTTACCTATGTACATATTCCATCTATTCCTCATAGACTGTAACCTCCTTGAAAGCAGGGACTATGTCATTTTTCATCTCTGTACATTTTTCAACACACTGCACTTAAGTAAAGCATTTCAAAAGTCTTGCTGAGTTGTTGAAAGTGCTTAAAAGAGCTACTTATTCATTTAGACTTCACTTCTCAGGGCCTCAGTTTCTGAAGCTGTAAAAGATGAGCTCTAAACTGCCTTTCAGTTCATCCTCTGACAGGATGAAATCAAGACCTCTTGCAAAATTTTACTGGTCAGCAATATTTTTTACTACCAAAAGTCCTTAGTCTTCAAGGGCTATAAACTTAAACATCTGGCTCCTTCTTTTCCCTCTTCCTTCTGCCTCCTTCTTGTTCCTCTTACCCTTGGCTCTCTCTTTTCCATTTCTTAGTCCTGCTGACAGCCATCATGTGAAGGCTTCCAAGGGCAAAGCAGTCTTCTTCATGAAGAATTTAAGTATCTTACCGGTGTGCTGTATGGTTTAGTTTAGAAAGAACTGGGTTCAAAGTCTCTTCAGGTTCTAAAATCACATGATCCCATCTTTCTAATGTTACTCATTCTGGCAGCTTCTTAGTTGCATAGCTAACGAAGAATGAGATATACCTACAAGCATAGATTATTGGATCTGAAAATGACCTTGGGGATTAATTAGTCCAGGCCCTCAAAAGCTAAAAGATGGGACATAATTTAACCCAAGGTCAAGCTCACACAACTAATGAAAGGCAAATTCTGATTTCAAACCCAGAATTCTTACATCTCAGCCCTGAGTTCTTTCCATGTTACCATGAATAATTAAGCCAAAACTATAAAAAAGAAAAAAAAATCAGGCTGAATAAATAATGGCATTCCTGCATTTAATTTTTGGGCTGAAATCCTACATGTATAGTTCTTGCTTTTATATTTAGCTCTTTCTGATTATATTTTGTTTTTTGACAGAAAGAAAGGGACATAAGGAGCTCACAATTTGCCTAATTGTTTGTTGCTTTGTTAGTTCAATCATAAAGTCCTTGCTTCCAATAGCTTCTTTGCATTTGCTTTAATGAAGAGGGGTGGGAAAAAGAAAGTTTTGTTTCAATATGGAATATGGCTTAGTGGATGGTGGTCCCAACTGCCTTTTAAAGGGACAGGGAAAAGACATGTGCGCATCGTTTCAAGGCTGACATGCTCAGATTAAAGAGAAGAGCTTCCTTGTGAAGTTAAGTCATGGACACCTCCACATCTGCTCAGTATTCTCCATATGGACAGGCTACATACACCACAAGCCCAAATTTAATTCATAGACATAAGAAGGCAGCAAAGCTAAGAGCTACTCTGAGCATGCCAGGAAAAAAAATGGTGATGTCTCATCTTCAGGACCCACACAGTCACATCTTCCATATACTCAACTTTGCTGAAGCAGTACCTGGACCATATTTAGACCTGAAGAGCTCAAATGATGACCAAAAGTCACTCTAGAGATGGCATACGAGCAAGATTCATCACCACTGGGCTTCCACGTGGACCAGCACCCTCCCCACTCAATCTCCAGAAAAATAATTAACATTTCTATAGGTTTTATGGTTTGCCATTATAACATCTGATCCTCACCACAGCCCTGTGAGGAAGGTGCTATTATCCTCATTTTACAGATGAGGAAGCTGAGATTGAGAGAGGTCAAGTAGTTTATCCAGTGTCCCACAGCTGGTAAGTGTCAGAAGCAGGTTTTGAAGTAAAATCTTCCTGTCTCCAAATACAGCATTTTATCCACTACACCATCTCTCTACTACTGATTGGTGACTGAGTGAGGGCTAACTTACCTAGCCTTCTATATCTAGCTGTCCCCAGACCAGACCATGCTTCACCTCGGGCCAGCCATATTTAATCTGCCCTGCCGCCATGTATGTAATACCCAGCACCACCATCCTTTCGCTCTAGCTACAGTAATAAAAATTAATGGTATCATTGGTTATGGAAAGAACATTTCAACTAACTAGATCAATTCACCATCCCTGTGACCCCCTAGAACAAAACTCTCCTTCCCTGGTCACCACTCTTTATATGTTTTTTCTCTCTCTAATAGAATACAAATTCTGCCTTTTTATTTGTATTCCCAGCACTGGCACTAAGTACAAAATAAATGACTTTTTTATTCATTAATTGGCCACATTAGTAATTATTTGTAATGGTAGAACATTTCAGCTAGAAAGGAATTTCAAAATTATCTAACACAACCCCTTCATTTTGCAGATGGGGAAACTGAGGCCCACAGAAATAAGGTTGGCCAAAATCTCACAACAGGGCAATGGAATAACCAAGTCTAGAAATTATGGAGGGAGGGAGGAGCAGCTAGGTGGTACAACAGACAGAATATTAGGCCTATGTCAGGAAGACTCACCTTTCTGAGTTCAAATCTGGCCTCAAGCATTTACTAGCTGTATGACCCTGGACAAGTCACTTTACCCTTTACCTTTACCCTCTCCGTTTCCTCAGTTATAAAATGAGCTGAAGCAGGAAATGGCAAGCTACTCTAGTGTCTTTGCCAAGAAAACCCCAAATGGGGTCTTGAAGAGTTCAACATGACTGAAACAACTGAATGACAAAAAACAACAAACCTGAATTCCAGGGCTGTTTTATTTTTCTTAATTATATATGACATTGTTTGAATACCACTCACATTTCTCCAGAACACTTCACATTCTATGTTTTGCAGTTTTTCTTCATGGCAGTCGGGGATATAGGGTGGCATCAGGAACTGAGGCACGGAGAGAAATAATTCACCAAAGATATTATACAACTGAACAAGGTTCAGGACTCCCATTCCCATTCCAGTGTTTTTTGACCCACATTAACTGCAAACTCAGAGTTAATCAAAACCAAATTGGAAAACACCAGGTGATGAGGTTTCCAAGGCCATGATGGGGATGAAAGACTCTTTGTTGCCCATTATCTATGAAATAATAATTAGCCACCTGATGACCAAGAATCAGGATTGCCTGGCACTGAGATTATCAATGAATCAATAGTCATTAAGTACCTGCAACATGCCAGATCCTGAGAATACAAAGAAAAAAAATGAAAGAGTCCCTTCTTGTAAATATCCTGCAGTCCAGTCAATGGAGACATGTACACACATGAAAAATATATATGACACAAAATTAATACAAAATAATTGGGAAAGTGTGGAGCACTGAGGGGTAGGGGAGCAGAAAGGAATAGAAGGCTATTGAAATACTTTGGGCAAATGGGGATGCAAGCCTGCACCAGGGTGGCAACTATGTGAATGGAGACTAGAACGTGTCCAAGAGAGGTTGTGGAACTAGAAACAATAAAATATGACCACTTATTGAGCATGCAGGCCAAATGAGAGTAACAAGTTGAGTATGACACCAACATTACAAATCTTAATGACCAGAAAGATGGTGGTAACCTCGACAGAAATAAGGAATTTCAGAAGAGAGGTGACTTTGGGGGTAAATTTTGAGTTTGAGGTACTTACGGGATATTGAGGTCAAGATGTCCGATATAAAATTCATGATGCAGGAGTGCAGTTCAGAAAAGAGACTAAGAATGGATTTATAGAACTGGGAGTCATTAGCATAGAAAAATAATTAAACCCATATGAGTTGATGAGGTCACCAAAAGAGAGCATGCTTCCTTATAGAGCCATTATATTACTTACATATTTAGCCTATATTCTTCCATTATTCGTAAATTAGGTTTAGACTTGCCTCCAACAGACTGAAAGTTTGCAATCAACCTCAAAATGACCCTTAAAATAGGCTTCTGGTTCAACCCTCACATTTTGCAGCTAAGGAAAGTGAGACCCAGAGAAGGGATGCTAGTTAATAACTGAGGTAGGACAAGACCTCCAGCCTCCTGACTCCCACTCCAGGGCCGTCTGCCTTGTTGCAACTTAACTTTTTTTACCTGACCATCCCATATGGAACCCAGCTCAAGTCAGGCTCATAGACAGCAATCACGGCACCATAGAGCTAGGAAAAGTGTCAGTTTTAGGATCAGAAATCCTGGGCTCAAATCCTACTATGCTTATCAAATCCTACCATTACTTATTATTTGTGTAATCTTGGACAAGAGACTTTATGTCTCTGGGCCTCAGTTTTCTCCTTGATAAAATCGGAATGGCTAAGCTCAAGGGATTTTTTAAAATTAATTTTAACTAATTAATAATTATTAATCAATTGCTAATTAAAATAATAATGGAAATTAAAAGTTTCATTAATGATTAATAAATACTTAATTTTATAATGATGACTGATTATTAATTATTATTAACAAAATTAATAATACTTTATTTAAAATAATAACCTTTTTGTGCTACGAACCCATCTGCTAGGCTGGTGAAGCCATGAATGCTTTTGAATGCATTAAATAAAATATATATAATTATAAAGGATACCAACTATATTAAAATATAGTTATCAAAATATTGGCAGGGTAAAGTACAGGTTCACAGAATCTGGGTGAAAACCACTGGCCTAGATGATCTGTGAGGTCCCTTTCAGCTCTGAATCTGTGATCCTTTCAAAGTAACACATCTCTCAGGGAAGGTCATTCCTCAAAGTCAGCTCCATCTCAACTCTCAGGAGGATGCAAAGCAGCCAGAGCGTTACTCTATCTGTTTGTAATTCCTTGGGATGGGAGCATGCTCGGTGGAAGCAGGATACCGGAGCTGACTGCGGCTCAGTTCAGTGTCTGTTAAGGAAGTGAGCCCCACCTCTGCTAACTCGGGCCAAACACCCTTGGTAAACAAGCTGCTGGGCAGAGCTTTTCACAATTAGCTGCTACTCTGTGCAATGCTGACTGGCCAGAGCCCAAAACTGAAACTGAATCCTCCTCCTCCTCCTCCTCCCACACTGTTTTGTTTAGAAACTATTTTTATTTTGATACAATAACACCCTCTAACAACACCCATCCTGACAGAGAAGGGATGACAGGTTCTCACAGCAATTTGCAGTCATACTCTTTCAAAGGAAGAAACTACAGGACAACTGGGAGTCTTAGCTTCCTAAAATGATGTCAACCTCGAGCCCTCCATTTGAATGACTCCCTAATGTCTGCTGTTTCCTCTGGAGGAGGACAAGTCACTGCTTTCCTTTAGGTGCTACTTAACAGTTTGCAAAGCTTTCCTAACTGTGAGGGAGAGAGTGCAAGAATGACTTCCCCTGAGATCGGGCTCAGGGAGAGAGGATAATTCAGCCAAGGTCACACAGCTATGAGTTAAGTGCTTGCTAGAGTCAGGACTGACTTACTAGAGATCAGACTCTTCCCAGACGGGTCATCCTGGGCAAGTGGCTTTGCACGAGCTACCCCTCAAGCCTTTAATGGACATGTTACTCAGCTCCACATCATGGAATCCCTAATTACCCCCTTCCCCATTCCAATAAAGTATAAGCTTCACAAAGGCAAAAACTCTTCTTTTTTGATCTTTGTATTATAACCCCAGCACGTGGCATGGTGTTTGGCACAGAGTATGTACTTAAATTCTTATTGAATTCAATTGAATTAAATTGCTATCCGTGTGACCCTGGGCAAGCTAAGGCATTAATTTCCTCAACTGTAAAATGAGAGGATGAGACTAGATTATCTCTGACGTCCTTTTCAAAACTTATGCTCCTGTGAAACTGGATTGTCATTCAAGAAAAACAATCATTTATTCTATTCTCAGCTATGCAAAGGAAAGTTAGTAGGCAGCTTAAGCATTATTACTGGGGAATACCTTCCCACATCTAAAGGAAATCTTTTGTTGCCATTTAGTTCCATTTCCTTTTTAGCCTCTGCTCAGTAATAGTTCACATTTACATGGCTGTGCTTACAAAAGTCCTATGAGATCGGTGTTATTATTCCCATTTGAGCCAGATGAGGAATTTGGAATCTAAGAAATTAATTCATTTGCCCAGGATCACATAGCTTGTAAATGTCCGAGGCAGGATTATGAACTAAGGTCTTCCATGTTCCAAAGCTAGCACTCTATCTCCTATGACATGACGGCTTACAATGAAAGCAGAAAACAGTTTATCAGGGGCATTGAGGTTGCCAAAACAACTAACATATTTCATTTTGTAACCTCACTGGGCAGGGACAGCATCTAATTCCACAGCTTATTACTTAGTTGAGAAATAGCAATAATACTGAATGGTCAATTATTATTGCAGTTATTTTATAGTCTATTTCTGGGTAGATCAAAGTGTTTCAAATATATATAGGTATATATACATGCACAAATGTGTACACATATACATATATCATGTGTTATATATGTATATGCATGTAGACACATATATGTAAAAGTACATGTATGTATACCTATATGTATGCACAAGTGTGTATACACAAGCTATGTGACCCTGGGTAAGTCACTTAATCTCAGTGATTCCAGAAAACTCACTTCAAATATTATAATTAATTGAATATTATCATATAATTAAATAGAAATATAATAAACATATCATATAAAATAAATATAAATATAATTAAATATTTTAAAATATTGGCAAATCTTCCAAAAATCTCTCTGATATAGGTAGAGCAGGGCTTAGTGGATGGGAAAGTGCTAAGAGCAGGGTAGAATTGGACATGATCTCAGACATCATCTCTTCCAGTCGTGTTTCCCCTTTCCTTGTAAAGACAGAAAAAACTGAGACCAGAAGAGGGAAAGAGTAGGATCCAGGTTTTCTATTCAGTCCATTTCTCTTTCTACTAGACCATACTATATTTAGGCGCCTGTAGTTTCAATATTCTCTTATCCTGTCACCTTCCCAAGAAGATAATTGTGGTGTTTGGCCGCTTGAAATGACCAACGATTCAACGCTTTAGTGAGCGGTTTGAGCTGGTTTCACCAGTCTCACTGCAATGAGAGTCGGTTACATGCCACATCCTAAGACCTTGTTTGAATACCATCACATTCATAGTTTTCCATTCTTGTTTTCTTGCCTTTCGCTTGTGATGTTGTGAATTAATTTTTAAAGAAGCCAAATGAAGTTTGTTCTTTCCTCATTAACTCAGATCTCTGCTCCATAGAGAGTGTGAGTGCCTGATATTGGAAGCAAAGGCTTGGTAGTCATGCCTAACCAGATAAATGGAGCCTCAAAAATATTAGGGACTCAGCAAATGTTTGTTGAGTTGAATTGAATATAATGGAAACTCAGAGACATTCCGAATAATATTTTTAACGATGCTTGCTTTAAAAAATAGCAATTTATTTTTATACAACTAAACAGAAATTAACCACTAATCAATTACCAGCACTCTGAAGGACTAAATGTTGTTTATTTCAATAGCTCAAGAATCTGTGATTTTGTTGTATGAATGTGCCTCTTCAAGGCAACCCATGAAACAAGGAAAAATAGAAAAGGACCTTCATTCTTGTGTAGCTTCCCATTGCTCCTGTGGTGGTGGTGACAGAATAGAAATTGGGAAGAGGATCCTACGAATCATACCATTTTTAAACTATCTGTAAGCAGTGACTTAGCTGTAAGGGTTCTATCTGGGAGATCTTTATCCAGTGACCAACAAGCAGACATTCTACTGAAGAAACAGAAATAGATTATCTTGACATTCTCATTATAAATAAAACCAGAAGGCAAAGTGAATTTGCAACTAAATGGAAAAATAGTTCCCAGGTTCTCTTTGAAGAGACAAATAAAGGGGTTGGAGGCATTGGTTTCATTATGCATTCAAAGAGAACAAAAAAAAAACTCATTTCATCAGCATTTGGTCATCTTATGGTGTAGTGCTTATAATAGGCATTTGCAAAAATATCATGAAAGCTTATACACTAACATTTGTTATTGAGAATAAGGAAATGAAAGAGTAGGATATAGGCAACTGCTCGGCTGAGGCCTCAGGGCTGGTGATCTACACCAGTCTCTGAACCGTAAATATTGAAATTTGCCTCAGTCCAGCTCTGGAGAATCCTATCTTCTCTACAGGGTAAGTAAGCTCCCAATTCTTATCTTTAAGGGCTCATCAACCCCACTAGGTAAAATTCCCAATTATAGTAATGGTTAGGGATCAAAATCTAAGAGCTTTTCCAGAAAGAGAGGAAGTGCACGAAAGGTGCCCACACATGAATCAGGAATGGAATAGGCAATTTGTTCCCACACAGAAAAGGGTCTGCTAAAAATAAAAGAGTCATAGCATGTGCTGTAGAATGATTAGAACAGAATTTAGCAGCTCACTAATATCTGCTGTTCTCATCTGCTGGGAGGCTGTTAGTTAAGCCTAACCAAGGCATAACACAATTTGCAATTCTGCTAATTAACCACTTTATATTTTACCTCTGCACTGGTATTATCCAAATAAGCAATTACAATTGATCTCTTCCAGTGGCTTCTCTCCTAGCAGTGGACAAACTACGTAATGTAGGGGGCTCTCCCTCCTATCAATCACTGTCACTTTGAGGGGTACAAGGACCAGATGACATACTTGGGCTTATGGATGGGTAAACCTACGAGCTACACTTCCATTTAGCTTCAACTTCCTTTTCCCTTCTAGTTTTATTCATAATGAGAATGTCAAGATAAATACAATTCAATTCCTGCCAGCTCCTCAGTTTACCCACTATTTTCCTCTCTTTCAAATGGTAGATATTGCTAACTAGTGAGGCAGAGAAGCCCAATCTACTCTTCTCCCACAGAAAAGGATTCTCCTTTCCTTCAATTAATGCCCAGCATCCTTCCAGCTTTCCTCTAAGCAGGTCTTAGCAGCAAAACCTGTCTTCTCCCCCTCCTTCCAACTCAGCCTGGGGACTATGCTTTATCAAAGTCCTCAGTCAGCTTCTCTTTCAGTGTCTCTTCTCTGCTTCTGCTCTCAGCAGCCTAGACTCCAAAGTCATTCCTCCTGATGTGAAGTCATTCACCTCTACTTTATGATGAGAAACCCCACACTCACATTTGTGTCGGATAGAACACACATAGCTGTTATGCAATAGTCCCATAGTCCCAAAATATTTCTTTGATGAAGACTGTCATAGCAACAAATTCCAAAGTCCTGAAAGCAGTCATATTCAAATTTCTGGGAAATACTGCACTGAAGTCATCTTTCCATGAGTAAGTAGTGTTGTCTCTGAACTACTTTCAAACAATTCCGCTGAGGGAACTTTATCTAAAGGGCTGTATTTCTCTCAGGTCTTCATGCTGCTCAGACGGATGTCCTTTCATCCTTCTTTCAGCAAATGAGTCATCCCCAGAAGAAACAGGCAGTATGTTACATTCATACAATATGAAAAAATTTAGAAGACCCCTACACCAGCAAAATGTATTGTGACCTTCTGTGACAGATAGATATGATAACATGAGGCAAGCATCATGTAGAATGGTAGGTGTGGATAGGTTGCTATCTCCATCCTCGGGGGAAATACTCATATTAAGAAAATCACATCAGAGTAAGATGATTTCTTCATTCCAACAATACAAGTTGAAGCCCTTTGTGACTCAGTATATCATCTTTTAGAAATCATTATGGTCAAAAAATTAATCCCCCTGTGACCAACCTGGTGATGAGATTCTCCAAATTCCACTTAAGAAGATCCTCAGACAATAGACACGTATTAATCCATCATTGGGCCACCACTTGGAAGATTTTACAATTTGGTGTGATTGGCCAGAGTTTGTGTTCTGCTATCATAGACTTTTAAAATCTGGGACCACCTCTGGTCCACAAGGAGGCATGGGACCATGGGACAAGGACTTTAGAGACTGCCTGCATTTCATCTGTTAAATTTATTGATGCTAGTTCCTGCTCCCATTGGAGGTCGAAGTCTTTTCTTCAGCTTTGTCCTGTCAGTATTCAGCTTTTCACTGTTGTTTGGCTGTGCTCTACCTAACCTTACCTGCCCTTTGAAGTTATATAAAGAATATATAGAATTATAAAGAATTTAATTATTTTATACCTTTGTATATCTCAGGCAAATGTTCACCGAGACCTGCATGATACAATGATGTTTTCTCTCTGATTAATCAACTGATATTCAAAGCTACCATAGAATAAAGTAACATTTTTATCATAAAATCAGAGAATTTAATGCTGGAAGGGACTCTGCCCTCTGGTTTTACAGATGAAGAAAGGAGGCCAGGCAGGCAAAATTATTGATCCAAGCTCACAAGGGTAGTAAATAGCCAAGCCTAGATTCAATATCTTTTACTCTAAAACCAGAAGACTTTCTAGGACCCAGAAAGAGGGTGAAGTTGCTCAATTTTCATTTTGCTTCTGTTTTCTCTGCCAAGGAAAATGACATTTGGACATGAATGCATAGGACAAAGAGGGCAAATAGGGAGTCAATACCTAAGATAAATAAGGATACAGTAAGAGAGAGATGGAAAGACAGTATGGAGAGGACAGTTGTCTGGTCTGTGGACACAGGAATAGCTAGATGCAGGTCTTGTCTCTGATGTTTACCAGCTATGTGACTGTAAGAAAGTCAATTAACCTCCCAGGGCCCCAGGCAGCTCATCTACATTGATGGAAGAAGTTCCCACACTGGAAGTTCTCTACACTAATGAAATCACAGTTACAGACAAAAAAGAGAAACAGAGAGAGCACCTAGATGCCCTCGAGTTCAAGTCACTAGACCAAGGTTGACTAAATCCTCAGACACTGAAAAAACTGACAGATTCGATTAGGATCACTTATCTATAATCTTTGAAAGTTCGTAAAGACGGAAGAAATACTACAGGATTAGAGAAACATAAATGTCTTGAGTTTCCCCTCAAAAAGGAGAAAATTCAGTCTATAAACTACAGTCCAATGATCTAGATTTCAATTTCTAGCAAAATTCTAGAACATATTACTAAAGAGACGGTACCTAATATTTAGAAAGGGAAAGAGTCATCACAGAGAATAAGCTTGGCATCATCAAGAACAGATTAAGACAGACTAAACTTATTTCCTTTCCTGCAGAGTCACTAAACTGGAAGATAAGAAATTACAATGAATGTATTTTACCCATATTTAGCAAAATGTCTTATAAAATCTTGTGTTATTCTTGCTCAAAAGATGAAAAGATGTTAAATGGATTTAGAACTAGTTGAATGACCATCCCCCAAAATAGCCATTAATGGTTTGATGCTAATATGAATAGAGGTCTCCAGTGGAGTATGTCAAGGATCTGTGCTTAACCCAGTGCTGTGTAACATTTTTAGCAATGATTTGGATAGAGGCACAAGTGTCAACACTATCCAGTCTTCAGATATCACAAAGGTGAGGGGCATAACCAGTACAATGGACAATAGCCAGGATTCAAAAGAGCTTGGCATTGGGCCAGATCAAATAAGATGAAATTTAATGGGATGAATGTAAAGTCTTACCCTTGGGTTCAAACAATCAACTACTGGAGTACAAGATGGAGGAGGTGTTGCTAGACAGAAAGTGATCTGAAAAATGAAAGATCTAACGGTTTTATGGAACTGCAAATTCCACATGAGTTAATGGTAGGAAATGGAAGACCAGAAATCTGTGATTTTAGGACTTCATTAAGAGAGGCGTAGCTTCTGGAAATAAAAAGAGGATAATCACATCTGAAATTTTTTTTCCATTCTAGGAAGACTACTGATAAATTGGAGAGCAACCAGAGGAGGGCAACAGGATGATGAAGGTCCCAAGTTCATGCCACTTGAGACCTGGCTAAAGAAAATGGGAAGCATTAGCCTGGAAAAACAGAACACTAGGGGGGACCTGATAGTTGTGCTCAAGTATTTTAGAAAAAAGAGGGGAAGCTAGGTGGCTCAGGGGAAAGCATGCAAGGCCTAGAGTCAGGAAGAACTGAGTTCAAATCCAACCTCAAGCACTTACGAGCTGTATCACCCTATGCAAGTCACTTAACCTTGTTTGCCTCAGTTTCCTCAACTGTAAAATGAGCTGGAAAAGGAAATGACAAACCACTTCAGTATCTTTTCCAAGAAAACCCCAAATGGAGTCACAAAGTCTGAAATGACTGAATAACAACAACACATCAAAAAGTAGATTTGTTCTCCATGGGCCCTGAGGACAAAACTAAGAGCAGCAGGTAAAAATGCCAAGGAGGCAAATTTAGACTTGATATCAAGAAAGATTTGCTAATTATTAGAGCTATCCAAAAGAGGAACAGGCTGTCTCATAGGGTAATATGAGACAGCTAGGTGGCATAGTTAGAGCATTGGACCTAGAGTCAGGAAGACTTGAGTTCAAATCCAGCTTTAGACACTTACTAGTTGTATGACCCTGGGCAAGTCACTTAACCTTGCATACTTCAGTTTCCTCATTTGTGAAATGGGGATAAAAATAGTACATATATCCAAGGATTGTTGTGAGGATAAAATAAGATGATATTGTGGAGCACTTTGCAGGCCTTAAGGGGCTACAAGAATACTACCTCTTATTAGTAGTAAGGTCCTCAAGGGAAGGCTCAGTGTCTACTTTTTCAATATGATCAAGATCATACTGGAGCCAGCTCCTACCTCAGAAATTAGCAAGCAATACAAATCAAAGCATAGTTTGTTTTTTTTTAATTTTCTAGACTTAAGAAAATGATAGAGAAAATATTAATAATGCAGATTAAATTTAAAAGTATTGCTTCCTATAAGTCCCAACTAAAATCCCACCTTCTACAGGAAGCCTTCCCTAACCCTTCTTAATTCCAGTGTTTTCTCTGTTTACTTCCTGTTTATCCTATATATAGTCTGCTTTGTATATGCTTGTTTACATGTTGTCTTCTCCATTAGATTGTAAACACCTTGAGGGCAGGGACTGTGTTTTGCCTCTTTTGTATTCCCAATGCTTAGCGCAGTGCCTGGCACATAGTAGGCATTTAATAAATGCTGATTGATTGATTTTTATGCAAATATATTTTTTCAGAGACCCAGTTATTGGACATTTACCAGCACATCACTGGATGATGAAGTGGGGATTCTTTCTCAGTTATTGGTTGCATTAAATGGCCTTTGAGCTCCTTTCCAACTCCAAAATTCTGTGACTAACCCAAGCTGTCTCCTAAAACATAATTTCTAATGGAATTAACTTCATGTTTTCTTTTACTTTTATGAGCTAGCTTCAAAATCCTATCCAATAGGACACACTGATATTCCAACCTATGGGAGTTCTACCTCACTGTCTTTAACTGCCATCCTCAGGCTACCCTCTAGCATCCTTGAACTTGGGCTCATAAATATCCTGATAGCACTTCTGGGTTTCCTGAAAAGAAAGTCTCCTCTCCTGGTCTCTTTGTCCTCATCTGAACTCTCTCCAGCAACTTGCTGTCAAGGCTGGTGGTGGATTACAACATCCCCATATGTGGTACAAGAGTGTGATTCTTTTCCACCAGAGGAGTCCCAACCTTGTGGATTTGCTTTGGAACTCAAAAACTATAATGAAAAACACTCATTTCTTTGACAAGATGACTCCAGCTGACCCAAAGCTCAAATTCCTTATGAAAGAATAACTTACTCTTATACTTTCCACCCATCTGAGTGCAAGGGCAAAGATGACATTTTAATATTTCTTGGGATTTCACTCTAATTACATGAAGCACTTCCCTTAGGATTCTCTACATCCAACAGTCAGAAAGCAGAACTGAGCTGGGGAAAGACTGCAAAGGTAGAATATGAGGCATTCAGGGAACAGTGAATTTGAGACATGGAAGGGTGCAACCTCCCCCGCCGTTTTATGGGTGAGGAAACAGAGACCATAGGGATTAAACAATCTGCTCAAGGTCACTCAAGGCCATTCCCTGGTCAGTAGCAGAACAGCCTTTAGTTTTAATTGAAAAGTAGCAAGAGTCATGGAAAGAGAGCCTAACTGGGAATTAAGAGGCCTAAATTCTAGAACTGCATCTGCCCCAAATTTGCTGTCTTACTTTGGGCGAGTCCTTTAAATAACAATAAAAAACTAACATTTGCATAGAATCTACTGATACCAGGCACTCTGCTAAGCATGTTACAATTATTATCTCATTTGATCCTCAGAATAACCCTGGGAGGAAAGTGTCACTACTATTCCCATTTTACAGATGAGGAAACTAAAGCAAACACAGGTCAAGTGACTGGTTCAGGGTCACACAGCTAAAACATGCCTGAGACCAGATTTGAGCTCAAGTCTCTAGGCCTAGCCCTCTATATACGGCTCTGAATAGCTGCCCCTTTTAAAGTCTCTGCTGCCCAGTTTCTCTATTTGAAAATGAGATGATCTCTGAGATCCCTTTAGGCCTTAATATTTTAGGATTATCTGAATCCTCCAAGCATCAATATCTGGTTCTATAAAATGGTAGACATTGGATAATGTCTAAAGTCTCTTCCAATTCTTGTTTTCTCAGTCATAAAACTGTATTTTAAAAGAAACTGGGATGATAAGGATAATATAGTCATACAACAGTTCGCAATTTATGATACATTTTCTTCCCATGGCCCTAGGACAGTTAATAATTACTCCCAACTTAAAAGTGAGGAAATTGAAGTTTAGACAACTTCCATTCCTTACTCAAGGTCACACATTGTATCACGGCTAGGACATAAACCTGGGCTTTCAGACTCAAAGGCTAAGGTTCTTATTGTTCTACCAAGCACTTTTATTTATTTGCTTGTTCGTTTACTTATTTTTGTGTCTGTTCATTTGGTTGCTTATTTGTTTATTGCTATGGGTCTAGATGTGATTTCATCAGTATAGGGAACTCCTTGCATGGAAATTCCTTCCACAGATATAAATCAGCAATGTGCAGTCTGAAAGCATGGCCTGGACCTTGTTAAGTGAGCTTCCCAGAGTTGTACAGCTAGTATGTATCTAAGACAAGACTTGGATGCAAAATTCCTGACTCCAAAGGCCAATTCTCTCTCTCTCTCTCTCTCTCTCTCTCTCTCTCTCTCTCTCTCTCTCTCTCTCTCTCTCTCTCTCCCTGTCTCTCTGTCTCTCTCTCTGTCTCTCTCTGTCTCTCTCTCTCTCTCTCTCCACTGACAATTCTGCATTATAAATGCAGTAATCATCCCAAATATCCATGGTACCTTTCATTTAGGTCTCCTTTCATCTGGAAATATAACAAAGAATGAATTATAGAGGGTTGGGAGCATTAAAAATAAAAAAGTCT
This sequence comes from Phalanger gymnotis, assembly GCA_028646595.1. NCBI lineage: Eukaryota > Metazoa > Chordata > Mammalia > Diprotodontia > Phalangeridae > Phalanger > Phalanger gymnotis. The sequence goes on from CM053624.1 coordinate 90,592,223, forward strand.
CCCCTGCTGCAACTGGTGTATTTGGTACCATAAATATCGCTAAAACTGACAGTTTCCTTAGGACTTCTCTCCTTAGCCTGTGTATTTTTTTATGTTTTAGAAAAAGCAAGTCATAAGAAAATCTTCCCTCCTCATCAGCAAAGGGAATGACATCAGAGAGTGAGAATGTATACAGTGCCATGATTGTCCTTCTGGTGTGTGTTAGCTTCCTGGATCAGATGTACTCTGGGTAACACTAGCTCGGGTCTGCCAGGATAAAAAACACATAGCATTTGCTCCACCAGGAAAAGGAGAACCTTTGGCTCCAAAGCTGAAACTACTTTAGAAAAGAACATCTAAGAGCAGCTGCTTTCTGATTGGTGGATTTACAGAATCCTAAAGGATAGTAGTTAATGGAAATATACCAATGTTGTAGAGGAAGGCACTGAACTGAATCCACTTATAAGCTGAGTAACCCTGGAAAAGTCACCATGGATCCCAAAGAGTTAGTCTCTTCATCTGTGAAAAGAGAGAGATGAAAGGCGACATAGTACAACATAGCACAAATTGGATTTGGACTCAGAGAACCCAGGTTTGACGTATGGCTCCATCCTTCACTATCACTTCAGTTCTCTTGGCTTTGTTTTCCTCAATTGCAAAAAATGAGAGGGATCAGACAAGAAAATTTCTAACATTCCTGCCAACTCTGTCTCTAGGATCCTAGAATTAGATGATATTTGAGGTTCTCTTGAAAATTGCCATTCTATGATTCAGTAAAGTGCCAGTTCCTAATGATTGAATTGTATATGGGTGCTTATGTATGCATAGGAAATGGCCTAGGTGTGCAAGCGTACCATTGGCTCTTGCCCTAAATTTGGAGAAAGGGTTCTTAATTTTTATTTGTGGCATGGATTCCTTTGGCTATCTGGTGAAGCCTATGGACCCTTTCTCAAAATCATGTTTTTAAGTGTTTAAAATAATAATGATGCATTTTTTTAAGTTTTCAGATTCCAGGTTTAGAACTATTGCCTTAGAAGAAGGGAAAGAGCCAATGGAAATGTTCCTCCATGGTGCTTTGGTATACCCAGCCCAGGTTCTTTGCATTTCTAAGTGTATGTTGAAAAGTGAAGGAGCACAGGTACTCATGGGTCCTGTTCAGTTCCAGGTGAAAGGCTGAACTCTTGCTGGGTGTTGGGAATAGAAGAGTGTCCATGACTGTGGCCATGTAGTGAGGGCTCTAGGAGGATTCAAGGACTGACAAGAAGGAAGAGTTGAAGGAAATTTCAGATCACGTAGGAGAAAGAAGTTGGGATGGCAGGGATCTAAAATATTTCAATTGGACAAATTAAGCAGATTTCCCTGTTTGGCTACAATAATCATCGTTTTTGAAGATTTATATTTTCAAGATTTGGAAGGAACCCCAAAAGCTAATTAATCTCTTTGTTTTCCATCTTAAAAAACTGAGCCCAGAAGTAGAGCCAAGAAGGTGGCTGGAAAGCAGGGACTTGCTTAAGCTCTCCCCAAAATCCCTCCAAACACCTGTAAAAAATGGCTCTGATCGAAGTCTAGAGCTGCATAACCCACAAAATAACAGATGGAAACAGGTCTCCAGCCCAGGAGAGCCTGGATGGTCCCTAGGAAGTGTCTATCACACAGTGCTGGGAGCAGAACGCAGCCCAGCATGAGCACTGCTGAGACAGACCAGACCTGGAGTCAGTCAGCTGAAAGAGGACTTGGGGCCATGAAACAGTGAGTTGTGGCAGTTACCAGACTTCTCAACCCACAAATACCAAAGAGCAAGTTAGGAGGAAACTGTGGGATCAATTTAAGAGTGGTCCAGCCACCAGCCCTGTGGGTGGCAAAGGTGGTGCAGCCAAGGCAGTGGCAGCAGCAGGAAGCTCCTGAGGCTGCTTCCAGAGCTCCAGCATCAGCTGCTTCCCAAGACCCTGGCTCACACGGTGGGAGAAATCTATCATTGGATCAGAGCAGGAGTGCAAAGAGCACTTTGTGGGCACAAAAGCAGATTCTCTTGCTGTGCCCTGCTTGAATCTGGATTGCGATCCTGGTTGGTGGTTCTTGGGGGAGGAGGAGCACTGCTATGACAGAACCTGGGGTAACAGTGGAGTAGAAGTAGCTCTGAAAACAGCAGTACTTGGACCCTAAGACTTGGGACAAAATACTATCTACACTACAAGCAGTCATACACCAACAAAAAGCTCAAGGGTCAAGTAATTGGCTGGGAACATGAACAGGCCACAAAAACAAACTCAGATTCAAACTCAGATTCAAACTCAAATTCTAGATTCCTTTTTTGATGACAAAGAAGATCAAAACATACAGCCAGAAGAAGTCAACGAAGTCAAAGAGCCTACATCAAAAGCCTCCAAGAAAAATATGAATTGCTCTCAGGCCATGGAAGAGCTCAAAAAGGATTTGGAAAAGCAAGTAAAAGAAGTAGAGGAAAAATTGAGAAGAGAAATGAAAGTGATGTGAGACAACCATGAAAAACAAGTCAATAGCCTGCTAAAGGAGACCCAAAAAAGTACTGAAGAAAATAACACCTTAAAGAATAGACTAACCCAAATGTCAAAAAAGCCAATGAGGAGAAGAATGCCTTGAAAGGCAGAATTACCCAAATGGAAAAGGAGGTCCAAAGGACAGCTGAAGAAAATACTACCTTAAAAATTAGATTGGAGCA
>CM053624.1:90595399-90635788 GCA_028646595.1 Phalanger gymnotis
GGGAGAATTTGAACCCTGGTCCTCTGACTTCAGAGTCAGTGCTCTTTCCAATGTAAGTTTCCTGTCTCCAAATTTTTTCCCCTATGCCATGCACCCTCCCCTACAAGGGGGAGTGGTAGTAGCAATGAGAATGGAAATGAAGCAATAAATATCATAAAAACTTCAAAGGAATCATAGGCCAGATGTAACTGACCAGACATGGAGAAGGAAAAGTCAAAGAGGACTCTAAGGTTTCACACCTGATTTTTTTTTTTTTTGGTGGGGGAAGGGGAGGAGGAATTGTGTTACCACAGAATGGTATTGCACATGTGTTATCATGAACAGAGAAAGAGAAGTCATAAGAAACTAGTTTTGTGCTAAAGTGATAGATGGCCATCCACAAAAAAACATGCAGGCATTTGAAGATATGAGTCAGAAGACTAAGTGAGAGGTCAGAGCTGTACATTCAGTTTTGCAAACGAGGTAATAGCTGAAGCCATAAGGACTAAGATGGCCAGGAGAGAGGGTAGAACAAAGCCCCAAGCCTGTTACCTTCCCAAAATCAAGCGAGGTGGGTGGCCAAGTAAGGAAAACTAGCATCTATAAAGTAAAACATACATACCAACATGCCAGCATATTCAGGGAAATTTGATTATGATGACATCAGTACCAACATTTTCCCACCAAAAAAAACTCTCATTTGGGACTTTGCCTAATCTTCATATACAATATTTCACATTTATAGCCTTTTTCTGCTTATGAAGCAGGAAACATTTCTTGGTCCCTTGGGAAACATCATGAAGGAGAATGTGTAATATATATGTATACATATATTCATGAAATATTTTTCCTTTGAGTTCCTAACATAATGGATATAAAATATTCTGCAAATTGTAGAATATTCTACAGATGGAACAGGTTATCGTTTTCCCATTTTCAAATTATTTTAAATACTTATTCGCCTTTGGTATTTCATTTTGGGTTTTTGGTTTTTTTGGTTTGGTTTGTTTTTTACCCCCAAAAAAGCGGAAGAAGCAAAAAATGGAGTGGAGTCAGTGACATTTTCACTTTTAGTACTTTTGGTTGCTTGGGTTCAATATAGCAAGAAATGACTAAGCATCTATTATTTGCAGAGTATGACATGGAAGAATAGCATTTTTGGTATGATTACAGGTTATTTTTGGATACTTGCCAGCCTTCTAAGAAGCCACCTGACAGAGAGAAAAGTACTACCCTAAGGGCAAGTAGGTGGCACAGGGGATAAAGGGCTGGGCCTGGGGTCAAGAAGACTCCTCTTCCTGAATCTAAACCTGGCTTCACACACTTGCTGTTTGACCCTGGGCAATGCACTTAACCCTGTTTGCTTCAGTTCCTCATCTGTTAAATGAGCTAGAGAAGGAAATGACAAACCACTCTGGTATCTTTGCCAAGAAAACCCCAAATGCAGTCATGAAGAGTCTGAAAAGATTCAACAACAACAACAAAAGTCAAATGACTTGGGTTTTAATCCTAGTTCTGATATTTCCTAACTAGGAATGTTACTTCATCTTTTTAAATCTCAGCATTCTTATCTGTGAAGTAGAGATAATGGTTTGGAACATCTTCCGCATAGGATTAATTTGAGGCACAAATTAAATAATCCACGTGAAAGCCTTTTATAAGAACAAGTAAGTCTAGGCTATTGTTATAATTACATTGGCTACTAGATCAGAGAGCAGCACGAGGCTCGCTGCATGATTTGCTCTGAAAATGTCAGACAAATGCTCAGACAAATGTTGAATTCGGGTGGGGCATAAAGTTTGAGAAGGAAAGTATTATTATGAAATCAGACTGAAAGACAGAAGCTAGATTTTGGAGGGCTTAAATACCAGGCTAAGAAATATATGTTTTATTCTAGAGTCAATAGAGACCCATTAAAGATTTTTGAGCAATGAGTTGATCTAGTCAGACCTGTACTTAGGAAGATTATCTGGGTAGCTTTGTGAAAGAAGAATTGGAAAGGGAAGAGATTTGAGGTCAAGACTAATTTTGGAGGCTATTCTAATAATGTAGAGATGAGGGCCAGAATCAGGGTATAGAATGGGTGGAGACAAGGGGCTAGATAGGAAAGATAATAGGGAGATCAAATTGACTAAGAGGACTTGATGACTGATTATATTTTGAGGATCCAAGGGGAGAAGGAAGAGTCAAGGATGATTCTGAAATTTCACACTTGGGTATTTGGGAGGACAGTGGTGTCCTCAACAGGAATAGAGAAGTCTGGAGGACCTTAGGTTTATGAGAGAAGATAATGAGTTCTTTGGTAACATTTTGAGCTTCAGATGCCAAGAAGAGTTGTCTAACAAGAAGTTAGAAATGTTAAGACTAGAGTTAATGAGAGAGCTTAGGGCTGGGTGTATAGATTTGGGAGTCATATTATAAAGATAAGAAATGAAATCATACCAACAGATCTTTAAGGGAGAAAGTATAGAGGGAGAAAAATAAAGGGTTCAGGACCCATACCAATGAAAGCTTGAGTATTTTGGAGTACTGAACTATTTGAAGCAATTCTCCCTATTTACTTAAAGTTGAACTGACTATGAACTTTACAAGTATGACTTGGAATATTTCATAATTATCACTACCAATTTATTTCTCTTGCATGAGGTAACTGGACCATAGTGGGCTTCTCAAGTAGCTAACTTCTAAGGAGGCATTTGGCTTTATGCTGGTCAAATGACTCACTCCTAGAGTATAGCTTGGTTCAAAAAAGCTGAGGTTCAACACCTATTACCACAGCATGCCGCTCAAAATATTATTTGTTGTTCTTTCAAGGAGATAAAAAGCTCATTATTTATTTATCTAAACCCAAATGAGGTTTTGGTTTTTTTGTTTTGTTTTGTTTTTGTTTCACAGGACCAAAGTGAGCTAAGTTGGGAAAAGAAATAATGAAGGAGCCATGTAAAAGTGGGATTCACTAAAATAGCCAAATTAGAAAGTGAATGGTTATTCTTGTGGCCAAAACTGATAAGAAAAATTGAGTTAAAAAATTAGTCCAGTTCTGAATTCAAATGCCAATAATATGATACTGTAGAGCATTTGTCTTAGAGCCAAGAAAATCTGAGTTCAAATCCTGTCTCACTCACTAACAGTCTGACCCTGGCCAAATGGAAAGGACTTTCCTAACGGGGTGGTTGTGAAAATCAAGGAAGATAATATATAGAAACTATATTGCAAATCTTAACATACAAAATAAGTGTGAATAAATAGTATCATTAAAATGGATTCAGAGTTAGCAGAACTGGTTTCGAATTCCATGTTCATCACCATGTGTGTATTCTTGGGCTACTTGCCTCTCTGAGCTTGTTTCCTTCTCTGCAAGATGAACGAGTTGAACTAAATCAGAAGTTCTTAACCTAGGGTCTGTGAACTTACTTTAAAAATATTTTAATAATAGTATTTCAACATAATTGGCTTCCTTTATAATCCAATATAGTTTATTTTATGCATTTAAACACATGGCTTTGAGAAGAGAGTTATAGACTTCACTAGATCTTGGACAGAGTCTGTGACACAAAAAGGTAAGGAATCCCTGGACTACATGGCCTCTGCAATCCCTTTCAACTCCGCATCTCTGATTCTCAGATTCTAGATGTCAAGGGATATATATATATATAGTCACATAACACTATTTAAATATAACTCTATTCATTGTTGTTCAGTCTTTTTAATCGTGGCTGACTCTTCATGACCCTATTTGGTGTTTTCTTAGCAAAGATACTGGAGTAGTTTGGCATTTCTTCAACTCGTTATACAGTTGAAGAATCTGAAGTAAACAGGGTTAAGTGACTTGCCCAGGGTCACACAGCTATTAAGTGTCTGAGGCCAGATTTAAACTCAGGTTTTCCTGACTCCAGGTCTGGCACTCTATCCATTGCACCGCCTAGCTATGTTAACTCTATAAGATTTGTTAAAACAAAAAAGATGCAAGAATCCATGGGTTTCCATTTCAAGTACCAACTAAAATCCCGTCTTGTACAAGAACCTTTTCCTGGTCCACCTTTACTCTTCTGCCTTCCCTCTGTTGATTATCTCCAACCTATCCCTGTATGTAGTTTGTTTGTACCTAGCTGTTTCCACGTTGCCCTCCTCATTAAACTTCAACCTTCTTGAGAGCAGGGACTGGTTTTTTGTCTGTTTGTTTGGGTTGTTTTGGGGGACATTTTTTTGCCTTTATTTGTATCTCCAGCACTTAGCACACAGTACCTGGCACATAGTAGGTGTTTAATAAATGATTGTTGACTGACTGGTTGCTGGTTTACTGCCTGTTCCCTCAAGTATGGTTTGAATCCACATCATCAGGCATAGACAGAAGACAGTAGTACTGACAAGAAGCAAGATGGAGGAGAAAAGAGATAAAACAAATAAGAGGCAAGAAATGACTAAAAACGTAATTTCTTCCAATGACTCTGAAAGCCGAAGATGAACACAGATCTTGTTTGCATTAGGGCAGGTTTCTTAACCTGGTGTTCAGACCCCATCCCTACTCCTAAGAGGTCCATGCAGGGATCTCAGGGAATCCATGAACTTTGAGGAGAAGAAAAAACACATGTTTATTTTTACTAACCACTATATGAAATTTAGGGCAACTAGGTGGTACAGTGGATAGTGTGGAGCCTGGAGTAAGAAAGACTAATCTCCACTAGTTCAAATCCAGCCTCAGATATTTATTAGATGGGCAAATAGCTGACCCCGGGCAAGTCACTTATTCCTGTTTGCCTCAGTTTCCTTATCTGTAAAATGAGCTGGAGAAGGAAATGGCAAACCACTCCAGTATCTTAGCCAAGATAGCCTCAAATGGGTCATAAAGAGTCAGACATGACTGAAACAACTCGACAACAACAATATGAAGTTTAACATGTCTTTCAATCATTTAAAATATTATTCTGAGAAGGGGTCTGTAGGCTTCACCAAACTGCCAAAGGGGTCCATGACATTAAAAAAAAATGTTAAGGACCTCTGTATAAATCTACTAATTACAAGTGAAATGCACCTGGATAAACTCAAGAAAGGTAGGACCACTGTTCTAAAAAAAAAAAAAACCTCATTTAGGAAGTCCTCAGGTCCAATGCCTTTATTATAGAAAACAGTGCCTCCAGCACTCAGCGGTAAGAGTTAACTGAAATCTCCAAAGAGAACTGAGGAGCTCAGTTTCAGTAGACACAGTGAGGAAGGGAAAGAGTCCAATGTCCTGGGGATACTGTGTGGTACCAAAGATTCTTTCAAATCCAATTAGTATATACAAAATGCTTGTTTGTTTCAATGCCAGAGGACAAGATGAAAGGGCTGCAGATATGCCCTTCCACTGGTTTATCAGGGAAAACAAAGCCAGCCTTGAAAGAATTAAAGAATTGCTTAAAGAGGAAAAGATAAAAGAAAAAGAACCTAAGGAGGCAAAGAACAATTCCAATGTCCTAGAGATAAGGAAGGGAAGAAGGACCCCTGAATCACTGAAGCCAGAAAATAAGTTCAAGGATCTTCCTATAAAGAAAGAATTGGATTTTCTGTGGAGGAGGAGGAGGAGGAGGAGGAAGAGGAGGAGGAGGAGGAGGAGGAAGAGGAAAAGGAGGGAGAAGAAGAGGAGGCGGCTTCCCATACTCTGTAGAATGATCACAAACTTCCATACATAGGGCTAAAAAAAAAAGACAGACAGTAATGGTGAAAGGGAGACAAGATGAGTTGTTGTGTTCGGCAATTACCAGAGGAGAAGAAGAGAAGTCATCCTACCCTGAACCATCAGAAGATAGGCCGTCTTCCTGTGAGGTCTATTTAGGATAAAGATATTTAACCTTTTTTTTTTATCATGGGCCCTTTTGGAAGTCTGGTGAAGTCTACAGACTCTTCTCAGAGTAATGTTTTCAAATGCATAAAATAAAACACAAGATTACAAAGGTAACCAATTATATTGAAATATGGTTATAAAAATATTCTTTAAAAAAGGTTCACGGCAATCAGATTGGGAACACCTGATCAATATCGTGGTAACTAGCCTACTAAAACTTGTCAATTCTCACAATGATTATCTACTTCTGCTGATTCATGTTGGGGCAAAGGAGACCACCAGAAGAAACCTAGAACACATCTCTAGAGATTGTAATGTTCTGGGAAGGAAAGTAAAGACTTGAAGGGTATTTTCATGATGTCTTCTGCTTGAAAGTAAGCAACCAAAAGGAAAAAAGGAAGATCTTGAAATCATCATTCAATCCACAAATTAAGTATCTACCAGTACCAGGCACTGTGCTTGCTTGACCTTGAGAATCCAAAAACAAAAATGAAACAATTCCTGCCCTTGAGGAGCTGACATTCTATCAAAATGAACAGTTGCTCCATTAGGCAGTATTGGAAAAGAGAATTTTAATTTGTGCACTAGATCTTAAGATACAGGAATTTCATGGTCCTAGCCAAGGATGGAGTAGATCTAAAGGTGGCTAAAAATGATATATGTTCCTGGAGACATGCAGATTTCAGCAAAAGGTATTTAAACTGGCAAGGGGAAAGAAGGGATAATTGCATGTTGCTCACCAAGTCAGAAATTCTACAAAGAGAAGGGAGTGTAACATAGGAAGCAGAACAACAGTAGAGATGGCCAGTAATTTACAGAAGACGCTATCTAGAAGAGGCCTCAGATGAAGAAAGTGAATGACCTAGAGCTCTTAACATAAGGAGATACTAATGATTTCACAGGTATCCTTGAGGCTTGGTAGGATAAGACCAATAAATAAAATATGCGATGTGAGAGTGTATTCTGTAGTAATTTACATATTTTTATACCACCCCTAAAATATAGTAATCATAAGGGTATATTTTATGATAATTTGCATAATTCTTATACTATCCCTAGTAGAATGGAACTTTCCTGAGGACAGGGACTATGGTTTTTACCTTCATATACTTAATACTTTGAATATAACAGCACTTGATAGATGTTTATTGAATTGAATGAAGGCAGCTGGGTGGCACAGAGGATAAAGTTCAAATGTGACCTCAGACTTTTACTAGCCTTGTGACTCTGAATAAGTCTCCTCCGTTAGCTTCAGCCTCCTCCTCTGTAAAATGGAGATCATAATAGCTTTGACCTCTTAGGGCTGTTTTGAGGATTAAATGAGATGATATTTGTAAAGTGCTTTGCAAATCTTAAGGTATTATCAAGGCTGGCTACAGTTATTATTATTATTGTTATTAAGTGAATAGCTAAGTTCGCAAAATACGCAAATTTCCCAACTGGCTGGAACAATGGCTGAATCTAACTAGTCGACATTGAAAAGAGATAAGGACAAAATCCTGTAATCGGGTTCAAATATACAAATCACCTGTGAAAGTATAGAGTAGTTTGAGACATAGAGAACAGTCTGTATGGGGAAAAAAATATTTCAAGGTTTTACTGTACTGCAAACTCAGTATTAGCATAGTGAGACATAGCAGTCAAAAATGCTGTGAAGTTCTATGAACATAGGCACCATGTCCAGAAGGACGGCTACTATCATCTTGCTAACTTTTTGTCCTGGTTGGGTCATGTCTGTAGTCTCATGTTCAGTCTCAAATGCCGAGTGTTAGGAAGATCATTGGCAAATTGGATCATAGACAGGAGAGAGTGACCAGGATGTTGAGGGGGTTCTAGACTGTGACTAATTAAAGGAACTCGGGAGATAATTAGCCCAGAGAAGAGGATCTTGGAGGAAAGAAGAGGGGTTGGGGAGGTGATGTTAGCTGTCTTGAAATAGTCAAAGAGGTGTCATGTGAAAGATGTATTAGACTTATTTTCATTGGCCCTGGAAGATAGAACTCGGAGCAATGAAGAGGAATTAGCTCTATCTTGGCTTGATATAACAAAAACTTTCCTAATGATCTGATTTGTCCAAAAGTGGGAAGGGCTGCCTTGGAATGTAGTGAGCTTACTATCATTGCCAATCTTTGAACAGACACTGAATAACTACTTGAAAATTTTGTAGAATGTAGTATATACAATATTGTATTGTCATTCACTACCAAGTTTGACTATTGGGATTCCTTCCAACTTGATATTCTGTAATTCTTTGAATATCTTCTGTATCCTAGGACCATTTCTTTCTATGCCCTCCTACCTACTTTCTCTACCTCCTTAGTTAATTAATTAATTAGAAATAAACACTTAGCCTTTATACAGTGCTTTATGGTTTACAAATCACTTTATAAATCTTATCTCATTTGATCCTCACAACAACCCTGGGAGATAGGCGATAGAATTATCCCCATATTACAGATAAGGAAACAGAGAGAGAAAAAATGTTAAATGACTTGCCCAGGGTCTCATAGATGGGAAGTGTGTGGGCCTAGATTTCAAGGAGCTTACATTCTATTGGGGAGCCAGGGAACAACATGTACATACATAGGTATACTTTTATTAAAAATATGAAGTAATTTGGGGAAAGGACACCGGCAGCTGGAGGAAATCAGGAAACACTTCATCAAGATGGGAGAGGCGTGGCTAGAATAAAGTTTGAAAAACATCTCACTGGGATTCTTTTATTGTTGTTGTTCAGTCGTGTCCAACTCTTTGTGACGCCGAGACCATACTGTCCATGAGGTTTTCTTAGCAAAGATACTGAAGGGTTTGCCATTTCCTTCTCCAGAGCAGTAAGGCAAACTGAGATTAAGTGACTTGCCCAAGTTCACTCAGCTAGGAAGTGTCTGAAGCAGGATTTTAACTTAGGCCTTTCTGACTCTAGACCCAGCACTCTATCCACTGAAGCATCTAGCTGCCCCCATGCTGGGGTTCTGGTAGACTGAAAACTCAGTATGAGTCAGCAGGGTAACATGGCAGCTTTAGCTAATTTCCAAAACTCCAAAGGGATTTTTTTGAATCTCCATATGCTTGCTACCATAGCTCAGATCTTCGTGATGTTATAGCAGAACTTTGGTCAAATGGAATCTTCCATATTTCAAGGTAGTTATTCTCCTAGAATCATAGAGTTGGACCTAAGGTCTATGGGACCTTAGGGGACATCTAGTCCCAGAATCACATAATCTCTTAGAACCAATCAATAAATATCTGTTAAGTGCCTACTACATTCCAGGCATTGTGCTAAGTACTAGACTTAGGAGGGACCTCTGAGTCCATATATCCAACTCAGATGAGGACATAAATCTTCCCTACAATGTAACCAAAAAGTGATCATCTGTTTTGATACTTGAATAGGTAGGTCCGTGACATCAATTACTTGGATACTCCCTCCACTGGTGTAGATTATAACCTGTCTACACCTTCTATTCTGTGCAATTCTTTCTTGCATCTTTTTCATAAATCCGCCGTAGAGAAATTATCAAAAGTGTTCTTATAATCTTCTCTGGATGCTAGCAAAGCACCCAGGCTACCTACAGGTGATCCTCAGCTCTTGACACATTAAACGACCAACCACTATTTCTAGCCACGTATGTCTTTGATGTCTTTTAAATTGATTCTTCTATACAAGTCATTATTGGCAGGGGTCCATCTCCAGTCATCCTGATCTGTGTCTTGCCACTGGACCCAGATGGCTCCGGAGGAAAAGGTGAGGCTGGTGACCTTGCACAGCGCACCCTCACTTAAATCCAATTCACTCGCAAGTTATGGCGTCATCTTCCTGATGCCACGGACCTCTTCAAGAATAAAGGACAACCAACCACAATAACATTATTGGCAATTCAATAAACGATGAACATCTAATATGCTAGAGCCCGCTTATATATACCATTGGATTCTGTGTCGCTTGTAAAAATTCAGGTGTTACATTTGAAAACAAATTTAAATTTATTACGTTACTCTGTGGTCTCCCACTATACCTAAAGCCTAAAAATCCACATCTAAGATTTAGGTTAACAGATTGACATCTGTTAAGTTCAGACTAACATGAAAATGTTGCAGTCAAGAGGTCCCAACCATATCAAGAACTAGAATCCTGTAATCAATTCACATGATCCTGTTTGAAAGAACTATAAAAATAATGATGGTGATGATGATGATGGTGATGCTAGCATTTACATAGTGCCTCAAAGTTTGCAAAACACTTTACAAATATTATCTCATCCAATCTTCATAAAAAAAAACATGTAAGGTATGTGTTATTATAATTCCCATTTTACAGATGAGGATACCGAGGAAGAGAAAAATTAAATGATTTTCCTAGGGTCGCATAACTAGTAAGTGTTTGAGGCTCAATTTGAATTAGTTCTTTGAACTCCTCAGTCTTCTTTAGTCCAGGTCCAGTGCCATATCCACTGTGGTAATGCAGTAAATAATGAACATCAAACATCGAACATGTTTATAACCACCACTGGTCTCTTAGTCACTTGTATAATTTGTGGTATCGTGTTAAAAAGATTTTTAAATGTTATGGTACTGACGGGTCTCACATCACACACAAAGCCTAAAATTTCATTTCTAAAATTTAGGTTGGGGAAGCTAGATGGTGCAGCAGATAGACGTCCAGGCCTGAAGTCAGGAAGACTCATCTTCTTGAATTCAAATCTGGTCTCTGAAACTTACTAGTTGACTGTGTGACTCTCAGCAAGTCACTTGGTCTCAGTATTTTAGGCAGCTGTCTAAGACTATTTGCATTGGTAGAGAGTTTCCTCATCCAAAGAGTTTTCTCTACCGATGAGGAAAGAGACACCTCCTAGCAGGGCACTGTGGTGAAGGGTAGATGTCCTAGACCCCGCATTTCCCTGCTTATCATCTCGGAGAGATGAGCAAAGTTGCAGCTGGTCAGTTGAGCTCTTTGAGGCCATATTTGGTCCCCATCATCTTACTGTATTTTTTTTTAGCCAAGTGAGGTCAAGTTAAGGAGCCCTAATGCAAAGGAATCTCTTGGAAGCCTCAGATTCCTAGGCTCTGTATATTTCAAGAAACAGGAAAACATGGCAGGATACATTCTGTGAGAACAGGAATTTGCCCTTCAAAACCAGCCAAGACTCTGATATTTGGCTACAAAACTGAGACAGACGAGCTAATTGTCAGGGAATTTGCTTTGCTATTAAAGGAAGATTCTTCCTCCCAGAGCCAAATTATTTAATTCCCCCTTTCCAGAATGTACAGCATCTGTACCATGTCATTAAGAAAAGACAGAGGTCAATGAGAAGATAACCATTGTTGATGAGAAGACACTGAAAACCTCTGGGTAACTCAAAATCCAGAAATTTCCAGTAGAGATAAAAATGTGCTAGGAAACTAGAAATGAAAACTGCCCTGATTACCTCAGATAGGGGAGGGGGCGAAGAACAAGCATTTTTTAAAGAACCTACTATGTGCCAAGCGTTGTGCTAAGCACTTTACAAATATTACCTCATTTTATCTTTATAACAACTCTATGAGATAAGTGTGAAAGGAAAACAGTAAGAGAAACATGTTAAGGAAAGAGAATTTTCTTTTACTTCTCTTAAAATCCCCACCAGTGCCCAGTCTATCAGTCAGCAACAATGATAGCTAACATTTATATAGCGCTGACTGTGCACCAGGCACCGTGCTAAGTACTTTACAATTATTATCTCATTTGGTCCTCCCAATAACCCCGGGAGGGGGGCACTGTCATTATCCCCTTTTTATAGATGGAAGAACAAAGGCAAACAGAGATTAAGTGATGGGTTGCACAGCTAGTAAGTGTCTGAGGATGGATTTGAACTCAGGTCTTCCTGACTTGAGGCCCAGCGCTCTAGTCACTGCACCATCTAGCTGCCCCATAAGCATTTATGATAAGCTAATTACATGCCAGCCATTATGCCAAGTGCTGTTGTTGTTCGTCCTTCATTCTCAAAGATGACCAATGACATCACAAGCATGATGTCTTGACTTGCACATGAATTAGATATGAGTAAGGCAGAGCTGTGCAAAACCATCAGCCTCTCTCTCTCTCTCTCTCTCTCTCTCTCTCTCTCTCTCTCTCTCTCTCTCTCTCTTCACCAGAGTCATCAGAGTCCAGTGGCAAGACAAAGGTCAAGATGACTGGTAGCGGCCCAGGATGCAGAGGTGCTAAGTGCTAGGGATGAAAGGAAAGGCAAAAACAGGGTGTCTACTCTCAAAGGGTTCACATTCTAACAAGAGGAGACAACATGCCAAAAACAATTGCAGATATGAGATAGGGAAGGACATGACGGAGGAAGCAAGTGGGCAGACGAGGAGCCTGAGAAAGGCCTCTTGCAGAAGAAGGATTTGAGATGAATCTTGAAGGAAGTCAAGAGGCTGAAGTGGAGAGACGACAGACAGGGACAGAGAGATAGACAGACATAGAGACAGACAGACCAATAGACAGAGACAGACAAAGACACAGAGACAGACAAACAGAGAGAGACACACAGAGACAGACACAGAGACAGACAGACAGATAGATGGAGAGCATTCTAGGAATGGGAGACAGCTAGTGAATAGGCACAACTGGTAGAGTCAGTGTTTTGTTTGAAGAACAAGTCCAGAGTTCCTGTAGAGAATATGGAAAGTTAGAAACTAGGTAGGAAGGGGCCGAGTTACAAAGGACTTTAAAAAGTCAGAGGATTTTATGTTTGATTCTGGAAGCAATAGGAAGCCAGTGGAGTTTTTCGAGGAGAGGAGCAGGTTTAGACCTGACCTTTAGGAAAATCACTTTGACATCTACGCTGAGGATGGATTGAAGTTGATGCTGAGTACACAGCAGCTGCTTGGGAGGTATTTGCTACAATTCACATTTACTTCACGTTACAATCACTTTCCTCACCTTTTATAAATTTTATAAATTCACCTTTTGCAGCAGAGAGTCTTATGCCCATCTTACAGATGAGGGAGGGTCAGAGAGGTTTTGACATGTCAAGGGCCACTCAACTAAAAAATAACGGAGCTGGGACTGCAGTAAGTCCAGTGCCGGCTGTCGATTAAGTGGTAAGGCCCAAAGACCTTAGATGAAGATCCAGAGTTTGAAGAGAACTCTCAGGTCAAACTTCTCATTTGACAAATAATAGACCAAGGCTCAGGGAGTTATGCTTTCTTGCCCAAAATCACAGAGACAGCAGTCATCAGAGTTGTTTATTTATTTTACGTTACGAGTATTTTCTTTATATTGTTTTCATTGTCTCACTTTGTCACTAAAACAAAGAAAAATACAGCAAAGACAGTCCAAAATGACAAATAAAAGCTGGAGATTGCTTTTTCACTCTTTCTTTGTCCTGAGATTATAATTGTTGCGCCATGTCAGAAAAAAATACCACTTGTATAGGCATCAAGAGACCCAAATTCTAGTCTTAGTTTTTGTCTTTACCGGCATAGTGGCCTTAGATAAGTCATTTATTTGCCTGACTAAACCCTAGTTTTTTTCATCTATAAAATTAAGGACTAGGCCCAAATGATTCCTTAGCTCTCCCCGACCATACCATGCCATACAGGGCTATGTGATAATCAAATGACATGATGGATATTGAAAGCATAGTACTTTGAAAATGGTGATATGTTTTACACATGCGGGATAGTATTTTAAACATAGTTCGGAGAAAGCACAGTAGAGTGGACAGAGCGCTAGGTTTGGAGTCAAAGGGCCCAGGTTCAAATTCTGACTCCATTTGCTACCTATGTTACCCTGGACGAGTCGTGACACCTCTCTAGGCCTCATTTCCTCCTCTTTAAAATGAAATGGTTGACTAGATGGTCTCTAAGGGGCCGTCTAGTTCTATCATCCTACAATCTCCCAAACCCACTTCTGTGTCTACCTGGGCTGTCCCCCAGGCCTGGAATATTCTCCTTCACATTTGCCTCTTGGAATCTCTAGCTCCCTTCTAGACTCAGCTTAAGATCATCCCCTCCGCTAGGACTTTCCAGATGCCCGTAGACATCATCCCCAAATTGCTTTTCATTTACTTTGTAAGTATTTTGTACTTAATTGTTTGCATATACGTTGTTTCCAGCAGTAATGTGCCCCACCCCCACCCTAATGTAAACTTCTCAAGGACAGGAAGTGTTCTTTTTTGTCTTTGTATTCCCAGAGGGGAACATGGTGCCTAGCATACAGCAGATGTTTAATAAATGCTCTTTATTGAATCGATATTATAAATTAATTCAATATTCACTATGTTCTTTGCCTCTTCTACCAACCAAATTTACATTCCCAACTGCGAGTTGGATGATTTTTTTTTCCTTTGTTAGTTTTGTAAGTGCCAAAACTAAATGAAAATTCTGGTGGAGAGTAAGGAAGAGAAAGGGTTTTCTTCAATAAACACATAATCATTCCTTCTTGAGAATCCTTCTCTGGTGGACAGAAGAAGGGAGCAGTGAGTTATTATTATTGATTCTTTGTTCTCCCTCACTCCCCATGTCTGATCATTCACCAAATTGAGACCTTGGCAATGCCCCCACTTCATTACTGCCTCCTTTTTTCTGAACTTTTCCAGGAGGAGTCTTGTCTAGGGACCTACACAAAATAGAACACAGGCTTTCTCAGCAGGTGCCTCCTTGCCACCTGGGAGAAACCTCTGCCTGGAAGCATCACTCTCCTGGTTGGTGACTGGCTGCCTGCCCAGATTGGTGTTTCGGGAGGGGCCCCAGTAATGCCCCACTTCATGCCCATCTCTACTTTCTTCCTCCCTCCTTGCCTCCCTCCATACCAGTGCTTTCCTCCTCCTCCTTATAATGGAAACTCCTTGTGGGTAGAGACAGTCCTGTTTATCCTCTGTGTTTAGCCTGATATACAGCAAGTGCTTAATAAATGCTTTCTCTATCTATTGATTCTTGGGGGCCTGGGAGAGGAAGATCAAATCACTCATAAATACGATAAGTATGCACGCAGGAATTTGTAGAGTTCCTTTGAGAGGGGGATGATACTCAGGGATAGATATGTCAACTTCAGGGGTTTTTCTTGGCTCCTCTTTTTTTCTCTTTCAAATTTTATTCATTTTGAACTTAAATACAAAAAGACAAAAAAAATTTCCATGTACACAGCACAGCATAAAAAACAGATTCAACATAAAACCATGAATTTCCATTTCACACTGTTTACTTTTTTTAAAAAAAATCATGTAATAAATACTATACAGGGTATTTCTAAAGTCTGGACACATAGGCAAAAATGCATGTTTTCAAGAAATGAAATGAATGAAATTCTCAACCACATTTTAATCAATTGGAATATTAACAAACAACATCTTCAATATGACTTCCATCATTTGTGATGCAAAGGTTGATGCACTTTGCAAGATTCACGTGAACTCGATGCTATAACTCCACATTGCCGTCAATTTTAGCACATTCACTCTTTATGCGTTCAATCAAGTGTGCTGCATCTGTGATTTTCATTGAGTACACCTTCTCCTTTAGTGTACCCCAGAAAAAGAAGTCAAGGGGGCTAAGGTCTGTTAATATTCCAAATATTTCAAAATATGCTTTTTTGCCTATGTAAACAGACTTTAGGGACACCCTGAACATGATTTTCAAAGCTACCCTGCTTTTCTGTACTTCCTTCTAAGTTTTCTTCGGTTCTGTGCTCTGTACTTTTCTTTCTCCCTCCCTTCCCAGCCTACCCTAGAAAAGAATATCATTCAACACAAATATGCATATCATATATGTAAAACTATACTTCACATACTTCGGTTTATCAGTTCTTTCTCTGTGGGTGGATAGCATCTTCCTTCTTCATAGGTCCTTTGTAGTTGATTTGAGTATTACTCATACTCAGGATAACTTGGCTGTTCACGATTATTCTTTGAACAATATTGCTGTTACTGTATACAGTGTTCTCTTGGTTCAGCTCATTTCTCTTTTCATTATTTCATACAAGTCTTTCCATGTTTTTCTAAAATCTTTGAGCTCATCACAGTAGGTTTCCATCAAACTCACATGCCACAGCTTGTTTAGCCATTTCCCATTTGAAGGACGTTTCCTTTCTCTTACTTTCGATCACCATTGTTGCCACTTTTCTATATGCATATTTTCTCACACCTAGATTAGATTTAATAGAATTTTTGGATTGCTTAAGAGGCTCTTAGAAATCATCTGTTCCAATTTACTTGTTGTACAGATGAGGAAACCCAGACCCAGAAAGGTTCTGATTTCCCTAACATCACATATCTGTTTTTATTATACCCAGTCTAGCATTAAATCTGGAGTAGATTTCCAACTGATCTCTGGGCTTTCACTCTTTCCCCCTTCCAAACCATCTTGCATAATACTGCCACGTTAATCTTCCCTCAATATTGTTTTTAACATGTCACCTTCCTGATCAAAACCTTTCAATGACACTATCACCTAATGAGTCCAAACTCCTGAGTCTGGTTGTATCTCTGAGAGGTGAATGGTAACAAAACAAGGCATAAGGGTAGAACCAAGAGCTTGGGGTGGGGAATGGGGACATGGAGGGAAAGGTGAGGAAGGCCCATAAATAACTTAAGTGAGATAAGATAAATCCCATAGCAAGGAGGCATGCTAAGGTAAAAAGAAAGAGGCCATTATCATAGGTCAAGTCAAGCAAGAGGTGAAAGCTAGGGAGATCAGCTAGGTTAAGTCACAGATGAGGAATCCAGACTAGATGTCTCCCCTCAGCACCTAACGAATGTGTTCTCATGTTGTAGGAATTCATGAAATGTAATGGAATTGGACCTAAATGGATTGAATTAGAGCAAAAGACCAAGAACCCAGGCAAAAGTCTGAGCAATAAGACATCAGGATTTAGGAAAGTGTCTAAGGAAGAAACCTGCAATAGGAATGGAACTTGATACAAACCAGCCCCTTCTTAGGCAGCAGTTATTTATACATTTCCCACACAGGGCCAGAAATGGTCTTAGAATATAGGCAGGATTTAGTCCATAGGTAGAGAAGAGTAGGAAATATGGCAAAAAGAGAAGGGGAAGAAAAGGGAATAGGCATTTCTATGGTGCCTACTATGTGCCAGGCACTATGCTAAGAGCTTAACAAATATCATCTCATTTGATCCACACAACAACCCTTTGAAGTAGGTGGTATTATTATCTCCATTTTACAGCTGAGGAAACTGAGGCAAATATAGTTTAAGTGACTTGCCCAGGGTCATACAGACAGTAAGCATCTGGGGTGAGATTTGAATTCAGGTACTCCCAAATCCAAATCCAGTGTTCTAGGAAGGATGGAGCCAGGATCTCCTGACATTAGCGTTCAAGGCCTTCTACACTCTGGCTCCAACCTACCCTTCCAATCTTACCTCCAGTTATTCCCCCTACCCAGTACAATCCCTCTATTCCACATCTATCAATTATCTCCCAACTACCTCACTTACTCTCATCTCTGAACCTTCCTCCATGCCAGGCCCCCAAATTAAGTGTTCTCCTCCTTTCTTCTATAACTACCCAGATTTCACCCATCTCTCAAAAATGGCCTTTTCATTTAGCCAGTACCTTATTTTGATTGTAGTGGCCTACTTCAAGGGTCAACGTGCTCATTATTTACAGATTTCTACTTCCAGGAATAAATCTAAATGATTGACCAAGCTGCTGAATATATTGCTTAATGTATAAATAAATTGCAAGTGCAATCACTCTTTCCTAAGAGATTCTTTTCTTAAATAAAAGAAACATTTTTATAATCCTTTTTCTGACATTTTTAAGGGTTAATAATTTTCTTTGAAGCATAGCAACTTATAACATCATAGTTTGCATGGTAAAAGTTATTTTTTGTTAACTTTTGCAAGCTGAATGGGCTTCCCAACTCCCAACTCTAAGATAGCAATGGCTTCTTACAAGGTTATTCTCAAGATAATATTTAGTAACTAATATGGGCAAACTCCCCACCCTGAAATAATAACCCATCTCAAGGTCACTGGATACATATTAATTATGAGAAACTGCCCAGTTATAGGCCTCCTCACCCATAATAGCCATTTGCTTCTGAGGCCACCAAGGATTTTAAAAGTACCTCAAGCTGAGTTTCTTGAGTTCAGAAAGCACTGTCTTTGAGCTCAGTCATTAGTACTTTGACCAATTATTGGCCCAAAATCTTCAGTCAATCGCGAGACAAGACTTTTACTTATATTATATTTTATTACATATATTAGGTCAAAGGAAAAACTATTTATTTATAAGCAGTAGCGATCCAGCTTCAAGTTGCATTTTGTCAACCCTCACTTAGGTGCTAGTTGTATCACGGTGCCGATGATTGTCAGAGGGATAGAAGTTCTTTCCAACTCTAGGAATTAGCCCCCCAAACCAAAGCACTATCTTTTGAGGCCCAATTCAAATCCCTTCATGACATCTTTCCTAGGAGCCATCTAGCAATCTGCATTGTATTCTGTCATCTCTGTCTGTCTTTGTCTCTGTCTTTTCTACTCATAGAAACACGAAAACAAGGGAAGACTAGAAAGTTCATGAATACACTCGGCAAAAATTCATCCTAAATCAACAAGTGCCTATTGAATATCTAAAGTATACAACACATGATGCTAAGCATTGGGGGAGTTCCAAAATTCAGATAAGACAGAACCCCTGCCCTCCTGGAGTTTAGATGAGAGATATGACACATATACAAATGACTATAATGCAAAATAATCTGGAATTAAGTAAGTAAAGGAGCAGTGCAAATACAGAGTTATGTGAGACCCGAACCAGATTATTGAGGTTATTAAGAGGCAGATTGGCAAAGACTTTTTGGTGGAGATGACCTCTGAGCTAGTTTTTAAAGGATGCTTTAAAATTCAACAGGTAAAGAGAGGGATGGGAGGCATTCAAGGAACAGCAAACAACACAAGCAAAGGAACGGAAATAGATATGCAAGATATATTTGAGGGACTGTGAGTAGTGTACTTTGGCCAGAATGTAGAGTTTGTAGAAAGAAATATGTGAAATAAGTTTGGAAAGTTAGGCTGGTGTCAGATTGGAGAAAGCCTTGAATGTCAGGCAAACGAGTTCATCCTACTTTACCTCGTAGGCAATAGAGAGCCACTGAAGATTTTTTATCAAAGGAGTGACAGGATCATATCTATGAGTATGAAAAAATTATCCAGCTAGCGAAATGAAGGAAGGATTGGAAGAGGGAGAGTGGAGGTAGGAATACCTATTAGGTTATTTTAATAACCCAGGCAGGTGGTTATAACTGCCCAAAGCTTCAGTAGCAAGGAGGAGATGAATGTAAGAGTTAATATGAACATTTAACATGGAGACTTGATTGAATCTTCAAACCTAAAGTTTGTTATTTAATTTATCTGATATGTGTCTTATCTGTTCATCTAACCTAGGGCACACAAAACTACAAGGCCTCCATGGATAGCTTTCAGGGGATTTGTGAACTTGGAAGGGAAAATGATTACATCTTTATTTTCTCTAATCTCTAACTAGAATTTAGCATTTTATTCTATCATTTAAAAGCATGATTCTGAGAAGGGGTTCACCACTCTACCAAAGGGGTTCACCACTCTACCAAAGGGGTTCATAACACATTAAAACATTATGAACCCCTGATCTTAATTGCCTTATTGTTCTTTGGATCCGTTTCAAAGGTGTTTGTCAGGGCCTGACACATAGTAGGTGCCTAATAAATGTTTATTGATTGACTAACTTTGGCTTATCCAAACTCTTATGCATATAGTACACAATCAAAAAAAATTTACTAAATTCCTGAACAAATTAAAAACAGCTCACTTCCCAGTCGAAGGTGCCTGTGGATTGATGACTCTTAAAAGTGAGTAGGCTTCAACCGCTACAAAGAAGCAGGTCACTCTTTGAATTCATTGCTAGTTTCTGGAAATAGAAGGGGGAAAAATCCTTTGAAATCAGCCTTTACATGATTTACTTGAAGTCACAGTAGCTGTGAATTAAAACTTCAGGGAGCTGGCTAATGTCTAAGACACATTAAGTGTCCCAATACCAAATTTCAGTGGAGGCTGCTACAATAAAATGGAGCCTGACAGGCTCTTGGTTAAAATGTATTTCCCTCACCAACCAGCTGCATAATAAGTGAGGCAGTGGTTTAAATGAATACCAGGCTTCTATTCCCCTTCTGACACTCCCACTGTCCTACTTAATAGTTAGCTTGGGTCCTAAGTCCTAGCCTAGAATGTGGGTAGGTCAAAGGGAGAAAGTAAGCAGATTCCACCCAGGAAAAAAAAGTCTCCCTGGAGTAGGCAAAGGACAAACAGACCTGAAATCTGCTGCAATTAAGAAATTTAGACATTAAACCACATGGGCTTACCTGGAATCACTTTAGTGAAAGTTAGAAACACACAGCATTGGCCAGAAGAGACATCTTGCAGCCCCATGTAACCCAGGCCTCATGTCCCCTAGGGTGAGATCACCTGGCATGATAACTTTGATTTTTTTTCTTCTTCTTTTAAAAAGTTGGAATTTGTTCGTTTGGTGTAGCCAGGGGATGAAAACATTTCCACCTTGGAAATTAAGAAAAGTGTTTGTTTTTTACCTCAGAGCTTTTTGACAGTTGTTCTGTCCTTTTCATTAAATAGTTTTATAACCCTTACAAGGAGGCAGAGCAAGCAGTGTTGCAGAAAAGCTATAGAATCAAGAGGCAGAATACCTGACTTCTGGTCTTGGCTCTACCAAAAATTAGCCACATGACCTTCACCAAGGACAACCTTTCAATTTCTTCACCTAGAAAATGAGGGAAATAACAGCTACTCTGTCTTGCTTCACAGGGTTATTTTAAACATAAATAATGAAGGTAAAAGGGTTTTGAAGGCTAAAGCTCTATATAGATATGAGACACCCAGGTGGCCCCGTAGGTAGAGCACTGGTCCTGGAGTAAGGAAGACCAGAGTTTAAATCCAGCCTCAGACTTCACCAGCTCTGTAACTCTGGGCAAGTTACTTAACCTCTGTTTGCCTCAATCTACTGGAGAACTTGCAAACCACTCCAGTAGCTTTGCTAAGAAAATTCCATGAACAGTATTGACATGTCCATGAGGTCACAAAGAGTTGGACATGGCTGAACAATAATAATTATTCCATGGGCTTGATGACCAAGGAAAAGGATACAACATATACTGTCCTGACATATACATAGATTCTTGGGAAAGAAAGAAATAGCTTTATCTTGAGTTCATTTTATGTGGTAGCATTATTACTGATATTACTAGTATTATATTTGAAGCAAGGAAATACAATATTAAGCATATTTTTTTCCTATCAAGTCATTCCCCCATGTCTAGAATGCATTTCCCCATCAACTCTCCCTCTCAAAATCCTTCTCTTCCTTTAAGGCTCAGCTCAGGAGACACCTTTTCTCTGAAGCCTTCCCTCATCCCCCAGTCATTTATATTCTCTTCCGACTCAGTTAACCTTGCACATGCCTATATGTGTATATATTATGTCTCCCAGAATGTTACCTTCTTAATAGACGGGCTGTTTCATTTTTGGCTTTCTATTGCAGTTCTGAGATTTTAGCCTTGAAAGTAGTAGGCCCTTAATAAATGACTGGTGAATGGACTTCTTTTTGGAAGCCAA
The DNA here is from genome assembly GCA_028646595.1 of Phalanger gymnotis. Lineage (NCBI taxonomy): Eukaryota > Metazoa > Chordata > Mammalia > Diprotodontia > Phalangeridae > Phalanger > Phalanger gymnotis. The sequence continues at coordinate 90,616,795 of CM053624.1, forward strand.
GCCTAGCTAAGTTCAGAGAGGCTCATCACCAAGTTGCCTACTTGGGTGAAGGTTAAAAAGTTTCAGCCACAGTAACTTTCAGTGATCTCCTATTGAATTCTGTGCCCTTCAAACTAGAAGAAACTTGAACATGTGACCTTCACATATAGTTTGGTTTGGGGTTTTTGTTGTTATTTTGTTTAGTTTTGAGGGGGGTCTAGATGTATGATTTTCTTAGAGAAAGGGAGGAAGGGAAGTGAGGGAAGGAAGGAAGGAAGGAAGGAAGGAAGGAAGGAAGGAAGAGAGGGAGAGAGGGAGGGAGGGTGGAAAAGAGGAAGAGAGGGAGGGAGGGGAGAGAAAGGAAGGGGAGGGAAGGGAAGAAGTCTATATTGTGTATCTCCATTTTGATGTCCTGCTATCATCTCAAACTCAACATGTACAAAATGGGACTTTTCATCTTCTCTCCTAAAACAATCCCTCCTCCAAACTACATAGGATCATAGATTTCGAACTCGAAGGAACTTTAGAAGCCAATAAGTCCAACCCCTTCTTTTTATAGATGGTTAAGTGACTTGCCCAAAGTCGCATAGCTAGTGAGTGTCTGAGGATGGATTTGAACTGACTTGACACTTACCGATCTATCCATTGTTTCACTTCCCTATTGTTTCCTTTTATATCACTATAATTAGATAATAAAAGTCTCCTGGTTTCAAAATCTAATTCATTTTTGAGTGACCCCACACGCACGCACACCTTTCACCTGCACATACATTCAGTTGGCAAGACCTACCGATTCTACCACCACAATATCTCTCATATACATCCCCTTCTTTCCACTGACATCACTACCATTGTTTTGTAGGTGTTGGTCACTTCTGGACAATTTTTGCTTGTCTCTTTGCTTCCAGTCTCTTACTCTTTCCAATTCACCTTTCACATAGGTGTTCAATTTTCCTAAAGCATAGATCTGACCATGTCCTCTACTCAAAAACCTTTAGTAGCTCACTGTTGCCACCATGATAAAATAGAAACTCCTTACCCTGGCCATTTCCATGCCATGCTTCCTCCACTGGGAATATGGTCCTCAACTCCTCCCATCAGAACTACCTGGACCCTACGTCAGGGTCTCTAAACTCTAATGGTGAGTTTTCATCTTTTCTCACATAGGACTTGGACTCCACGTCACTACCTGGCCATTTCCAAACAATGTTACCACACATCTAGCTCCCCTTTTATGGGTTGTCTTCCCCCCATTAGACTCCTACTCCTTGAGAGCAGAGACTATTTTGCTGGTGTGTATTTGTATCCCCAGAAATTTGCACAGTTCCTGGCACTATGTAAATGTTAATAGATACTTTATAATTCCTTTACTCCTCCATTTATTTGTCCATTCAAAAGCCCAGTGTAATCTACGCCTACTCTCAATTTTCTAGCTTTATTTTATATTAGTCCTTCCAGATAAACTCTACTCTTAGCTGTTCCCCAGTCTTGGTATATACACTCCCAATTGCATGAATTCTTATAAACCAACTTCCCTCCTTGCTCCCACACCTGAAATCCCCTCCCTCTTCATCCCTGCCTTTCATTATCTTATTTCCTTCAAGACTCATCTCTACTTTGCAAAATCTGCCCTGTTCCCCCCAATTAAACATGTTTTCTCCCCCCTCAAATATTTTCAGAGCATTTTATCTCAACTTCTCCCTTACACTCTATCTTATATGATACTTATCTGTACACATGTTATAGCTTCACTTCACCCCAGCACAAATGTAAGCACCCTGAGGACAGAGCTCATTTTTTTGGAGGGGGGAAGGCAGGACAATTGGAGTTAAGTGACTTGCCCAAGGTCACATAGCTAGTAAGTGTCAAGTGTCTGAGGTCAGATTTGAACTCAGGTCCTCCGGACTCCAGGGCTGGTGCTCTAATCACTGCGCCACCTTGCTGCCCCAATCATCATTTTTATCTGTGTCCCTAGCACCTACCACAGTGTCTGGCACATATTGAATAAACGTTTGTTTGGTTAATCCTAAATATACCACCATAATCCCATGCATTCAGTCCACCAAATATTTCCCCACTAATTATTTTAAAGAAAAAACTCACTTTAATTCACCATTTTGGTTTCAACTACAATATTTAGTACTAGCTATGGGGGACAGATGGTACATGGACCTATTTCAGGAATTATCCTAACATACCATTCATCAAGAATTTATTAAGTACCTACTGTGCACCAGGCTCTGGAGATACAAATACCCCCAAAAATATTTCAACAATCCCTACTCTCAGATAGCTTATATTTTACCAGGGGAGACAACATATACATATGAAAGTATTTATAGAATAAATACAAAATAGGGAGGGTACTAACAGTTGGGGAGGAGAGGGAGATCAAAAAAGGTTTTGTATAAATGGTGGTTCTTTAACTTCAGCTTGAAGCAAAAGAGAGTTTGAGGCAGAGGTAAGGAAGTACTACATTCTAGGCATAGGGCATGAACAGTGTAAAGGAACAGAGCTTGGGGTGGAAGGTAGAGCGTTGTGTGTAAGGAAAGTAGAGAAGGCCAATCTGGCTCACCAACTTGGTAGAATAAGCCAACTCCTCCATGAGGTCCTTCCTATTACCCCTAGCTACTAATGCCCTACCCCTAAAATATTACTTCATATTAACTTTCTATGTATGTTATATTTGTGTTTGTGTGTGCATGTTCTCTCTTCCAATAAAATGTGAGTTCTTGAAAGGCAAAGTCTGTACTTTTTTTAATATATGAATCTCTCCCACCTAGAACATAGGCACATAGCCTGGCACATAGGAAGGATATATTCAGAAAATGAAGGCACTATAAAAATAAACTCTGAATCAACTTAAAAACAAATTACATTCAGGTTTCTTTTTCTACTACAAAAATATGTTTAGTAATACATTTTCTCTACTTAATGAATGCTGATTGATTGATGTCTTCTTATCTGTCTGCTCTGACTTAATATATAGGTGTAGAATTTTTAAACACTTTGGTATTGTCTGATGTCCTTGGTCTTTAATCACTAATGATACCCCCCTAAAAGAGAAAATATCACCGTACCTCATACTCACATTCAGAAGAGAAATATGACTAAAGCTTTCTTTGCAGCTTTCTTCGTTCCATCTGGAACTGGAAAAGAGGCATGGGGAAATTTTTTTCTCTCTTCTTTTTCTGATATTGGTGGCAATTTGGAGAACTCTATCTTTTTTTAAGTGGCATTCAGCAGCAGTTACCAATTTCCACATCAGCAATAACTACTGAATTACACATTTGGGGTGCTGGTTTCCCTTTTTCCTCTTCCATAGATAAGAACACGAAGAACCCCAAGGCCTTTGGGGAAGGTGACTTAAACTAAGGGATTTGCCTGACATTATGAATACCAGTTTTGGGGTTTTCTGCCAAAATAAATGTTTAAAATTAATTTTTTACTAGGTCATTGCAGAAACAGATTTCTGTTCTAACTTAGGAAGGAGTAGGTGTAAATGCTGAGTCAGAGAGGATGCCTTAGAAATTGCCAAGAACGAGATGGTACTAAAGCAAAGAGATCTACATTAGGAAATACTTTTAATAATGCTTAACATTTATTTACTTTTGAACATTATAAAATGCTTTTATATACCATCTCATTTAATCCTCACAACAACTTGTATCCTTAATTTTGTTGTTCAGTCGTTTCGATTGTGGCTGACTCTCTGCGACCCCATTTGGGGTTTTCTTGGCAAAGACACTGGAGTAGTTTTCCATTTCCTTCTCTAGATCATTTTACAGATGAGGAAACTGAGGCAACAGGTTGAAGTGACTTGCCTAGGTTCACACAACTCGTAAGTGTCTAAGACCAGATTTGAATTCACAAAGATGAGTCTTCTTGACTCCAGGCCCAGCGCTCTATCTACTGCACCACCCAGATGTCCAGCCTTAATTTACTGATGGAGAAACTAAAGCTCAGAAGAATTTAAGGGATTAACCCAAGATCACATAGCAGGTAGTGATGAAGCTGGGACTTAAACCTCTCAATGACTCCTAACTCTGTGGCTTTGCCCATTTTTCTTTTTCTTCTCTGTCTAATAAATAAGATGGCCTTCCTCCTTTCCCAAGTCCACCCTTCCTCCTGTGCCCTCAATCCTATACCCTCCTATCTCTTTTAGGACTTTGTTCTATTAGTCGTCTCCCTTCTTCTAATTTTCAGGCTCTCCCTTTCTATTAGCTCTTTCTTCCTCCACTAATAAACACACTTAGGTCTTCCCTATCCCAAACAAAACAAAAAGCCAACCTTTCCCATGGCATTGCTGTATCTTAAGCTACTGCCCAATCTTTTCCTGTCTTTTTCATTACCAAACTTCTAGAAAGATATCATGTTGAAATGAGATTATTCTAATTGGCTATAGAGGGAAGAATAACCAGCAATGAGGGAAGGGAAGAGTCATAAATAAACACATTTTGGTTCAATATAAGGAAAATATTCCTAACCATTTGTCCAAAAGTGAAATGGACTGCCTGAAGATAATGGGCTCTCCATCACTGGAGGTCTCCAAGCAAAGGATAGATGACCACTAGCAGTCATGGGACCAGTGAGATGTTATAAGGGGAATTCCTGTTTAGATTAGGCTGCATGATGTCCATTCAAATCTCTATGACTACTATCTTACCTCACTCAATACCCTCACCTGTTGAAATCCTTCGAGGCCTAGGTCCAATGCCACCTACTCAGGAAAGCCTTCTCTGACGCTCACACCCCAGAAGAGGGTTTTGCATTTCACATGTAACTTAGAGCCACAGCAAAAATTTAAGTGTCTCCACTATTTCATAATACTCTACTTGACCTCTCTTATGTACTTAATCATATCCTAGCTTGGATTTACATGCATTTTTCAATCCCTATACACACACGCACACACACACGCACACACGCACACACACACACACGCACACACACACACTAAACTCCCTGAGGGTAGGAGCTCTAATTTTCATCCTTGCAAATAGTATCCACTTGATATATGTTCATTAACTTAAATCCAGATCTTCTTGGTTTATTTCTACTATACCAAAAATGCAAAAGCATTTTGGGTCTGATAATGGAATTTTAAAAAAAAATAACATATTGAAAATCTGACTACAATGAATTCCAATGGAATTTTCTAATTCAATTTAAGAAAATTTACTAAGCACTGAGTGATATACAGAAATAACACAACCTTACCCTTATAAATTTTGCAATCTAATCATCTTTGTGGTGCTGAAATTTTGCTAAAATAAAATTCCTATTTGTTATAGTTGAGGTATCCCGTTATAGATTTTGTGGTAGTTTTAGTTCTCATAAGTTCTTTAAGATAGACATGAGACTCATCTAGTCATAGATTTTATAGGCTTTTTTCTTTTTCTGTGTTATCTCTGTCATAATGAAGAAATCATCCTCCCTGGAGAGAGAGCAGACCATGGAGCTAGGGTAGAAATTCCACCTCTAGCACGTACTTTCTGGCTGATCTTTGGGCAAGCCTCCCTCAGTGCTCTGGGCAATTCTGAGACTAATTTGCAGAGAACTTTTATTGATGGAGAGAGTTTCCTCATCTGAGAATTCCTTTTGTCAGTGAAATCACAGGTCTATACCCTATCCCTCTCTAATTTACTTTAAGTCAAGGAAATAAAGCTTGGCTGATGTTCAGTCATTTCAGTCATGTCCAACTCTTTATAAACCCATTTGGGGTTTTCTTGGCAAAGATACTAGAGTGGTTTTGCCATTTCCTTCTCTGGCCCATTTTACAGATGAGAAAACTGAGGCAAACAGGGTTAAATGACTTGCCCAAGGTCACACAGCTAGTAAATGCCTGAGACCAGATGAACTCAGGTCTTCCTGACTCCAGGCCTGGCACTCTATCCACCATGCCACCTAGTTGCCCATAAATGACACTTAAGTAAGGTCTATGCTGGCAAAATCACAGTAGTGGCATACACCACTCTAGATTGCAACTGTCTTCATTAATCTGCTTACATTCTAAAGAAAAAATTTTCCCATAGGCAAGAGATAGTCATATATGTGAAACCTCCAGGGACTTCAGCTCCCACGCTCTTGCCTAGAGGAAATTTTTTTCCCTTGGGATTGTCCACTTTGGCAACACATCAGTTAGTCAATGGCCAGAAGCAAGAGGTGGATGATTAGGATCAATAAATCACCAAGTCACAAGTCACCAAGCAAATAAGAGCGAGAGGCAAGAAATGTAGCCACTATCTAAAAGAGCATGTTTATATTGTGGTATCCAGCAGACATGGAAACCATGAACATGAACTCCGACAGACTTGAGGGGCCTAGAGTGCTATGGCTCGTGGGGTCACAAGTGACTGAACAACTCAACAACAGCATCAATCGGAATCAAAGTACAAACAGGAAACATGGTCAAAGGTCAAGCAAGAGAGCCAGAAACAAGGTGTCCAAACATCCAGATGGTGTTCATGACATTATCCTCATTTGCTTTGAAGCGTGGTGTCAACCCAAACTCGCCATTACTTTAGCTTCACCTGTGAATAATGTCATTCTGCTTTTAGGGTTTCCCCAAAAAAAACAACCGAATCGTGGTAGGCATAGTGTGTTGGCCTACTGATGAAACAAAAATCTAGAACAAATGTTCAGCCTTCATCCTCTTTTGCATTTCACATGTATTCTGATGGCCCTAAAAATTTAAGTCTTCAGTGTGTTGCCATCACTGGGCCTCATGGTTGCTGTTTGTCTTGATTAGCCACAGCAAACATGTGCATGGCCAAAGAGAAAGAGTAATCAGGACTCCTCCGTCTCCTACAGAGCCTCTTCAGAAGTCAAGGGAGGCGTTCCCCAGCCCCCACTCGAAAAAGAGACCTCCCCACCTCACCTGTCACTCCACCTTTACCTCCACAGTGACCTAGCTGTCTATGATTTCATCCAGGTTATCCATGCTTTCAACCTCTGGCTCCTCCATTCCCATTCTGTGTTTGTCCCTGATCCGGTCAATTTGTTCTGCAGCAAGCTGGTATTCCCACACCAATGTGATATCCTACTTGTGTTTGGTTTCTGCTTATTCCTTTGAATTTGAAGTTTCCTGTGCCTGCCCACCCTCCCCAGTTCTGTGTTTACTCACCTGATTTCCCATTGACATATTCTGCAGTCACAAGCTTCTCATAGAGGCTCTTCCAAGCAGGGAACCCAGATGTTGAGTATTAATACCTTGCCTCCTGCTCTGTTTGGACAAGGCTACAGGGCCAGACTTAAAGTGTTGATCACTGCAGTAGCAGACAGGTTAGTATAGGTCACTGATGAAAATCCAGGCAAATTTGGTGGAAGGGAAAAGGTCAATGAGCTGAGCCTAGAGTCAGAGAACAGGGTAAAGGAGAAGGCTAGGGTTCTGTCTTCAGTCAGAAGCAATCTCAGAGTTTTGTTGCACTACCATGGTCAAATGTGTGTCCTTTTGTCTGAGAGAACTCAGTAATCCTGTCAGTCTACAATCATATAAATAAATAATCATATAAAAATGTTCTAAGTCATTATTGATTAGAGAAATGCAAATTAAAATAACTTTGAGATATCTCACAACTATTGGATTGGCTGAAACAATAGAAGAGGAAAATGACAAATGTTGTAGGGGATGTGAAAAAATTGGGGCACTAATACACTATTGGTGGAACTGTGAACTGATCTAACTACTTTGGAGAGCAATCTGGAATTATGCCCAAAGAGTTATTAAATTGCCTTTGGACCTAGTCTGTTTCCCAAAGTGTTTGGGGGTTGAAAGGAAAAGAAAATATTTATAAAATATTTATAGCAGTTCTCTTTGTGATGGCAAAGAACTGGAAATTGAGGGGATATCCATCAACTGGGAAGTAGCTAAAGTTGTGTTCTATGGTTGTGTTGGAATACTACTTCACTATAAGAAATGATGAGCTGACTGATGTTAGAAAAACATGGAAAGACTTGCATGAAATAACAAAGAGTGAAACGAGCAGAACCAAGTGAACGCTGTATACAGTAACAGCAATAATGTTCAAAGAATAATTGTGAACAACCAAGTTATTCTGAGTATTATAAATATTCAAATCAACTACAAAGACCATATGAAAGAAGATGCTAGCCACCTCCAGAGAAAGAACTGATGAATAGAAGTATGCGTATTATGGTTTTATTTATACGTACTTATACATATATATACACATAATGTACATATATAATATATGCAAAAAATTATATATATTATGTGTGTGTGAGTCAAATAGTGACCTTCTCTACTATGGAGTGGGGAGAAAGGGAGACAGTTTAGAAAAATTAAAATTTAATAAAAAATGTTTTAACCTTAAAGTGCTATAAATGCTGGCTATTATTGTTGGTAAGTGACTTGACCAAAGTTATATAGCCAATAAGCGTCAGAGACAGGATCTGAACTCAGTTCCTCTGACTCTACAGCCACTAGTCATTCTCTGTACCATGCTGTCTTTTTTCTTCATTGTTATCACCCTCTAGGAGTCCCAACCCACCTATATGTGTGTGCATGTGCACGCATGTGCACACATACACATACATACTCAACACACACGCCCCAGACCCATGTTTCAATCCTACCAACTGGACATGAATCAAAGCCTTAACAGTTGAAGATGTCAAACAGTAAGAATGCCAGGTAAATCTTCTGCTGTTTTCCCCCATACTGTGAAAGATGAAAACACCCTCTAAGGTCTAGTTCAGCTCTCAGGTACCAGTTTTAAAAACACTCAAGTGTGGAAAAATTTTTTTTGCAAAGTTAATGACTCCAGAAGAAGTTTGAGAAATGTTTCACCATAGTCAAAGTTCTCATGTATGGGAGTGATTCAGAATGGAGCTCTCCAAGGAACTAAGAGTAGAAATGCCCAGGAAAGACATCAAATCCTGGGCAGGCTCTTTGCCTTGCTCTGAATCCACTCTGGAAATTGCACCAAGAATGCAGAGCTAAAGCCTCCAGTATGATTTTACTACCTACCTACTTCTGCTGACAGTGATAACTTCTTTCCTCTCCCCTCCCTCAGTGCAGGGCCTTGAACCCATCAGAGTCCAGCAATGATGGTGACAAGGCCTTATATTTATTAAGTTTCATAACGGATTCCAGGGCAAGCTGTGCTCATTAATACTTCTTTGGAGTGTGCCGTCATTTCCTCAGTCACAGCTGGCTGCTGGAGTTGGAAGCCAGAATGTGCAAGTAACTTCCCATTCATTCATGGTTTCATTGGGAATGAAATTCACTGGATTTGCTCATTACTGCTTTAATCCTTTGCCACAGGGCTCTCTGTGGGTCTCCAGCTTCTACTTACAAGACAGTTTGAATGTATAAATTCATTCCTTCTTTCATTCATTCATTTAACAAACAAGCTTTGAATCACCACTGTGCAAAGCACTGTGCTGGGTGCTTTGGAAGATAAAGAAAAAGACGTGGTCCCTAACCTGAAGGCTTTTAGGATCTATAAGAGGGAATTGGTCTAAAAAGGGAATTGACCTAAAAGCATACAGAGAGTGCAAGGCAGGTGAGGGTAAAAAGCTAGAAGAGAACTACAAAGTACAAGAGGAGCTCCAAGAAAGATTCACACCTGAGGCGGAAAATCAGAAGGAGTATGTTTTAAGGTATGCAAAGTTCTCTCTCAGTATCTCTGTCTCTCTGTCTCTCTCTCTCTCTCTCTCTCTCTCTCTCTCTCTCTCTCTCTCTGTCTCCCCCCCCCACTCTCTCTCTCTCCCTCCATACATATAATCATCTCATTTGAAATTCACAAGCTTTGAGGCAGGTGCTTTTATTACCCATTTTCCAGATGAGAAAACAGGTCACCCAGCTAGTGTCTGAGGCAGAATGAGGATCCAGTACTTCCTAGCTCCAAGCACTAACAAATAGACCATGCTGCCTCTTTAAGGAAAGGCTTCGTGAGGGAGGCAGGCATTTGAGTTGGCCACTGAAGACCATAATAGGAGTCTAATATGCAGAGAAAGAGAAAGAAGGGCATTCAAGGCAAAGATAGAGACGAAAGTCACTGGCCACCCCTAGGGAATAGCGGATGTATGTTTTAGTTCGACTGAAGCAGAAGATTCTTATAGGGTTAGAAAAGATTAAAAATAGGCTTGGACACAGAGTATAAAGTTCCTAAAGGCAACTAGGTGGAATAATGGATAGGTCACTAGACTTGGAGTCAGGAAGACCGAGTTCGAATCTTCCCTCAGTTACTTTAGCGCATGGAGCTTAGGCTCCATGTCTCCATCTAGAAGGGGATAATAACGATCTCTATTTCCAAAGGATGTTGAGAAGATAGACTGAGATAACACATTCAAAGTGCTCTGCAAACTCTGAAGAGTTATGTAAACACTAGTTATCATTAGCATTATCATGCTATCATTATATACGCCAAAGTATCTAGACTTTATGTGATAAACGATGGTGAGCTATTCAGATTTTTTGAGCGGAGGACTGGTGTAATTAAAAACAGGAAGATTAACCTGGAATCAAAATGGTGAACGTCATGGAGAGAGAAGAGTCCACAGGCAGAAAGATCAGTTAGAAATTTATTATAAAAGTAGAGGGTGGAGGGGGAGGGTAGAATAAGCATTTATACAGCACCTACTGTGTGCTAGGCACTGTGTAAGCACTTCACAAATATTACCTCATTTGATGCCGTGAGGTAGGTGCTGTTATCTCCATTTTATAGTTAAAGAAACTTAGACAAACCAAGGGTAAGAGATTTGCCCAGGGCCACACACCTAGTAAGTGGCTAAAGCCAAACTATAATTCAGGTGTTCCTAACTCCAAGCCCGGCATTCTATCCACTGTGCCACCTAGCTACCTCTGTTTAGACTACTGATCTCTCAATTCTTGAGATCGTATACTCACATCGGTATTTTTTTTTAATTTGAGCATGTAGCTTCAATATGAGCAAATTTACTTATTTATAAATTATGTAAATTATTTAAAAAGTACTTAGCACCATGCCTGGCAGATAGTGGGTACTTAATAAATGCTTGTTGACTAATTATATGCAAGTAATACGATGTTACTACTTATGTGGATTATAAAACTTACATGATAATAGAACTTTTTAAAAGATGAGATAAATGTGATATTTGATATTCATTCATACATTCAATAAATATTTTTAAGCACCTACTGTGCTCAGTGCTGATATTTGATTCTAGAGTCAATGGGAAGCCACTGGAGTTTATTGAATAGAGGAGTGATGCACATTACAAAAATCCCTCTAGAAGCTGGAGTAGAGCATAGAAGATGATTCAAGGAGACCAGTTAGGAGGCTTTTACAATAGTCCAGGCAAGAGGTCATGAAGGCCTGGCAAACTGGGTGAGCAGAGAGAAGGGGGTAGAAATAAGGGACATTGGGGAGGTAGAACCAACAAGATTTATCTAATGTTTGAATGGGGTGGGGGGGTAGAACGTGATGGTGAGGGATGATGCCAAGGTTGCAAAAATGGCTAGAAGAATGATAGCACCCTTGATAGAAATAGGGAAGTTCAGAAGAGATGTGAGTTTGGAGGGGGGAGCCCAATACAGTAATCAGATCCATGGTACAGATCACCACTCATCCATCCCTGCTCATCCTAAGCTCCTCACTCCATCCCATTGAAATGAAAAGGAGAAGCTGGACCAGGGTTCTTCTCACAGGCCAAGGACCAGGAGTGCAAAGCTGTCCTCAACAAACCAACAGTGCCTGACATAGCCACGAGCTGATTTGGGGGTAGACTGTGGATTCACCAGGGGGAGAAAGAGAAATTGAGACTGTGCAGCTGCTGGTGCAGGTGGAGTGGGGGACAGAGGGTGATTAACCCCCTGAGGGGGCTACACTTGGAGATGAGTTGGGGAGCTTGCAAAGATACAGCAGACAGAATGGGGAAGTGTTGGGTGACAAGGAGTGAAGAGAGGGTGGGGATCGGGGCATGTGACCCATGTTCTTGCCTTCTTATTGGTTATTCCTTAGAGTCACTGGTATGAGTGTTGGTGACCCATTTTGGAGACTACTGACCTAGATGAAAGGTAGCCTGGAGCAAAGGAAAGAGACTTGAATTTGGAGTCAGGAAAGATAAGGGTTTGGTTCTTAGCTCAGATACTTAATAAGTATTTGACTCTGCTTCTCTCTGTACACACTACCTCCCTCCACCTCACTTTCTTCTTCTGTGAAATGGCGATAATCATACTTTCTTTCACTACTTAAATCTCAGGGTTGTTGGGATTGTATGCTTTATCCTTCCTTCTCGAAGAGGACCATGACATCATGGATGGAAGCACTTAAATCGCTATAGAAACACGAGTTTAGTTAAATACAGATGATCTGAACTAGGTAAGTTCATGGGAATCATAAGATTGTAGATTTAAAGCTAAAAGAGACCCTAGAGGTCATCTAGTCCAGGGGCATCAAACATGGGCAACACTCCTGAACACCACCAAACCAGATTAAGATGTAGTTGGGAAATATTTAACAAAATAAATAAAAATACAATAGAATATAGATAATGCTAATACATGATTTTCTAAGTTGACATGCAGCCAACAAGAATCCTTATATAAGGTTTAGTGTCCCCTTTCCTATTTGAGTTTGACACTACTGATCTACCAACCCCCTTGTGAAATGGATGTATAAACTGAGTTTCAAAATGGTTAACCATCTTGCTCAGGGCGACACATTTATTAAGTGTCTGAAGCAAAATGTGAACACAAAGCTTCCTGACTCCAAGAACAGCTCTCTAACCACTACACATCCCCCTGCCTCTCGGTCAGGAAAAGATGGGATAGATTTCAGAAATATTGAAGACCCCCCCCCTCCCCTAACTTGGGAGTCCTTATTTTAGATCTCATTAAAGCCTCATTGGAAACCTCCAACCATAATCGTAGCTGACACAGGACCTGAGAGGCTGGCTGACCTCTGCTCCTACGAGATGGATTGTTAGCCAAGGAGTGTGAAAGCTACTGGTTAAAGTGACGATTTTCTCACGCTGAAGGGAGATGACAATTAAAACTACAGCCTATTTTCCATTATTCATGTTACTAGGAACAATGGTACAATGAATCAAAAAATTATTTTAATATCTGGGTTTGGGGATTATTATAGTATGGTTACCTTCCCCTTTTTGGAGTATGGCATAATGGGCAGGGTGCTAGATTTGGAGTCAAGAAAGTCTAGGTTCGAATCCTCAAAACCTCTGATGTTTACTAGTTATGTGACCCTAGACAATCATAACCAGTTCTCGAGCAGTTCCCTTAGAATTACACACTAAATCATAGACTGGGTCCAGAGGTGGGGAACCTGTGACCTCGAGACCACATTGTTCTGTGAAATTTGGATTCAGTCAAAGGGCCACACTTGAGGACCTACAGGGTCACATATGACCTTGGGGCCACAGGTTCCCCACCCCTGGATAGTCAAAATTGGTGGATGAAATCCCCTCCTGGGAGTTCCCTTACCTGCCCAAATCACAGGTCCTTGATACATCGACTTATTTAACTTCCTCTCTATGCATATACCCATCCATACAACATTGCTGCTTATATTCATACAAAAGCGGTTTTTCAACTCGGTGAGGGGCAAAGGAAACCAAACTAGCTAGTCAACAGGTAAACTTACAAAATAAAAAGTCATTTGACCAATCTTTTTATCTTTTTAAAACTTATTGTTTTGTGTTACATTTAAGGACAGTGCAAAGCATTTGTGGAAATAGTGATTAAAAACAATGAGAAGCAGCAATAAGAGAAATCTTATGTCATAGAGTGACCTGCACACACTAATTTACCCAAGTGCACACAGCAAGATCATGTAAAGGCTGGAATGTAACTGGTTTTTGAAAAAAAGAGGAGAATCACCTGCCTTTTTGAATTCACACACAGGAAGGTTTGAGGTTTGCAGAGGGGAGAGGTTTGTTTGTTTTTCAAGAAGCAGCTTTGAGTTAAAAAAAAGTGAGACTTTTTTTAACTCAGTGCTTTGCAATTCAGTAAAGTTAATATTTCTGGTTTTTAGTGTTTAAGACAAACTTTTCCCTATACTTGGTTAGATTGTTATAATCTTGTTTTTGAGCAGCAGGTGTAACTTCTAAAGCACTAACTCAAATAATTCTGTTGACGGGTATTAGATCTCCCATTCTACTGCCTGAAATCCCTTTTCATCTAAGGCTCCCTGGGATCCTCCAGCCAATCATCATCTCTTGGCTAGTACCATGGACCTCTCTAGACGACACAGTGCCAATTAACTCTTGACAGTTCAAATCAGAAATAAAATTAGTATAAAATACTTCTGACAATGTCTCCCGAGGCCAGAAGTGAAAAATCAACTACCTGGAACATCCTATTTTCAAATTTTTTAATGGTGTATGAATCTCTAATATTCAATACTTGTCATCACCATCATCATCATCATCATCACCATCATCACCATCATCATCATCATCATCATCATCACCATCATCACCATCATCACCATCGTCACCATCATCATCATCATCATCAATAATAACTGAAGGTAGCCAAGTAAAACAGTGGGCAGAACACTGGCCTTGGAATCACAAAGACCTAAGTCTGAATCTTGCCTCAAACTCTTACTATCCTTTCTCTCAGCCTGTTTCCTCATCTGTTAATTGAAGACAATAAGAGCATGTACCCCATGGGGTTGTTGTGAAGACCAAATGAGATTTTATATATATATATGTGTGTGTGTGTGTGTGTGTGTGTGTGTGTATACATATATATACACATACACGTATGTGTATATATACATATATATACACACATATACATATAAAGCTCTATATAAATATTACTATTGTTACACCTTTTATTATAGCATTTAGCAAGCCGTAAGGCACTACATAAATGCTAACTATTACTATTATACCTAGTATTTATGCAGTACCTTACAGTCTGCTGAGTGCTTAACATCAGTTATCTCTTTTGTGCCCCACAACAACCCTATGAAATAGGTGCCGTCATTAGCCCCAATTTACAGATGAGGAAATTGAGGCTGAGAAAAGTTAATTATCTTGCCCTGGGTCAAATAGCTAGCTAGGGACCAGGGCTGGATTTGAACTCAAATCTCTCCTGTCTCCAAGTCCAGTATTCTACATGCTACACCACCTAGATTGCACAGCCCACTCCACTCCAGCAATTTACAGGCATTGGCCGTGGTTAGAGCCACAAAGTCTACAGGCATAGTAAGTCTAACGATTAGGTACTTGAAGTTAACTCAATAAGAAGAAACAATCCCCTACAAATCATGCTTTGAGGAAGAACTTACAAAACGCTTTTGTGTCAATAATAGTGGGTCAGGAAGGATAATAAATTTCCATATTACCTCCCAAGGTGAGGAGAATGACTTTTTCCTCCTTCAAGGTTATTTCTGTCTTCAATTTCTCTTAAAAACATAACAGCAATTTAAAATGTAAAACCTAGTTGAAAGATGACTTTCAGGCTAGCGTATTCTCCTGGGAGTGCTTTGGCATTAGACTTTATTAAATAGCTTTGATTTCTTTTCCTTTCTCTTTAAGTGGATAATGATATTGCCAATAAATACAGTGTACTATGTATTCTGCCAAAAACTGTCTTTATGGTCTTGTCTACCTCTTAATTTTCATTTTAAAATATGGTGAAAAATGAATGCAGGAGCTTTAGCTCATTTAGATAGCAAAGATTTCTGTTTATAATAAAATTTTAAAATGTTGAGAGACATGAAATTCAATTCAACAAGCCCTTAAGAGTTTCCTACATGCCTGGCACTGTGCTAGACACTGGGGGAAACACAAAGCAATATATACATACACACACTACACACATATATCCATATATATGAATATGATGACTGGTGTACTGAGAATGCTGTAGGGCAGATCTGTGTCTGGGTAAATGGTGCTCCCTCTCCAAACTTCACCACCCAGAAAGGTTTAAAGACAAAGAAGGACCCTTGAAAGGGTCCTGAAAGGGAATTCCCAGGGACATTACATATATGTATATATACACACATATATGTGTACAGACATGTGTGTGAATAGCTATAGCTAGATATAAATATACATGTCATTACGAACGAGGAATTTGGAAAGTGAAAAAAAAAGATAAGAAAGGCAATCAGAATTGCTGCAAAAGCCATAACTGTCCCCATCAGTTTTCCTTCATCTAGGTCAGTGCATAACTTGATAGAATTTTCCTTCCCCTTTCCTATGAGTTGGTTGATGATATACAGCCATGATGATATAGGATGCAGGGAGCCTGCAGGAAGTTGAGAAATGCAGAGATAGGTACACATATATGGCAGCATCAAAGAAAGGCTCTCCCAGAGCCATTGGCACTGGGCCAATGAGCTTTCTGTTCTACTAGTCTACAGAGGTGCAGACAGGAGGCCTGAACAGATGGCAGCACATGGCTTTTGGGTCCCAGAACCTACAACAGTGTCTTGAAACAGCAAAAGGGGACTTGAGATGCAATGCCTACCTATTCTTGAGTTAACTGGTTTAAATTATTAATATAATAATCCCCTGCTCGAGCAATATGTGGAGATAGGCAGTTTTAATTAAGGAAATGAACTGCCCCTGCCCTTTCTGTCTCTCTGTCTCTGTCTCTGTCTCTGCCTCTGTCTCTGTCTCTATCTCTCTGTCTCTGTCTGTCTCTCTCTCTCTCTTTCAGTCTGTCTCTCTATCTTCTCTCTTCCTCTCTCTCTCTCTCTTCCTCCTTCCTTCTCTCTTTCTTCTTTTCTCTTTCCCTCCACTTCTCTGTCTCTCTCTAAATTTTTAAATTAAAATTTATTATTTTCCTTCTAAACCTGTCTTACAACCCAATTTCTGTCAAGGTATGTTTGAAGCCTTTGTGTCATTGTTGATTCCTCCTTCCTGCTCATCCTTTATAGTTGATAATTAATTACCAATTCTTTGATTGTACCTCTTTAACATCACTGGACTCCATCCCTCTCCATTCTCTTCCCATTCTGGTACAGGCCTTCAGTATCATTTGCCTGAACTAATATAATAGCCTCTTAGTTCTCCATCACCTTCCCTCTTCAATCCCTTCTTCATATTTCTTCAGCCAAAAGTTTCTTCTCCATCTATTTGATCAGGTGACTGCTCAAAAGTTTTCTCTGGCTCACTATTGCCAATGGATTAAGTCAAAATTTCTTTGCCATCCATTTCTGTTCTTGCACAATCTGGCACTACCTTAAATTTCCAGCATCACATATTACTCCCTTAAATACACCCTAGACTCCTGCCAAACTGGACAATATTCCTCCTCCAAATATTCTCTATGCTTTTCTGTATGTCCCAATTGCTGAAGCTGTTTCCTTATACCTAGAATGTGTTCTCTCCCTCCTCTTTGCCTGTTGAATTCCTACCCATCTTTTAAATCCCAACTCAAATGTCAAGAAGGCTTCACAAAGTTTCCCTGACAATCCCCCAAGTAATGATCTATGCCCACCTTACATTTTGATTGGTTCATTAATTGCAAAGCAAATTAAGGTAGGCATAAATCATCAAGGAAGGTGGAAGTGGAATTAGAAATTAAATTAGAATTGGGGGTATGGACAATGTCAATCATGATAGAGAAACAGGATGAATCTAGTCCTTGTTCCGCCACTAACCAGCTATCTGACTTTTGTCCTCAGGCAAATCACTTCACCCCTTGAATCTTCAGTTCTAATTTTTCAAATAAGAAGTTTGGACCACATAATATCTAAGATCCCTTTCAACTCTCTGATTCTAAACTTATGATATAAATGAATGATATGAATTTTACATTAAAAGTGTCAGATCGTTTATATGTTTTGCTTTGGCACCAAGAAGAGAGTATTCAGTGAAGGGCAGGGAGGACAGAAATACTGCTAATATTGGAAAATAATTGTGTCATAAAAATAAAAGGCAATGCTCTGAGAATAGCATTGGGGGAGCAAAGATCAGCCTGACCACTCCCCCCACTTCTCTTGCTCAGAGAGCAGGAAAATCAGTTTTCATATACATTCTCTCATTTGATCCCTAACTAGAATAAGCAGCACAGGTATTGTTTCCTTCATTTTATAGAATGAGAAAGAGAATATGGACACAATCGAAGTGAATTGGCTTAGCCAAGGGCCCATAGATAATAAGAGACAGAGACCGGACTGGAAAAGTCAAGCACTCTTTCTACCATACCACAGAAGCTGAAACATTCCTTCTGGAGAGGAATTTTGGTACATGAGGCTCTGTCCACATACTTCAGTGTGAGACTCTGCATGTGGGACTTCCTCTAAAAAGTTTAACAATCAATGACATCATTTGAAAATACCACCAGGGGGGCGGATCCAAGATGGCAACTGGAAAGCAGGAACTAGTGTGAGCTCCCCGCCAAGTCCCTCCAAAAACCTATAAAAATGGCTCTGAACCAATTCTAGAACTGCAGAACCCATGAAATAGCACAGGGAAGCAGGGCTGTAGCCCAGGACAGTCTGGATGGTCTCTGGGTAAGGTCTATCCCACACGGAGCTGGGAGCGGAGGGGAGCGGAGCTGAGCGGAGCAGCCCAACCACAACAGGAGCCGGGCGGAGTGTGCCCTAGCTCCCTGAATCAGCGAGCTGTGGCAGTTACCAGATTTCTCAACCCACAAACACCAAGGACAACAGAGTAGGTTAGTGGGAGAAGCTGCTGGGGACTGGGATAGAGTTTGTGGTTCGGCCACTGCCCCAAGGGCAGTAGAGGTGGGGCAGCTTTAGAACTACAGGCCCCAGGCCCACCTGGTGGGAGGAATTAAGTGGCAGATCAGAGCAGGAGTGAAGAGCCTGCTGAAGATCTAAGTCCAGTCCAGGTTGGGGGTTCTTGGGGAAGGAGGAGTGCTGGTATGGCAGAGCTGGTGCATCCCCCCAAGCATGGAACATAGAACTCTTTAGTCTACAAGCAGTCATACCCTGCTGAAAAACTCAAGGGTCAAGTGAGTTGGGTGGGAACATGGCCAGACAGTGAAAACACACTCAGATTCAGTCTCAGACTCTAGAATCCTTCTTTGGTGACAAAGAAGACTAAAACT
>CM053624.1:90636288-90660227 GCA_028646595.1 Phalanger gymnotis
GGGAACCTGTGGCCTCGAGGCCACATGTGGCCCTCTAGGTCCTCAAGCATGGCTCTTTGACTGAAACAAAAGAATAGAAATTACAGGCTGGCAGATTCTGGCTTAATATAAAATAAAAACTTTCTGATAATTCATCATGCTCCATGATAGAATAGGTAGCCTTTTGAATCATTTAAGCTCTCCATCACAAATTGTGCTCAAGCGGAGGCTGGATGACCTGCCAGGGATAACTATAGAAGAGACTCAGGCATGAGGTATTAGCTTGGACCAGACAGCTTCCAAAGATCCTTTTCACTCTAAGATTCTATGTTTCTACCTTAGTTTTTTCTCTTCCATCGGCCTCACTCCTCTCTATCCACACGGCTACTACCCTAGTTCAGATCCTCAACACCTCATCCTTTCTCAATTGGACTCGTCATCATCATCATCATCATCATCATCATCATCACTTACATATAGTCCTGCTTTGTGCCAGGCACTGTGCTAAACATTAGCTCGTTTGATCCTCACAACCATGGGAGGTAGGTGCTACTATCATCCTCATTTTCACCTTGAGGAAACTGAGGCAAACAGAGGTTAAGTGACTTGCCTGAGGCCACCCACCTAGCAAGTATCTGAGGACAGACTTGAACTCATATGTTCCTGACTCCAGGTCTAGCACTCTGTCCACTGCTCTACTCGGCTATTATCACTATAGTCTCCCAATTTGTCTCCTTACCTTTTCTCTCCTCTCTCTGATCCTTCTTTTGGCTGCCAAAGTGATTTTCCTAAAGCACAGGTCTGACCTTGTCACTACCATATTCAATAAACTATGATTATCTCCCTATTACCTCTATGATCAAGTACAAACTTCTCTGATGTCTGAAGTTCTTCACAGCCTTTCTTCTAATCTTCCTTTCCAGCCTTGTTACGTATTATTCCCTTTCACATACTAAGAAATCCGGACAAACTGACCTTCTCCCTGGTCCTCACAGACACCGTTCCATCCAGTCTCCATGTCTTTGAATAGGCTGTCCTCCAGGCTTGGAATGTACTTCCTTCTCACTTCTGCTTCTTAGAACTCCCAGTTTCCTTCAAAGCTCAGCTCAAGTACCATCTTCCACATGACTACAAGTCTTTCTCACTTCTAGTGCTTTGCCTCTCTCCTCTTTCTTTCTTGGTATATGGATGTAGATGTAGATGTAGATGATGCATGCGTGTGTATGTGTATGTGCATATGTATATGATGTATATGACGTGTATGTATATGTATGTGTATATTTATGTGTATGTGTATGTGCATATGTATACGATGTATATGATGTGTATGTATATGTATGTGTATGCGTGTATGTATATGTATGTGATATATATGATGTGTCTGTATATGTATGTGTATATTTATGTGTATGTATGTGTATGTGCATATGTACACTTGTTGTTGTTCAGTAATTTCAGTCATGCCTGATTCTTTGTGATGCTATTTCAGTTTTCTTGACAACGATACTAGAGTGGTTTGCCATTTCCTTCTCCAGCTCATTTTACAGATGAGGAAACTGAGCTAAACAGAGTTAAGTGACTTATCCAGGGTCACACAGTAGTAAGTGTCTGAGGCCAGATTTGAACTCAAGAAGATGAGTCTTCCTAACTCCAGGCCTGGCACTCTATCTACTATGACACCTAGCTACCCTATGTAGCTTTGTGCGTTGGCATATGGTAAGTGCAAATAAATGCTTTTTGACTGATTTTGGATGCAAAACAACATATA
This sequence comes from Phalanger gymnotis, assembly GCA_028646595.1. Classification (NCBI taxonomy): domain Eukaryota; kingdom Metazoa; phylum Chordata; class Mammalia; order Diprotodontia; family Phalangeridae; genus Phalanger; species Phalanger gymnotis. The sequence continues at coordinate 90,638,036 of CM053624.1, forward strand.
TTCTATCAGATTCAGTTGGTGTATTGGTTAGTTTCACTAAGCTGATATTTTTTCTTCTTTTTAATTTTTTTTTTTTTTGCTACAAAAGGTAGTTCTCTGGGTAGGCGAAGTGGATAGAATCTAATTAGAAATATAGATGATATGAAAACAAAAGATGCTAATAAAATGCAATTTTTAAATAAAAAAGAATCTTTATGTGTCTCAGGGTCATCAGGGTGGAACTCAGTTGTGCCCATAAAACAGATGTGTAGACTTGTTAGAGAGAAAGACGATTGTTAAGTATTTGAATTTCTTCAGAGCACCAGGCTCCTCGTAGGCATAGTAATATAGTATTAGGATGGCATGAAAGCTCTATGGAGATAATGCTCTGAATCTACAACCTGCCATAAGTTGTATCCTACCTAGCATGCCTGGCAGGCCTATGTCTGATTCCCACTCATCATCATTCACTGAGCTCCTTGAAAAATGCCATCAAGAGATTGGATAATCTCCAGGGACCATAGGAATATCCGTTTTGGCTGCATAGTATATGCCAGGTACAGTTAAACACATAAAAAGAATTGTCATTTGCAGCTCTGATAAATGCCTCATTTGTAAAATACATAGAGAACTGAATCAAATTTATAAGAACACAAGTCATTCCCCAAATGATAAATGGTCAAAGGATATGAACAGGCAGTTTTCAAATGAAAAAATTAAAGCTAACTATAGTCATATAAAAATGTTTTCATCACTATTGATTAGAGAAATGCAAATTAAAACAACTCTGAGGTACCACCTCACACCTATCAGATTGGCTAATATGACAGAAAAGAAAAATGATAAATATTGGAGAAGATGTGGTAAAATTGGAACACTAATGCATTGTTGGTGGAGTTGTGAACTGATCTAACCATTTTGGAAAGCATTTGAAACTATGCCCAGAGGGCTATAAAACTGTGCATACTGTTTGATCCAGCAATACCACTTCTGGGTCTGTATCCCATAGAGATCATAAAAATGGAAAAAGGACCCATATGTATAAAAATATTTATAGCAGCTTTTTTTTTGTGGTGGCAAATAATTGGAAATCAAGGGATGCCCATCAATTGGGGAATGGCTGAATAAGTGGTGGTATATGAATGTAATGAAATACTATTGTTCTATAAGAAATGACGAGCAGGAAGATTTCAGAAAAACCTGGAAAGATTTACATGAACTGATGCTGAGTGAAGTTAGCAGAACCAGGAGGACATTGTATACAAAAACAGTAACATTGTGTGATGATCAACTATGGTAGACTTAGCTCTTCTCAGCAATATAATGATCCAAGACAACTCCAAAAGACTCATGATGGGAAATGCTACCCACATCCAGAGATAGAATTACGGAGTCTGAATGCAAATATTATAGTCGCTTCTTTTGTTTTTTCTTTCTCGCGTTGTTCCCTTTTGTTCTGATTCTTCTTTCACAACATGACCAATGTGGAAATGCTGTTTGTTCATTCTAGAAGAGGATCATGACATCAAGGAGGAGATGCCGTGGCATGAAAGTGAACTGGATTTCAATGAGGAAAGATTGTGCAAAGTCACCAGCCTCATTTTCTCCTCTGAAGATCGTACATGTATGATCTATATCAGATTGCTTGCTGTCTTTGGGAAGGGGGAGGGAGGGAGAAAAATTTGAACCTCAAAATCTTACAAAAATGGACATTGAAAACTATCTCTACGTGTTATTAAAAAAATAAAATACTATTAAGAAAAAAAAGAGTGAGAATCACCAGCAAGGCATATTTGAGCAAAGAAATTGTCTCAGTACACATATGGCTCTGGTTTGCTCCTGGTTCCCATTCCCACAACCTTTGCCACACTGCATCCCGCACTGCAACGCCTTCTGCATTGGACGTGGGTTCTATTTTTTGATGGTTTTCTTGGCTCACCCTCACAAATCTTTGCCCAGCTCTCTTCCTGAACTCCAACCTTCCTAGCATTGGGTGGGGGTAACACTGCCTTGCCCCTTCTGACTGCATTTTTTAAGCTCTCCATCAAGTACCTCTCTCAGCAACTTCTCCACAGTATGGTCTGGCTCTAAGGCACTTTGGAGCCCACACTGACTCCTCTGGCCCCTCCTTAACTGTGTAAGAAGTATTTAGGCAGGACTAGCACCTCTGGCATGAGGCTTGCTGAGTTCTTTGCAGGGTTGCTTATCCACCTCTGACATCCACCTTCGCCCAGCCCTCACTTGTAGCTCCAAGAAGCTATATAGCCTGACCAGAAGCCACACCCCAGTAAACCTACTTGGCAGGGGAGCCAAACAAGTTCTCTGGTAATCAACAGACCTCAAACCTGTTGGTGACTTAGAGGAATGTCTGCCCCAAGCATTCCCTGGAGGAATGAGAACAATTTGTTCCAATGGCCATGAAGGTGGCTGGAGCAGACACAGTGCAGTATGTAGAGCTTGGTCAGACATGGAAGATGCCAAGGTCATCCACCTCCGACTCGGCAATGGACTTTGATGACTCTGGAAGAGAGAGTGAAGCTGATGACTTTGTTCAATTCTGTCTCACTAAAAGCCAATTCATGTGCAAGTCAAGCCGTCATCCATGTTTTCACTGTTTTTTTTTTCAAAACAAAGGACAAATAATAACTGGTTCACTGGAAGATGCCCAGGTTCACTTGAGGACTCCCCAGCAGTGACTTGGGACTCACTGCCTTCTTCGGATTTAACAACCTACACATTTTGCATCTCTCTCAGAGTAGTGAGTGAATGGGTGGACCTTGCCATCTTTGGAAGCTTAGACCTATGTTGCTCAATGGAAGCTATCCAACTCTTGTTGCCAATACCATGTTTCTCCATTTCCCTGGATTCCAGCTGCTTTTTGCTGGCTGCTTCTGCTTTTACTTGCCAAGGCTATATTTTTATAACCCAGACATCATGGGGTATTTCTATAAGGCTTTCACCTGCATCAAGGACTCTACATGCCCCCTGCCTGTATTCTGCTTGAATAAATCATGGGCACATGAAAATACTGCTTACATCTGCCCCAAAAGCTACAATAGTTAGCTGCCTATGAGGGTTTCATGTACTTAGGTAGGAGAGAAACTATAATCATGTTTTTTTAATACTATACAGTAATCAGAAAAAAATAAGCATTGTAATTCCAGTTCGAATGATGACAAAAATTCAATGCAAAATGATTTAACAAGTTTGCTCCTGATCAGACTAGAAATGGCCTGGGAAGTTGGGTAGAGCAATGGATGGAGCACTGGATCTAGCATCAGGAAGACAATACTTCGAATGCAGTCTTAAACACTTCCTAGCTATGTAACCCTGGGCAAGTCACTTCAGCACAATTTGCCTCAGTTTTCACATCTATAAAATAGGGATAGTAATACCACCTACCTCCCAGGGTTATTGTGAGGACAAAATCAGGTCATACATGTAAAACATTTTGCAGACCTCAAAGCACCTCCTTAGGGAGCCTAGTGGCCACCATATTGGTGCCAGATTTAGTAAGGACACCCTACTACAGCAGCTTTGTTCGCTGCAACTTAGAATTCAAAGGCTCTAGTAATCCATTAGCCTTTTATAATCACACCAGCCCATGTGTCAATGGCCTAGGTCAGAAACACAGTAGGTCAAAGCTCACATGCTGATCACTATGGGAACAGATCTGTGAGTGGCCACTGAACTTACATCATGGAAGAAATAGACTCAGTTTCAAAAAAAAACCCAAAAGAAAAACTTTAAAGTACTATATGAATGCTAGCTAGTAATAGTACTCAATAGCTGTGCTTAGATAAATGCTTCTTCCATGAGACAATGTCTGAAATTGTCCAGGGGAAGCACACTCCTGTTCTACACTTTAGCACTAAGATAATTCATACAGTCTGACTCTTTTATACAGAGAGCTACAGAGAATGTTGCAATCCAAGGAAAACTATTTAAAGTCCAAACAAACAGGCAGGATCTGAGCTTTCACCCAACTATTTTAACTTGGCAAGAGAGGGAGGGATGGCTTAATTCAGAGGGAAAAGATAAATTAACCAGGTGGTTCAAGTAATACCTGAACGGACATGTACTATCATCCTAAAATCAGGAACAAATACTTAGGGGGAAATACTCAAAATTTTAACTTTTTAATCATTTTTCCTTTTAGACACCTATGTGTAAAGAGTATAAGCTCCTCCACTTGACTGTGAGTTCCCTGAGAACAGGGACTGTTTCTACCTTTCCATTAATTTGATGAAATTACAGGAGACACACCACCAAACGTACATCTTAACCCTTTGCTAAGAGTACCCAAGGAATTCCTCTGAGTGGTCCACAAAGATTGGGGCTGCCTCCTGATGATTGGTTGACTAAGACCTAGGAAGACAGACCATTACTGGAGGAACCACCCTCCCTAGGGTCTATTTGAGGAGAGCTATTTGTTACCTTTGCCCTCTTTCTTTCTTTTTTTTAAGTACATTCACATGTTCCTTTCCATACCACAAGGTACATTTCAACAAATGTGAATTTCCAGACAAGAGTATGAAGAAGACAAATAATGTGGAGAAAGAGAATGTCCTTGAAACCAGATTTAGAAAAATAAATGTGACCTTCCCTAGATGCTCTCATGTTTCATAGCTTTACTATACTGAGGACGGGGGAAATGATTTTTATAGAATATTTATACGTTTGTGACTGCTTTAATTAAGATTTAACAAATTGGAAGGCCTTTAACTGGCCATATAACTTAAAATGAAGTTTTGCCTCCCTTGCAAAGCTATAACTCATAAGCATTTAAATATCTGTTCTCTCTAAATGTTTTCTTTTCCGTAAACTGATTCCCAACTTTCTAATTACTATAGTGATTTCCACCTGCTTGGCACAAGTGATTTTTACTGCCTGTAAAACTCACTTTCACCTCATATTTGCAAAATTAAACTGTAACGACTAAATTCTATGTACTATAAGAAATTACTTCTTTTTTTTTACTGTTATGAAAAAGTTAACAAAAATGGTATAACTTTCTTCTCTGGGCTATCAAAGTTTCTTCACTTCCTCTGACAATCCTCTCTTACCAGCTAGGGAACAGATGTTCTATCTGTCTTATATTTGTACTTATTTTTTGTATAATACAGGTTGAAATTTAAAAATTCTTAGAAAATAGAACAAAATTTTATTTAATTAATAAAATTGAAAAGCAAAACCATTTGGCCAAAATGAATGTGATATTCAGACCTATTTGAAGTAAGGATTGAGATATTACTTTTTTTAAATAAACCATTTGTCATGAGTTTACTTTTTCATATTTACTGGCTTTTAATTACATATTCATGGTGGGAGGGAGTCTAATTTTGCTAAGGTGGAATACAAATTGGAAAGAAACAATATTAAGTAAAGAGTTCATTGAATTATTGGTTAGAATTCAACCTGGGGCTTCAGCAGGCTCAGTTGGACATTTTTTTGGAGGGGGAAGGGAAGGGAGGAAACATTTTCTCTTTCTCTAATTTTTTTTCTTTTTTGCTTCCCCACATGTATTTTCAATCTTTAGTCTGAGAAATTGCTCTGCATAAAGCATGCCATTTGCCTTTTCTTATTTCTTATTGTATTTTTTGCTATTGTAATGGCTATTGGCTTGTAATTGTGCTGGATGGAATATCCAAAAATGTCTTCTCTAGAAGCACCTGGTCTTGGCTTTTCTGATTTGTCTAAAGAAGTCTCAGAGCATCATCTCTTTCCTGAATAACTTCATCTAATGCATCCATAGACACTGATTCCTTTTCTAATCATTCTGGACTTGGCATTGGCAATCTTCATTGTTTGGCCTCCTGTTCTAAAGTAAGAAGTGTATTTTTTCTTTCTATTAGACAAACCAAAGTTTATGTCAATCTTCATTAGCCTCATACTTTAACTGTTTACATTTCCATGCAGTACCTGATTTGACTATTTCTTCTCCCCCCACCCTGATCTTCGAATCATCAAAAAATTCTTCTAGTCCTTTCCTTGAAAAAGGAGTATGAATTAATTTATTTCGGTAAAGAAGCGCAATGTTTCATATATTTTTATTTAGCAGAAATCAGAGCCTTCAGGGCATCAGCAACCCCACTCCATGCCCTTCATGACCCTCTTCTCTTTCCAAAGCTTATTCTCTCTTGATTTGCAGATCTGAGTATAATAATGTGGGAAGTAGATTTCTCTTGCTCCACCTACCCCATCCATGAGCAGAAAACAACATTAGTGAGTAAACTACACTTGTCCACATAAGGCTGAAAGGGGAGTTCTTGAACTTTGAGTTCCTAGCTGTCTCTTCTGCCTTTATGTTTCCTTTGGAGCCGAGGTCTGAACCTAGTGATCCTGAAAATGTCTATTTCCAGCTTGGGATTATCTCCTTGCAGATTTCCCACTGCATCCAGGGCCATCTCCAGTTGTCCTGAGCTATTTCTCACCACTAGACCCAGATGACTCCTGAGGAGCCATGGTGACTTTGCACAGCCCTCCCTCATTTAAATCCAATTCACTTGCGTGTCACAGCATCACCTCCCTGATATCAAGAACAAAGGACAAAACTCTCCTTGCAAGTAAATCCCTGTGTCCAAGAATCCTTGAATTTGAGAGCCACATGACAACCTCCCAGAGTGAGATTTCCTCAATAGAATACTTCTTCAAGGAAAAATAAGAAAACTCTCAATAGTGTCTCCTTATAGATGCCGTGTCCTGAGGGACAAGGAGACTCCAATTTTGCCAGTCTTCCATGATTCTTCTGTTCATTGCTCAGACAGTGTAGTTCCAAGGTAAAGGGGAAATAGTTGTTCATTGTTAAGTGTCTTTACCTTCCTGGGGAGCTTAATGAGTATAATGGGCTATTTTTAACATTTTATGTTTCCTGTGTTTATTCATACACCTGTAAGTCATTTGACTCATGCCTTTTTTGCAGTGAAAGAAATAAAAAGCTATTCCAAACCCAGTACCCATATTGTACATTGAGTACCTCTGCAGAAAAGAAGCCTGTCACCTATGTATAAAAAAATCTTAGACACAAGCTATACTTAATCTTTGTTTTAGAAATTTCCCTGGAGTTTTATTCTGGAGTGGAGGCAGACCCAACAAGAAGGAGAAATTGGCCTTTCTAGAGTCAGGCCCTCTGAGATGAAGCCCTATCCATATAAGGCCAGAGCATTTAGGGGCAGGGAGAAGGAAAAAATAGTCTTAGCTTGCACAAATCATATTCAACAACAGACCACATCTTTACAATTAATTATACAGTTAATTATAATTACAGTTAATTAACTATAAGATATGGAGAATGCAAGGTCTCACTGTGCTTATAGTTTGTTAAAATATTACCTTAAAGGCCCTCCTCCAACAAAATAGTTCTTACATGTGTTAAAAATCTTACAAGATTCAAAACAGGCAAAAGTATAGATAAGTTTTTTTCAATGACCCTGTGGTTATCATTATCAAACAGGGTGCACGTGACTGTCATGGTGGATGCCGGGTGTAAAGTCCAAGAAGTCCAAGTAGAAGAAGGATTTTCTATAGACAGTAATTTCTTCTAGATGCTCCTTTTTTAGGACATCGTACAGATTACATCAAGCCTCAGAACATCACAGGACCTCCTAAATGAGATCTATAATTACTCCAAATGATTCAGCCCAATTATCCACAAAGGAAAAAAGGTATTTTATGAATGCTTATGGTCTAGAAAGACTAATTTGCATTTGAATAGACAACCCATAGAATTAGGACATCAGTACACATATATTGGATAGACATTGCACATGGGTGGAAAATTTAATAAGAGGAAGGGAGCAGGTTAGCTTGCCTTTAGGCTCTTAAAAAGAGCAATCTTTTTTAACAATGACATTCTTTCAATGGTATTGTATAACTGTAAATCATGGAATACCACAGGCTCTACAGAATTAGAGTTGTTATGAATGGGTGCAGGGTAAACATGAATGTGCTGCAACACATCAATAAAGAAACGCACAGGAGAAAGAGGGTAAAGACACATAAAAGACTTATATAGATTGAATTCCAGACTGTTCCATAAAGAAATAAAAGAACAGCTTAGAAGAATTCAGTGCTCATGGGTGAACACAAAAGTGATGATACTACCAAAGTTAATTTATACTTCTAATGCCATGCCCATCTAACTACCAAAGGGATACTTTACTAAACTCGATCAAATAAGAATAAAATTAATTTGGAAAAACAAAAGATACATAATATCAAGGAAAATGAAGTAAAGAAGTAGGGATGAAGGGGCAATAGCAGACCTCAAACTATATGATAAAGTAGCAGCCCTCAAAATCATCTAGTATTAGTTAAAAAATAGAGATCAGTGGAACTGACTAGACCAGAGGAAAGCAGAAACGATGGAACGCTAGAGTTTGATAAAGTAGAAAACATAAAATACGTAAAAAAGAACTACTTATTTTATAAAATCTGCTAGGAAAACTGAAAAACAGTTTGGCAGAAATTAGGCTTAGACCAATACCTTACACCATATTCCATAACAATTCTGAAAGGATACACCCTCATAGCTTTAATGAGCAATGAAATTTTCACTGTCACCTCTTCTCTAGGAAAAACATGAATTTTTTTTCAACTAAATCCCAGAATCTCAGATGTGGAAAAGACCTTGGACAAAAGCTAACCCAACCAGTTCCTGACTAAGCATCTTCCAACCGCAAACCTAACAAATGGCCATCCAGCCTCCTCTGAAAGATTTCTGGCATAGCAGATGAATCACTAGACTAGGAGTCAGAAGGACTGGAGTCCAAATCCTTGCTCAGACACTTATTAGCTATGTAACTCTGGGCAAGTGACTTAGCTTCTCTCTACCTCATCTGTAAAATAGGGATATTAATAGCACCATATGGTCATAAGGGTCAAGTGAAGTAATTAATATGTACAGAGTGCTTTGTTAACCTTCAAGTGATACATAAATGTAAGTATTATTATTATTAGCATCATTACATATTAACATAGTAATGTAATTGGCAGTTGTTATCATTAACACTATTACATATTAACGTAATAACATGAACATATTAACATCATTAACATCATTATTACTACTGCTGCTTAGAGCAGTGCCTGGCACATAGTAGGCACTGAATAAATGCTTGTTTCCTTTCCTGCTCTATTCCACTTGCAGATGGTCTTAATTGTTGGGATATTTTTCTTTCAATAAATAAATTGATAAATTTGACTGTTTGCCCCACGTTGGTTCTAGTTCTGCAGAATAAGTTTAATCCCTATTCCATGTGATACTCCTACATTTCAAATATGTGAAGACAGTTGTCGCATGTTCCCTAAACTCTCCTCCAGGCTAAATGGCATTCTCTGAAGGCCCCTCACCATTCTCATTTCTCTCCTCTCAACCCACTCCAAGCTGTTGCCAAATTGTTGTCAAATGTAGGTTCAGAGCTACGCCTAGTATTCCAGATGTGATCTAACCAGGCTGTAAGGGAGGACTATGTTTTTGTTTTCCAATTCCAGACATCATACAGCCTTCGTCTCTTTATGAAACCTTAGTAAGACCGCATTAGGGGTTGTGGTTGGCTTGTCTTTTAATTTTGGCCAGCCCTGTCACAAAGTTCACTCGTACCGAACTCGTGACCCATTAATATTCCCCAAACTATCATCTACCAACACTACCAGTACACCGTACTTTTGAAGTTGATTCTTTGAAAGCAATTGTAAGACATTACATTTACATGTACATATCAGCCCTGTGGTTTCAAGTTGTCGTCATTATCCTGGTCCCTTTTCTGTGAATGACCTAGCTTGTCAAAGCCTTTCCTAAAATAAACCCAAAACTGAACATCATGATCCAGTTGGGATTTGAGCAAGATAGTAGTAGCAAGTCAGATCAAGTCAACAAGTATTTATTATGCACCTACAATGTGCCAGGTCCTGTGCTAAGAGCTAGGGATTTTTTTAAAAAATGCAAAAAAAATTCTCTGCGTTCAAGGAACTCACGTTTTAATGGAGGAGACAACATGCAAACAATGATATGCCTAAGACAGATTGGAGGTAATCTCAGTGGCAAGGCACTAGTGCTAAATGGATTTAGGAAAATCTTCTTACAGAAGGTGGAATTTTAGTTGAAATTTGGAGGAAGCCAGGGAAGTCAAGAAGGCAGAGATGAGAAAGGAGAGAATTCAGCCATGGAGAACAGCCAGTGAAAATGCATGGAGTTAGGAGCCTCTGGATGCTATGTTTCTATTAATGCAGCCTGAGATGTGTTAGGTTTTTTTAACTTTCATAGCATACTGTTGACTCTACATATCCTGTCCTCACCTCTCTCCTAAATTCCAGCTCTCCCTCCTCCCACCCCCCACCTGCCTGCTAGGTAGCTCTATCTGGAAGTCCCATAGGTGACTCAAATGCCACATCTCCAAAATTGAACTTTTTATCTTCTCCCCGCCCAAAAAAAAATGCCTCTCTTTAAAACTTTCCTGTTTCCTTCTAGCTACCATGGTTTACAAAGTAGGAGTCATGTTCAACTACTCCACATCTGCTATTCACGGCCTTCTTTCCACTCACAGGGCCAACACTTCAGATTCAGTTCTCGTCGCCTCTGCTTAGACTATTTCTGTTGTTGTTGTTAGTCATTTCAGTCATGTGCAACCCTTCATGACCCCATTTTGGGTTTTCTTGACAAAGTTACTGGAGTCGTTTGCCATTTCCTTCTCCAGCTCATTTTGAAGATGAGGAAACTGGGGTGAACAGGATTAAGTGACTTGCTCAGGGTTACAGAGCTAGTAAATGCCCGAGGCTGGATTTGAACTCAGAAAGAAGAGTCTTCCTGATTCCTGCCCAGCATTTGATCCACTGCACCACCTAGCTAGCTGTCTGCTTAGACTATTATGATCTCCTAATTTTGGTCTCCCTGCCTCCAGTCTCTCCCCTCTCCAAACCCAGGTAGTAAATGGATATTCCTAAAGTACAGGTCTGAGCATGGCATTCCCCTGCTCAATGGTTCCCTATAGGACTAGGATAAAATATGAATTCCTCTGTCTAATATTGAAAGCCCCTTACGATCTGTCTTCATCATTTCACCGATTTCGTGTTACACCCTCTGGTGCACTCCACATTCTAGTCAAAATGTCCTATGTGTTATTCCCCCACATGTCCATTCCATCTCTCTTCTTTGTGCCTTCACATAGACTGTCCCCAAGGTCTAGAACACTCTCCTGCCTCGTCTCTGCCTCTTGGCATCCCTAGTTCCTTTCAAGGTTCACCTTTCAGGATCCCCAGGTTCTTGGTGCTCGCCCTAGATCCTTTTATTATTTTTTTCTGGACCAGTGATTTCATTGGTACAGAAAGCTATAAGTGAGGAAACACCATCTACCAAGGTGGATTAACAACTGCTATGCAGCCTCTACTACTAGAGATTTCCCATGACTGCTGAGAGACTTAGGAACTGCCCCAGGGTCACACAGCCAGCGTGTGTCAGAGGTGGCACTTGATCCCAGATCCTCCTGCCTCCAAGGCAGGGTTCATTCTAATGACCCATGATGCCTATCAATACTTGCTTCTTAAATTCACTTTGTAGAAAGATAGATAGATAGATAGATAGATAGATAGATAGATAGATAGATAGATAGATAGACAGACAGACAGGTAGGCAGGCAGACAGATAGACAGACAGAGAGAGACAGACAGACAGACAGACAGACAGACAGATAGATAGACATATAAATAGATACATACTGGATACATATAGTTTCCCTTTAGAAGAATGTAAGCTCCATCAGGGGAGGAACTTTTTAAAATCTTTATATTCCCAAAGTCTTACACATAATAAATGCTTAATAATAATAATAATATTTATATAGTGCTTTAAGGTTTGCAAAGTGCTTTACAAATATTAACTCCTTTAATCCTCATAACAACCCTGGGAGGTAGGTGCTATTATTATCCCCATTTTACAGATAAACAAATTGAGACAGACAGAGGCTAAGTGACCTGCTCCAGGACAAACAGATAGTCTAAAGTCTGAGGTCACATTTGAACTCAGGTCTTCCTGACTACAAGTCTAGAGTTCTATCCACTGTGGCATGCTTTTTGAATTAACATGATTCAAACTAAGCTTGTATATAGTAAAACCTCAGGTCTCTGTCACATTAATAATCATTTATTTATTGGTGCATTTGATTGTTTGGATCTGAATATAGGACTTCACATTTATTCCTATTAAATCTTATTAGATTTGATCTATTTTTTTCCTATGAAAATCTTTCAAGATTTTAATTCTTTTCTCAAATCCCTCATCAACTTAATGTAATATGCAAATTTTATTGGCATTCCGTGTATATCTATTCAAGTTGTAATTAATAATGTTGAATGTGATATTTCTCTTTTGACAATACCTACAAATCATATGAGGGGCTTTGTCCAGCTTCAATCTGGAGGAGAAAGTAACTATTAATTAAAGTCTCTCTCTTAGAATCTTACAGTCTGGGAAAATGAATTTTATCATGCAAACTTGTTTTCTCTTCTTGCATAAGTTCAGAGACAAACAAATAAACTACAGCAGCAACCAAAAAAAAAAAGGAGGGGGAAAAAAAACCTTGTCCCAGGAAATAAACTTCCCTTTCTTTCAAGGATATTGCTCATTTCCAATTAAAACTCATTATTTATAACGAGTGAGAAAGTGGAGGTTAAGTTATTTTCATGTGAACTGACCTGGCAATTGATGTACTAACCCTGACCATCACCTCAAAGCTGGTTATTCAAGCCCATCTTGTTCTGGGACAAACTGTTTGATGACCTAATCTGTGCAAACACCAGCATTCCATCCAGCGTTTAAGTAAAACAAATATGAACAAAAGATACATATTTAACTGGAGACTAAAGCATGACATTCTAAATAATGAGCACAACAAAAGCCAGCTCATAGAAATAATTTTAAAATATGTTAAACATATTGACAAGAATGGCGTGACTTCAAAATAGATGGGATTCAAGTAAAGCAGTCCTTAGTCAAATTTATACCACTGAATATGTACAATAAGAAAAAATAACTCTAATGAATTTAGGGACATTAGAGTCGATCTAGATCCAAAAATTAGCCTTATGGTTATTCAACATAATTATAAAATGATAGGTATAGAAATAAGCTCTTTGAGCAGCTAGGTGGCACAGAGGACAGAGTGCTGGGTCTGGCCTTAGGAAGACTTGTCTTCCTGAGTTCAAATCTGGCCTCAGACACTTGCTAGATGTGTGACCCTGGGCAAGTCACCTGATCCTGTTTGTGTCAGTTTCCTCATCTGTAAAATGAGCTGCAGAAGGAAATGACAAACTACTCTAGTATCTTTGCCAAATGGGGTCGTGAATTGTTGAACATGACTGAACAATGACTGAAGAACAAGTGAATAGTAATACGATAAGAAAAATTAATGGAATGATCATTGATAAAGAGGAGTCAAGATAATCAGCAGCAACAAAATTAATAAAGATAATAAATGCAATTATCAAAATAGCACTATTCACAATATTTTTGGAGTTAGCACAGATTCATAAGCATAAGTTTTAACCCTAATACATCAGTGGTCAAGGAACCACTAGCAACAACCATATGAAAAGTGTTCAAAATCAATAATGATCTGTGAATTAAAACATTGAAAGCATGGCAAAAAAAAAAATCAATTCTGGTGAAACCACGAAAGAACAAAGGTGCTGTTGGAGCCATGAACTGATCTGACCATTGTAAAAGGCGATATGGAATTACACAATAAAAAATGTCATTTTCCTAACCTTTGACCCAGTGATGCCATTATTAGGTTTATATTCCAGAGAAGTTAATAACATAAAGAAAAACGCCTATCTGTATAAAAGTATTCATGCCATCGCTATTTGTAATACGCAATAAGTCAAAAATAAACTTTGCCAAGACATTGCAGGATGGCTGAGTAAACTGTAGTGTGTAAACGTTACGGGATATTACTGTATCATAAGGAATGTCAAATAAAAGAATTCAATAAATTATAAGAGGCTTCTTTGAAATGAAGCAGAGTGAAGCAAGTCAATTCAAAAGAACATTACACACACTGACTACAACTATGTAAATAAAGGCAACATCAAACAGTAACAAAATCCAGGTCAGATACAATGGATGACATCAGAACTACCTTGTTAAAGTACATAGACTAGGGCTTTGGATTATCTGGTCTACAAAACGCTCAACTCATCATCAATGGACCGATATTTCAAAGGATCAACAAATAATGTAGTAATATCTTTGGCATTACCTTGTAAGTTTGTGGCCAATTTTTAAAACGAAAAAACAATTTGCTATAATGACCATCGATTCCTCTGTTCATTCAACAAATATTTATCGTATATGCAGTGGGCAAGGCCTTCCACTAGGCTCTGGGGACACAATGATAGACTGCTCTCAAGTAGTTTACACTGTAATGGAGGGAAGGACGCGCTTACCAATGATGATGATGCAAGGGAAAGTTAGATAAGTACAAAGAAGAAATGAAAAGAAAATACTATTAGAAAGTTTAAGAAAGTAAAATCATTTCTTCCTTAGATGTTGAAGAAAGAAATGCTATGGAGGTGGCATCTTTATTGGACCTTGAAGGAAGGAAACAAATAGGAGGAGGCGGAATAGTACTGGCATGATAACATATAATATATTCTATATTGTGTTATATATACATGTCATAATTATAATATAGTACATTAAGATGTGCAAAGCACTTTATAAACATTATCTCCCTTTCACATCAATCCAGGGCAGTAGATATTATTATCATTTTCATTTTACAGATGAGGAAATTAAGGCCATCCAAAGTTTAAGTGACTTGCCCGTGGTCACACAGCTAGTATGAATGGGTCTGATGCTAGATTTGAACACAAGTCCTCCTGACTACACATCTCAGTGTACTTCCCATTGTGCTCCCTAGCTGCCTGATGGAATAGTCAGAGAATGGGGGGAAGAGGGCATTCATCCCAGCATAATAATAATAACACATTTATGTCGTACTTTAGGGTTTGCAAAGCACTCGGCATATATCCGTTCATGCACTCCTCACAATAGCTTTTTAAAGGAAGTATTATTCCCATTTTACAGACAAGAAAAAGAATAACAGAATATAAATGATCTTCCAAGGTAATATAGCTAATAAGTGTCAAAAGAGGGATTCAAAACACAGGTCTCTCTTGACTCTATGTCAGGAATCTTTAAATCACCCTATATGTGGTAAGCAGAATGAGCAAAGTCACAATTAAGCATTATACATGTAAGGGTTTTCCTCAAAGCCACTGTAAGACTTCAAACAGGCTGAATGCTTCTGTATATGAAGCGCTAGGAATCCAGTCCACAAAATGGAGAAAATGACCTTTGCCCCTGAGGTTGGCATTATAGGGAGCATTTTTCCTGCTCACATACCTACACGTAAGAATGGAAAAGGCTTAGGGCGGGAGTGGGGAACCCGCAGCCCCAAGGCCACATGTGGCCCTCTAGGTCCTCAAGTCCTTCAGTCAAAGGGCTGCACTTGAGGACCTAGAGGGCCACATGTGACCTTGAAGCCACAGGTTCCCCACCCCTGGCTTAGGATTTAAGGACTGATGAACTATAAATACCAAAACTAGTAGATAGCTATGGAGAGAGTGAATATAACCTGATTTTATCTTTGTATCTTCTTTGTATCCCTAGTCCCTAGTACTGCACCTCATTTTCAGTAGGTGCCTCAGTCATTCAGTAGACATATATTGAGTGATTATTACCTGTGAAGCACATGCTCTGTATTATATTTCCTCATGTAGGGTTTGTATACCTTATAGCCCGAACTTTAATTATTTTATTTAAGCTCCCTTCAAGGCTATCCCTGTGCAGCTAAATGTGCTGTGGATAGAGTGTTGGCCCTGGAGTCAAGAGGATCTGAGTTCAAATTCAGCCTCAGGCACTTGCCAGTTATGTGACCCTGGGCAAGACACTTAACTCTATTTGCCTCAGTTTCCTCATCTGTAAAATAAGCTGGAGAAAAAAAAACACCAAACAGGGTCACAGAGAATCAGACAGAAGTGAGACAACTCAACAACACCAAAACAAAGTTGTACTGCAGTGGTATTTGCAGTAATTCCCCAGATATAATATAACTGAGGCTGCTGCTATGCTGTAGAGCCATATGAAGGGTCAATCTTTCAAAGGGGAAGTTAAAGCTTGCCTTTATTCACTGTCATTCTGCGGTTCTGGCTCCTAAGGTCAATAATGAGTAGCACAAGGGCTCTGGTTACATCAGAAAACACAGAAGCCTTTTTCCATAAATATATGGATTTTTTCCCCTCTCAGTTTAGAAAAAGCAAAAACAAAACAATAAGCAAAACCTAAGATGATTTTCCATTTCTTTGAGGGAACATAAAAATAACTCTCGCTGTGGGTAAAGGGATGAATAAACAGACCTCTTGAAATCTTTTCTATAATATCTGAGCAACAAAAAATAACCTTGCAAGGTCAATAATTGTATTTAGAATGGCTTTGTTAGACAACTAATTTGTCTTGGTCAAAATTTACTATGATGTTGAGTAAAAGTAATTAATCATTTTTCAGGTGTTAGTTTGGCAAGGGATGCCACCACTGATCCCTGTCATATCTGAACTGATTCTTTATGACCCCACTGGGGTTTGCTCAACAAAGATACTGACTAGAGTTGTTTGCCATTTCCTTCTTCAGCTCATTTTACAGATGAGGAAATTGAGTCAAACAGTGTTAAGCGACTTACCCAGGGTCACCTAGGTAGTAAGTGTCTGAGGCTGGATTTGAACTCAGGAAGAGAAGTCTCCCTGACTCCAGACCTAGTGCTCTATCCACTGTGCCACCTAGCTGTCCCTCAAATCTGAACTAAAACTTCTATAGATTTCATGAATAGATGGTTCTTGAAACATTTTCTAATTGGCAGTATGGAGAGATGACTACTGGATGACGACATACTGTTTAGATTTTCTTTAAAAGTTAAAGATTATCCTTATATTTAGAATATCAGCAAGGAAATGAACTAGAAGATGGCATGCAATTTCTGGGGACATTCATGTCATTTAAAAGGATGTATAATATATCATATTGTCTAATAGATACAATCTCTGTCTTATGAAATATCATTTAACTCATTCAGCTCCCTAGTTGTTATTTTAATTTATGTAATTTATTCATTCAACAGACATTTAAGGGAGCAAATCAGACGTTTCACACCCCAAGGGTTTTCTCCGAATCCTTCCATTCTCTAAGTGATTCAATGAACAAAGATTTAGATGCCTGTTATGTGCCAGCTATTATGCTAGGCACTGAGATTATAAGAACAAAAATGAAAAAAAAAATCCTTAATTTTAAAAAGTTTATATTTTTCGAGGGAAAATATTATATAAATGTAAGGACATTCAGAATAAACACAAAATAAATATGTAATAGTTTAGGGAAGGACACTATCAATTGGACGGGAGGTGGGAGGGGAAATCATATGTAGAAGGATTCTAACAGGTAGAGGTAAAAGAGAATGCATTTCAGCCATGGGGAATAGCTGGTACCAAGGCAAAAATGTGAAGAGAGGAGATGGAGTTGGATCAAGAAGAAGGCCTGTTTGGTTTGACTGTAGATTTCAGGAAAGAAGGAGTACAATAAAGTACAAATGAACAATCTCTTGGTCCTCAAATTTTTCAGTGTATGGCCTGGACCTCTCTGCCACATTTCTTTCACTTTTTCTTATATCCTAGCTATTTGTCTTTCCTCCATAATGCCTTGGAGGTAGAAGGTGCCTTGTTGAATTGTCTTGAAGTGAAAAATGACACCATCCCTGTTCTCAAGAAATTAGTAGTCTTGTAAATAGATAAAAATACATATGAAAATAACTAATAACTGGCACTCATCTCTCACCTGTGGCTCCAAGAAGCTGTAGCATGGACAGCAGCTACACCTTGATAAAAACCATCTTGGCAAATGGACTAAACCAGGTTGAGGTTCACCAGCAGGCCTCAAATTCATCAGTGATTTAGGGGGATGTCTACCCCAAACATGTGAAGACTTTCCCCAGTGGAATGGGCAGATGAGGACAATTTGTTCCAACGGCCATGAAGGTGGCTGAGCCTGGCATTGTGGCATGCTTAGAACTTGGTCAGTCATCAAAGACACCAAGGTCATCCACTGCCTCCCGGGTCATCAACAATCATCCTGACTTTTGTCCTGCTGCTGGATTTTGACAACTCTAGAAGAGAGAGTGAGGCTGATGACTGTGCAACTCTGCCTCACTGAAATCCAATTCACTCGAAAGTCAAGAATCACTGCAAGAAGTCATTGTTCCTCTACAAAGACTAAGGATAAACAATAACAATAACCTGAGTTATAGTGTAGGCTTCAGTAATTAAAATTGAGAGACATTTGAATTATTCATCAGAAACTGGAATGATCGGGGCAGCTACGCAGTGCGGTGAGTAGAGCACCGGCCCTGGAGTCAAGAGGACCCGAGTTCAAATATGGCCTCAGACACTTGACACACTTACTAGCTGTGTGACCTTGGACAAGTCACTTAACCCCAATTGACCTGCCTTCCCCCCTCCAGAAAAAAAAAGAAATTGGAATGATGTCTCTAATAGTAGAACCAAGCCCAAAAACCAGGAAATTAAGTCCAGTGAAAAACTAAGCATAAGGGCACTAGCTAGCTGAGATTTGTTTGCTTACCTATTCATTTGTTTGTTGTTCTAAAAGGCTTGGTAGCTGGAACTGAGAATTTCTTGCTTAGAAGATGAGAGGCTTCAGAGAGAATAAGACATAAGAACCCAAAGGGAAGCTTATTGCCGTTACCTTGCAAACATTTTAGTTTTTTCCTAAACAAGCTATAGCAAGAAACTACTTACGGGCTTTAAGCTAAAAAGAACGCAGTAATGTCTACTTTTCCCTTCAAGAAGGGACAGCTAAGAATTTCAGTCAGTCAACAAGCATTTATTAAGAGCCTACAATATGCCAGGAACTGTGCAAGATGTAGAGATACAAAAAGATGCAAAAGACAGTTCTTTAAGAAGTTCACAATCTAAAGGGGGAGACAAAAAAGCAAACATCAACACAAACAAGCCACATACAAGGCAAACAGGAAATAACTAAGAGAGAAGGCACTAGATTTAAGGTGGGTTGGGAAAGGCTTCCTGTACAATATGGTATTTTAGCTGGGACTTGAAGGAAGCCAGGAGGCAGAGAACAATCCAGGCATGGGGGACAGCCAGAGAAAATGCCCAGAGCCAAGAAATGTGTCTTGTTTTTGGAATGATAAGGAGGCCAAAGTCATTGAATCAAAGAGTTTGTGGTAGGGAATGAGGTGTAAGAAAACTGGAAAGGTAAATGTTGGGTTGGGGCAGGGAGCTATGAAGTTTTTTGAATGCCAAACAGAGGATCTTTTTATTTGATCCTGGAAATGATAAGGAGCCACTGGAGTTTACTGAGTAGGGAGGTGACATGGTTGTATTTGTCTTTTAGGAAAATCATTTTAGTTGGCTGAATGGAGAATGGATTGGAGTAGGGAGAGACTTAAGGCAAGCAAACCCACCAGTAGGCTATTACAGTACTGCAAATGTGAAGTGATAATGATCTGCAGCAGGGTATGGCCATATCAGAAGAGAGAAGGTGTATTTGAAAGATGTTACAAACATAAAATTGATAGATCTTGGCAAAAGAGAGATTGGATATGGGAGGAGTGTAAGAGATAGTAAGGAGTTGGGGATGACTTGGACTGTGATCCTGTGGGACTGGGAAGATGATGGTGCCCTCAAAGATAATAAGGAAGTTTGGAACAAGGAGAGAGTTTGGGGAAAAGATAACGAGTGGAGTTTTAGATATGTTGAGTTTAAGATGTCTACTGGACATACAGTTCAAGATCTCAGCAAGGCACTTGGAAGCATGAGACTGGAGGTCAGCAGAGGGTTTAGGGCAGGATAGGTAAATTTGAGAATCATTAGCATAGAGATGGTCCTTAAATCCATGGTAGCTGATAAGATTATCAAGTAAACTAGTATAGAGGGAGAGAAGGCCCAGGATAGAACCCTATGGAACACCTATGGTTAGGGGTCTTGAGCTGGAGAAGAAACCAGCAAAGGAGACAAAGCAAAAGCAGTCTGACAGGAAGAGAACCAGGAAAGAGGGGGGCAGAGCCAAGATGGCAGCTGGAAGGCAGGGACTTGCCTAGGGCTCTCCCCCAGGACCCTCCAAACACAGATAAAAAATGGCTCTGAACGAATTCTAGAACTTCAGAACCCATGAAATAGCAGAGGGAAGCAGGGCTTCAGCCCAGGACAGCCTAGATGGTCACTGGGTAAGGTCTATCGCACACAGAGCTGGGAGTGGAGGGGAGCAGAGTCCAGCGTGGGCTGCGCATGGACCAACCAGACTGGGAGCCAGGTGGAACAGGCCCTAGAGCCCTGAATCAGTGAACTGTGGCAGTTACCAGACTTCTCAACCCACAAACACCAAAGACAACAGAGAAGGCTAGTGGGAAAAGCTGTGGAGACAGAGTGAAAGGAGTTCATGGTTCGGCTACTGCCCTGGGGGCGGTGGAAGTGGTGCAGGTACGGAACTACAGCTGCAGTCGCTTCTGGCCCCAGGCCCACCAGGTGGGAGAAATCAAGCAGTGGATCAGAGCAGGAGTGCAGAGCCTGCTTAAGATCTGAGTCGAGTCCAGGTTGGCAGTTCTTGGGGGAGGAGGAGCACTGGTGTGGCAGAGCTTGCTGTGTAGAAATAGCTCTGAAGAGAGTTAGAAACTGTGAGCAGTCTGAGTGGGGCAAATTTCCAAGCCAGGAGAGTCTGAAAGGCCAAAGGCACGAATCCGTAGGCTTAGAGACTGCTCGGCATGCGGAGCTGCTCCAGACCGAAGCGGAAGCGGCCAGCCAGGAAACCCACATGGGAGACAGGGTGGGAGAAAGCTGGGCCCCCAAAACCAGCTGAGAACCCTAGGCCTACCAACAGAGGATGGCAGTCTGTGGAAGTGACGAGAGGCAGCTCAACGCCACTGGCCATGAAACATCAACTCCTGAGGCTTGCAGCCCAAAGGTATGAAACTCGGCTTCTTGAACTTCTGGGAGAAATAATGGCCAGGTAAACAGCTCTAATCCCTCCCCACCTCACCCAGAGAATTCCTTGGGGGGAAAAAAAAGAACGCTGGAACAGAGGAGATAGAAGTGGGGCTTCAGTGGCCAAATAGTGGAAGTTCATTAGCCCTAGAGGGGCAGAGCCAGCAGGGGTCAACACCAGGAGCCCAGACATACTCTTGCTTCCCCAGGGGAAGTGCCACACATGAGCTGAGACCATTGCTGAAGAGCAACAGTGCTGGAGAGCACCCCTAGGGAAAGAGACATCAGGGAGCCAGACCCCTCCCCCACACCTCAGGAAACCGAAGGCTATAATTCACAAAGACAACAACTAGACTCACAATCCCCAGAATAAGAAAGCTGGGACAGAGAGCCCTGAGCCCCAAAGGCAGAAATTTGTTGTAAAGCCAGGAAAAGGCTAACCAACATGAAGAAGAACACAAAAAAACCGACCATAGACTCTTTTTATGGAGACAGGCATGATCAAAATACCAATTTGGAAGAGAACAGCAATGACATCTGATACCTCCACAGGTAATGTGAACTGGTCTCCAGCCCAAGAAGCATTGCTGGAAGAGCTAAAGGAGGATTTTAAAAACCAAATTAGGGAGGTAAAAGAAAAAAATGGAAAAAAAATCCACTGATGAAATCAAGTCCCTAAAGAAGAATATTGGCAAAAAGGCCACGGAGATTCAGAATCTAAATAGAGAAAATGACACCCTGAGAGGCAAAATCAACCAATTGGAAAAGGAGACTCAAAAGCAAAATGAAAACACTAACTCATTAAAAATTAGAGTTGAGCAAATGGAAGCTAATGAATCTATGAGGCACTAAGAAGTAGTAAAACAAAATGTGAAAAATGAAAAAATAGAAAAAATGGGAGATATCTGATTGGGAAAACAACTGACCTGGAAAATAGATCCAGGAGAGACAATTTAAGAGGTATTGGTCTACCAGAAATCCACGATGAAAAAAAGAGCCTTGACAGTATCTTCAAAGAAATTATCAAAGACAACTGCCCAGAGGTCCTAGAACCAGAGGGCAAAATAGTCATTGAAAGAATTCACCAATCGCCCCCTGAAAGAGATCCCAAACTGAAAACACCAAGAAATATTATAGCCAAATTTCAGAACTACAAAGT
>CM053624.1:90660727-90691011 GCA_028646595.1 Phalanger gymnotis
ACCTGAAAGCCATGATCAAAAAAAGAGCCTAGATATCATCTTTCAAGAAATTATCAAGGAGAACTGCCCTGATATTCTAGAGCCAGAGGGCAAAATAGAAATTGAAAGAATCCACAGATCGCCTCCTCAAAAAGATCCCTAAAAGAGAACCAGGAAAAAGCAGCATCCCAAAAACCTGGAGAGAAAAGAGTTTCAAGAAGAGGGTTATCAGCCACATCTCTGACTCCAGCAATACCTGAGAAGTTGTTACTTGCTGTATAACGTAGACTCCTACATAACTTTTAGACCTTTTCAGTTTCCGCAAGCTCTTCCAAAAATGAGAGCCAAAATGATTCTGAAACTCTCCAGTCAAAATGACCTAATGATGGATTTGTTGGTCTGTGGCTCTTTTTATGAAACTAATTTTGAAGTATTGCTTAATTTTGCTCTTGGGAGCTCTAACTTTGCTCTGTTTTGAACATTTTAATACATTTAAAGCGTCACATAGTACCTAATCTTTGCTCTGTAATTCTTGTTAATAATAATTCTTGTTAATAACCTTTGGCCAAAAGTAATAAATGTGACCCTGACCTGGAACTGAGTTAGTCATCTGCATAGCTAAACCTGCCTTAGCTGTGGTCAGTGAATCGTTAATCAAAAGGGAGGTTGCAAGACACTGAGCATATTCATTTTTCCGTACTGGTTTTCTCCAAAGAGGAGCATGGAGTCCATATGCCTCTACTTTTTTTCAGGGTAGCTGACTACCCTTACACTTACATAAAGTGTATTTTAGGAGTTGGGGAAAAGGGAGGCTTGGATTCCAAATCCCAAAATTTCACTAGATATTATAGGATTTAGAGCTGAAAGGGAATATAAAGCCTTTTTTAGTCCAGCCCCATCATTTTACAGATGGTGAAACTAAGCACAGAAAAGTTTGAATGACTTGGCCAAGGTCACACAAGTACTATGGAGCAGAGCTGGAATTTAAACTCACATCCTCTCATTTCAAATCCAATGCTCTTTCCACTGTACCGCTCATGACCGAAAGCCACATAAAAAACACTCAATTAATTATCTAACAGGGTGGGGGCAGCTAGGTGGCACAATGAGTAGAGCACCAGTCCTGGAGTCAGGAGGACCTGAGCTTAAATCCAGCCTCAGACACTTCACACATGTACTGGCTGTGTGACCTTGGGCAAGTCACTTAACCCTAATTGTCCTGCCAAAAAAGCAAACAAAAAAAAAACAATTAATATCTAACAGGGTGTATCTGCCCCCCTCACCTTAATATCTTCATCTGCATTTCTGTAAAATTGTCTGTAAAGCAAATCATTCGGTTGCCACTGACTTATACTACAAACCCAAAAGTTATTTCCACAGAAAAGAATAAGAATGGGAGGTTCGGAAGCGGTATGCACAATGTAATACAAATCATACTTAATAATTCAGTTGGACTTTTAAAAAACAATATTTATCTAAAGAAAAATTTTGTAAGTCATGAAATGTTAATAATATTGAACCTGGAAAATATCAGGCCAGAATATGGCCTTGGGCGAGAGGGAGAGATAAAAACAGGTGAGGAGCTCATCTCTGCACGTTTCTTACCCCTTGAAGATATACCTTTAGATTTCATTCCAATTCTTGAAATCTAGCTCTATCAAGCAAATAATTCTTTCCAAAGCCAAGGTTTTAGTTGGCTCTATATTTGACAGGGTTTATCTTGTTCCTTTCTGGTGTCCTTAAGTGTGTGTTTATTTAAAAGACCAGGTTGGGCTGCTAAGGGGTATTTCCTCTCTTTATCTGTGTGGTATCCTTTGTAATGCTCCCTAATAAACAGCACAGAGAGAAGAGGTCATAGGACTTAGAGCAGGAAGGGATGATAGAGGTCATGTACTTTGACTCCTTAATTTTACAGATGAGGAAACTGAGGTTCTGGCAACATGGAATGACTGGGAAGATCAAACAACAGACTGCAAAGCCAGGATTTGAGCACTGAATCCACTTCTCCTAAGGTCAAATTTAGTGCTGTTTCCACCACATCATGTGACTTCGAGAGTTCTTTATACAACATATTACAATAGCGATGTTACCTTACTAGCTTTAAAAATACATAAAAAAGCATGTTCTTTTTAATATCCAGGTTCCTTTTAACATCTAGTGGATAGAGTATGGGGAGGACCTGCATTCAGATCCTGCCTCAGACAACTTAATAGTTTTACGACTCTGGGAAAGTCAGTTGACCTCTCTATGTCTCATTTTCCTCATCTTTAAAATGAAAATAAATAATAGCATTTACCTCACAGGGTTGTTGCAAGAATCGAATGAGTTAATATAGGTAAACTACTTCACAAACCTTAAAGCACTATATAAATTCTAGCCGTTATTGATATATGTTACATTAGCATGGCAATACCAACATTTCTCTGTATGGATGGATGTGTATATATTGTGTCACTCAGCTCTTTCTCTGGCCTCCTATGTATATTTTTGAAAACTTTTCATTGCTCTTTTCTTTTCTCATCACTTTTTTTTTTGCAGTTGCCCTACTTTCCTTTCCCTTCGACTCTCCCCCTTCCCAACAAAAGCTTTCCCTTGTATCAAAAGTATAATGAGATGAAACAAATTTGTGTTATAATGATCACATCTGCAAGTGCATGCCTCATTCTTCACCTAGAGTCCCTCACCTCTACGCCAAGAATGTCTTCTTACTGATCATTGCACTGATGAGAATTCTTAGGTCTTCCTTAACTTTTCTTTCATTCCAATGCTGTGGCCATATAAATAAATAGTTTCCTAGTTCTGTGCACTTCACTCTGCATCTGTATTGGGTCCTACTCGTACCAGTCTTCTCTAGTTTCTCCGAATCTGTCACTTTTGTCATTTTTTTTTATGGCACAATGAAATTACCTTACATTCCTATTGTGCTTGGCCATTCCTCAATTATTAGGCATTCATTTCATTCCTGATTCTTTGCTACAACAAAGTGCTGCTTTCTGTCCCTGACTAGTTTTGTAAAGGTCATGTAACTATAAAAATACCTGGGCAGGAACAGCAGGTTACCCTGAACATGGATCCTGAAGCCCAAAAGTTGTAACAGATGATCCGCCTCCCGAGTGAAATAGACTTATTGTTTCATTTTCTTGTATAGACATGGGAAATAACACCAGTAAGGGTTTTATCTTTGAACACAGGGGTCAACGATAGTGAGAGCAAAATGGCAAACCACAAAGAACAAAGCTGCTTCAAGGAATTTGTAAATCCAAAATAGTAAGCTAGGTGTCGCATACCAGATTAATTGTTTTGGCAGCTTTGTTGATTCCTCATGAATGAATTCTGGTAAGCCAGCAAAGGAGGTGGCTATTATTACCAAGGTTATCTACTTTCATAAAATACTACTGCAGACTAGGAGCTAGAAACCTGAGGGCTTCTTTTTTCTTTTTTTTTTTTTTGGTGGAGCCATGGGGGAATGTATGTGTGTGTGAATTAGACTGGAAGAGATGTTATTGCATTGGTATGTGGAGCTCCTCGTGAGGAAACCTCTGCAACTCCTAATTTTAGAGATGTGCCTGGGGCGCTGAGATGTTATAAGTAACGCCTCTACTGCCACACAGTCGATATTGTGAGAAGTGAGGCCTCTGCTATATGTCGTGCTGCTTCATGTGATTTATATAAAGGATAAAAATGAGAAAAGGATATGGCATGCAACTGAAATAACTTAATCCTCAACTGTTTGTAATATAATGTGATTTTTTAAAATGCATTATGATCATGTTGAATTTATACCAGTCGTAATACGATGGCTCGACATTAGGAAAATAATTAACATATTAAATGATGCTAATAACCAGATAACTAAATCCATGAGATTATATCAATAGGTTTTGGGGAAAGCTTTTGATAAAATGCAGCATTCATTTATGTTTTTAAGAAACACTAAAAGAAAAAAAAGTAGAAATGGAGACTTTCTCCCTAACATGGTAAAAAAAAAAAATCATCTACCTAAAATCAAGAGCTAGCATGATTTGTAATGGGAAAATACTAAAAATGAGGAATGCATTACAGAAATTACTTTAACAATGATTACAATAATTTTATACAGAAGTTTAGCCAATATAAATCAACCACCACAAGAGGACAAAAGTCACCCAGAAAGAATTTTCAGTCAGCAAACATTTAACTTATTTGTTAAGTAGAGAGAGATAATATCCAAAGGCAGCACTCATATAAAATATAAATTTGTTTATAAAATCTTGGGAAGAAGGCTGAGAGATGATTATATGAACAGTATTATTTCATAAAGCAGAGAGAAGCAGTGGAGGGTAAAATCAGTTTAAAGAAAGTTTTGCAAGAGATGTAACTAAGCAAAGCCATCCCCGGGGCATTTAAGAGCAAAAAATGGAATGAGGCTAATAAATACAAGAAAAATGGGAAAGATCTGTAAATATTATTATAACAAACTGTATTCATCATCAAAGACAAAAGAGCCATCACATTTGGACTCTGATATAAAATTCCCAGATGTGCATATAATAGAAATAGAAATAGTATTTAAGCTCAGCTAGGTGGCACAGTGAGTAGAGCACCAGCCTTGGAGTCAGGAGGACCTGAGTTCAAATCCGGCCTCAGACACTTGGCACATGTACTAGCTATGTGACTTTGGGCAAGTCACTGAACCCTAATTGCCCTGCCCCCCCAAAAAAAAAGAAATAGTATTTAACAGCCAGATTGGATCAAGTGAATTTAAGCAGCTAGGTGGCACAGTGGATAAGTGCTGGGCCTGGAGTTAGGAAGACTCATCTTTCTAAGTTCAACTCTATCCTCAGATACTTACTAGCTGTATGAACCTGGGCAAGTCATCTGACCCTATTTGCCTCAGTTTCCTCATCTGTAAAATGAGCTGGAGAAGGAAATGGCAAAGCACTCCAGTATCTTTGCCAAGAAAACCCCAAACGGGATCTCAAATTGTCAAATGTAACTGGAAAAAAGATTGAACAAAAACCACCAAAGGTAATTAATGTCCCTACAGTCTGGGGGCTTGAAAAATACAGGTTCACTGGACTGGAAGAGTTTGTTATATTTGCCTCTGCTCATGTCAGTGAGCATACTTTGGAAACTGACATTATGATTTTTGTGAGTTTAAGAAAGATAATAGTAGCCAAGTAATCTACCCCACTTTTCATTATCTTAAACTACCTGGAAAAGTGTGTGTGTGTGTGTGTGTGTGTGTGTGTGTGTGTGTGTGTGTGTTTACAGATAGGTAGGTAAATAGGAAATGAGGGAGGAAAGTATATAGGGCCTAGTGGAGGCCCCTAATTGGTAGGATGGGTTCCTCAGAGAATGGACATATACTCTGTGTTCAAAGTACTCTGTCAGTCCACATCCAAATCAATAGTTCATGAGCCCCCATCCAAATATGCAAATGTAAATATATATATATATATGTGTGTGTATATATATATATGTGTATATATATGTGTGTGTATGTACATATATGTATATATATATATATATACATATATATATATATATATATATATATATGCCACAAAAAAAAAACAGAGGGCAAAGGAAGGAGGTACCTTTCACAGCTATGGCCAGTGGAGAAATTCTTAGCTCAAGAAGGGATAGCTCATAACAGATAAAAATGGATAACTTCAATTACATAAAATTGAAAAGCTTCTAAACAGCTGTGTTGGCAGCTGCTAATGTAAAAAAGATCTATACCAGGGCTTCTTAACTTTTTTATAATATAATCCACTTTGGCATCTGAGTGAAGTCTATGGACTTATGAGAATTATACTGTAGGTGCATAAAATAAATAGAATGTAAAAGTAAATCAAAGGTTAGTAAAATTAAAGAGGTATTTCTCCCCCATCTAAGTTCATAGAACCTCTGAAATCTATCCATGGAGCCCTTGGGTTTCCATAGACTCCAGGTTAAGAAACCCTAATCTTGAGCTTTTAGCTGATCACTTATTTAATATGGGCCAACAATGAGAGAGCAGCTGCTAAAAAAGAAAAAAAAAAGGCCAATGAGATCTTAGAATGCACTGAAAGGAGAAGATCATGGGAATGATCCAAACTGGTTCTGTACTAGGCAGATCACATTCAAGTGGAGAGATTATTGAAAGTCTAGTTAAACTTTAACTGCCTGGATTCATTTCACAGGGTCTGGCTTGTGGTTTCTATGACCTCTTCATATCATGTGTATAAAAAAAATGCATTTTGCTTCCTAGAATTTCATAACTATGAGTGGGCATTATTCCTCATCCTGGAAAAATCAATGAATTACTATGACATATTAAAGAATATATATAAATGCACATTTATATATGAATTTACTAAAAATAAACCAATCAGCATTTACTGTTTACTATGTACCAAGCATATAATAGATAAGTCCTTATTAGGGTATCTGTGCATTGGAAGTTTATTCCCTCTCCCCTCTAGAATATGAGTTACTGTGTAAATTTAGAATCCTAAGGAAGAAAGAGCTATAAGTGACCCCAAAAGACTTTTAATCTTTACCTTGTTGAAATTACCCAAGACCATCCATTGGCACTTTCTAGGTAATTTAAGAGGCAAAACTCCCAGGAAAATTCATGCCTTATTAATTGGATAGTGTTCCATAAATGTTCATTGTTCCTTGCTTTTGTTTTTACCCCAAAATCAAACATCTCGCATCTTTACTAATAACAATTTGAAAGGAAACAAGCTTTTATTAAGCACCTACTATGTACTAGGCACTGTGCTAAGCATTTTACAAATATCTGATGCCCATGAAAAGTCTTTATAGTTGAGGAAACTGAGGCAAATGGAAATTAAGTGACTTGGCTAGGATGACACAGCTAGTGTCTGAGGCTATATCTGAACTTAGGTCTTCCTGACTCCAGGCTCACTCAGAGCTCTATCCATTGTGACACATAAGAATTCATCTGGACCCTGGTGTTGTAAGGAAGCCCCCCCCCATTGCATTCATCCCCTATATCTTTTTTTAATTTAGTTAACTGAATAAATCAGGTAATATTTCATTCTCTTTAACTACAATCAAAGATCTCTGTATGTCTAGAAACAGAGATTGCAAACAGTATCTTGAGATCCACCCATGTCCATCCTGGACACCTCCCTTCCCCAAAGGAGGACCACCTTAATTAAACCTATGTTGGAGATAGAACTTCTACTCAAAAAGGGAAAAGCCAGGAAATCAAGTAAGAGCTGCCTCACCACCCCAATCTGGACAGATTTAGAGACAACAGTATCCCATTCCTTCTCAAGCTGGTTGTTAATACTTAATAAATATTTTAAAGTATCTCTTTTGGACATATGAAGTCTTGTGTATCTACTTTATCCTTTCCCATGCCTAGTGAAGATGTGGAATTACCACACAAGCATTCTTTTGGATAGACATTTGCTGCCAAATGAAGGAATTTAAATAGATAGGAGAAATTGAGTGAGTCTTCTCATTTTTATGTCCATACAATTGCTGCAATGCGTGGCCCTACTTTAACTATCCAACCAGAAGCTGGTGATTTGGGACTATAGGTTCACCTTAGCCCCAGATATATAAATTTAGAAGACATCTGCTTAGAAATAAAAAAAAAATGAAAGCATAGCAAAATGGTGAGGCCAGCCAAGAGAGAAGACATAAAGAGAAAAGAGGATCCAAACAGAGTTTGGTGGCAAACCACAGTTAGGGAGTGGGACATGTATGCTGATCCAGCAAAAGAACTGGAGAAGAAAAGTCACACAAGAAAGAAGGACAGAAGAGATGACGCCAGTGCTTTGCACATAATAGGTGCTTAATAACTTTTTAACGTATTGAATTGGAAAGCCAAGGAAGAAGTGAGTATCCAATCCAGCTGCAACACTATCTCTTTTCTCTTGCTTCCCATGAGTTACTTTCATTTACTGGCCTCTTAGGTGTTGCTTGACCTTGACGTGCTGTCTCTCATGCCTATGCATTTGTGCGGGCCATCGCAAGTATCTACAAAGCACTTCTTCCTCTTCCCCACCTTTGAGAATCCTCGCCTTCTTTCAAGACATTTCGGGCGCTAGCTCTTCTAGGCGTCCTTCGCTGATCTTCCCAGTGGGAATGCTCCCTCCATCCTAAAGTTTTCCTAGAGCATCTGGGCAGGAAGATTGTCTTTTTCTATTTAGATTCCCAAATGCTAGCATAGGGCCTTGCACGTAGTAGATACTTAATAGTCATGTGCTGAATTAAATCAAATGAACAAATGACTTTTTTCTGACCTAGTTTTCTTCTCTAAAGTGGCTTCATGTTATTAGTTTACCGCTTCTTATTTCCCAGCTTGAGGTAGGAATACTTTGGATTGTGCTTCAAGGCATTTCAGGCACATCCTATTTAGGACACAAAAAAATAGAATTTCAGAGTGAAAATGAACCTTGGAAATTACCTAGTCCAATATATTCTCACGTTTCAGTTGAGCAAACTAAGGCCCAGAAAGCTTGATAAACTCAACCAAGGACACATGGGATTAGAACCTGGGCCTTTGGATTTCCAACCCACTGATTTTTCATCACACTCAGAGTTAATTAATCAATTAGTTAATTAATTCACTCGATTAATTAGCCAAAACACTACATACAAAGAGCCCTGACTAAGCAAATCTTCCCAGTCAAAATATGTGAGTAGCTCAACCAATTGAACTCCAATAATAGTGAAACCAGTTCCTCATAATCTGTAACCCCAGAGATCTTCGAGGAGAGAATAAACAACCATCCATCCTAGATTTTATCATTAATGTGTTTGAAAGCATAGGACTAGACCAATAGATCTCTGGCGATCCCTTTTGGCACATTATTTTATGGGGACTCCACAGGGAGTCTCTACAATTTCACAGTCTCTGTCTCTGTCTCTACAACTAACGAAATAATAAGCTTGTCAGGCCTGGAAGGTTTGAGGTGGGGTGATGGAAGAGAAGAAGCCTAGATAATGACAATGAGACAGAATCAATGATCCCTCAGGATTTGTTCCTACCTTATTGCACTATGTTAATGGCTCCACTCATGGGAAAGAAGTTACAAAAGGTCTTTCAGCTTCAGAAAGAGAAGTGTGAAACCTGGGCACTGGTGTGGTCATCACTTCCTGAGGCAAGCTTAGATTCTCTAGATGTCACCAGGAGTTGATTCTGTAGTAGATACCAATGTTAAGGGTGTACTTTGAAAGGCTGAGCATTAACCCTAGCAGGTCCCTTTATTATGTGTAAGGGCCTCACCCTTTCTAGGAAGAGCCACACCAACTCCTAAACACCGGATGCTGGATTCAGTTCTGTTAAGGGAAAAGATCCATCTCCCTGGTGCAGAAGGCATTACATCACATGAGGGATGGAAACAAAGGGGTCTGAGGGACAGGGATAGGCAAATTTACCTCCCTTCACAGGAAATGGGTGAAGCCTTGCTTGAAATTATTACTCAGACGTTTTGTGCTGTGAAGGAAATGTCTCCTGATAGCACAAGCTATTGGTTTCCTGTTGTGAACTAACAGTTTCTGGCATGCCCAAGAATGGACAGGAAGGGCAACTGATTGGGGTGGGGGGGGGGTCATGTAGGGAAAGGAAGGGTGTCCCTTGGAACTCCTTGTTAATGAAAAATCTGTATCAAATGGGTCTGGAACATTTTAGGGCGTGGAATGACCAGGATGAAGGAAGTTGTAGCAAAGGGGTTGATGGACACAACCATGTAAAGCAAGAATAAGGATACTGTCACTATTCTAGCCCAAAAGAATGTGAGTAGCCATGGCCATTTTTTGTACCTGAGACGAAAGGTTCAAAATACATTAGGGAAAGTGATACGAAATCAAATCACCTTTGTAAGACATTTTCAATTCTATAATTTTTTAAGGTAACATGTAGGGAGGGAGGGAAATGCCCTAGTCACTATGGGGTTGAGGCAAGTAAGATGTGGCAAAACTAGGGAAGGAACTCACCTGGGATGTGGGGGGGGGGGTGGCAAGGAGAAGGAAGCTTGACATCCAGTAGCTTCTAATTTTAGCTAGTTATGCTTGTTGACTGGGTGCTAAGTTCTTTTGTTTCTGCTGCTACTGAAGGACCAGTTGTAAGTGCTGTCAGTACCCTCTAAACTTTGCTACCCTGGGACAAATTCCTGATCTCCCTACCCTAGTTTCTGTTCTGATAAGTAGGTAGGTATGAACATTATTGAAAAGTCAGTGCTCATAAGAAGAATATCTCATAAGAACCTCTGCAAATGAAGGTTTAGACAATACAGTATGTATTCTAGCTTCTGAACCATAAAGAACAATTTCTGGGAGCAAGGCCAAGTCTCTGTATACAGATGGAATGAGATACTGAGAGCAAACTTTGCAAAAGCCAGACATTTTGCTGTTGCTTGAAACACTCTTGAATATTCCACGTCTTGCGCTACTGTTTTGTGGATAGAATTCACCCCAGAGAAAAGGAGAATAGGCTTACTACATCTCTCTCTTGAATCTATTTTCTCCCAACTCTTATCAGCTACTGACAACTAGCTCAATATGTTTCCTATATGAAAACAAATTAGCCACATCAGAAAATTCCTTTCTATGACAGGTGGGGAAAGAAAAATTTAGATTATGTTCTTTGGACGTTCATGCGTTCTGTGAGGGGCTGGGGGGAAATGGCATCCTCAAATCATCTTACTGTGACTGCTTTTTGGAAATGGTGATGGGGAAATGATTGGTTTAGAAATTTAAAACTGGAGAACTATCCAAGTCAACAGAAGTAAGATGATTTACATGCTAATTGGTAAAACAAAAAACTGAGAACTTTATTATCCTCTCCCCCAGCAATGGAGGTAAGAGTTTGGTTTTAAAACATAAGGAAGATTCTATGTCATTTTGCAAGAATTTTCCAAAGTCCTGTTTAGTAATAAAACTTGGCACTACCAATTAGAAAAATATAAACTAAAGCAATTCTGAGATTTCATCTCACACCTATCAGAATGGCAGAGATGACCAAAAAAGTAAAATGATAAATGTTAGAAAGGTTGTGAGAAAATAGGCCCATTAGAGCAGTGTGTGTGTGTGTGTGTGTGTGTGTGTGTGTGTGTGTGTGTGTGTGTGTGTGTAGAAGCTTTTTTTGTTGGCAAAAAACTGGAAGCTAAAGTGATGCCTATCAATTGAGAAGTAGCTGAATGAGGTACGGAATGTGAATGAGACGGAGTTGTCTTGTCCTATAAGAAATGAGGCGATACTGAGGAAACGTGAATTTCAAAAATATATAAAACGACTTTTATGAACTGATACAGAGTCAAGTAAAGCCGAATCAGAAGAACATTTATACTACAACATCAATATTATTCAAAAGAAAGAACAATTTTAGGGACTTTTATAACTGACAAAGAATGAAATAAGTAGAACCTGGAGAACAATTTATATGATAACAGCACTGTAAAAACAAACAACTTTGAAAATTCTAAGAGTTATGATCAATACAATGATCGTTCATTATTCCAGAGGTCTGATGGTGAAAAATGCTATCCTCTGGTGGCAGGTAGGGCAGTTAAATGACACAGTGGATAGAGTCCCAGTCCTGGAGTCAGGAAGATGCATCTTCTTGAGTTCACATCTGGCCTCCAACACGTACTAGCTGTGTGATCCTGGGCAAGTCACTTAACCCTGTTTGCCTCAGTTTCCCCATCTGTAAAATGAGCTGGAAAAGGAAATGGCAAACCACTCCAGTAGGTTGCCAAAAAAAAAAACCATATGTGGTCAAGAAGAGTTGGACACAACTGAAAAATGACTGAACATAGGGGACCTGAGGTCACCATAGGGCATAGAGCACTGAGCCTGGAATTAAGAAAACTTGAGTTTAAATCCAGCTTCAGACACTTTCTAGCTTGAAGACCCTGGACAAGTAATTAAACTCTGTTTGCCTCAGTTTCTCCAACTGCAAAATGGGGATAATAATAAAGCACTACTGCCCAGAGCTGCTACAAGACTCAAATGAGGTAATAATTGTAAAGTACTTAGCATAGGGCCTAGCACATACTAAGTGCTACATAAATGTTTAGTATTATTATTATTGCTATTGTTTGTCATTGCTATTCTTGTTACAGAGAGGTGAGGGATTTAGCATGCAAAATGACACATATGTATTTTTTAATAGCCATTATGGAAAATTGTTTTGCTTAACTACAAATATTTGCTTTGATTATCTTTTCTTTTTTTGTTTGAATGGTGTAAAAGGTAAGAGAAAGAAAAATAGATTTATGTTAATTTTTTCAATCGGAGGTGCTACAGATGTGAAATGTTGCATTCATTCTCAGATGAAGTCATTATAATTAGTTTTGTTTGTTTATTAATTTGTGCTATGAGTTTTACTTAACTTTTGTTACAAGAGACCTCTCATGAAGTAGGAATACTCTGTAAATGTTAGCAATATGAAAAAAATACATCAACAAAATTTAATTTTAAAATAAACTACTAGTAGTTTGTAACTCCAGGAATGCAGGGACTATGTATTATTAAATCTTTTTATTATATTATCCTAACACCAAGCACAGTGTTCTATTCATAGCAGGCACTTGACTCATATATGTGTGTTTGTATATAAACACCAAAAGCCCTATACTATGTCAATTCACAAAATTATAAAGATCAAGTAGGACTCAAACGAAGAGATAAGAACAACATCCCCAATTCACCTCTTCTTGAAGATTAGAAGCCCACAGGTGTTGTACATCACACATGTTTTCAGACTTTTTCAATGTATTGATCAGTTGTGGTGATTGGTGATTTTTTTCCTCTCTGTTTCCAAATAGATAAGTGGTCAAAGGCTATGACTAGGCCTTGAAGGAAAAACATAAATCATTAATGCTCATGTAAAAAATATTAGACCTTTCTAATAGAGAAATGCAACTGAAAACAACTGTAAGATATTTCACATTCATTAAATTGGCAAAAATAGTTTAAAATTATATAATTCAAGGCTAATGGGGCTGTGGAGAAATCCATACATTGTTACACTGCTGGTGGAGATTTTTTAGAAAAAAACCTTTGGTAATTTAGGATAAGTGCTTTAAAACTGTCAAAACTTTGGGCACCTATGATCCCATGGCTAGTACTATATACTGAGGGTGTTATGGACAGTGAATAAAAAGCCTAATTATACAAAAAAATACTCCTACCAGCAATATTCCTAATAGAAAAAACCTGAATAAATTATGGAATATGTTGGAATAGTATTGTACCATAATAAATAACAAGTATGAAGAACTATGGGAAGATTCAAATGAAGGTATGCAAAATAGAATAAAATTTAAATAATGTAAACACTGACTGTAATTATATAAAAATTAATTATTATATAAATTGTATATGTATATACTATATAAATAAATAACAACAAACCCCAAAACAGCAAAGCCCACAAAAATTATACAGATAAAAAAGAGAAAAAGGAATTTAGAAAAACAAAAACTTTTTGCTATTATCTTGTCAAAGTTGATATATTTTTTAATTGTCAATATAAGATACACATAGTTTCATGCACAATCTATTTGTTATTCTTATTTGTATATCTGTGTTATATTTTATTATTGGTTATTAAGGTTTTTCTAAGTTAGTAAAATGTGTGAAAACTTGTCTGCTCCTTTCTCACATTTTAATCTGCTGTTCTCAAAAATATTTTATAGAAATGAAAAGAAGATATGAGTCAGTTTTTGACAATATCTTAATAAATCACTTTCTTTAAATAATAGTACCATCCCCTCCTGGATCACTGCCTTGTTGTGGTGCAGGGGGCTTGCATAGCTCAATGAAACTATGAGCTAGGCCATGCAGGATTATCCAAGACAGACATGTCGTAGTGGAGAGTTCTGACAAAAGGTATTCCTTTGGAGAATGAGATGGAAAACCACTCCAGCACCTTGGCCAAGAAAATCCCACTAGCAGTATTTAAATGATAAAAGATGTAACACCAGAAGATGAGCCCCTCGGGTCAGAAGGTGTCCAACATGGGGAAAAGTGAAGGGCAACTACAAGTAGCTCCAGAGAGAATGAAGCTTCTGGTTCAAAGCTGAAAGGAAGCTCAGTTGGAGATATGTCTGGTGATGAAAGGAAAGTCTGATGCAGTAAAGATCAGCATTGCGTAAAAACCTGGAGCATAAGATCTATGAACCAACGTAGGCCAAATGCAGTCAAAGAGGAGATGGAAGGATTAAACTTTGACATCTTGTGTGTCAGTGAACTTAAATGAATGGGAATGGGTGAATTTTATTCAGGTGATCACTACATATACATTTCCAATCTGTGTATGAGGATACTTATAAAAAATCTCAAGTCTTTAATTTGTGACTTTCTCAAAAGCAAAGAGCCTGTGTCTAAATGGACACAGTACTGATGGGGCACTAACGATGGACCCCTAAAAGGTCCTGGACTTTCCCACGTGGCTTAGATCCCTGGCAGTTGTGTGGGGCACCCAGCACTTCCCAATCAATCCTTTCAACTGCCCTTTCTGTGTGGTCCTCATTGTCTGCACCTGGCCCCACCCTAGATCACTATTCCTTGATTCCATCTAGACCCCTTCTCTGTTATCTCCAGGTCTGTTACCTCCCAGTCTCCCCAGACCACTTAGTCACTCCTAGATCACATCCAGATCTTCCCACAGTTTTATTATAAAAGATCCATCGTACCTCCATTGAAGTGCTCAGATTCCTTAAGAGTCTGGCCAATAGCTCAGATTCTTAAAATCTCACCCACCTCAACGAGTGTTTTCATAAACCTTGTCTATGACTGAAAGAAGGCTTCAGTTGAATTCATTAGAGGTAGGACCCACGTTGTTTGCCTTTGAATTTTGGGATTACCAAGACCCCTAGACCTCAACAGTACCAGAGAGTTTGACTGGGTGCTAAAGGGTCCTACAGATTGAAAACATTCTGGGAAATCTGGAAAGGGATGCAGCTCAAAGATTTGACTAGTTCCTCTGCCCTGATCAGGTCAGAACTTTAAAAAAAAAATAAGCCTAACTTCAAGCTTGTTATTATATGAAAGGTGAGACACTTAATAACCTTACATAAAATAGGAGATATAGAGGAAGGAGCTGTAGGTACTTGGCCCTAGAAAGTCCCAATACAGTATTCCAAAAGTCTTGCTGAAGTTTTAAGCCATTAAAACTTAAAACTGCACTAAGACTTTTGGGACACTTTGTATAGACCCATGAAATCCAGATGAAGCCTTGTTGGGTAGTGATGCCTTCCTGATTCCACATTCCAAAAAAAGTTGTGCAATAAATTAATTCGTGTGACCCTTACTGAGTCTGTATTTTAAATTTTTAAGTCAATGGACCTATAGGGAAACCAGGGCTTATGTCAGGCTACTGAATTAAGAGTATACTAACAATACTTACAGTCCTTCAGCAGTATGGCAACACCAGAGCATACCACACAGAGAGAATAATTAGCTAAATTAGAAGATTAAAAATATAATATGATAGGAAACTACCAGGTGATAGATTGTTCTTCTGCCCTGTTTTTCACTCTCTACAACCACCACATGACAGCCTTCCCAGCATCATCACCAAGCCAATATACCAGAATCTCTCCCCCTTCAGAACAGTATTTCTCTGCTCCAATAAGGGCATACATCAGCCCACTTATCCCTGGCATAGTTTGTAAGCCTTGACCCAGGCACAAAATTCCTCTTTATAGTTCTGAAGGTCAATTTTATCCTATCCACAAGACTTTTAGCTAGGCTTTTCAAATCCTACCTGCTAAAGAAACCCCAGGGCAGTTAGGTGACATAGTGGATAGAGTGGATAGCTTGGAGTCAGGAAGACTCCTCTTCCTGAGGTCAAATCTGACCTCAGATACCTACTAGCTATGTAACCCTGGAAAAGTCAGTTAACCCAGTTTGCCTCAGTTTCCTCATCTGTAAAATGAGCTGTAGAAAAAAAATGAAAAACCACTTTAGTATCTCTGCCAAGAAAACCCCAAATGGGGTCATGAAGAGTCTGTAAGAACAATAAGAGTCTGTAACAACAACAACAAAAAAGCCTTCTTTAAAAACAATATATACAAATACAACAATAAGAATGAAAAGGGGGAAAAACAGAATATTGTGAAAGTATCATGACCAAGAAGCTTGAGCCTAAAATAGAGTTGGGAGAATAGACTTCCCTCTTTTCTTTGCAGAGATGAGAGTCCATGAGTGTAGACTTTACTGCATATACTGTCAGATTCCACTGGTATTGGTTTTGCCAAACTGCCATTTTCCTCTTTCATTTTAAATTCTTTGTTCCAAGGTATGGTTCACTAGATAAGAGAAGAAAGAATATATTCAGAAATGAGATTGATGTAAAATCAAGTATCTTTTTTTAAAATTTAAAACACAAAAATTAAGAAAAGCCTTAAGATTATAAGAGTAAAGATTTTGGGCTAAAAGTGACCTTAGAAGCCATCAAGTTCAATCCCTCTTCTCATTTTACAGATGAGGAACCGGAGACCTAGATGGGTTAAGTGATTGGCCTAGGGTCACCTGATTTAACTATCAGAATAAGGATCCTTTATCCTCTGTCACCTGAAGCTAGGTATTTCCCTTCCTATGAGATTCAAGTGACGTTCACAAAAGTATAAAAATCAAACAAAATATTACACCAGAAAAAAAGAGAAATTAAAAATCTTAACCATAAAACTAACTTCAAAGGCAATGAAGAGCTCCAAAATGAATCATAAATACAATTATCAACATTGGTGCCCTTGTTAACGTGGTCTCTCATCAAGTAGTAAATAACAGCAGGGTATGGTTACACACATAATCGTACATTTTTAAGATGTATTGTTTAGGGAGCTGAGGGATTTGGTTGTATGTTTTGCTTCGTTTATTCTATTACTGGTTTTCATATATGGGTGTGTGTTTGCAACGTACTTGAGTCAAAATCTTGGCTGCTGCTTGTATGAATCCAAGCACAAGACATTATAGCGGTGTTTACCCTTTAAACACCATAACAAAGGGCTATATATATAGCTGGTTGTTTTCCCCACCCTCTTTCAGAATTCTTCTATTTTTTTCACCATTGGTTTTCTCATCAGATTATGACATTTCTTTTGAAATTAACAATAATACAGACTATGAAGTCCTGACAGAAGAAACTCTGCACTGATCCCCCTCCAATTCCTCAGCCCTTGCTCAGGCCAGACAGCATCTCCCAGGCTGATGGAAAGCATCCACCTAAAACGGGTTGCCTGCTCAACATTGTTTTTCATGATTTTCATCAGAAAGCCTAGTTTCTAATCCCAGTTCTGTCACTAAAGATTTGTGTACATGCCTTATATCCCCAAGAGAAATAAATTTTTCTTAAAGGGAAAAATTGAACCTTATTTTTATCTTTGTTTCGCTGTTGCATTAGCCTCCCACTGGGCTGCAATCTATTTGAAGGTCCACAGAGGAAACAAAAGATGATGGTAGTCTCAAAGAGTGCCCCCCTTCCTAGTTATATCTTTTAAGAGATGTTACAAGATGTAGCAGAAAGTTTGCTGGGCTAGGAGTGAGCTGACTTGAGTTGGATTCCTGGCTCTGGTCAATTACTAGCTATTCAATCTTAGGCAAACCACTTGTCCTCGCCATCGTCAGTTTCCTCATCTATAAAACAGGGATAATAATACCCTCACTTCCTACTTAAGTTGTAAGCCAAATGGGTTAACTGTGACACAAGTTTAATGCCAGGCAGGCTTCACTCGGCTTGTTTCTAGTCAGCCTCTCCTAAATATTGGTTGATGTATGTTTGTGGAATGTTAATTAACTTCAATAGTAGCCTAACCAAAACATAATAAGGAAGGTGAATTTCCTGTCAAAGAACATTTTATTATTCATTCCAAAGCTAAATCCAAATTATTTTTGGATTGCTCATGTGATCTCTTTCTTACATTAGTGTAGTTGACACTTCATCTAAACTCATTGAAGGCAGATAACAAGTTTTGTTTAAGGCCTGTGTAATACCTAGCATTATTATTAATGATTGTTTAAGAATTATCAAATCATAATTTGCTTTAAAACATTTCCTCTCATAGAAGTCTATTTTCAATCATTCTGTAAGTAACTGAGTGTAATATGTGTAAAATAGTGTTGAGAGACAGAAAAAGAAAGAGGAAGGAGAGGGAGAAGGGAGGAGAGAGCAAGAGAGAAGAAGAAGAGGAGGAGGAGGAAGAAAAAGAAGAAGAATGGAAAAGAAGAAAAAGAATGGAAAAGAAGAAGAAGAATGGAAAAGAAAAAGAAGAATGGAGGAGGAGGAGAAGAAGAAGAAGAAGAATGGAAAAGAAGAAGAAGAATGGAAAAGAAAAAGAAGAATGGAGAAGAAGAAGAAGAATGGAGAAGAAGAATGGAAAAGAAGAAGAAGAATGGAGAAGAAGAAGAAGAAGAATGGAGAAGAAGAAGAAGAATGGAGAAGAAGAATGGAAAAGAAGAAGAATGGAAAAGAAGAATGGAGAAGAAGAAAGAGAATGGAGAAGAAGAATGGAGAAGAAGAATGGAAAAGAAGAAGAAGAATGGAGAAGAAGAATGGAAAAGAGGAATGGAGAAGGGGAAAAGGAAGATATTCGTTGATATCCAAGTGACAGTTTATATCACTTTCCCCTCAGTTGCTATTTTGAGTTTGATATAACGATCCTACTGTTGCTCCCAAGGGTCCTGACAAATTTCATTTGCCTGGCTTGCATCCAGTGATACACGCAGGTGACAAGAAACATGAGATGTCTGAGCACAAGGCCTTTTAAAGGTGAATAAGGAGAGAAAGGTCATGATAATCAGAATAGAGACAACTTTTCCATGCTCTCCAGTTACATACTTGTGCAAGGACTTTGCTATGTAGCCATAGCAAGGCTACATGCCCTGGGGGGCAATAGGCAGGAACAATCCAATGAGGAGACAGCCTTTAGGAACCATGTCACTAGCAAAATGGGATTGGGGTCACTTGGAGTCAAGGTGGGCTGGGATCACCTTAAGAAGAGTTCTTGGAAGAATTATGGAGTCTGAATGCAGGTCAAAGCATACTATTTGCTCTCTCTTTTTTGTTTTGTTTTGTTTCTTTTTTCTCATGTTTCTTTCCATTGGTTATAATTCTTCTTTCCAACATGACTAATGTGAAAATATACTTAATATGAATGTGTATGTAAAGCCTATATCAGATTGCATGCCATCTTGGGGGGGAAGGGAGGGAAGGGGGAGAAAATTTAAACCTCAAAAGGCCATGGAACTGAATGTTGTAAATTTTAAATAAATAAATAATTTTAAAAAAGAAGAGTTCTTGGGTCAAGGTGAAATGATTACTAGGTCATGTATATGTTGTGCCTTTTTCAAAGAAGGGCAAGTGTGTCTCCCAAGTGTTGCCTAAACTCCCCTTCACCTTCATCCATTCTTGTGAGTTAGATAAAACTAGTTTTCCTTGATTAGTAATTAAAAATGTATGGTTTGTGTGAGCAAGTGAATGAGAATTAGGGCTATCTCTCATCAATCCTTCTGTTTTACTATCTTTCTATTACTTTAATCATTTATTCCAACCACCCATGGAAGTTTAAGAATTAGAAAACAGTAAAGGTGGCAGGATAAAATAAACAGTTGTTTGGTTTGGTTTGGTTTGGTCTGGTTTTTTTTTTTTTGCTTGAGTAGGATAGGGGTGAGATGAGCCAAGATTTGATTGGATAATATATACCCAAACCCTAGGCCAATAAGAGAAAAAGCAATATCATCTACAAAGGAAGAGAAAAGGAGAGGATAGAATCCAGCTTTCTGAGAGCCAGAGAGAACACTATAGCTGACGCTCCAAAGAACCTTCTGGCATTGAGTGATTTGTATAACAGGAAGAGTGAACACTCGAATGATATTATCTGCTTTAATCCAAGCATGATAATAATTCCCCTATCTATTACATATACATTATTCCATTCCTCTGATAGTTTTAACTTTTCCTGTCCTAATGTA
Source organism: Phalanger gymnotis (assembly GCA_028646595.1). NCBI lineage: Eukaryota > Metazoa > Chordata > Mammalia > Diprotodontia > Phalangeridae > Phalanger > Phalanger gymnotis. Next base: position 90,680,633 of record CM053624.1, read on the forward strand.
CCAAAAGAAAGCTAACATAGTAAAATGGAGAGAGCCCTCACCTGAGAATGAGAAATCCTAGTTTCCAATCCCAGTTCTGCCACTAAATATCTGTGTACATGCCTTATATCCCCAAGAGGAATGATTTTTTTTCTCAAGGGAAAATACCAAATTTTATTTTTGTCTTTCTTTCCCTGTTGCATCACACATAATATGTACTTAATATTTATTTTTAAGAGGAAGAAGAATTAGATTTACTGTGCTTGGCCTCACAAAGTAGAACTAGGAACTACCCATCAACATTAGGTACATGACAAAAAGAGACAAATTTTGGATCAATAGAAAGAAAAATTTCCTGACACCTATCCAAAAATGGAAGGAAATGCCTCAAGTAACAAAAGGATCTTGCTATCTAGACTCCATTTCCACATCTGTAAGATGAGGGGATTATATTAGACAGAGCATAAGATCCTCTGGAGCACTAAGCCTATGAATCTCCTGGTTTCTTGTCAACTTACTCACTACATTGCTCAGACCCTGCTTTCAGCAGGTGGGCCCAGCTGTTCACCCAAAAGGTACTAAATCTGTCCAAGCAACAGAAAATAAAATGCAAGAAATTATCACTTCATCACATAACCTAGGCAAGCACATAGTATTTTGCAAATTTTCAGCCCCACCATTTCAAAGAAATACTACGTGGAAATGTTCTAGTTAATTCCATAAATCTAGGATAAAATGTTCTGAGATGTTCCAAAGATACTGTCAGTGACAACCTGACTAAAATACCTTCCTTCCAAACTTGCTCATTTTGGGTTCCTAATTCTATCTCTTGCCTTTTAATCTGATTTTTTTAAATACTGGAATGTATCTTTTAGTAACATTGCTCATTGGAGAGGGACAACTAGGTGGAATAGTGGTTAGAGTGCCAGGCCTGAAGTCAGAAAGATCTGAGTTCAAATCTAGCCTCAGACACCTCCTTACTAGCTATGTAACCCTGGGCAAGTCATTTCACCCAGTTCCCCTCATTCCGCTTATCCGTAAAATGAACTAGAGAAGGAAGTGGAAAACTACTCCAATATCTTTGCCAAGAAAACCCCAATTTGGGGTCATGAAGAGTTGGATATGACTGAAACAACTGAATAGCTACATAGGATGGCTGAGTAAAAGGTGTATATGTGATAGACAAAGAGAGTGGATAAGGGAGATGATTTATGAAAAAAAAACAGTGTTTGGTTTTACAGTAATATCTCTTAATAAAGAAGATACTAAGCAATACCCATAATTTATTCAATATTGTTTATTCATTCTAACTGTTAAGTGGCTACTAGTAATGTGTTGTCAGAAACATTATCAGAAGTAGAAATAATGTGAGGCACAAAGATATAGTCTAAGATAACAGAAGAGGCTGAGGTGGGAGCTCATGGCATTATGTAATAGTAGAAATAGCAGCATTATTGTTGCTAAATAGTAATTAAGATAAAGATGTGACTGACACGAGGTAGATAACATTGAGACTCCTTCGCCTTTCGTTCAGGAGTCAATATGTTAACTGAATAGCAGTGCTGGATCACACAGTTAGTCCTCCTGGTCAGCCTAGACCTTTGACTTCCCATTTCAAAATAAAGCACCAGTGGCCAACAACCCTGATGTTTATTTTGCCCGTGAATTTCTGGCCATCAATACCTTATGGAGTAAACAATGGAGAATTCACTTGATGGATATGAAGGACAGCATAGCTTCCTACCTCCTGCCCTCCAGGAAAGAAAGACTATCATTTCACAGATCTATCACTGGCTCTCATCTGTCTTGGACATTGGGCCCAGAGAAGTGAGACCTGTCAGCACCTATCTGCTGGACAGCACCGTGTCTATCACAACCTCATCCTCCCTATTCCTGCCCCCTTATTTTTCTTCCTCTGTGTCAAGAACCTAGCCCCCATAAATTGGGGAGCTTTTGTTTATTAAAAAAATGCACACACACAATCAATTTTATGAAGACAGGAGCTTCATTTTCAGAGGATTCCTTGACTGAGGCATCATTGTACAGACAATTCTCAACTCTGTTCCCAAAGTTTATCAGTAAATGAATGTTTTAAATCTCAAGATATGTTTTTTGTAGAGGAAAAGAAAAGGTGTAGTGATGTTTATGTAACCAAGACAGCCTCCACCTATTTCATGCATAATGTAGCTGGACTGCGGTACTAAAAGAATTATAAAGCCTAATCATCATTAAAACATTGTTTTTATGAGAAAATGTGTTCTGAGTTCCAACTTAGGGTTCCAGGAACACATGTCCTCTAACCCTGGCAAAGGTAGGAAGGATTCACAAGGCCCCAGAGGCAGGAGCTCCAGTTATACCTTTGGACACCCGAGCCCTGGATGACCATTCTCCCCAGAGAAGCCCATATTGCCACAGCAGCCATACATCCCCATCTCACTAGGGGAGCTTCCACTTCTCAAACCCTAGCTGCTGAAGACCTCAACATAACCAACACCATAGAAATCTTTGCTGAAACATGATTTTTGTGGTTATGGTACCAATACTGTAACCATATAACAGCAAATGAGAGAAAGGAGGGGGCACTGGACATAATTCATTCTGTCTGGTGCTCTCCGTCATTCTGTCCTCTTCATTGGTGAGCAATTAGTCCCTCCTTTAATTTAACCCTTTGTCTATGCTGGCATTATGGCTTCATATACTGGGGTTTCAGAAGAATCAGGGAATCTAAAAGTGGTCATTTCAATAGTGCATCCCTCAAAGCATCAGCTTCAGTATTGTCTTTGACTCATTAGAGTTTATAGTTCATTGATAAATCAGTTACTCATAAGTCTGGGACTGCATACTCTTTCAAGATTCAGGTTGAGGGATTGTCATCTTCAGGGAAAGGATAAGGCAACTACTTTCAAACACAACTAATTGCTAGCTTCTTCTCATAGGGAAAGAAGTGCAGCAGAGACCAACACTGTAACCCACATAGTAGTGAGTGAGAGAAAGAATGGGGCACTGGGCATAGTTCATTCATTCTGTACAATTCTTCTCATATGATCATCATTAGTTAGTCACTAATTTAACACTTTGTCTATACTGGCAAAGACAAAGCCATATACTGGGTAGAGAAATCTCTGCTAAAAGAATCATTGGAATCATAGAACTTTAGAACTGAAATGGACCTTAAGAGATTCATTCATTCAACAAAGGCTGGGATGGGGAGCTTTATCCAAACTCATTATTTTATGAATTTGATAAGGTAAAGAGTAAAGCACTAAGCCTGAAAAAAATTTAGATAGATACGTGATTGATACATACATACGTGCATACATACATGCATACATTATTGTATATACACACATATACCCACCTCAAGCTTTTGCAGAATGGACGCACACGTACATATATATACTTATGTATATAGATGTGTGGATAATAAAGTCAGGAACTGGAGACAACAAATTAAAAGTAAGAGCAACACTCCCATAGGAATCTCCTTAAGGGCTTTTGTCCCTCTCTCTTTACCTTTCTTATACTCATTTGCATGAGAGACCAAGAGAATCTCGCAATTGAGAAAACTTGAGGAACCTCAGACTAAGAAAGCCATTGATACTTTTTTGAATAGCAGACCTTATAATGATGCTGTGTGGGTAGAGTTTATCAATCAGAGATTATGCAGGAAATTACTAGTACTTTCTAACCTTAAATCAGATAGAAGCTAGAGTCAGAGACTGCCTTTGGTGAGATTGCAGTTAAAAAATTATAAATTTAAACCCTACAGACACTGCTTAGCTGACTGGTCTATAACCCAAAAGCTTAGCCTTTATGACAAGGACTTTCTTTACAGAGAGAAAACAGCTATCAGAGCCAAAACTTAGAAAAAAAGACTCAAAATTGGAGGGGAGAAAGCAGAAAAGAATTTTTCCCCGAGGCAAAATTGAGGATGTGACAACCCTGCCTTTTTGTAAAAACCTTTAATATAAGCCTCTGAGCTTTAAATTAAAAGAGGTGTGCTAGGGACTACTCTTCCTCTTTTAACTCTAGCTGAAGCCAAAAACTAAAAGCGGATCTACAACTTCACATCCAGTGGAGCCATACTAGGCATCAACCCCAGAACCAGGAGACACTATCCAGCAATGGCCACCTGAGACCAGCAAGGAGCAATGCCCAGCAGAGACTCCATGTCACACACCCTCCTGCCTGGCAAAGACTACATTCCTGGCAGATATTTCATGCCATATGAAACCAATAGGGTGTAGGCAAGAACAAGGCAATGACATCACCAGCAAACATTGGCAGTATCAGAGATGTCAGTTATTCTTTGATGCATGTTCCTTCCTAACCACATTTGTTTCCTAAATGTGTACCATGGTCACATGTTCTCTAGATATGTCCTCACTGTGTACCCATAGTTAAATATGCTCCATACATGTACACCTCTCCATATATAGTCCTCTCTTCCTATTGATGGAGTACATATTTGTAGGAATGTATTCTCCAGGTTTACAAAAGAAATGTTCTATTGCTACTTTTCTCGCTATGACATTTATTAAATAATTTTCATTTGAACTAATTATTTCTGGCTAGCTAATAAAAAGAAATAAATCAGTAAATACCCATGAGCTCTGATTTGGAGTGGATATGGGTCCACAGAGTACCTTAAACCAGGAGAAGTTTGTCCAGGGAGACTCACATATAAGTTGTAGGGCATACTAAAACGATACATAGGTAGTATGCTGAAATGGGTAAGCCTGATTGGTCATTTCAGGTCAAGACCTTGGGGAGTATTAAATAGAGAGGGTCACCATGAGCCCCATGATTTGTTGCTAAGCTTTACAGATTCAAAAACCTGATTTTATCAATTCACCAAAAATTAATCCAGCTAAATCAAACTTACAAGTCTGATTTAATAAGTGAAATGTCAACTAAGTATTCTGTTACTTTTCCTCTTTTACGCAACAGCAGCATGGTACAGTGGAAGGAGCATTGGTTTTCTGGAGGTCTGAAAACCTAGGCTCAAATAACACTTTTGATTTTCACTAACTGCGACACTTTGAGCAAGTCTCTTGGGTCCTCTGGGTCCTATTTTCTCATCTATAAATTGAGCGGCAAGGGGATTATTAGACAGCCACTAAGATTAGTTCCACCTAAAATAATCTATGATCTAAATTATCTATGATCTAAAATAATACTATAATCTTGGGAGAGAAAGTGAGATGTAGTGAATAGATGGCCTTTCTGAAGGCAGGAAGATTTGGTTTCAAGTCCTAACTCTAATACATACTAGCTATGTGATCATGGGCAATTCACTAAACCTCTTGGTTTCCCAGACAACTCTCTAAGACAATAACTTAAAGGGAGAGTTGCGCATTTGAATTGATGGAGAGAAATATCACAGAGGGAATTTCTTATACCAGTGAAATCTTAGGTCTGTACTGCTTTCCCGTCATGAAAAAATAAATATCTCCCTAACGAGATTTATTATTCTCACTTCTAGTTTGATCATTATTCTCCTTTCTGGAAAAAACAAGCAATATGGGAGTCAAATAATTCTGCTGTCTCTGTCTCTCATATGTTAATATAACAGCATCTGCCCCCAGTCTTGAGTCTGTACCCCCTCCCTTATTCTTCTTGCTCTGAAAATAAATTTTAATTTTAATTTGTTTTTAGCTTTTTTGCAAAGATAAGCTCATTCTGCACTTTAGATATCCCAATATTTTTAAATATTTGTTTGAAATTTGTTAAAATTTGTTTAAAAATTGTTCAAAATACATTTCTGTACACTTGTCACTCTTCAGTCTTCCTTGGTTATGTTTTTTCCATCTCCATCTTTTAAGTCTGAGATCATTAGATTCCTTATCCTGCCACACTGATGTCACTAGATGCCTTTTCCTTTCATCAAGATTGTTCACAATTATATAATCAAAATCTCATTTTCAGATTTGCCCATCCTAAACTAACCATCTTCTCTTTAAAATTCTTTAGCCATGAGATCACATCTATCTCTTCTTGCAACTTTTTGAAATCTGCTTCTCTGAAATCCAGAGTTCATGTTTGACTACGCTCGGCATTCTCTTCCTTTGTTATGAAATCTAAGACAATATAGTTGCTTTCTTCCAAGGTTCCAGCCATTTCCACACCAACAAACAGCTCTTCTGTGTTTGCTCAGCTTTCCAGATCTCCTTTTTCTAGATGTCATGAAAAATACCACCCTTCTATTTGCTCTTGCTTTTACAACTTCCTCCTTCTTCATTGCAACATGCTATTGTTCCCAAGCTTATAGATGACTTTTCATTGGTTATATATCTGGAGTGAAAGCTTATTATTAACACTCAGGCAAGCATCAATATTATCAATTTCCAAAACATTTTTGCCTCCCTACAGGAAAGGTTCATGTAATTCTTTTTAATATGTATAAATTCTTGTTAATTTATACCACTAAGTAAAGCATATCCTAATGTCCTTTTAGACACTGCAATCATTTTATTTTTTGGTCCTCTGCTATTTTAAATTGTCCAGTGAAGCTATGAATTCACTAATAGGGACACTACTTCCAACAGTGAAAATTGTAACCCATTTGTGCCTTTCTTATCCTATGCTAGTCTTGTCCATATCTCCCAGATGGAGTACACTCAATATGCAATTGAATTTCAGCCTTCTCTGGGTCTCTTGATCATGTATAGTTATCAGCTCTATATGAACAAGGCACCTCTCCTTCTGATCAGAAATTTCTTTGATAATGTCTTTTATGCCACTTCTCACTTGCAAGTCATTATTGGTAATACCTTGCAACCTGATTATACTCACCATACATCTCTCTCCATTGTCCTTCAGGTGACCTGCAATTCAGATCTTCAAAGATTGTGATATCTCCTGATGTATGTGCAACCATATAACATCACCAGAAAAAAATATTGGTGTTAAAAGGAGGTATTTTTTGTTTCAAACAGAAGCCTGGGACTGTCAAAAACTCTACACAAATATCCTAAGTGCAAACCAGCCCACTCTTTTTCCTACTTAATTCATGTATGCTCAGTGTTGTTCAGAGCTAGTCAATCTGTCTAAATGAGATTCTATAGACCTTTTTCTTCCTAAAAGACTGGATCACTCCATTTTGACCAAGCTAGAAATGCAGAGGCTACTATCGTTAACCGATCAGCGTAGGAAATTTGACTTGGTCTATTTCCAACCTAGTTAATTCATTCCTCCTCAGGGAACCTAGTGGTCCCTACTGCCAGAGGCTCAATATTTTGATGCTAGATATGGGGCAGACACCAAATTGGTTTAGCCCAACTGCAACTCAGAACTCTCAAGCTCAAGAGACCTACTAGCCTTGAGCCTCTCCAGTATTCTGGCTTACAGGTATGTTCCACAATGCCCAGCTCCCATTGGAGATCTTCAAAAGATTTCCTGATGAGTGAAGTCTCTGGCCTGACATTGACAAGATCCTTTTGGAAATGTGAGCTACAAGAGGCTGTTCCACGATGGTAGGAACATGGATAGAGAGGACACCACAGTGAGCTTCCCATAGAGTTCCAGGACATTTTATCTTTACCTGACAGAAAACATTACCACTTGTCCTTTCCAGATATGTGGAGCTGTGCAAAATCCATTGTCCTTCAAGGTATTGTCATTTTGGGCAGTTTGGTATAATAGATAGAGTGTTCAACTTGCCATCAAAGATTTAGGTTTGAGTCTCAGTTTTGTTATATGCTACCTGGGCAACTTTTGATTGGTTAGTTGACCTTTCCAAGCTTCGGTTTCCTTATTAGTGACATGGATATTGTAGTAGATGGTGTCTAAGATCTCTTTGATCTAATTATCTTTGTCACCCAACATTGAGTGAGACTGGTAAGACAGATGGCAGATGGCAGATATAGGGCCATCATCAAAAATAAGGGACAGAGAAGCTCAAAAAGGTCAGAAACCATGTCTTGTATTTCCCTTGCTGCCCCTAGAACAAGACTAGGCATAAAGATAGTGTTTGACATATTCTTCATTTGTCCATTTTCTTAAACATTTAACTACCTACTATGTGCAGTATACCATACTAGCAGGGGGAAGTTTCAAAGACAAAGAGGATACAACCCTTACTCTGCAAAAGCTGATGGTCTAGTAGATTACAGAGATGAAGATGAGTAAGAATAATAAGTCACATTTCTATACTTCTTCAAGGTTTACAAAGTGCTCTTATCACAAAAAAAGCCTGTTTGACAGTGTGAAGGAGAGGAGGAGCACTAGATCTGGAGTTAAAGGACATGCATTGAAGTTGGCTGACTGTATGACTGTATGACCATGGGCAAATCACTTCATCTCTCTGTGCTTCCACTTGCAAAATGATAGAATTAAATCCAATCAGATAATCTTTAAGGCCTCTTTCACCTTTAACTCTTTATATGTAGGATGATATGGCTGAAGATGGAATTGTAGGAATGTTCAGGTTTACTGGCAACACAGAACCTCTTATAAAAGTGTCCATTAGTTTAATAAATAAATCATTTGGTAGAAAAAGAAAAGAGTCAACACAAACATAACTTTCAGGTCAATATTGGTAGTAGCCTAAAAATAGGCATTGTATATGTGGTAAGAATATGTGTATTTGCTTTAAAATAAGTTTAGGGTTAAAGTCACCATATAATTGATTACATAGCCACTAGCACGCAGTCAGCTTTGCCACTCAGTATTTTGTTTTTCCTATGTGTTCTTGTGCTGCATTTGATTGTGTAGGAAGGAAAGAAAAAGATTTTGCCTCTGAATCTCTAGAAGATGCTACCCAGACAACTAACTCCAAGGGAAAAAAAAATCAAGAAGGAATGAAAAAATCACAGTTTTATTACAGCCTTTAATGGTATTCTTCATGTAGGGTCTTTTGGTTGAAAATATTCTGAGCATTTTTCAAAAGCATTCATCACAGGTGTGCTGGTAAGTAGAAGAGAAGTGGCATCATCAGTTCCCTTTCAAGAATAGGAAAAAAAAGAACTTGAAATGGCACATTCACCCCCTAAACATCAGGATTCTATATTCCTCCAGTTGATTAGCAAAAAAGGCTGGCTTTAAACAATTGTGGAGGGTAGAGAGAAGAGGTCTCGTAAGGTAATCAATTTAATTCATCAAACATTTATTAAGAAACCACTATGTGTAAGGCATTGTTCTAAGAACTGAGGAAACAAAGACCAAAAATGAAACAAAACAAAAGCAAAATCCCAGTGCCTGTGCCCTCAGAGAGTCATAATTCTGCTTCTGGACACCAGTGGTAAACAAATAAATGGAAAACATGATAACTTGAAGAGGACAAAAAGCACTAACTACTAGAGGGATCTGTAATTACTCTGGGCACCACAGTTTAGGGGCAGCTAGGCGGTGCAGTGGATAGAGTGCCAGGCCTAGAGTCTGGAAGACTTATCTTCCTGAGTTCAAATCTGACACCAGATAGTTACTAACTGTGTGACCCTGGGCAAGTTACTTAACTCTGCTTGCCTCCATTTTCTCATCTGTAAAATGAGCAGGAGAAGGAAATGGCTAACTACTCCAGTATCTTTGCCAAGAAAACCCCAAACGGGGTTAAGAAGAGTCAAACAACAAAAGAGAAGACCCAAGAGGAAGGAGTGGTCAACTTCCTCAACAATATGAAGGATACAGGATAATTACTATTACAAAAGATCATGGGAAGACAGACTTAGAATTTGAAGGAAACTTGAAAGTGAGGAAACTGGGGGCAGAGCTAAGATGGCAGCTGGAAAGCAGTGACTGGTGTGAGCTCCCCACCAAGTCCCTCCAAAAACCTATAAAAAAAATGGCTCTGAACCAATTCTAGAGCTACAGAACCCACAAAGTGGCAGAGGGAAGCAGGGCTCCAGCCCAGGACAGCCTGGATGGTCTCTGGGTAAGGTCTGTCCCGCACGGAGTTCCCAGCTCCCAGCTGAGGGGAGTGGAGCTGAGCCAAGCAGAGCCCAGCTCGCACAGCACACACAGCACAGACCGCAGAGCGACCAGACCACAAGCAGAGACCATGAGCCGAGCAGAGAGTGCCTTAGCATCCTGAATTACTGAGCTGTGGCATTCACCAGACCTCACAACCCACAAAGAGCAAAGACAACAGAAAAGGTTAGTGGGAAAAGCTGCGGGACTGAGTTTGCGGTTTGGCCACCGCCCCTGGGGCAGCAGAGGTGGGGCAGCTCCAGAACTACAGCTGCAGTTGCTTCTGGCCCCAGGCCCACCTGGTGGGAGGAATTAAGTGGCTGATCAGAGCAGGAGTGAAGAGCCTGCTGAGGATTTAAGCCCAGTCCGGGTGGGGGGTTCTTGGGGAAGGAGGAGTGCTGGTGTGGCAGCGCATCCGCCCAAACGTGGAACATAGAACTTGTTAGCCTACAAGCAGTCATACTCCGCTGAAAAATTCAAGGGTTAAGTAAGTT
>CM053624.1:90691511-90728783 GCA_028646595.1 Phalanger gymnotis
AAAAAAAAAGTGAGGAAACTGAAGTCCAGAGAGGTTAAATGATTTGCCCACAGTGACACATGAGTAAGTGGCAAAGCTGGGAACTGAACCTAGGTTCTCTAATTTAAGAGCCAACACTCTACTGCATTGCCTTCAGAGGACTCTGCTCTACAATGATCCACCATCTAGCAAATAGATGCCATCGTCATGCAACCTGCATCTCCCTACTTCACCACTGTTGAAAACCATGACTTACTTAATTTCCAACTGGGCGGAATAGATCCTCTTTAGGCAGGGGAAATGAAGGATTCATTACCAGACTAACATCTCAAGGACAAACCTTAATGAGTCAATAATCTGCATCTTTGACAATGACAATGTGGAAGGTCTTCTAAAAGGGGATGCTTAATATGGTAAGCAGAAGAGGAGGTATTCATTACTGAATTCACTTTTTTAAATATTCCCTATATTCTGTGTATCCAAATTCTTCTGCTGAATGAAATCCTATTAAAATAATGTATTTGATTTGAATAATAACAAAAATTAGACAAAAAAAGCAACTTTGGCTTTCCCTATTCTGATGCCTCACTAAGACATGAAGGTAATTCAAGGTTTTCAAAGGGTATGTCAGGCTATCAAAGGCTTTGACAACCTAAAAAAAGCTTCAAATAAATTCCTAGCAACATTCCACATTGCTGTCAAAGGACACACCTAGATAGTTCGAAGAGGCCCAGAATTAGCAAATTGACACTAGATAATAATTCTACAGACATGGCAACTTGGGAAACAAGTGAAAATAGACTTTAAATCTTTTCTTTTTAGCCACGTATACTTGAATACACATATTATCTCACACCACAAAGATCTGATGAGTATATTGAAGGAAGTATCCTTGTAGGAGATGAATAATGGTATACTTGTACAATTTTCAAAGGATATTTATTAATCAAGCCAGGCATGGTGGTACAGGCCAGTAGTTGCTGTTACTGGAGAGTCTGAGGCTGGTGGATCACTTGAGGTCAGGAGTTCTGAGCTGCAGTAGAGATAAAGTTGACCTTATGGTGAGCCACATTCTTCCCTCCCCCAAGGGAGGCAGCTACCAGACTACCTAAGGAGAAGCAAATCAGCTCAGATCAGAAGCAAGCAGATCAAAGCTTCCAGAGTGAATGAAATAGAGAAACCCACTTGAAAGAAAAAAAAAGTACATTAAACAATCTTTGACATGTTAATGTAATCATAAAATGTCTTAAGCCACAAACATGTTTTGCTTTTGTCGCTATTATATGTAAAACCTACTTCAAAATTATTCTTATTCAATGAAAGGAACTGTACACATAGAAGGTGTGGAATACTTTTTTTTAAAGCTGCATTTAATATTCTGAATTCTAATTCTTTTGTTTATATTGCCCTAGAGAATGCTTTCTATACTTAGAAAACGTTCCTTTCATAGCCAAGACCCTCACTATTCTAGGTCCCTTCTTTGCATATCGGATATCTATTGAGTACAGAATCCTGCCTGACTCTATTATGCCTTCAATTGCTCCTCATTCTGAAATGTCCCACAATCCCCTCACCCATCTCTTCATTCTAAAATACTAAAATGATAATAATTAGGTGGATTACTGTAATAAATGCAACTGTGAGAAACTGCTTTGCCTGAAGCAACTTTCATAAACTCAAGAGACTTCCAATTTTTGGTGAAGGTTGGGTGGAGCCCTATTTTGCTTATATTCTGGAAAAGGGGGAAAAAAGCCAAACTTGGCCTGAGAAATATCAATACATACATATATATATATGTATATATACATATACATATATATATGTATGTATGTATGTATGTATATGTATCTGCACAAATGAAAGCCTGGATCTACTTTCAAAGACTTTTGGCAGTTTTCTAGTGGAAAGAGAAGTGGTCTGCTTTCTAAAAGTTTCATCACGCATCTCTAGGAAAACATTTTCAAATATGTAACTGACAAACTTCATTTCATAAAAACAAGATGTCACTCCAATTTGAGCATTGCTTGATCCCAACCTATTCCTATGATTTACTTTTATCTCCAGCCCTGATTTCTCTCCTCAATTCATATCCTACTTTTCCAATTGCCTACAGGATATCTTCAACAGGATTTTCCTTTATTTCAAACTCAGTATGTCTAAAGCCAAAATCATGATATTCTCCCCAAACCTGTGCCTACCTCCTGACTTCACTATTTCTGTTAGTGGTACCACCTTAGATCTTAGGAGTTTTGTTCTTCCATTTCTGCCCACATCTAATGTTTTCAAGTACTGTTGCTTCTTCTATTCAAAACTTTGTTACATCTGTCTCTTCCTTCCCTTTCCTTTGCTACTACCATATTTAGTCATTTTTCAGTTGTGTCTGACTCTTCATTAACCCCATTTGGGATTTTCTTGGCAAAGATACTGGAGTGGTTTGCCATTTCCTTCTCCAGCTCATTTTACAGATGAGGAAAGTAAGGCACAAAGAGTTAAGTGACTTGCCCAGGGTCATACAACTAGAAAGTATCTGAGGCCAGATTTGAGCACAAATTCTAGTGGGGCAAATATCTAGAGGGTCATTATTCTCAGTGCCACAAGATTCTTGTGGTTATTACACCTTTTTCTAGGTTCTGTAGGTAAATCAAAGAAGATTCAGAGAAGCTGGCTTTCCACTGAAACCTATAAGAAAATGATAGAGATAGGAGACAAATTTTCATAAAAGTCTGAGGCACCTGCTGGCCAAATTAAGGCTATTGTAGTCAATAATCTTCTGTCTAACCATGCCCTTTTATAGCAAATAACATACTTCTTCCCCCAAGAAAATATCTTCTTATCTGGCAGGAATCCAAGATCTGTTTTTTTTGGTGTTTTATGAAAAGTTCTTCCAGAAGATGAGTCTTTCTGACTCCGGGCCGAGCACTCTATGCACTACCTGCCTTCCTAGGACCATAACCCTCATTCAGACCTTTGTCAACTCAAGCCTGAACAGCTACATTTGTCTTTGAACTGGACTCCCTACTTCAAGTTTCCTCCTCCTCCAATACCTGCCCTGCACACCCCTACCGGCTTAATCTTTCCAAAACAACACTTTCACTGAAGGCAGGATGGAATAATGGGGAAAACATGGGTCCTGGAATCAGAGGACATCTGTGTTCACTCCCACAGTTAAACATTTACTACCTATGTGACCCTGAGCAAATCACTTACTTCTCTGGGCCTTGGTTGCCTCATCTATAAAATGAGGGGTTTAGAGTAGAGAGCCTCTGAGATCCCTTTTACAACTAAGATTTATAATCATGTTACTTTCCTGATCAAACACAATGCCCTCCCCCTCCCCCACTCCACATTGCCTACACCATTGTATCAGGAGTCAAGATGAGCTCTTAGCACTTATTCAACCAAGTGCCCTTGAAGAGTTTGGCCTTTGTTTCCTTGATCAAATTAGGAGTCTTTGGCAACCTCCTTGCCTCAAGGGAAAGCCTAGTTTACACGGGTTTGAGTGACATGTTTGTGACATCAGAGGCTTTTAGACCACGTGAGTTTAAGTTGCATTTTTGTAACGATTTTAGGTCATGTGGGTGAGTCGCATGTGTGACTCACCTTTGAACCTGAAAAAGATATATAAAACCAGGAGTTGGCTTTCTTTTTTCGGAGCTCTGAGGTGCAGCAGTAGTGACACGTGACTCTGAGCCAGCCATTGTCGAGCTCCCAGCCAAACTCAGATGCTAGTAACTATGAATTGTATTTGGTCTGTTTATAAATGTATGTTTGTAATTTGTTTGTTTTGCTTGGAAGTTCAGGGTGCTGGCTTTTTCCCCTGAACTAAGTGAATGATATTTGTATGCTGGATTAAAGTAAGATTGTTAACCCTTTAACGTTGCTTTCCTTAGTAAAGCAGATCAAAAGAACCTAGGCTTGCGGTGTTCCGTGAGCTGGTTGTTGTTGGTTTTACACCCCCACAGCAGCTACTAGCTGGATTGTTGAAACAACCATAAAGTCCAATTAGCTTCTCCAAGGATCTTCACAATCTAGCCCCAATCTTATTTTTCCATCCTTTCTGTCCATTATTTCATTACACAAACCTTCTAGTTCAGTCAAACCTTGACTTTTTTCACCCTTGCATCTTTGCTTGTGGTATTCTCCTCCCCTGAAAAGTCTACCTCTTTCCTCTTTAACAAAGTCATACCCATCTTTCAGGACTGGTTTCCTCCATGAAGCCTTTACCAGCCATCCTAGCCTGAATTACCAGCCCTCCTACTGAATCTCAATAGTAATGAGGTACAGCAGTGGGACCTCGGGCAAGTCCCAACCTCCCTGTGCCCCAATATCCTTCTCTGTAAAGTGGAGGGATTACTTCTCACACTTCACAGTGTTTTGAGGTTCACAAGGTGTTTCCATCATAACAACACCAGCTGCTTGTAAAACTCATGAGAGGATGTCTATAAAGCGTTCTACAACCACAAAGTGTTATTGACTCAGAAGCTGTCCTAATTATTATTAAGAAGAATAGCATATAATAATGGCAATACTACCCATTGGGTGCTTCTTTATTGGTCTTTCCCTTAGTTATCTTCGTTTGTCTATCCTATTTCTCTTACTAGACCAAGACTCCTTAACTTGGGATCCATAAATTTGTGGACTTTTTTATATTCTTTTTTTTTAAATATTTTGATAACTTTATTTCAAAATAATTGTCTTCCCTTGTAATTTCATTTACCTTACTTTATGCATTTAAAAGCATTTTTCTGAGAAGTCCACAGGCTTCCAATACCACCAAAGAGGTCCATAAAACAACCTCCGTGACTAGACTGTAAGTTCTTTGAGAGCAGGGACCATGTTTCTTTGCATGCACCACAGGGCCTAGCAGGGTACTTTTCACTATAGTATGTGCCCAAGATGTGCATATTTGATCCATGACACCAGATAGACACACCACTCCCAGACCTCCTTTCTAAGGAGGGATGAGAGGACTGGGAGCGGGGGGAGGGGAGACAGTTTGTGAACAAATGTTTAAGCCCATTTTATCCATATTCGAATTCAGAAAAATTCTTTTCTAATACCAAACACCAAAGCTTCTGTGTCCATAAAACATAAAACAACCGCTTGAAGCCCAAATCGACAGAGGGACTTTTGTTTTTCAGAGATTAGAACACTCAGCTGCTCGCTTACTCCTAAAGATGACAAAACATGACTATTCATTACCTCGGGCTGCACCATGGAGAAGCTGAGTAAGAAATGACCCTCACTCAGTTCTGCGGATTGAGATCACAGGGGTTTTAAGGTCAAGCTGAAACTCTATTTCCATTTTTCCCCTTTCCTCTTGGGTAAAAACCACTCTGAGAAAATCCTGTGTTCTCCCTTAATCAGGATTTCAGAGAGTCACTGCCACTCACCACAGTTGCCTTTCCTGGCCTGACTGGCTGTGCTGGGAATTTAACTGATGTCTCCACCCTAGCAGCATGTGGAACCAATGTAACGGAGAACAGCTCAGAAATGAAAATGGAGCAACTCTGGCAGTCCTAGCTGCCTGAGGTAGCCAATAAAAATGATCCCTGGTTGCAGCATTAAGCATTAAAGGGAAACAAATTAGCAGAAGCAAGTTCTGGTTTGCATCCAAACAATGCAAGTAAAAGTCATCTTCCTGACACTTTGCACAGAGGATTACTGCTATGAAGAGTGTTTGCAGAATATGTAGAGAAGCTGCAAGGTCCCCAAAAGCCATGTATCGCAACCCCTTCGTTGTTCAGACGGACAAGCTGAAGCCCAGGGAAATGAAATTACTTTCCCAAGGTCACACATATAGTAAATATAAAAAGGCAGGATCCAAAACCTAGAACTCTCACTCCAGAATTGATGAGCTTCCTTCTATCCTAAGCTGCTTCCATCTTCACCAAGCTAGGGAAATGGAAGTAAAATCCTGAACTTTACTTAAACTTTATAAGCTCAATGGATGCGTAGGAAAGCAAGCTTTTGAGAGGGACCACAGTATAGTGGATAGAATGCTGGCCTTGGAATATTGCCGACCTGAGCTTAAATCATAATTAATAATAAATGATTTCTAATAATAAATCTATTAATAAATAATAAATAATTGATAATTAATAATAAATAACAATTTAATAATAAAACTAATAATTAACTGGGAAGGGAGGAAGAGATGGAGCTTGCTTGTCTTAATTACTTGAAGAGCTATATTTTGGGAGAGGGATTAGGTTTGGTCACATGGAGCAGAACTAGGAACTACGGGAAGTTACAAAAAGACAGATATAGAACGAACTTCGAGAACAATTTCCCAGCATTTAATATATCCAGAAAGTGGAATGAGCTCCTCCAGAAGGTGGTAGAGTCCCTCTTACTAGAGGTCTGCAAGGTAGAATGACTACCCACTGAGGTTATCATAGCAGGGATTCCTGGTCAGTCAGGGGTGGATATTCCCGTCTCTCATAACTAGTAATTCTGCCTTCAGTGCACCAGGTTGATCCTGGATGTAGGATTTAAGAGAAAAAAAAGCTGAGAGGGATGCAAAGTCATGGACTGGTTGTTATTTTTCTTGTTGAGGGGGAACACCCAGACCTATGAAATCATCTGCTTAACCAAAAGTTCTAAAGTGTTCTAATACATCAATTGAAATTCCAACAATTAAAGAATAGTTTTGCTTTTAAAAATGTCTCTAGGAGGACCATAGGATCATAGCCTTAAAGCTGGAAGAGATCCTAGGAGCCTAGATATCTAATCCAACGCCTTCATTTTACAAGTGAGGAAATGAGCCCCAGAGAATTATAATAACCAAGGTCACACATACACACACACACACACAAACACACACACACACACACACACACACACACACACACACAAGGTAGGTAGCAGAGTCCAGATTCAAACCAGCTGTTTTAAGGGCTCTGATTAAAGAGGAAAGAGGATCAGAGAATGTTTTAGCACAAAGATCATTTTTGGTGCTAGAGTAGGTCTAGGTATGGGCTCAATGGATCCCACAAGGCCAAAAGGTACCTGGGAGCACAAAGAGAGAGGCACTAGGAAGTAAGAGAATACCAAAGAAAAACCTCACTTATTTCAAAACTTTGGCTAAGGCTAGCTCTAACTTCCTTTTTCTTTTACCTGCAATATAGTATCCACCCCAAATGTTCACACTGACTATTTGTGCCCAACTTGTGGTAGAGCATTCCGAGTTCATATCGGTCTGATCAGCCACAGTCAGACACGTCGAAACTTGACTCTAGCATAGTGATATAATTTGGGTCCTCTTTGAGAACGAAGGACAACAACCGACCAACCTGCAATGTCAAGTGATCCCTTCTTCCAAGACCCAGAAATCAAGTGTTACTGTGAGTTCTGATCAATTCCATGACATCTCAGCTTTCTGATACCACATCATATAGTCCTATTTATGTGTTTATGGTCCTCTATCACATTTGAGTTTGTGTCGTATTTATCTGCAGAGAAGGCCCAGCTTTTCAATACTAACACTGTACTGGTGTTGCTGTACAACTCTGACACATGATACAAGCACTGCCTCCAAAGAACTAAAAATATTCATCACACAGAAGGCACCAAAGAGGTGCTTCATGGACCTGAGCAGTCTGCAACTTCACAAGGCACACCAAAGATGAACAAGAGCAAAGAATAACATCCAGAAAGCTTATGATGGGGGGAAAAAGGGATGACCCGGTCATGTGGCCAGAGCAATGGATGACTGGAGGACAGCAACAATGTTCCTCTGATTTCATCACCATACTGGGAGAAATTGGGGAAGGCCTCCAGAGTATTGGGTGGACCCCTTGTGGTAAATTTCTTGGCAGAAGACGGACAGAGGTACATAAGATGAGCGGGTACAGAAGGGCAGGTATGGATGGGCAGGTATTGATGGGTTGGGATCTGTCTTGCTGGAGGGAACTCTCAAATGAATAAGATCACAGATCCATTTGAATGTCATATCTACACTACTAGACTGAAAACCTTTAATGTCTCATTTATTTTTGTTTCTTCCCAAGGCCAAGCATAGATAAGCTGCATAAAATAATGCCTAAGAAAGATTTAGTGAATTGATGAATCAACTAATTAATATATAACATTCATAAATTAGGGACTCACTGCCTATTACCCTCTCGTTCTTAGATATCCATACTTGTTAGGTACATTAAAACAACACACTTTGAGTGATGAAGAAATATATTTCACTCAAAGAGGTTCTCTGATCTCATCTACTTAGTAGACTACTAAATTCCTTGAGTCCTTAAGAGCAGGAACCATATCTTGGGTACCAAGTGTGGCCATCCTCTTGATTAAAGTGATGACACAGAGTTCAGTCCCCAGTACTATGAGTAAGAACCACACTCCCTAATTCAGTAGCACTGCATCCTGAGAGCTCCTCTTTGTGCCCCAGTTCATTATCAAAATGATCTAGGTTGGAACATTTAAAACAGTGGATGGTGATGTTCTACCTTATGTCAATTTATGAGAGATAATTTTGGAGCTTGAGTTATGCTGGGGCGCACAAGTGTGGGACTTAGAACAATGTGAGAGCACGGGGATCCTGAAGGCTTGAAGAGAGACACAGAGGAGTGGGAGGATACCCTATTTCCATTTTGAATTCATTACCAAATAAAGGTCTATTATAATACCTCTTCTGCCTGGGATGGAAAATTCTTACCTTAATAATTCTGCATGCCACAAGAAGGGAAATTTTTAGGGGGCAAGAAAACCCACAAAATCCACATCAAGGTGGCCAATATGAGGTAAAGCTCTTTAGCATCAGAAAGCTAGGTGACATGATGCACAAAGTACTAGCCTTGGAGTCAAGAAGAAGAGCCTCTCCTCCTGCCTCTCAGACCCTCAGGTGAGGCTCTGGACAAGTTATTTAACCTGTCAGCCTCGGTTTCCTCACCTGCAAAACCAGAATAATAATCGTACCTACCTGGCATAGTTATTGTCAGAATCAAATGAGATAACATATTACATCCTTCACAAACCTTAAAGCACTATATGAATGTTAGTTATTAGCTCTCTGAACTTCTTCTAGAGAACTGCGTGGATCAAGGTATCAGACTATTCCATGAAACTTTGCTAATGGAAGCAGCCCCAAAAGCAGGGAAGCCAATTCCTGAAAGAGGGTCCTCAAGATAAGTGTGGATGCAATTTATGTAAAATATAATTACTTCAAAAAAAAATTTTTAAAGCTACTGAAAAAGCCTATTGAAAGTGCCCATTGCATTAAGTAGGTAGGAGATGCCATAGTACTATAAATGAGTCATCTTTTCCTCTGGCAGATTAAGGGGAAGCAAAATTTATTAGAATAATTAAACTAGAAGTAATTCTGTTTTAAGAAGCTTATCGAGAAATGGCAACACAGCACACTGAAGTGGAAGGTAACCATAACATTCATGCACAGCTGTATATTCTAGGAGGTGGAAATGCATCGCTCACAGTCATCTTCATTTGTTGCACAAAAGCATGTCCATATAATGTGGATTTCCTGGATGTTTTATTTTAAATGGTTATACCCTGTGTAGAAAGACAGGGCAAGAAACAGAAGTGATGAATCTCAATTCCGAGACTTTGTTCTAGATGAAAATTAACATCACCTAATGACATTTCAAATAAGATCAAAAAAAGGTTTTCAAATTTCAGCCACAATTATAACTTTAAGCAATTTGCATATTCTTCAGTACCAAATTCCTAACACTTACGATCTTATGTCTTCACTATCTCCTTTTAGGTCTCATGAGGAAGTTAATTTATTTTCAACAGGAAATGTACCCATTTTTCCCTTCAATTCTCACTTAATCTTAACAATAACACTACTGAAGCCTCCAACTAATAAAGTCTACCAACAGCAGCCATGTACAAAGATAGAAATAATTCCAAGCATGACTCATCCTCTCCCCTCCCCCTAGCATCTCCCCTTCCCATTGAAAACAGGCCATACAGAGTCATTACACTTGTATGGGTTGAGCCACCAAGTATAATCTCAATAATTTCTCGTCAAATTCAGTTACGAGCTAGATGGATTGTCAAAAAGCCAAGTATTACATACCCCTTTTTTGAATGAATATAGACTGATAACTATACCGGGACTGATTTTATGAGTAGGTGGAGCTGCTTATGTTGTAGGATAAATCCATCAATCAACAAGCATTTATCAGGCACCTACTATATGATGGGCACAGTACTAGGCACTAGAGATACAAATAAAAAGTAAATAATACCTAGTCTCAAAGAATTTACATTCTAATGTTCTATCCCTCAAGTATCTCTCCTGCCCTTGCCTCAGAAACTAAAACTCTAAAATTTGAGATACTTTGAATCTTCAAAACCAAAATGAAACAATCTCAAGGAGAAATTACGCTGTAAGCTGGGGGACTAAACATAATTGACCATTCCATCTATAAAGTGGAGTAGATTGATCACAGGCTGGCCCTTAATGACATGGTCCCATACCTGTGGTACACAGGAGTTTTTTGTTTTCTTTTTTTTAAAGGCTAGGATTGGGTTATTGCCATGTCAAATCAAATCTGTTCTCCAGTGGTCTTTTCACTTAAGAAAAGTGAAAGATAGGTCACTTAAAATGTTTGGAGACCTGTCTTAAGTTTTGATTTCATTTTAAATGAAGAAGGTAAGGCCTGATGGTGATATGCATAAGACAGGGAAAGGGTAGGGAGTGCTGAGGGGGGCAAAAAAATGCTGAAAAAGGTGTCAAGAAGGTGCCCAAGATGAACTTCACCAACTTTTCAGTCATGGTCTGATCCCCTTTCTATTCTCTCTTTGAGATGACAGGATCCTTGGGGTGGGGTTGTGTGTCTGGCACATTTTCATTAGTTGATGATGCTTTAAACATTCATTCCATTTATCATCATGTAGTGTTTATGATTTTACTGCATGGGTACTTATTCCTCACATATCTTATTAACGTTTTAAATCCACTTTTAAAAATGAAAACCACAGATCCAGAGTCGTCCTTTGTTGGATATCCTATAACCAACCAGGACTACAATTTGGAGAACAGCAAAAATATAGACTCCAAATACCTCAAAGAATGACTAGCAGAATGTCATTCTATGCTCTCCTCTTAGATAGGTCTCATTCGGCAACACAGTTTTATAAATAACTCATTTCTCAAGCTAAGTATTATAAAAAGTCAGAGGTGAAAAGTCATGAATGCTTGTCTTTGTGCCTTCGGTATTTTCAATTTCTTGAAAATGAGAGTTGAGAAAGCTGCTGGTAACATAAGAGAGTAAAGTATTAAACATATTATAAAGTAACAGTAAGGCAACATTTTATTAAAATTGATAAGAATACATATATATTACATATATATACATATAAAACACAACACTTCTACATGCCCTACAAAGAGAAACAAAAACAACAGAAACACACACACACACATATTCAACTAGTCAGGACTAAATTAGGACTGAAGCCCAGAACTCCTGACTGGCAGTTTGTTGCCAGACAATGCTGCCTCTGAGAATTTCTTAGTTCCACCCTTTGGCCCAATTATGCCTTTTCCTCATTGTCTAATTCTTTGGCTTCCTTCCTTCATTCATATGAACCTGTAGCTAGGAAGGTTAGAATTAGGTTAAGGTGGCTGCTTACCACTGTCGTCTTATTTGCTCCCTACTGGTACGTTATTGAACATTCGGCCATAATCAAAATTTGTTTATGGAACAGCAAGAGTGATCTTTGTGTTAAAAACAATGGGATAGATGCCTAGAATTTATCCTCTTAGGCAATTCCCAAGCCAAGTGGTTAAATGGTCATTTTGGTTCTAAATGAACCCAATGGAGTAGCTACAATTCACTATGTGAAGAAAAAAAAAATTCCCTCACCAGGTGGTACATCATTTTGAATCTCCCCACAAGGGTGTAATAATGCCCTGCCTGCTTGTGTTGCAGAAGATGCTGAAATAAATGATCACTAGTCTTACATGCTCACATCTAATCACAGGGACCTTGTGACTACCAGGAGTCAATCTGATTTTATTGTCCTGGGGAGTCTTAGGTTTAGAGAGTGAAAAAGTAGATCAGCCCAGGGCTCCTCAAGCTCCCCACTAAGCCAAACCAAATCCTCCAAGTACCTAATTAATCTAGGGCCTCAGAGGCTAGAATTAAAGTCAGCTAGACCTGTTGAAGGCACATCTGGACTGCAACCAGTCCTTTTATGAGACTGTCCTAACATAAAAACATGTTCTTAAGGTAGCTTAAGCCAGACCAAACTCCAGGGATTTGTCAAGTTGTGAGAGCAGACTGCCGGGTATATCACTCAAAGTGATATCCCCAGGTAATCAATCAGTAGTGTATGATATAGATATGTCAACACATTTTTATTGTCCTCAGAGTGGAATTAGAATGTTTGGAAGTCTCTTCACTGTTCTAAAGAGGGTGAGGGGATTCTATTTAACCATTATCCATAAATGACCATTTTTACCTGAAAATTTCATATGGTTGCTATTGTTCCCCAAGGCTGTTTTAAAAGACTTGGGGGATGGGAGAGGATTAGCTTTTTCTTTCCTATCCTTTACCTTTGCCACTATTGGATGTCAATTTTAACCCAAATGGGGGTCTGTCAGGCTTTAAGCCAAGCACAAAGAGTGACAAAGTGGTGAGTGGCTAGGTAGAGGCAGTGGGCCTGCTGTTCAGTGGGGCCTATGAGGAAGTTAGAATATTGGGGTGGGGGTGGGGGGCAGCTTTATTATGAGCCCAACAGATAGGGAATCCTTGTACTTGGGAGTCAAAAAGACCAAAGTTTACATCAAACTTCTGACCCTTACTAGTTGTATGACCCAGGGCAAGTCACTTAATCTCGATGAGCCTCTGTTTCTTCGTCCATAAAAGGAAGGAGCTCTTACTAAATGGCTTCTAATACACCTTCTAGCTCTAAATCTATTCCATGCTCTCAGCTATGCATAAGTGAACATTTCTTAAAAAACAACTTTGCTAACATTAAACTTAGTTGATATAGTTGGGCATCTTGGGGTGTATGTGCTATGTATTTCTAGTTGGGAGGCAATAGGATGAAACGGCTGGCAATGTACTTGACTTGGAGTCAGAAGACTAGGATTCTCATCTGAATTTGGCCACTTGAACTCCAAGTCTGAGCTTTCCCATCTGTAATTAAAATAATACTTGTTCTACCTGCTTCATGGGGTTGTTGATAAGATCAAATGAAATAAAGGACATGAAGTGCTACATGAACCTGAAAGCATGGAGAAGTTAAACTGTTATTACTATTAATTAACTGCTATCCCACCATGAAGATTGCACTTGACATAGGACGTTGGAAACTCAATACCAGAACACTCCTGCCATTACTAATAAGCAAATAGAAGAAAATTGCTCACATAACATGCATGTGGTACATACACAGCCCTAAGTCAATCCATACCTTCTACCTCTACTCACGACCACCATTTCTTTATTTGTTTGTTTGTTCGTTTATTTATTTATAGTTTAATAAGATCAGTTTAATAATAATAAAATAATAGCTTACATTTATATAGTGCTTTAAGCTTCACAAAGCACATATCTTATTTTATTTTCACAAAAACTTTGGGAAGTAGGTGCTGTTGTTATCCTCATCTTACAGATGAAGAAACTGAGACAGACAGAGGTTAAGTGACTCATTCCAGCTCACACAGATAGTATGTGTTAGAGGCAGAGTCTGAATTCACTGAATCTGTCTTCAGGTGCAGTGGTATATCTACTGTGTGCTACCCAGCCCTAAACTAACACTACATTGAGTTCAACCCCCTCATTTTACAAATGAGGAAGCAGACCTAGATAGGTTAAGTGACTTGTCCAGGGTCACACAGCTAGTAAATGTCTGAGTATTTTTGTCGCTTTCTATATGCCTTCCCCTTTCCTGTGTGTTTATACTCTAATAGATGAGACCTGCCATATGGAACAGATGAGTAACAACACAATGCAGGATGCAGAAAGATGCCAAAATAAATGATAAATATTTTAACAGGTTTAGGACCTTCTCAAAAGGGAAGGCTGGAGAGAACTGGAAAGGACTCGTGGAAGGATTTAGATAAAAAGAGAGGATGGGAGAAGCCTTCTGGGTGAGAGGGCATAGCTTGAGCAGTCCACTCATAGGTGTCAGAATGAGCAGGATTTGTTTGTTGAACAAGGGGAAGACTAGCATGAACTGAGCAGAGGGCTAGTTTTGGAGGATAATGAGTGATAACAGTGCCTAGGTAATATGGGACCAGAACCCTGAATGCTGGGGCGGGGAATTTCCTCTTTGGAGGACCTTTGGTGATATTTAAGAAGGGAGCCTACCACGATGAAAGGAAGATTAATCTATGGTGAGGTGTAATATGGATTAAAGACAGGAAAAATTAGGAGAGAAAACATTTAGAAAACAATATTCATAATCCAGAAGCAAGATGATGAGGCCCTAAACCAAGGGCTTTTTGTATCATAGCCTCCTTTGGCAGCCCAGTGAAGCCTATGAATCTCTTCTCAGAATGTTGTTTGATGCATAAAATACATAGGATTGCAAAGGAAAGCAATTATATTAAAATGTAATTATTAAAATATTTTAAACCTATGGATCTGGGTTAAAAACTCCTATCCCAGATTAATGTAGTGGCAGAGAGAGACAAATGGATGTGAAACACATTTCAAAGGAAATATTAAGAGAACTTGGTGATGTTGAATAAGGGGATAAAGGAAAAAGAAGGATCAAAAATTATGCAAGTTTTGAATCTGGATAATTAGGATGTGGCCCTTTTCAATGAGGGATTATACTATTAGCTCAACCAGATTGCTGGAAACTACTAAAAAAAAAGGCAGTAGAGGTAGGAGGTAGGAAAAAAACAGGGCCTTGATTTCTCCAAGTGGTAACTAATCTATATGGGATTGCAGGACCTTAACAAGTGAAGGACAGGACGTATGAAGAAATCTACCTATATATTCAATATCAATCAAGACTTTGAAAGAATACAGTGTTTACTTGGGGTCCTGAAACTTGGGGGAGGTGTGGCCAACTTGGAAAGGAACCCCAGCAATTAACCTGAACAAAGGGATAGGTATCCTGCAGTCTTGGAACTGGAAGGGTCATCGTCAATGAGTAGCCCTATGGGAAATATTAATCATAATAATAACAACAATGATACCTACTATGTGCCGAGCAACGTGCTAAGTGCTTTATAAATATTAACTCATTGTTCCTCACAACAACCCTGGGATGTAGGTGTTAATATCATCCCCATTTTCCATTTTATAGGGGGTGAAACTGAAGTGAAGTGGCTTGCCTAAGGTCACACAGCTAATATCTGAGAGTGGACATAACCTCCAATCTTTCTGATCCTAGATCCAAAGCTCTATACACCACACTATGTAGGAGCTTTTAATTGTTAGTAATTATGGCTATTAAAGCTAGAAAATAACAGATTTGGAGGTAATTTGCAATATAATTGTGTTGGCCAATTCTTGATGGTCTGAGTAAAATGAAAAGACTGTGAAGCTCATAGTGACAGACTTCCTATTGTATATTTAGAGCTGGAGGAGGCCCCAGAGGTCATTTTTGCCCAAACTTCTTGTTTGACAGATGAGGAAACTGGAGATTGCACCTAGGGTCACATTGCAAGTAAGCATCAGAAGTAGGATTTGAACCCAAATCCTCTGATTCCAAGTCCATAGTTCTGAATATATAAAGGTAAGGAAGCCAGCCTTCCAGCTTATTCAAGGACCTTCTAGAAGACTACAGAACAGAAGAAGCTGAATAAAAGACTTGCCAGAGAGCTTGAACTGAGCCCAGCTGATAAACAGAAGAGGTCATCCTCTTAGGTGACTCCCGTACCTGCCCCAGAGAGTCTGCTCCAATGCCAGGCTATCCTTGCTCAGGATAAGCACCAGGAAACTGGACGGTTTCAGGAATTATATTTAAAGACAAGCTTCTATTCCTTAGTCTCTTTCCTATATACGTTTCAGATCCAAAGGTGGCAGCTTGAAGAAAGAGATCTTAAGGAAAGGGAACATTTTCAAACTGTTGAGATAGCTCTTGAAACAATTGAACCTCTGGGCAAATGTATGACTGGAGAGGCCTCTCAGAAAAGTTTCAGACCATTTTTTTGAAGCCTTACAATAAGGTTAGCACAGACATAACCCCACCCTACTCCACCCCCTGTTTCACTCCCTCCAACCAGAACTATTTGTCTTTGTACCCCTGATGCTTTGCACACTGACTGGTATATACAAAGAACTTACAAATGCTTGTTGCTTGATTGAAGGAATGGAAACAGGGGATATAATCATCAGGAGTGATTGCTCTAGACATAGATGAACCACAGAGACGGTCTAATCCAACCCCCTCATTTTATAGATAAAGATACTGAGGCTCAGGAAAATGAAGTATCTTG
This sequence comes from Phalanger gymnotis, assembly GCA_028646595.1. Lineage (NCBI taxonomy): Eukaryota > Metazoa > Chordata > Mammalia > Diprotodontia > Phalangeridae > Phalanger > Phalanger gymnotis. Next base: position 90,707,878 of record CM053624.1, read on the forward strand.
CCCAAAGTCACACAGATAGTGTTAGAGCTGCACTCTAAAGAAGCTATGGCTTCCTCCAGTATACCATAAATGACCTGCATTTTCTGATTCAAATCTACCAATATACCTTAACCCAAATGCCCTTTTCCCCAGTCAATGATACAAAACTTATAATTAGATCTGGAGGAATATTTTCTAGTGACAAAGTATTCAAAGGTCCAGCAGTGCCAGGCTGGTATTTATGCTGGGTTGCGTACTACCCTCAAAATTCAAGAACTCCCAGAATCAGATTGCCAACAGCAAAAGAGAAGGGTCACCACAACATCGCACGATGGAAAGGATTTTGAACCAAGTTGGTCAATAAGGCTTAAAGTGTAAGAAGAATGTACTCTAAAAGGTATTTGGAAGTACTTTACAACTCTGAGGATTATGAAACACTGAATGAAACTTTCAAAATTGTAAAAATCTCCATGTGAAGCTATTTGAAAGAATATAGTAAGGAGCTATTCATCTAAAAAAATTTAAAAGCAATCCCTCCTAGAATGGACTAGATTAAATATTCTCTAAAGGATTCAGCCCAAGAAGCTATGACAATTTGTAACCATTCTCTATAACATCATGAGTCCCTTTAATTATTGACACACAGGAAGAGACTGGATGTCTCTGATTTATTTCTGCAATTACATGCCTTTTCTCTGTGACATTCAGAAAGACTTCCAGTGGCCAGGCAATTAATCTCATAACTTTCTAATATAGTATACTAACCTTAAAATAAATCATGGCATAATGTTTAATATGTCTAACGAACAAGCTCCTCTACCCTTTTTTATATTGCCCAGGCAACTACATGCTATGAATTGATATTTCTTAAATGAAGAATCATCAAAAAATAAGGGTTTTTACAAGATACAGTTTGTTTTGGTGAAAATGTCTGTTAACAGACGAGTGATATTTAAACGTTTCCTTTACAAGACGAGTATTTTTTCAAAACTGATTTTATTGATAGTGTAAGGCTTTCTATGCTTTATCTTCAGTTTTATTAAGCCCAACATCACTGTCAACAAAGTGAATTATATTTAGCTGTTGCTGTTAACAAGCTGAAAGTATGATGGAGATAAGTTTCCACTGGCCTGGAAATACCACCAAACCTCTATAGTTATAGAGTGAAAAGTAAATAGCCTTAGTGGAGGTAAGATCACCAACTCTTTGCCTCCCAAAAGTTTACTTAGCAAAATGTGCCAACATTTAAGAAAATATCATGGGGTGGGAAGCTGAGAAATGGGGGGAGAGAATTTATTCTAATACTTGATTTACTTGTATAGGACTAGTCTGGGAATGATATAATCTGCAAAAGTACTGTCAGTCAACGAGCACTTTTTAAACACTACGTGGAAGGTACTCTGCTCTGCCCACAAAGAAGTTACTTTTTAATAGGAGAGATAGCCTGTAAACAAATATGTAGATACAAGAGATATATAGGTATATACATCTTTCTCTTGATATATAAATACATGTATGTATATGTATATGTGTGTATACATATACATGCATATACATACATCTATATCTATACATATATATATACATATATATATATATGTTAGATTGGAGTACATCTCAGAAGGAAGGCACAAGCACTAAGGTGGAATAGTAAAGGATTATAGCAGAAGGTGGAATTTTTGTTGTTTGTTGTTATTTCTCTTTACTAGAAGACAGCCAGTGACATCATGATGTTAGGGTCAAGGTACAGTGTGTTCAACTGTGGCTGATCAGACCAACATGAATTCAGAAGATTCTATCACAGGGCAGGCACAAATAGTCTGTTCGAACATTTGGGACTGGGATGTCTAGATTTTCACGGCTCACATTTCCTTTCTTCAATTTTTAACTAAGACTTGAAGGAAATTAGGAGTAGCCAGGAGGCAGAGGTGAGGAGGGAGAGCATTTTAAGTGTGGGGGACAGCCAGCAAAAATACACAGAAATCAAGAGATGGGAGTTCAAGTAACACCAAGGAGGGAATTAAAGTGTAAGAAGATTTAGAGAGTTAGAATTCAGACCAAAAATATAATTTTCTTTTCAGTAATGTGGATAATTCATGGAACCCTCTCCCCATGAATTACTAGATAAAAAGGGAGTTAAATTATATTGACCTAAGATACATCTGTTGGATGTTAATAGGGGTTTGAAACTTTGCTGCCACCATATTTGCTCTCTCTCTCTTCACTCTTTGCCTGTGATCCTTGTCAGAGGCCTGTCTTTAACATCAACTATAAGTCACATTAAACTGCATAACAGATTTTGTGGATTTTGACATTCTAGGATGCGACACCACCAAAATGGTAACCCAATATGGAAATCAAACTCGTATTTTAGAAATCAATAATAATTCACACTTATATCAGTTTGCAAAACATTTAACATTATCTCATTTGATCCTCTCAATAATCCTATGAGGTTGTTATAAATACAGTATTCTCCTTAGCCTACAGACAAAAAGAAATCCTCTCCTACCCCCAAATCCTTTACCATGAACTCCATCTCTTGACTGGGCATATTTTCCTTCATGCCGGAAACATTGTCCCTCCTAAGCTCTGTCTATTGACTTCCCTAACTTCCATTAAGTTACAAACAAAATCTCACCTTTTCCTGGGTGCTTTCTTCAACCTCTAATTGTAGTGCCTTCCCCTCTATTAATTATTTCCTATTTATCTCATATATAGCTTGTTTTGTACATATGTTTGCATATTGTCTCCCCCACTAGGTTATAAATTGCTTGAAGGTAGGAACTGGTTGGTTTTTTTTTTTGGTCTCTTTTTACCCCAAGGCCTGGCATGTAGTAGGTGCTTAATAAATGTTTGCTGGTTGATTGATTGACTGGTTGGTTGATTGATTGACCTGTGTATGTGTATTTCCAAGATCTTAAGCTCCAAGGGGAAAGAAAAGGTAGATTTGTTTTGCTTGGTCCCAAAAGTTAGAATGAGAAGAGATGGGTGGTTGTTAGAAAGAAACATTAGGGTTCACGTAAAGAAAAACTTTTTTTTTTAAACAATCAAAATTAAAGTGGAATAAGCTACCTCAAGAAGTCACAGGATCACAAAATCATAGGTTGAGCACTAGAAGAGATTTTAAGGGTCATCTGTTCCAATTCTTTAGTTTTACAGATGAGGAAACTGAGATCCAGAATGGTTAATTGATTTACAAAAGATCCCATGGGTAGTTAAGTGTCAGAGTCTGTATATGAACTTGAGATGTCTGACTCCAAATCCGGTTCCCTCTTATTGGTGGTATTCAAAGCAAAACCTAGGTAACCACTTGTCTGTTATGTTGCAGATAGGATTCTTTTACAGGAATAAATTGAATAGATGGCCCACTAAAATCCCATCCAACACTGAAATGCTGTGATTCTTTGTCTTATCTAAGTTGTTTTTTTTTTCCAGAACAGACCTTCACAAAAAAAAAAAAAAAATGTGTTGAATTGAATGGAAATACTTAGGATCACTTAAGATAAAAACAGGATGCTGAGAATTATGGATGGAAAGTTAGAATGGAAAGGATCCTTTCATCAAGCATTGAAGTGACCTAGAATTTTTATTTTTAATTTCAGTCCTGGGATTTCAGAGCCAAGTCTAGGTCTTCAAGAAAGTCTCCAGAAAATTTAACCAAGGTAACTCATTATTGCCCTTTTCTGCTGATCAGTATGTTGAGTAACATTTTAAATTCAAATTAATTAGAACAATGCAAAAAAAAGCCAGTATTTCGATAACTATCTGTGTTTTCAAGAAAAAAAAAACATATCGTGTTTCATAGGATCATAACTAGTGAGTTTTCTACTACCTAAAACAAATAGCTTTTCATTCCATTGTTTCAATATTTTACCTTTATTTTTGATCTAGACCTGTAATTTCATTTCTAAAGGGTACTCACAGTATGGAAACTCCCTCCACTGATGTAGCTCAGCAACTACTCTGGAATTTACAGCTTTAAGAGAATTGCCAGGGCACTAAGACTTTAAGTGGCTTGCCCATGATCACATAACTAATATGTATCAGAGGCAAGACTTGAATCCTGACTCCAAGCATTTTACCTGCTGCTCCAAAATACCACCACCATAACTTATGACTATTATTAAGGACTTCTGAAGAAACATTTTCATCATGATTCTTCATTAATCTTGTTAGTCCTCATATTAGACTATCTCTCAGCACACAGGCACAGTGGGTAGTGATTTAATATTCCTACCACACCACCCTCACATTCAAACAGCTGAGGTTAAAAAAATGCACATATTTTGCCCAAAGTAAATTAGAGGCAAAGCCATCACCAAATCAGGGACATTGCAATTATCTGTAGGGTCATTTTATTCTTACTTCTTTAAGTCTACTTTAAACAGTGCATTTTCTTAGAACTTGTTTTATAAGTTTTAACTGATTTTTCTCTCAAAGAGTTCTGAAATAGTTCTATACAATTTAATTGCAATCTACCACATCTAAAAAGGAAAGTAAAAAGTAAAAGAAACAATGCAGGAATAGTATGTTGCTGGGTTGGGTTTGTTTTTTTGTTGTTGGGTTGTTTTTGGGGGGGGAGGTGGTTGGGAGTGGCAGGTCAGAGAGTGGAGGATAGCCAAACAGCTCAAAAGATTAATTGTCTATTCAATAGTCTCTCACTTTTAGAGCATCTGAATAAAAGCTGACCACATTAAAAATGACTAGGAATCTCCTCATTTTAAATTCTGACCTTAGTCCTAGTTGAAAAATATCACACACACACACACACACACACACACACACACACACACACACACACTACCACCACTGCCGCTCCCACCACCACTACCAGCAACAACCCTACAAGTTACAGCAAGAGTATAGCTTCAGTCACACATACTTGTCCAAGCCATACACCCCCACCCAGGAAGGAGGAAAAAAGAGAGAATGATTGAGACCAACAACACTCTACAATTTTTTTTTCTACAAATGGAAATTTGTGATTCGTTCTATTAAACGTTGTAAAACTTGGGAGACAAAATTAAACATCCCTCAGTTACTCCCATGGAGACATGGAGGGAAATAGCCTATGTCACTCTGTAGCAGCACTACATATAGCTACATATAGCTAGCCATATAGCCACTACATAACCTACCATGAAAAATGGTACCACTGTTAAATGAATTACCAAGCTAGTAATGGTGAAAAAAACTTTGTATAAAGCTTTACTTTTATTTTCCTAAGTTAAGTCAGGCTTTGAATATCTGCTGACAGTCTGTCTATCAGACGTGGGGAACCTCCAGCCTTGAGGCCACATGTGGCGCGCTAGGTCCTCAAGTACAGTCCTTTGCCATACTTGGACCTGAATCCAAGGATTCAGTCAAAGAGCTGTACTTGAGGACCTAGAGGACCACATGTGGCCTTGATGCCTCCAGGTTCCCCAGCCCTACACTATTATGGTTTGAAGATTATTAACCCTCTCAGGTAGCATAGAGCTAACCTGGGAAAAAAAGAGCCAATCAGCCCTTTGGGTTAGTAGCATTTGTAGCAAAGAGCATAGAAAAAGCTTTATTATATTTAACTAGTGGTGTAGTGGACAGAGCACTGGACTTGGAATCAGGAAGACTCATCTTCCCGAGTTCAAATCCAGCTTCAGACACTTACTGTCTGGGTGACCCCAGACAAGTCACCTAACCCTGTTTGCCTCATCTGAAGAAGGAAATAGCAAACCACTCCATTATTTTTGCCAAGAAAACCCCAAATGGAGTCACTAAGAGTCACACACAACTGAAATGACTCAACAACACATGTACAATATTTACTAGAATAGAATGTTGCTTTATATTAAATGGCTGATATCATTAAGTAGGATACTGGACTCATCCACAATAGAAGAGCATAAATTTCTTTAGAGGGCATCCCAAAAGTCTTTGTGCAGTTTTAAATTTTGCTTTTTCAAAATAACTTCAGAAGCATAAAAGTTACAAATTTATAAAAAAAAATCATTTGAAAGTTTAATTATTTAAATTCCATTTACAATTATATAGTTTTGTGAACTTTAAATGATAAATTTAAATGTTTTATTTTAACAATACAGGGCACCCTGTCATTATGCTTCTGGAGGATATTTCCTCAACCCACCACATCAATATAGAAGGCCCTCTTGGCTATCTATCTCCATTAGACTTTTTCTCATGGGGTCACATCAAAACTGTCACATATGCATCAAAACCTCATTCCTTGAATGAAGCAAGGATTGCAAATGCAATATTTCCAGTTGCCAATAGCAGCCCATGAAAGTTTTTTTATGAAGTTCAAAAATTAGCTGGAGGAGTTTAGAGCAGAAGATGGTCATATTGAATTTTAGTAAGTAGTATATTTAATAAGAAATATTTTTAAATTGTAAATAACCTTTTAAATGTTGTCCTTTGTAAGTTTGTAGCATTCATACCTCTGTAGTTATTAAAGCTTAAGAATTCACTAAGACTTTTTGAAAGCTCTGTATTTTGACAGTTATAGAGGCACCAAGGGTTATCACTATTTCCTGGGATCAGGTAAAACTGAAATTAAAAATCATCATTAGCATTTTTCACCTAGGGAAACTTACGTTTTGTTATGTTGTCAAATATCCTTTTGGAAATGTCTAAATCTTGTAGGAGGAGAGAAAAGGAATGAGTATTTATTAATCATTTACTATGTATTAGGCACTTTTTATCTCATTTGATCCTCATAACAATCCTGGGAGGGAGGTGCTATTATGATGCCTGTTTTACTGAAGCTGACGAAATTGAAGCAGACTTGCCTAGGGTCACACATCTAGTAATTGTCTAAGGCCAGATTTGAATTTAGGTCTTCCTGACTCCAGGCCCAGTAGTCTATCCACTGGGCCATGTAGCAGCCTTATGGTTCTGTCTACAGGTTTAAAAAAAAACTACATAAACAATAAGTATTTTGATACAACCAATTACTCTAGAATATCCAACTACTCATATAGTTTTGTAGGGAATTTTGTTGTTGTTTAGTCCTTTTTCTGTCATGTCCAACTCTTCATGATCCCATTTGGGGTTTTCTTGGCAAAGATACTGGAGTGGTTTGCCATTTCCTTCTCCAGCTCATTTTATAGATGAGGAAACTGAGACAAACAGGGTTAAGTGACTTGCCCATGGTCGCACAGCTAGTAAGTATCTGAGGCTGCATTTGAACTTAAGTCTTCCTGACTCCAGGTCAGCACTCTATCCACTACCCCACCTAGCTGACCATTTTTGTAGGGCATACGGGGTTCTGATGGCAGCTAAGTGACACATCTTCCCTGAGTTCAAATCTGGCCTCAAATATGCGTCATGAAGAGTCAGACGCAACTGAAAAACGACTGACCAACAACCAAATGGGGCTCTAAATGGAAAAGGTTGTCTTATTTTGTAAATAGACATATGTTGGAAAGGAGAAGAAAATGTGTGTCTATTTCATTTTCAACTAACACAGAAAATTTTTTAAAAAGCAATAGCAGTAACACACACTTCTGTAGTGCTTTAAAGACAGGTTTATGCAACCAAAAAGTGGCAATGTGAACTGCTCGATCATTCAGTACAGCAAGATAATGCAGGTCAAAAATCTGTTCTGTTCTCAGTTACCTAGAGTGACTTCATCGCATCTACAATTATGTAGATGACCATAATGCATTATCTGGCCTAAAAAGTGATCATGAAATACACTCAGTTCTCCCATAGTCAACACTATAATTATGTAGATTTAAGGACATTGGTCCCTGCAGCTGGGGGAGCTCAAGGATTCATTTAAGCCATCATGGTATCTGAAATTCACTTTCAAAGAGTTATTGTTTTAAGAGGCCTTGGATTTATTTTTTTCTTATTTAATATTTCATTTTTTTCCCAATTACATGTAAAAACAATTTTAACACTTTTTTTTTCAAATTCTGAGTTCCAAATTCTCTCACATCCTCCCTCTCCCCACCTCCTGCCCCTATTGAGAAGGCAAGCAATTTGGTATAGGTTATACATGTGTCATGCAAAACACATTTCCATGTAAGTCATCCTGTGAAAGAAAACACAGACTCCCCCCACAAAAAAAAAAAAAAACAAGAAAATTAAAGTAAAGAAAAAGTATCTTTGATCTGCATTCAGGCTCTACCAGTTCTTCCTCTGGAGATGCACAGCACAAGTCCTCCGGAATTGTCTTGGATCATTGTATTGCTGAGAATAGCTAAGTTATTCATAGTAGATCCTCATACGATATTGCTGTTACTGTGTATGGTGTTCTCCTGGTTCTGCTCATTTCAGTTGGTATCAATTCATGAGCATCTTTACATGTTTTTCTTCCAGCATCCTGCTCATCATTTTTACAGCAGAGTAGTATTCCATCACAATCATATGCAACAACTTATTCAGACATTCCCGAATTGATGGACATCCCCTCAATTTCTGATTCTTTGCTGCTACTAAAAGAGCTGCTATAAATATTTTTGTACATATAGGTCTTTTTCCTTTTTGTTTTTTATCTCTTTGGGATACAGACCTAGTAGTGGTATTGCTTGGTCAAAGAGTATGCATGGTTTTAACAACCCTTTGGGCATAGTTCCAAATTGCTCTTCAGAATGGTTGAATCAATATACAACTACACTAATAGTATATTAGTGTTTTCATTTTCCCACATCTCCAATATTTGTAATTTTCCTTTTCTGTCATATAGCCAATCTGACAGGTATGAGGTAGTAGCTCTGAGTTGTTTTAGTTTGCATTTCCCTCATTAATAGTGATTTAGAGCTTTTTTTATATGACTATAGATAGCTTGGATTACTTTGTCTGAAAACTGCCTGTTCATATCCTTTGACCAAGTGAGAATGACTCATTTCTATAAATTTGACTCAGTTTTCTATGTCTGAGAAATGAAGTCTTTATCAGAGAAACTCACTATAAATTTTTTTCATAGTAATGATTACCAACCATGTATTTCTCTGCATCCTATTTTCCGCATTTATCCTTTTTACCCTGTCCATTCTCAAAAGTGCTTTGATTCTGACTTTTACTCCCCCAAACTGTCCTCCCTTCTATCAATTCCCCCCACCCTTCTCTTTTCCCCTTCCTCTCCTACTTTCCTGTATGGTAAGATGGATTTCTACACCCAATTGAGTGTATATTATTTCCTCTTTGAGCCAATTCTAATGAGTGTGTGCCCTTCCCACTTCCCCCACTTTCCTTTCCATTGTAAAATCTCTATCAGGCCTCTTTTATGTTAGATAATTTATCCCATTCTATCTCTTCCTTTCCCCTTCTCCTAAAGCATTCTTCTTTCTCATCCTCTAATTTTATTTTTTTTTAGATAATCATACCATCAGTTAACTCACACCTCTGCTTTCTGTCTATGTATACCCCTTCTAACTGCCCTAATAATGAGAAAGGTTTTAGGAGTTATAAATATCATTTTCCCATTTAGGAATATAAACAGTTTAGCCTTATCAAATCTCTTATGATTTCTCTGTTTTGTTTGCCTTTTTATGCTTCTTTTGCATCTTGTATTTGAAAGCCAAATTTTCTATTCAGCTCTGGTCTTTTCATCAGGAATACTTGAAAGTCCTCCATTTCATTGAATGTCCATTTTTCCCCTGAAGGATTATACAGTTTTGCTGGGTAGGTGATTCTTGTAATCCAAGTTTTTTTGCCCTCCAGAATATCATATTCCAAGCCCTTCAATAAATCCTTTAATATAGAAGCTGCTAAATCTTGGGTCATACTGACTGTGGCTCCACGATATTTGAATAGTTTCTTTTTGGCTGCTACAGTATTTTCTTTTTGATCTGGGAGATCTGGAATTTGGCTATATGTTGCAATAATTTTGCTAGCAGCTACTGTGGCTGTGTAAAACCAACAACAACCAGCACACAGAAGGCCGCTGACACAGGTCCTTTTGATCTGCTTTGCTAAGGAAAGTAATTTTAAGAGTTTAACAATATCACTTTAATCAAACATACATATATAAACTCACTTAGTTTAGGAGGAAAAGCCAGCACCCTGAACTTCAGAGCAAATACAAATAAATTACAAACATCAACAGACAGACCTTATCTGATTCAAATCTCAGTTCATAGTTACCGGGGTTTAACAAAGTCCCAACATCAGGGTTTACAAGCTAGGGGGGCGGGGGGGCTCTTAACAATGGCTGGCCAGAGTCTCATCAAGTCACATGGCACTCTCCCAGTGAGTGAGAGCCCCAAAAGTCAAACACCAATACCAGTCTCAGGGCCCTGGGGCACCTGATTACCTCAGTGCTGAGAAGGTCTCAAAAAAAGAACAGTGAAAAATCCCATTTTGCTGGCCATTGCATTTGAAAGGCAAGACTCATCAAAGGTACTTAATTACTTCATCATTCCAAAGGAGAAATCAACAAAAAGTCCTGCCCTGATTACCATTACATTGTCTTAGTGCTGAGAAACATTCCAAGACAAAAAGATCCCATTTTACCTGCCCCATTCAAGCAAAGGCCTGAATCATTAAAGGTACTTAAGAGAAGAACAGCAAAAAGTCCCACTCTGATTACCATTACACTATAATATTCCCGGAAGTTTTCATTTTGGGATCTCTTTCAAGACGTGATTTTTTCAATTTCTATTTCTCTGGTTCTAGAATATAAGGACAGTTTTCCTTTGTAATTTCTGGAAAGATGATGTCTAGGCTCTTTTTTTGATCATGGCTTTTAGGTAATCCAATAATTCTTAAATTATCTCTATTTTCTAGCCCAGTTGTTTTTCCAATGAGATATTTCATTTTCTCCTATTTTTCATTCTTTTGATTTTGTTTGTTTCTTTTTGTCTCAAAAACTCATTAGCTTTCACTTGCCCAATTCTAACTTTTGAGGAATTATTTTCATCAGTTAACTTTTGTACTTCCATTTGGACAATTCTACTTTTTAAGTTCTTCTCTTCAGTGAATTTTTGTGCCTCTTTTTCCATTTGGCCTATGGTTTTTTAAGACATTATTTTCTTTATTTTTTTGTGTGTGTATGTGTCTTCTTTACCAAGTTGTTGACTCTTTTCTCATAATTTTCTTGCATCACTCTCATTTCTCTTCCCAATTTTTCCTCCACCTCTCTTACTTGATTTTTAAAATCTTTTTTGAGCACTTCCATGGCCTGAGACTATGAGTCAATATGAATTTGTTGATTGTCATCACCTTTTAAACATATGTTTTGATCTTCCTCATCACCATAGTAACTTTTTTACGGTCAGAATTTTCTTTCTGTTATTTGCTCATTTTCCAGTCTATTTCTTGACTTTTACCTCTATGCTAAAATGGGGCTCTGCTTCCCAAGTGGAGGGGGCACTGTCCCAAGCTTCAGGTTTTTTTATGCAGCTGTAATCCTGGGGACCTGTAAGTTTTTGGCTCTTCCAAGGTGGTATAATCTAGGAAGAGATGTATTTATTACTCTCCTGTGCTGTGCACTGGTTTGTGAGAAATCACAAGCACTCTCTTCAACACTTGTGACCAGGGTCCCTGGTCTGCTAAGGCCACAGGCTCTACTGTGCTAGTGGTCGTCCTTGGGCTGGGACTAAGACCCAGAACTGTCACCCAGACCCAAGTATAGGCAGTACAACAGAGCCCTGCCCCTGGTGCCAGCAAAGGGACGCCTGTAAATCTCCTTCTGACCCATTATTCCATCACCTTACCTCCTGTGAGCTGAGAGGTCGGGAAACTGCCACGGCCGTCAGTCATTCAGTTTCCCGAGGCCTGCTTCTGGTTTGCTGTGTTGTTATGGCCTGTGTTGCTCCTCTCTCACCCTGGTGCAACAGACCTTTCTTGCTGACCTTCTAAGTTGGCTTGGGCTCGGAAATTGATTCATTCCATCTTTTTGTGGGTTCTGCCCCACTAGAATTTGTTTAAAGCCATTATTTAAAGGTATTTGGAGGGGTTCAGGGGAGAGCTCAGGCAAATTCCTGCCTTTACTCTGCCATCTTGGCTCTGCCCTACCATAGCTGTCTGTGTGTGCCCTGGCCTTTGGTGACCTTATCTGTAAAATGAAGGCATTGGATTGCATGAGCCACTAAGCCCCTTCCTATAATTCTATTAACTTGTTTGCATTAGTCTTATAATTCTCACTCAAATAATTTTGGTTTTGTGGTGGTGGTTGTCATTTTAAATTCAGGAGTGATGGCAAGGACAATGAAAAACAGAACTAGTGAATGTAGGAGGGCCTGAGACAGGCACATGACTATGGTATTGATGGGGCTATCAATTGGTCTAAGTATTCTGCAAAAGTTTGAAATTCTGTGAGAAGAGTCACTAAATTATTCATGCCCCTTGACCCATAAACCAATTACTAAGAGGTTTGTATCCCAAGGAAGTCAAGGACAAAAAGGCTCCATCGATACAAAAATATCCTCAGTGGCAATTTTGGTGACAACAAAAACTGAAAACAAGATAGATGACCAGTGTCTAGTCAATGACTGAACCAACTGTGGTCATTAAAGAAATAGAATCTTACTGTGTAATAAAAAAAAAAAAAGAATCAAGAATTCAGAGAAATATGTGTCTGAGAAGGGGGACTCTGGGTGTGGAATGCGTAGGTTTGCTTAACTGTTTTTGTTACTAGAGCGCAAAGTGGGAGTGGGGTGGAGGGTGCTGGGGTGTGTATCAGGAAAACAAAGGATAGCATAAAACAAAAACTCAGGAACAGCTTGAAAAACAAAGTATGCATTCTTTAACTACAGGAGTGAATCTGGAAACAGTCAAATAACAAAAGACTACACACAGGGAGCTTTCTCCTAGCTAAGAAAAGAAGAAAAATAGAAAAATAACTTAGAAATAAAATAGAAAATAGAAATAAAATAGAAAATAAAATAGCAATAAGCTTAGAAAAATAACTCACATTTATATAACAATCTTCGAGGTTTACAAAACCTTTCCTATTCTAAGACATGGGTAGTAAAAGTATTACCTCTACTTTACAATTCAGGCTCAGAAGGAAAAGTGATTTACTTAGGATCTTACAGAGTATGTACATGAGACAGCATAGCCTATTGGATGGAGAGCTGGCCTTGAAGCTAGGAAAGATCTGGGCTCAGGATGTACCTGACACTGAAGGGATTTGTGACAGTGGGCAAGTCACTTAGCTCTAAACAACTCTCCAAGACTCTAAGGTGCGCAGAGGTGATAATCAGCATTGGCAGAAGGAATTTCCTCACCTGGGAGTTCCCTATGCTAACAGGTCTAGTTCCTATCCCTATTCCATATAGCTAATAATTATTAAATCTGTAACTTGAACCATGTCCCCTGACTTGGGGATTCCAGGATTTATTTCATCATACCACAGTTGCTTCTGACCAGTGAAAGACATGAGCAAATTTCATTCTAAAATACCGGTTGGACTAAAATCCCAATGAAACAGTGGTACATCTATCCCAAAGACAGAATTTCAATAAAAGAATCTGCTCCAATTCTTCAAAAGAAAAAATTTAATTCAGTAGAAGAATCTAAAAATAAGTTTTTTCAGAATCTCTCCAGTATTATCACAATTGGCCATTTTTCCAACTGAAAAGGATGCATGACGCACTTTTTATTTTGTTCAGATACAAATTTAGGGTTTAAATATATACAAAAATATATTTAGCCTCTCTGTCTCGCTTTCTTCATAAATGGGTAAAAAAGGAAGATTAAGTGAAATGTCTGATGGTGTAAATCTTAATACACTATATAAATGCTGCTTAAAATTTATTTTTATTAGACTTTATGAATACTTACGAGAAAAACCCTCTATCTGAAACATCTCTAACAGTAAGCAATATAAGTTGGACAAAATAAAGGGGTTTTTTTCAAGTGTTTGAAAGCTTCAAGTAAACATTTTAAAATAATACGAAGTGAAATGGAAGTTGAGCAATTTTTCTAGCTAATATCAAAGTCCTCAGTAAAGGTAAATTGTTGGAGATGTAAATTCTAGTGGTAATTGCTTCAAGACTACTCAGCATGGCCTATTTGCACTGAGAACAAGATGCAAAGAGCTGGTAAATGGCTTATTTGGTCAATGTAAAGAGTCATTCCATATTGGCTAATGCAATGGCTACAGCAATAGAGATTTTGGACTTGAAAGCCCTGGTTTTTGCCAGAAGAACCTAAATTAACCATATAATTACTAAATTTGTTTATTTTATGAAGACCTAGTCCTAAGCAGAAAGAGTATGTAAACCCTAAGGTGTAGGTAAAACACTAATTTTGGGGACTATTTTTATGCCATGTGGAACTGTAGTATTTTATAAAGTAAAATCACTTATCTAAATGTATTTTTGTTTTAAAAAGGTAAATTATTTCTTTGACCAAACAGAAAATAAAGCAGAAAACCAGTTGGTACCAATGTGAAAAAATGTCACGAACAACTCCCCATATACTCTCTCAACATCACAACCAGTATATATGATCACTATTAATAACAAAAGTCTTTTAAATTCAGGGCAGAAAATCAGCACTATTATTCTGTAACCATACAGTTTTAATGAAATTTTATGTATAAAGGGCCTGATTTTCTTGTAATGACAGTACTTACCAAGACCTCATTAGAGAAGAAGGAATACACACATACACACCCTTTTATGGACAGATGGAATGCCTACATATATACATAAATGTAACATGTGTATGACCTTTCATAGACAAATACATATATATGTACATAACCTTTTATGGATCGAAGGCATATGTATATCCATAAAAGAGATCCATCCATAAAAGATTTTATGTATATAGACATATATATTATTCTTTCTAATTTGCTCTTAGCACTATCAAATACACATGACTTTTCTGTCCTCAATGGCATAACACAGTGGGATCTTCTGAAAGTTTACATCTATAAACATAATTGGGGTTTTTAATACCACAGAAAATTAAGGGAAAAATAAAAGTAAATATTTGAACAAGCCTAAAATACTAAAGGATCAAACTAAACTGAAATTTTTATATATCCAATGGGAAAGTGTTTAAAATAATAACCCAGGTCCACTCAAACATACCTAACCCCTTAAGTTCCATAAAACACCGTAATCTCTACGTTAACAAGGAGGAAAAACATACATTGTGCCCATAGCCTTTACTAATTTTGTTCAAGGGTTCCTAGATTTTAACTAGACACTACATCTGCTAAGGACTTTACAAGTCATTTAGTCCAACCTCCTCATTCTGAGGCCTAAAGCTGAAGTGACTCAGCCCAGGTCACACAGGTTGTGAATGGCAGAGTGGAGATTTTTTAATCCAGTGGTCTGACTCCACTAGAACATAATACCATTACCTAGCTATGTGGCTCAATGAATAGAATGCTGGGTCTGGAGTCAGGAAGACTTGAATTCAACTCCAGTCTCAGATATTTACCAACTTTGTGACTCTAGGCAAGTCACTTAACCTGTTTGCCTCAGTTTCTTCATCTATAAAATGGGGGTGATAATAGCATCTACCTCCCAGGATTGCTGAGAATGATTGTTTGTGAAATAATAATTTTATAGTGCTTAGCACAGTGTCTAGCACATAGCTACATAAATGTGAGCTATTATTATTACCCCAGAAGGCATTCTATTAAGTCAGATAAGTCTATTCTGAACAATTTTTTTAGGTCACAACCAAACACTTGACTGCCCTTATGCAGTAGTAAGCAGCAAATTCAGGACATTCTGGAACTCCTCCTACCCATAGTTAAACAGTTTGCGACATCTAGATTGTTCCCAATTCCCAAGCAATTATGCTTGTACATAAGCACCAAGAATGTCTGTAAGTTTTGTCAGTTTGAACTCTGGTTCGATCTAAGGGTGTCTGTGAGCAAAACACACCCATTTTGACTGAAAGGAAACACAGGTGCCACACAAGATACACACAATTTGCCTTAATTTGAAAGAGAACAGAAGTCAACAGGCTTTAAACCTCTAAGACCACCCTTGACCTAAAGCAGATAAGTGTCAGTTATCAATCCTCCCATTATTTCAAATGAGGTGAAAGAAAATGGGGGGTTGGGAGGGATAAAATTACTTTCCCACAGAAATTAGACTTCAAGACAAGACAAAAGCCATTCAAGAGCCATAGAACTAAATGCTGGAATCCAGAAACATTGATCAGCCTTCATTGTTTTGACAAGATGAAGGTCTGTTCCACACAGGCCTTCTGTACACAATTTAGCATTCTAAACAAACCGTGTGACATTATTTTCACATAGACTCAAAGGGAAAACTAAAAATGGATGGGGTAGGATGGAGGCAGAAGAGAAACCAATTCTTCCTGTGCCCCTGCAGCTGGTGAGAGAGTAACTTTTAAAGACCTAAACACCTCCACTTAACAAAAACAAAATTATTAAATATGTAACAAGAATGGCCAAGACATCTGAGAAACATAACATTTTAATAGATGAAATAAATACTCCAGTACATGCAAGATAAAAACTGACATTGTGGAAAAAAAAATCACTTTTGTTATAGTGTAAATTTTTGAAAACACACTCACAGTAGCTTTCCCCCAATTCGCAAAACACATGGCAAAAAACTCATAACCTTCACTCTTTCCACACCAAGTGTACTTCTAACCCAACATTCAATTAAAAAAAGAAAACCACATACAAAAAGGTAGCTACATCCATGTCTAATGTGTGAAACTGAGGTAACCTTTAAAACAACAAAAAAGGACAAAAAAAATCTATAATCTCCTTCCCGCACAATTTGACAGTAAGATGTGGATGGGAACTTCCAAAACAATGGTTGTAGAGCTGGGAATAGGGGTGGGGGTGACAGAAAAGAAAAGAAACCGCACCCAGCACGGTTAAAGCTCTCCCATTCCCCACTCCCAGGAACTGTATAAAACTTGCCAAAGTTAGACTCTCCCTTCACTTTGTTTCTACTTATGATGATGCTTTTCAAGGTATTTCTCTTGTGAATTTCAAGTGGGGTAGAGGGAAAGGGGAAAAAAGGGGGTGTGGGAGGGTGAACCTCATCTAAGCGATTTCTTTGGTATAAATGGGGTGGGGAGGGAAATATTTTCCTGTAGTCACAACCAGGGGCAAGAAAGGAATAAACTGGAGAAGGGGGTGAAGGTGGTTGGGGGGCGGTCGGGACAAGGTTAATTCACAGAATTGGAATTCACTGGCGGTAAAGTCCTGGGCGAAGACCTCTCCCTTAGTGCCTGAGATAGCAGGTTGCAGCCGTCAGAGACGGCGCAGGCTGAATTCCTCAGCCTTTCCCTGTGGTCTGTCATCTTGGCGCCCCCGTCGGGGTGCTGGGCTATATCCCTGAGGCATTGGGTCAGGAGCACGCAGGCCGACACGACGCTCATGGCCCCACCGAGGATGGCGGTTTGCACCGCCTTGCCCTCGGAACTGACGGAGGCGGCTCGACCCAGGAACTGGGGCTCGGTGGCGAAGCCCACCAGGGCGCTGACCGCCTGGACTAGGGGCCCGCTGAAGAGTGCGCAGCGGCTACGGGCCAGCTCGCTGGGCGCCGCCTTCACCTCCCGCACGCAGGCCAGCAGCGCCGACGCGCTGGTGCTCATGCACTTGACGCCCAGTTTGAATTGCTCTCGGGCGAAGCGGTCCCGGGACTTTTCGCTGGCCAGGGCGCAGGCGTCCGTTAGGAACTTCAGATTGCGCGACAGGCTCTGGGACACCTCCAGCAGCAACTGGGGTGTCATGTCCGCCAAGGGGGTTGCTCGCAACACCCCACACCCCTGCTCCACTTCGTGCCGGCAGCGGGTCACTCGGTACCGATCCACCAAGCCCGGCTGCGCCGGCTGTGCCCCTGGGGTGGCCACCGCGGCCAAGTAGGCGGCATGAGCCGAACATTCGGTGAGGGAGACCACCAGCTCGCCCAGCTCCGCCAGACTGTCCCCAGCCTCGCTGAAACGGCCCATGTTGAGTTGACTTTGTACGTCGTGAGTCAGGATGGAGAGCCCTTTTGTGCGGGCGATGATGGTGTCCCGGCACTTTTCAAAGGACTCACCTCCGGGGCCGGAGGAGGCGGTGGAGCCCTCCGACAGCACCGGTCGCGCCTCGCTAGACAGCAGCAGCAGATCGGCCACCAGCTGCATCTTCACCTTGCAGTGGTCGCAAACCGAGACGAGTCTCTTCCGTGGCTGCGAGCCGCCCCCGACGGCGCTCGAGTGACAAGCACCGCTAGCAGGAGCAGGAGGAGAAGCCGCCTCGCTAGTAGACCTCCCCGAACTCCCGCTAGCCATAGCGCCGGGGGAGCACTGGCATGCCGCTGGGGAGCCCGCTACCGCCGCCGCTGCCGCCCCCGGAGCCGTCCCGACTGAGCTGGGCAGGGCCGCGTTGCCTTCTCCGCACCATCATGCCATCCACCGCCGCGAGCAGATGGCACCGGGGCTGCGGCGGCCGAGATACGGGCAGGGCGGGAAGCGAGCAGAGAGAAAACGGACGACCGGCTTAGTGGTGTAGGGAAGCACTTCAGCGTTTTGCCTCTTTGCCTAGGGGCTGCAAGCACCATGAACCGCCGGGAAAAAAATGCAAGAAAACCCAAAATTAGCACTCCCCACCAGTCGGGTTCCGGGAAAGTCCACACTGGTCCTGTCTCCGCCGTGGGGCCACCGCTGCCTCCTTCCTGGGCATGGCCCTGCCAAGCCGACTGGGGTGGGGGAGGCTGGGAGTTGTCCTTCCTTCCTTTCTTTGAAATCAAAATCCTTTTTCTTAGGGAGGAGCTCCGGGGACTGCGGATGCACAAACCCGCTGCTGTTCTCAGCGCTTAGAGGGCCAAGCTCGGGCACCTAGGCGCACGTGTGTCTCTAGAAACGCAACCAAAAGAGAAGTCACTTTGGAGCGGCAGAGGCGGAGGCACGCACAGGCAGCGACGGGAGCAGCCGTCCCGCATCTCTTTCTCTCTCTTTCTCCAGTCTCCTGCTATCAGGAAGCAACAGCAGCAGCCACCCAGCGGAGGGTGTGGCTCGCTTCGGTCAGCCAGGCTGCGAGAGTCGAGTCCGGAGGGAGCTGTGCACAGATTTAGCGCTGGCAGGGGCCGGGCGCCCGCGGGCCGCTAGCTAGCACACCACGCCCGAGCGCGCCTCGCCCGGCGCCCTCGGGGCTCGGGCCGTGGTGGCGGGGAGTTGCCTTTCTTCTTCCTCTTCTCTCCACCGCCCCCCGCCCACCCAGTCCTTTTCCACCAGGCTTGGATTCACTTTCCGCGGCTGGGCTGGGAAGCGGCGCCCCTTCCCGGACCATGCATCAAACCTCCCCAAGCTTGCTCCCGCTCCGAATCCATCCTCTCCAACGGCTGCTGCTGCTGCGGCTGTGGCGGCTTTCTCCCGAGGCCCCGGCTCAAGCGCATCACCCCCCGGATGCGGGCTCCCTCCGGCAGCGGTGGCCTCTTAGAACTTAGAAGGTCCCCGCACACAAGGGAGGGGTCTCCGGGCTGCTGCGGGAACCAGCTCGGGCCCTGGCTCCTGCCATTTTGGTAAACCACCAACTTCCGAGCGCGGGGAGAAAAGAAAGAAATTGAAGGGGAGAGGAAGGCTGAGGGGGAGGGGGCCGCAGAGGTGGAAACAAACAACAAAAAAATGTTTCCTTCCCCAGCGCGTCTTCACCTCCCTGGGAGCAAAGTCGTGGGGGAGCCCCCTCTGCCACTGCCACCCAAACGCTGCATGGGTTGAAGGGAGGTTTTTCCTCTTCCCTTCCCCCTCCCTACCCCGCTCGCCTCGTTGCCTTTGCCGTAACCTCACTTGAGCCTATAGAAATCTTTTGTGTGGCGTCACCGCCCTTCGTTTAAATCCTGCTTCCTCCTCTACCCTTTCCTCCCGCCCCTCTCGGCATCTCCCGGACGCTTGCGCGATTAGCTGCTCCTCCCCTGGAAACGGGGCGGGCGGCTCTAAGTAGTCGTGGGAGCGCCAGCGCCTTGCTGCGGTCAGCCCTGTCCCATTCATCTTCGGCTCACCCCGATCCTCGTCTTAAGCTCTAAGGGGGAT
This sequence comes from Phalanger gymnotis, assembly GCA_028646595.1. Taxonomy (NCBI): domain Eukaryota; kingdom Metazoa; phylum Chordata; class Mammalia; order Diprotodontia; family Phalangeridae; genus Phalanger; species Phalanger gymnotis. Next base: position 90,727,780 of record CM053624.1, read on the forward strand.
AAGCCTTGGGGCAATCGGTTCTGCCTTTTTTTTTTTATCCTTTCTTCCATCCCCTCCGCTCCCCACCGTGAGTCTCTCCCATCCAGAAGAAGGCAGAGAAAAAAGGGATGGGGACAGTCGTCAGGTTCTGTAAGACTGCTTTCCGCAGGAAGGGCTGCAGTATGCCCAGTACCGGAGCACTGCTTCAGCGTCCTGCTTTAAGTAAGCGGTTTGCAAGAGTCTAAAGGAGAGGGTCTCGCGCTTCCTTCAGGCAAAGGGAAAAGGAGAGGGTGTCTCAAATGCGCCGCTTTGTAGGGGAGGAGCTGGGGGAGGGACAGGAAGACCGCATCAGGTATTCTGCTCCCTGTTCCACTGTGGCCCAAGTCTGCAACATCCCAGGCGTTCCCTGGGTTTGAAATGATCTAATCAGTCTCGAGGTACTGGCTGATGCTCAGTTACAGCATTATGAGGAAACCTGCGTTTCTCTAGAAGTTCCAGAGCTTCCTCCCTTACGCATAGTAGGTGTTTAGTAAATGATGATGATTTTAATTCCTAATACTCAACTCCCATTGAAAATAGCCTGTATACTGAGGTCTAAACAGTGAAACAAGGGGCCAGGGAGGAAGCGATCTGGGTACTTTACAAACAAGCTACTAAATTGCAGAATTAGCCAAAGTCTTGAATGAAATGAAACTACTATCGGATGAATTAATACCATAGTAGTCATTCTTAGATTAAAAGACTGTCCCTAGAGGAGATTTCCCCCTCCCAGATCTCACCCTTAAAATTTCTTCAGCGGCCATGCTTTAGTGGGAGGATTTTTCCAAACTAGAGCCTGCTCTTCATGACCTTTCTTTTCCTCTTTCACTTCTAAGATGCAACTGTTCTTCCACTGTCCCCTGCAGTAAGCATAGTCTGCAGTATATATGGTCAAGAGAACATGTGCTCTATCTCATGCATCTCTCATTATACACATATATATCACATGTATACACACAGGATTTTTATACCTACGTATGCTATAT
>CM053624.1:90728883-90763950 GCA_028646595.1 Phalanger gymnotis
TTCGTGGCGGGGGGGGGGGGCGGTGAGGTAGATGTTACAGGTAGACGGCTTCTCCTTATTCTATTATCTTGCTTTGGTAAACGTATGGAACCCTTTCCCAGATCCCACCACCATCATTTGATTCACTCTTTAAGTAGAACTTCCCTCCCGTTGCCTAATCTCTTAAATCATGATCCCTACCAACCCTCTTTTGCTAATTCACCCTTACTTTTTAATCTCAGCCCAGACGAGCTCCCCCCGCCGCCGCCCCAGCTTTCCCCGGCGCTGGGATAGTAAGGGGTCTTTTCTGCTTGACTAAAATACAAAAACTTAATGTCAAAATTCCTCTCCTTGAAGCACTTCAACTCTGGAACTGTGCAGAGAGAAACTCTCTGAACTAGTTTTTCCCCTCTATTCTGGTCTGTTTAGGCTATTAACAACCAAAGCTGTAGGGGAATTCTTACTCCTGCGAGCAAATTCATTTTGTAGGGTAAGGGACAATCCATACCCCCTAAGAATCAAGTAGGATCCCTTTAGGCACCGCCCCTCCCCAGCTCTGTATATCTAACTTGGTTCTCACTCTCTCATCTCTTTCCTAAATACACATTTGTATTGAGTTGATTACCACTAGCCTCTCCGGTTACTCTTCACCTTGGTTGGGTAGTTTCCCTGGGGGCTTACTATTCTACTCTAGAAATTCCAAGGTCTTTTACAACTCTGCCCCCAGGGTCACCACGCAGGGCTCTCAGCTTCCTATGCTAGATCACCACACCCGACCCTCAGGGAGTCACCTCTCAAGGCCCACACCTCCCGGCCATTGTCTCTTTACCGACCTTGAACAACAACACATCTCCCATTCAATTACACTTAATTCCTCTGACCCCACCCAAAACGAGAATGATTCAAATCAACGTAAAATTTTCTGTCTGGGTTGTGGGATTGTCCTTACCTTTTCTACTACCTTTTCCTCCCTCTATTAAAGCTTTAATTTATTATTTGTAATTAGACACATTGGCATATAAATTAGGGTTTTATACCGTTCAAGGAGCCACAGTGTATCATGTAATGCTGTGTAGTTAGGAAACTGATATTCTAACCATAGTTCTGCCACTAAAAAAACTGTGATGCTGGGCAAATTAGCCATCCTCTTTGTGTTTCAGTTTCCTCATGTGTAGTATGAGGGGACTGGATTAGATAATTTCTATAAATGCCTTTCTGGCCCTAACCTTCTATAACTCTGTAACCATTAAATGGTTTAATGAAATATCTACACTTCAAATACCAAATAATTCACATTAGCAAAAGGGATCAGAGCCCCAAAAAACCAACAATCCAAAAATCCTTTATATTTAGCTCTGCAATGTGTTTCACAATATGGCAATACCCAATGATGTAGACTTTTATTTTTAAGCTTCTCGAACAAAGCAAATGGAAGGGAAAACCTATTAATGAAAACATGATTCAGAAAGAATAGAGAAGCTGTCAGATTTCCCTATCAAGGTCTCATTCTTTCTGTAACCACTCTATATTGGGCATGTGCAAAGAAATCAACCTAAATAAAGCTGCATTCTCTCAGAACTTCTCTTGAGCTGGGGAGGTGGTAAAATGTTTAGATAAACAAGGGTTGCTATCATCACTCTACTCAGTTGGATGCAGGCCCCTCGCTACTGAAGAGCCAGGAGGAACCAATAGCACCATATGGAGTACCCTGCCATCCACTTTTCACTGGGATTATGGTAGAAGGTGACATTGTAAAGAAGTGGCAGTGTGCTTCCTGCAACCAAAGGTCCCTACCACAAGACCTTTCCCAATTCTCTTAAGATCAAAGCTATAACAAGAGTGAGACAACTAGAGCTTTACCCAAGTTTTGTTGAGTTTAGAGGACCCCAACAGCAATTTCAGTCCTTTGGAAGTACAGAAACAACAGAGTCTAACTTCTGGGTAGCAGGCAAAATTTGTTCAAATGTCAGGCTACTAGATGCCAGCATGATAAGCTCCTCTGCTCTCAAGTGTCTTCACCATCTACCTCATACCCAGGGTCCCAGGATCTGTTTCTCTACCAAACAGCAATGCCCTGCTGCCTTTTCCTACTGCTATCTCTTTTGCCCAACTCAATTCAAGACACTTGCCCTAGGGGTGATCTTTGGTGTCCTGAACACAAAAATTCCCTTTTTTTGGTTCTGATTGTTTTTGTTGTTTGTCCTTCTTTCTGAAAAGGACCAGTGACATCACAGGTGATGACTTAGCTCGTGCATGAATTGGATTTATGTGAAGCTCAGTTGCACACAGTCATCAGCCTCATTCTTCCAGAGTCCCTGAAGTCCAGTGGCAAGACAAAAATTAAGAGCACTGGTGATGGCCCAGAATGCAGTGGATGACCTTGATGTCGTCCATGTCTGACCAAATTCTAAGTGCTCCATGGCACCTGCTTTAGCCACCTTTATGGTCAGTGGAACAAGTTGTTCTCATTCGCCCATTCATATGCCTGGAGGAGGCATCCCCTTGAATCACTAACAGGTTTGAGGCCTATCACTTACCCTCAACCTGGTCTAGCCCATCTGCCTAGAATCCTAGATAGTTTTACTGGAGTGTGGCCACTATGTGTGCTACAGTTTCTTGGAGCCACAGGTGAGAGTTGGGTGAAGGTGGACAAGCAGCCCTGAAAAATGTTCAGCAATGGGGCAGCTAGGTGGTGCAGTGAGTAGAGCACTGGCCCTGGGGTCAGGAGAATCTGAGTTCAAATGTGAATTCAGATACTTGACACACTTTACTAGCTATGTGACCTTGGGCAAGTCACTTAACCCCAATTGTACTGCCTCCCCCACCTCAAAAAAAAAAAAAAAAGCTCAGCAAGACGTCATACCCCATACACCCCTGGTTCTGATTATGTTCAATCCCAACAGCCCTTCGCAAAGATTGTTCAGTCCCCTTGTTTAATCAGTAAGTAAATGGAAACCCAAAGAAATTAAGTGATTTGTTAAAGACCACACAGATAGCAAGTAGGAGAGTAGGGAGTGTTGTATATATATACACACACATACATATATATATATACCTAGATATGCACAAATATATCCCTTAAAGCAGGTCCAGTAAGACTTGTACCACTTTGTGGCCATTGTTTTGTTACTACATATACTTAACTATTGTACAATTTGGTTTCTTTAATTAACCTAATCTTTCTGCCACTCTCTCCCCATTAGCTGAGTTAAAATCCCAACAGACTATGCTGGAACCATGGTAACACTTTATATTTTTTTGAAAAGTAGGAATTAGTTAACAAAGCCGAAAATTGTAGGTGCAAAAAGCTTAGCAGCATGTTTTGAGGGCAGTTCAGATTGAATAATCAATGGGGCTGATAAGAAATAAGCTAAGACCAGATGTTAAAATACTGAATAAAATTTAAGCAAAGAGGCTGCAGTAACATATTAAAAATATTATATACTATAACTAGATTGATTTCATACCAGGGTTGGCTTTTAAATAACCAAGGTTATTTAAAAAAACTATAAATATAATTAACTACCTTAATAACAAAAACAAAAACCACATGATTATACATCAATAGATGGAGAAAAACTTTTAACAAAATATGATTTTGTTAGATCTTTTTATGCTAAGAAATTGAAAATCATAGAATAGATGGATCCTTCTTTAATATGTGGTAAATGCTTTCTAAAACTAAGAGCTAACATTACCTGTATTGGAAAAACATGGGAGGCCTTTGCAATAACATTGGGAGTAGAGAGTATTCAATGTAACCAGTATTAGGTGATATAAGTCTGAACATACTAGGCACAACAATAAGATATGAAAAAGAAAATGAGAAAATAAACACTGACTAAAAGGAAATAATATTTTGCAAATATTTATTTCCTTATTTGCATTTTATTTAAATACCAATATTATAAGAATATTGGGTTTTTTTAAACTTTTTCATTGCCAAAATACAGTATTTCTACTTTATTCCTAGAAAAGGAAGTGAGCCATATATGTAGTGAGAGAGAGAGCAAAATAGAACTGATAGATGGCCTCAGTGGTGCAGTGTTGTTTCGACAATCCCGCTAGCAGCTGCTGTGGGGGGTGTAAAATCACCAACAACCAGCTCACAGAATGCTGCAAAAGCCCAGGTTCTTTTGATCTGCTTTACTAAGGAAAGCAACGTTAAGGGGTTAACAAGCTTACTTTGATTCAGCATACAAATACCATTCACTTAGTTCAGGGGAAAAAGCAAGCACCCTGAACTTTAGAGCAAATACAAACAAATTACAAACATCAACAGACAGGCCAGATACAATTCATAGTTAACCAACATCTAAGTTTAGCCAGGGAGCTCATAACAAGGTCTGGCCCAGAGTCAGGCGAGCCACCACTGCTGTGGGTCAGAGCTCTGAAAACAAGAAAGCCAACCCCTGGTTTTATATCTTTTTCAGGGTCAAGGGTGCAACTCTGATGTCACAAACATGTCACTCAAATCCACTGTAAACTAGGCTTTCCCTTGAGGCAAGGAGGTCATCAAGGACTCCTAATTTAATCAAGGAAATAAAGGCCAAACTCTTCAAGGTCACTTGGTTGAACTAAGTGCAGAGAGCCCATTTTGATTGCCAACACAAGTGTATCCATAAAAGAGTAAAAGGCTCTCTAGGAAGGCCTTCAGTGTTAGAGGGACCCTTTCAAGAATTTATGGAAGGAAGTGGGGAAAGATCAAATAGGATGAGAAAATATAGATTGCTTATAAAAGTCTAAATATACCCTGGTGAAAGGTATACCCATATCTGATAAGGTCAGTAATCTATTAAAATATCAAAGAAGGATGAGTAAACCTGGCCTTTTTTTAAAAAATATACTGGTCTATGCACTTAGCTTCTTTTTCTAAACTATTTCAAAACAACCTAAACTTTTGGAATGCTAAGTGTTTCTAAACTGGATAATTTCTAAATGGAGTTAAACTCTTACAAGTTACCTTAATAAAACAGTATTTCTAATAACCTATTCTATACTAACAACAATCCATACTTACATAGTACTTTAAGATTTACCAAAAAAGCTTTTCCCAGAGTCCCATGTGACATACATAGTATAATTATTATTAATCCTTTTTTTTTAAGCTGGGATTCACTAGCCAGGCTTGTGTTTGTCCTTTGTTCTCAAAGAGGACCATGACATCTGGGAAATCATGACATGACTTGCAGTTGACTTTGATTTGAGTGAGGGAGGGCTGTGCAACGTTACTAGCCTCACTTTCTCCTCTGGAGCCATCTGGGTCCAGTGGCCTGATATTCACCAGGACAACTGGAGATGTCCCAGGATGCTTTGGGAGACCCTGGCCCTTTCAGGCTAAGATCTTTTCATGTTCTCACTTTGAGTGAGGTAACTCGGGTAATGCCCATTCAGTGAATAGGCATCTATAAGAAGTTAATCAAAGGATGGCCCCTTTAATCAAAACCCCTCCCCCCCAAAAAATCAAACTGGTAGGAAAGACCCTCAGGGTTCCCAGCCAAAACAGAAACAGTTACTATTTAGTATTTACATTCACTCTGTGCTAATAGGGCAGAGACCTATTGTCCAATCTATAAGCTCCAGAGTGAATGGGGTTTACTATCTGGGCTAGAAGTACAAGGGCTTCTCACAGGCCTGGGTCCTACTCTGTCACTGGAGCTTTGACCTGCTCTATTTCCCACCTGAATGGATTTGACCTTTTTTAGGTTTAGGTTTCTTATTAATATTGAACTTAGTGGCTTAATTCGTTACAGCTCAGAATTCTCAAATTCAAGAGATCCCCAGCCTTGATGGTAGCTAGGATCACATGCATGTACATAATTTTCCCCATTTTACACATGAGGAAACTGAGGATAAGAGAGGTAAAGTGACTGAACATCATACAGCTAGTAAGTATTCAAACTTTGTTTTGGACCTAAAATTATCTATTCCAGTGCTTTCAACTATGTCAGACCGCCTTCTCATTATAACTATGGCAATATTTTACTATACCAAATATTGTGTGACCTTAGAAACAGTACTCATCTTTGTTTAACATCCACAACTCAAACTGTTAAGTGTCTTTATTTTCCACTGATCCTGTATGCAGAGATACTATGAAAAGGGTGGAGTTTTGTTCACTTTTTTGATCTCTTAGGGGTCCATAGTTACAGGAGACAGATGAGCCAAACACTTGGGTGCAGGAAGGGTGGAACCCAGCTCACATTTTTTGCAGCACACCATGCTTTTTTCTGATGTGCTCCAGACAAGGGGTTGAAGGGAAGATCTAGGAGACCATTTGTTTATGTCGAGCCATCCTTATCAATTTGGTTCACCTTAGCTCCTCTCCAGTCTGTTGTAGTTGCAAGCCAAATGAAGTTAGACAGACATTATCTTCGGCAAGCACAGAAACAGAGTTCTAACGTGCCTTCGTTGTTTTCTCTCTGCAGCCAAAACCTGCTCTGGTAAAGCAAAAGTAATTTTCCAGGTACCTCAGGCAATAGATGCATTTTTCCTCTTAAAGAAATTCAGATCTCTTTTCTGAACTGCGGAGGCAATTCAGTATGGAACAAAATTAACCTATTCTATTCACTACAACTAGACTCATACCTTTCACTAGAGTCAGCTTTCTTTTCCTGTAGGAGAAAAGAAAATGAGTGAAAATATTTTTTGATTATCAGTGTGCTTTAGGCAATATCTAATTCCCTCCTCAGTTTTTAGATCTGTTTCTCATTCGATCTACTTAGAAATCAAAATGAAGGGCTAAAAAAGAGAATTAACCCTCTTTTAGACAAAGCCTGGGTCTAATAAATCCTAGAAAATGGAATGCTTCATAAATAAAATCATCCACACAAGAAACTCACCAAACCAACTTGAATTTTAAAAGATATTTAAAGAAAGTGGAAGTGAGTACAAGTAGTAAGATGAATATGAAAGTGTGACATGGACATTTAAGAATAGTGTCAGGAGAGCTAAAGGCTAAAATGAACCTCAGGATTGGCAGGGAAAATCAAGGATAGCAAATCGATTTTTAGTATATATGTGTGTTCATATATGTGTATGTGCATGTGCATGTATATATATATACAGATTATGTACATATATGTGTTATATGTACGTGTAAGTTTTGTTATATATACACATATTTCTATAAATACACAAAGAGCAGAGGATCGAAGAAGGAATAGGATGGATGGCTGGGCTAGATAAGATAATAAAATACAAAGATGAATGTAGAGATAATGAAAGAATATCTAGGTAGCCTTGTAAGTCTCCTTCACCAGGTCCAGACTAACTATGTCTCCATGGTACTAAAAAAGCTGATGGATTTAACTGATGTTTCAGTGTCAGTGATTTTTGAAGAATCAGGAATAATGGGAACATTGCTGCAGGGCTGAAGAAGGGAAAGTGGCCTGGATTTGGATTCAGAGCAGGGCTGTCCAAAACACGGCCCGTAAATCAAAATATATTGTCTATTGTTTCAATAAAAACCTGAGGTTGGACAGCCCTGATTTAGAGGATCTGGCCACCACTTACTACTTCTAACTTGTATCAAGTCACTTAACTGTCAGTCTCACTTTCTGTCATCTGTAAAATGAAAGTGTTAGATCAGGTGATCTCTTGTAAATCCATATCTCCTGTATAAGATGATGTTGGTAAGGCATTTAGCACAGTACCTGGGACATAGTGGGCACATACGCTTCTATGAACCCATGACCACTGGGGTCCTGAATGACCAGTGTGGATTTATCTTTTGGCTGACTGGCCATCCTGACAATGAAAACTGACAAAAGCCCATGCCATAGTTGCCACCTTAAGCCATGGATAAACAATCTCATCTCTCTAAAGGTAAAGCCAAGTACAAAACAGAAATCATAGGATCAAGAGGAAGAGCCTTAGTAATTATCTAACCAACTCCCTTTTTTTTGTATGAGGAAATGTGAAATATCCTAACTTAACAGTCGATATTAAGAGTTTCTTGTTCAAATTATGTGAATCATTGCCCAGATTCTTTACTTTACCATGGCAGACCCCCAAATTAAACCTTTTATTACCTTCTTGAATTTTTACTATTCTCATTGATTAAAACAGAAAAATAATCATCTAAATACACAAAATATTTGTATGGATTAATTAATTTAAAAACTTGTTTGTTTTTAAATGGGCCTTTGTATTCAGGGGAATTTAGGGCCATTAAGTGAATTTTGCAATTTCTTAAAGGCAATTCAGCCTGCTCTCTTTCTCCTGTTCAACCTCTGGATCCAACTTGTCCATAAGCACTGTTTTTCCTAGGTGGACATTCTGAGGGGAAAGCTGTATAGGTTGGCCATCCAAAGGCATGTTGAAATATAAGCAATAGACATTTTCATCCACTTAGTGTTTTCTGTGTGGAGGGTGAGGTAGTGCCCCTTTGAGTGATTACAGGTATCTTCTATGAGGCTCTACAGTGTTCTGGGGTTTGCTGCAGACTTCACCATCCATAAGAAATTGTTCTTTGACCTGGACTCTGCAATGGCTCTTCTCCAGCACAACAAAATACATTCACTTCTGTCTTATACCTCAACTTATTATCAGAAAGTCATTATTCAAGCTTATTTTCTGTAGTTATATATTCCAAAGATAGTGTACAGTTTCAACCATCCAACCTGCTTTTCTGGGCCTTAGACACTTTCAGTCTCACATAGTAGCTATCCAGCTTAAAAAAAAAAGTTTCTGCTAGTTTCATTCAAACTACTCTTTAGTTTTGGTCCTTTAGTTTGGACCTAAACTTACTCCTAGCCTTCAGTGTTCATGGGGCAGGAGAAATAATATGTTCACACAGTGAAGTGCACAATGCCAGTATTAAAGGTTTTTTGTTCCTTGAAGAGGTGTTTTTGTTTTGTCTTGTTTGCTTGGGTTTCTAATAGCTTCTACTCTTCTGTCTATGGAGTGAGAATACACAGCCGTATTTATGTGGTCACTAAACTAAATAGCAACATGACTGATTGAGTTATTTTGTTGGACTGCATGGTCAGTAACCTCTTTCAGGGATGTCACAAAATCAGAGAATTCAGGAATTAAAAGAGACCTCAGTAGCCATCTAATCCAACCCCTCCACAAAAAGATCACTACCATGATCTGCTTGACAAACAATGACCTTCAAGGAGGGGGAATTTGGCACCTTTCAGGATAGGTCATTCATTCCACTTTTGGATAGCCCAAATTGTTAGCAAGTTTTGTCTTTTTTTTTTCCTAACTTTAAGACTAAATTATTCTCTTTGCAGCTTCCACCTTTTATTCCTGGGTTTGCTGGAGCTGAACAGAGCAAGCATGACACCTTCTAATCAAGCCAGCCCTCCAAATAACTGAAGACAGCTATCATATGTCTATTTCCCCCAAACATATATACACACTAATCCTTCTTTCCTCCAGGCTAGACTTGCTGACAACCAAACCTTATATCATGGCATCAAGGATCTCTACCATCCAGATTACCTTCCTTGGGACACTCTCCAATTCATTAATATCCTTCTTAAACCATGGTAAACAGTACTCCAGATGAGGGCATATCATGCAGTAGAACCATGACTTCCCTATTCCAGGAACTTTTCTGGCTACTATAACACATCACTTATCCATATTGAGCACATAGTTCATTGAAACTTCCAGATCTTTTTCAGAGCAATTGCTAGAATATGTGCTAGATCAGAGGTGGGGAACCTGTGGCCCCAAGGCTACATGTGGCCCTCTTGGTCCTCAAATGTGGCCTTTTGAATTCAAACTTCACAGAACAAATCCCCTTAACTAAAAGGATTTGTTCTGTAAAACTTGGACTCAGTCAAAAGGCTGCACCCAAGGACCTAGAAGGCTACATGTGGCCTCAAGGCTGCAGGTTCCCCACTCCTGTCCAAGATGATCTGTGACATTCATCTTTCTCATTAGAGAATGCTGCGCCATCACTCAGGGCCAGGCAAATATTTACTGAGTCTCTTCTTCCAGCCAAAAGCATATCTAATGATGTCATTTCCACCATTTTCATAATGCCAAATAGACCATGCTTCTTACCTTGACTGCATATATTACCCCACAAAGCAGCCATGAGATTCTATAGTTATTATAGTAAGACTCACTAGAACCATGGTGAAGTACAAAGTAAGTAATAACCCACCTACTTCTTTCAAAGTGATTGGCATACTGTATCAGATTGCTTACTATCTCAGAAAGGGAGTTGAGGATGGAGGGGAAAAAAAGAATTTGGAACTCAAAACTTAAAAGAATGTTTTGTTTTTACATGTAATTAGCGGAAAAATAAAATATTATTTTAAAAAGTGATTGGTCTAAACCATTTAAAACTCGCCCTATATATAGATATCTCTGCTTATAGCAGTGAAAAGCAAACTATTTCAATTTCCACAGCTGTTCTGTCTGCATTCCAATGGTCCCTGGGCTTAGTATTAATAAATGATAATAATAGATTACATTTATATAGTTTTTTATGGTTTCCTATTTCACATGTCTGTTTCAGAGTAGGGGACTGTGGTTGTGAAGTCCAGATGATAAATTTGATGGGCTAATAAATGTTCATTGAATTGAATGGAATGGAATTAATTCTCCTTAAAAAATGGGCTTAACAAGAAACTGAAGGGAAAATCTTGGCAGCAAATTTCTTTCATTTCTCAAATATGTAGGGAACTGAGTCAAATTACAAGAATCAGAGCTATTCCTCAATTAGTAAATGATCAAAGGATAACAGGCAGTTTCAGGAGAAGAACTCAAAGCTACCAGTAACCATACAAAAAGAATTTCTTTGAATCACTAATAATTAGAGAAATTCAACTTAAAAAAAAACGACTCTGAGGTACCACCTCATATCCATCAGACTGGCTAACATGAGAAAAGAAGAAAGTGACAAATGCTAGAAGGGATGTGAGAAAATAATGCACTATTGGTGGAGCTATGAACTGGTAGTTCAACCATTCTGGAAAACAATTTAGAACTATATCCCAAAAGCTATTGAATGGTAACTTATACTGCTACTAGATCTGTACCCCAAAAGAGATTTTTTAAAAAGAGGAAAGAATCCATATGTACAAAAAATATTTATAGCAGCTCTTTTGATGGTAGCAAAAGATCAGAAACTGAGGGAATGCCCATGACTTGGGGAATGGATGAACAAATTATGGTATATGAATGCAATTATTGTGTTGTAAGAATTGAAGGAGACAGTTTCAGAAAAACCTGGGAAGACCTGCATGAATATACAAAGCGAAGTGAGCAAAACTTAGGGAACAATCTACACAGTTAAACCACTATTGTAAACATAATCATATTTGAAAGACTTAGCAACTTGATCAACACAATGATCCACAATTCCAAAGAACTTATACAATCCATTAGAGTGCAGATTGAAGCATATTTCTTTTTCTTTCCTTTTTTATTGCTAATATGGAAATTTGTTTTGCATGACTATATATGTTTGTATATACATGTATATTTGTATATATACTATTTTGTTTTTCTTGCCTTCTTAACGGATAGGGGAAGGAGATAATTTGGAACTAAAAAAAATTTTAAAGTCTCTGTGTTAAAAAAAAACACAAGAGGTGGGCTTAAGATAGCTTCAAGATATAGGTCAATACACTGAATTCCTTTCTACAGATCTTTGACGTGAAGCCAAAAAAAAAAGTTTCTTACATTTGCAGACATTTGTGTACAAATGGGTCTGTCTTCCTCAGAAAACTTATATATTACTTCAGCTAAACCTAAAACCTATGTTATAAAGGCACATAAGTTGCCATAGAAAAATATCGCTCCTTCAAGTGACCTTATTCTTTGCTATGTATATTTTTTCAGATTTAATTATTATCCTAATGATCTTAAAAGGTTTCACACTGTAGAACTGGCTTTATGAAAGAAGCAATATAATAATGGAGAATCAAGGATAGTTTGTAGAATGTTGCAGGTGTTTCATTATGCTAATGGTTCATTAGCGCTAGGCAAATCAGTTAACCTATTTGTATCCTTTTACCAGTCTCTTAATTAGGTACAACTCATTAGGAACAGTGTCTCTTTTCTCTCTCCTAGCACCAGGAGGGAGGATTTAAGGTGATAAAATGAAAAGTGAAGAAGGGGAGAAATAATGCTATGTAGACATCAATGGGCTAACAGGTCAGAGCCAGCTCTCCCTTGTCCCCTCAAACCCACCTGGGGGTCTCTGTTTGATTGCTTTCCTATATATTCTTGCTTTTCCTCTTGTCCCTATTACTCTATCTTTGTTATTTGAAAAGCTATCCATCTTCCCAGAAAGAAATTATGGCTGGCCACAATGTTGATAAGTAAATCTACATTCGTAATCAAAATGAACACCTCTTTAGAGTAGGGACTGTTTTTTGTTTTATCTTTTTAACCTCAGTTCCTAGCATAGTGCCTTAGATGTTAATTAATAAATACTAGATGGATTGATTTGAACTGTAGAAAGACAAAAATGAAAGGCTTTTGAATTATCCACCATAGAGCTCTTAAATTAACATAGATACAGACTAAAAAACATTTTATTACTACTATATGTACTTGGCTATTCTTGTCACCAGGCTGGGGCAGGCTTCTAGGATCATAAGACTCTATAATGGTCACAGTAAGGGGAATTGAGAAGAGAGGCAAGGTCTTTTTCTAACCCTTTCCTTTTGCATACCCCATTCTTCTTACTTTACCTGTTTCTTCTGTAATGCAAGATCTGCAAGTCAGTTTAAGCACACTTAGTTTGGCCAAAGCAGCCATGCAGACTGAGGAAGATGCTGAGGAACGTGGATGGCCAGTTTGATTGTCTGTGCATGAACAGCCTGTAAAACTTCTGCTCTCCAAGATCCCGGAGCACGTAAGAAAAAAGTTAATATTAGAACTCAGAGAAATTCAAGTCCCAGTAGACAAAGATAACATGAATGATTAGCCTTCATTTTGCTATGTCTACACAATGCCAAATGTCCAGATAAAAGTGAAAACTTAGTCAATCCAGATGTTCTCAGATATTCATAAACTTGAATGATAGACTAAATCTCTTTTTTAAAAAAGTCCAGATGAAAGACAGTTCTGGGCGTTTCACACAATTCTGAAATTCTCTGTAACATCATTAGATGACTTCTGCTTTATACAAGCAGGTGCAGTAGCCTAACAGTTCCAGTAAATCTGTACCTTAACTTGGAGGCCAGCGAAATGGATTACAAATATGACCTCTTCCAGCAGTACAGATGATCAACCACAGCTGTACGTGTTTTCTAGTATGACTGCAACTGGATAGGGCTTGGAGCCATTGGGTGGAGCATTGAACTCAGGGGAGAGAATGTGATATTTTTCCCTATGGTTTCAGTAAAAGTCTCTCATTTCCTTATTAGATGATGCTGCCCTGCACTAGAAATGGTACAATTAGAAAATGTGACTGCTGATGAATTATTTAAAAAAAAACAGCAAAAAATGTTCCATCATTCTGAACAAACCAAACTCTCTTGGATTTTAAAAAAAAGTTTCTGAATCAAAATTCAAAGCATACAGTTGGAGGGGATTTAAATCAGTAGGTTCTAAGAAAACAGGGTATCCTGCAAGTCTTACAGCAATGTTGAAGCTACTAAAGCTTAGAAACCGCACTAAGACTTTCGAGCTTTCCCACATAATATTCTTGACATTATAAACCCAGTGTGTTAGAAATCTATATAACAATCAGCATTTAAGTTTGTCAGTGTTTTTGAATTGCTATCTTTTGCATTACACATTTCACATTTCACATGAGGAGTATTAAGAGAGCGGTATATTGGAAACATAGTTTTAAAAATTAGGTAAGCAACAACTGATTTACAGAAAAAAAAATGAGAAGCAAAGGAAAATCATGGATGCAGAAGAAAAATACATTGAATAATCCAGAAGTTGAAGGGGATGCATGGTTGTGGCCAGCTAAGCCAGAAGGAAAAATTCAGCCAGATTAGTAGTAACCCCACTTAGATGTGAGTTGCATGTTCAAATGTACTATGATATATGAAATCCAGTATAGTTGTTCTCTTACACAACTTGAAGGGAGAGCAAATTATTTCTAGAAAGCATAATAGAGTGAAAGATAATTATTTTTTGAAGATTGCTACCTCCATTATTATGTTAAGAATAAAAGAACAGGTAGGTGCATCTGCATTCTTGACCAGATTAATTGATCCAGGGTTAATGAAATGGTTAACGAACAGTGCATTCAGAGAATAATTACCCATGGTCCACAACTGTAGCTTTTTAGTTTATATGTTGGTGCTTAATCTTGAGTAAGCCACTATTTGTCTTATTTCGACACTGATTGCTTGCTCTGGAAACATCTGACTTTTGCTCATTTTGCCCCCACCAGTGGTTTCCTTTAAGAACATCAGAATTTTGACTAGTATCTAAGTTTTTATAGAGAAGGGAAAAATGTGTAGGTTTCTATAGAGATAAGTTATATGGAGGTAAAGGGCCTGGAAGCATCTAAAGTAGGTACAAGTTCATATAGGAATTACAAATTAGTCTGAGGGCAGGTTAGTGAGATGTCCTACATGAGCACTCTGGCTAACAGTTCTTTAAATAAAAGGCAGCTTTACTTAATCCAACCAAAAAAAAAAGTAAAAAATACAAGAGACTCATTCTCTCTCCCTGTCTTGACTCAGTTTCTCTCAGAGCCTACCCTAGGAGAATACCACCTTTCTCTGCTAGTAAGGAAAAAATATTCAGAGTTGCCAGAGAATAAAGTAACTCTATAGTGAGTTCACCCCCACGGAGCACCAAAGAGGTTAAGTGATTTGCCCAAAATATACAAATAGTAAATAGGGATTGAAACCCAAGTCCTCTTTCTCCAAATTCAGTGATCATTCCATTGCTTGTCCAACAATTTCCTACTGTCAATTACCCACAACTGTCATGAATATTTCTGGTTTTACTCTTTTCTTTTGTTGTTTCTTTTATTGTTGTTCAGTTGTTTCAGGCTATCTGACTCTTGGGGAAGATACTGGAGTAGTTTGACATTTCCTTCTCCAACTCATTGACAGATAAGGAAACTGAGGCAAACAAGGTTAAGTGACTTGTCCAGGTCACATAGCTAGTATGTGTCTGAGGCCAGATTTGAAGAGGAAGTCTGGTGTAGGTACAAGTTCATATAAGGATCACAAGGAAGAGGAATCTTCCTGACTCCAGCACCCTATCCACTGTACCATCTAGCTGTTTCTGTTGAAGTCCTTACCATTGGAGAAAGCCCAGAGGTGGGGGTGAAGGAGCAATAGAAGATTTGCTGCCTTTTTGCCCTTCTCACCCGCAACCTACATTGTCTACATATTTCACAATACTAGTGGTGATCAAGGTTGAGATTAGCTTAGCTCCCTTTCTTTTTATTCCATAGCTCTGGTTCCTGCTCCCTGGTCTTGTTACTCTTCTATTTGGTTCAAAAATTTGATATTGTCTAGGAACTCCTCTTGTAACCTTTAAGAGGTCTGTTCTAGTAATGTCTCTTCTATGTCATCAAGGCTTGGTCCTGGGATTCTTCTCCTTGTGCTGGAATTCCTCTACACTCCACCATTGTCTCTCTGCACTAATATCTATGGGGCTTTGTGATCCCTCTTCTCCAGGGGACTATGTATCTATGTGTTACCTGTCTTCAGACATATCTTCTTCCTGTATTTAGCTTTTCTTTTAAAGGATATAGTCCAAGTTCTCTGCAGTTGACCTCGAATTAATCATTTATGCTTAATGAATCAGTGGGCCAATGAGTAACCCAGATGAAGAGAGTTTAAAGAAAAATCATCAATGCCAAGAGTATGTGTAGGAATTAATAATAGGGAGAAAGCTTCAGTTCAAGAGCCGAGGCCTCATCTTGTAACCCTGGTAACAGGGTCCTGTAGCAACTTGATCTCTAGAGATAGCTACCACCACCACTGTTGACCCATTAAGAGCTACAATTGATTGGAATCCGTGGTGCTGACAAAACCTTCCCTGATTGCAAAGTGAGAGGAACATTTCAGATGAGAGGGTCCTATGCAGAGAGGGGTCAGAATCAATGGGAAAAAGCCAAGATGAAAAACTGGACAGAGAACTATCAGAGATGAGGGGTCTAAAGTTGTTGGAAGTGGGAGTAAATTCAAACAGGAATTAAGGAAATACATTAAGGAAAGAGAGGAGGTCAGAGAGAGATGGACATAGGGCTTAGGCTGTGAGATAATTGAGAACTAGGCAGTTAGTGTATTGAGCTAGTTATCTTAATTTGTCACAACACAGTTCAGTTCAACAAGAATGTATTATGTGCGTGCAATAAACAAGGATCTCTGCTGGATGTGGGGGATACAAAGATAAAAATTAAATAGTCCTTGCCCTGAAGGAGCTTATAGTCTACTGATGGAAACACATATACACAGATAGTACAAAATATAAACAAAGTAAAGTAAATGTGGAGGTGAGAGCACTAATCTCAGGTATTGGGAAAGGTATCTTGTAGGAAGTGGCAGAGGGAAAGAGATAGAAGACAGCTTGTGCAAAAATTACATCTAGTCAGTGGTCAGGTATGTGATTTTATTTCCAGTCATGTGTTACTTGAACCTCATGTCTCTTAAGTTGGAGAGCATTTGTTGCTGCCCTCATTCTCCATAGAGTAATGGGGAATATGTGGGGTCTAGGGTGCACCTAGCTATTCACCAGACATTTATTAAGATATAAGGCCTAGTTATAGCATTTTAGAGCTGCTATCAAAGAATCTCAGGGTGGGAAAGTATCTCAGGGATCATCTACACTTGAATTTTCTACATTTAGCCACCTAATGCCTACTTCCAGACCTTTGGTGGTAAGGAACCCACCACTCAGAGGCAACACATTCTGCTTTTGAACAGTTCTATGTTTTTGTTTACATCAAATCTCAATTTTCTTCTCTGCAAATTTCATCTCTTGATCTGCCTTCTGGATCTGTGCAGGAAAAATCTCCCATGTCTTCTGCAGGAGAGTTCCTCAAATACTTGAAGATATCCATCTAGTCTGTGCTAAATCTTCTGTGCTCCAGGCTAAACCCGGGGCAAGTCACTCCAACTCTCTGGGCCTCAGTCTGCTTATCTGTAAAATGATAACATTGGACTAGAGAAGCCCTCAGGAAGCATGGTGGCCTGTAATATTCTCCGATGCAACTTGAGCCATGTTAAAATGTAATTTGTAAATATTTGATAAAGTAAATAAAATACAATAGATAATATTAATATGTGATTTTCTAATTCAATATGCAGCCCAGCCTGTAAAGATCCATATTTGTGGTTTAGTGGCTCTGTTTCTTTTTATAATTTGATACCACTGTACTAGGCACAGGGCCTTCTAAGGTTCCTTCAGTATCTGATATTATAATGCTTCATTTTAAAAGTAAGAAAGCTAGGGCTCAAGAAAGTTAATTGAGTTGACCATGGTTCCCCTGGCCAAAGCATTTTATTTATCATATCATATCCTAGAACTATTAGTTGATTTATGTAGCCCAGTTAGGTAATAATCTCCTTAAGGGCAAAGATAATGCCTTATTTATTGTTGTTGAGTCATTTTTTCAGTCCTCTCCAACTTTTTTGTGACTCCATTTGGGGTTTTCTTAGCAAAGATACTGGAGTGGTTTACCATTTCCTTCTCCATCTTATTTTACAGATGAGGAAACTGGGGCAAACCAGGCAAAGTAACTTGCCCAGGGTCACATATCTAGTGAGTATCTGAGGCTGGATTTAAACTCACGAAAAAGAGTTTTCCTGACTTCAAGTCTGATGCTCTACTGTGACACCTAGCTGCCCTATAGTTCTTATGTATCCTCACAACATTTATTATGGCTGGAGCTCTCCACGATATCTCATGATAAATACCACTGCTCTTCTTTCCTGCTGCCGTTCCCTCTGGGCTCAGGTCTTGATCTATCCACAAAGTTTATATCTCATTTAATTCCCTCAGCCTGTTGTGCTTTACCCCAGAAGGCAGAACCAAGAGTACCAGTTAAAAGCTAAAGAGGTAGATTTACTATTGATGTAGGGGAAAACTTCACCATCATTTGGAGCTATCCAAAGTAGAATGTGTTACTTAAGGAGGGAGTGAGTTCCATCTCACTAGAGATTCAAGTAAAGGCTGAGTGATCACTTGTCTGTTGTTGGGGAACAATAGTTTTGTTGGGGAACAATAGACATGGAGTCAGAGGACCTGGGTTCATGTCCTGGTTCTACTCTGTGTGACCAAAAGCAAGTCATGTAACCTCCTAGGGCCTCCAATATCCTTAGTTGTAAAATTAACAGAATGGACCGCATGATTTCTGAGGGTCCTTCTAGATCCACATCTATGATCCCATGTCATGTTGTACAGAGGATTCTCTCAGGTCTTCTCATTCCTCTCCTGGCTCCTTCCCAGAAGCCTTCTCACCTGGAAGGTGCCTCCACTACTATAGCCCTTTCTCTGATCGGTGAGTTCCTCTCCTCCACCCTCCATTTGAGGAAGTGCCCAAACCAGCCACCCTTCTAATGACTTGAAGCCTGATTGTAGGGACTTCACCTTACCACTACCACTTTTCACTCCCACTCCCATTTATTTGTTGCCTTCTCTCATTAGGATGTAAGCTCCTTGGGGGCAGGGACTATCTTTTTTTTTTGCTTGTATTTGTAGCACCAGCATTTAACATAGTGCCTGGCACAGAGGATATAGTCAATAAATGCTTTATCTATCAGATGTGGTTTGGATTAGGTGGTCTCTGAAGTCCAGACCAACCAAGATTCTTTGTGATTCTGAGTAGAGGGTGCCCTCTATGGCTATGGGAAGAGAGATGAACTGCTCTCATACTCCTGTCTTGGAACTGGGCCCTGCAAAGTTTCTGCTGCATAGACATAAGACAGAATAAGCACTGGGGGAGGGAAAGACGTTCATAGAAACACAGAGATGAAAGAGAGCTCTGAGCCTCTGAGTGCAAGTCCTTCATTCTACAGATGAGGAAATGTCCAGAGAAGTGACTTGTTCAAGGTCACATATTTGGTTAGTGGAAGAATTAAAGTTGGAATCCAGGTCTCTTGATTCTCAGATCAGTGTTCTTTCAAGCTCTTAGCTCAGTGAACCCCCCAGGGATGGAAACCATGAATGACTCACGAAACTCAAAAGTATATTAGTAAATTCTCAGCTCTGTAAGCTGAACAGAGGAATAAAATAAGTTTATAGATTTTTCCCCTTAAATTAATTGAAATAGACAACCTAAACCTGATTATATGTTACAGCTGATGGCATAAACCTACATAAGATATCATTGTTTAAGAAAATGAGTATGCTCTCTATAAATATGCTCTTTAAAGCTGTCCTGGTAAACTTGGATTTTTATTTGCAAATTTACTAAAATAAGAAAACTCCGTATCAGAGAATAGTATGTCACTCAGCTAAAAACAAAACGCTAATGTTTCCAGAAAGAACTAATATCAAATTCACTAATTAAGTTCTTGATTATACGTGCTATTAAGACTAAATTAAACTGCTCATAATTTCATGATCATCTCTACATCTGTTGTGTGACAACCAGAATGAGTTAACTAATTTTGACTTAATTTAGTAAAAACGGATGGCAAAGCACTTATGAAAGGCTTACACAGTGCAAAGCACTCTACCCAGTCGTGGGTATTCAAATGCAAAAGTAAGACAATCTCTGCTGTCGAGAAGCTCATGCTCTAAAAGAGAAACAACACATAGAATTTCCTTTGAAAGTGACATGGAAAGGTCCTATGGTTCTTAAGCTATAGCAGCAAATATAATGATAATGAACATTCCTTAATGCTAATTCTGCTGATGATCTTACTAGTTTCTGAAGTTGAACCATTTGACAGGTCCAAGATTTTTGATGGTGAGAACTCTATTTTCCATACATTTAGTAGCTGGGGTTGCTGGGGAGGCGAGGTCTCTATTACCACCACTATTCCCAAGCACTTCCCAGGACACGTCTCCACAAGGGTTTTTCCTAAAGTGATGGCTCAGAGAGGCTGAAGTTGAAACATGGCTCGAAGTTTGGGGATGGAGGAAGGATGTTGCCATTTCTGGGGCGCTTGGGCTTACCTGCCTAGTCATAGTAGTTGGTAATTGGGATTAGCAAGGAAAATGGGCTCTTTCTCCACAATGACTGCTCTCCTCAGTGATAGAATCCTGGGGCCCAAGATGGAAGCAGGGCAAATGGACTTAGGAACTCTGCTGTTCCTAGTGGATCTTGGGTTTAGGATCCTGAGATATCTCTATCAGGGTCTGTGGTGAGGTGATGGTGGCGATAGCAGCAGTGGTTTGAGTTGCCTGGCACATGCCATCCCCTTTCTCTTTCTTCACTTTTCACTTCAGCAAGGCTGGCTTGTCTGCCCTCTAGGTAGCAATTAACTGGTAGTTGGTAGGGATGGCTAGTCCCTTCTCCACAGGGGTTATTTCCCAAGATAATGGCTACAAGGCGGGACTGAAAGTTAGAAAAATTGTTTGAGTGGTGGGAATGCTGGTTCTATTCCCAGAGTCCTTTGGCTGACCCATATAATGACAGATGCCTTAAGAACGATGGCTCAGTTGACCTCCGGAGCCAAATTGAGGAGAAAACCCTGCAACTACACTCCTTCTTTTGTCTCTATACTAACACTCTGTTTATATCTGGTTTGAGCAGAGGACTTGCTTTTCTGTAACCAGTGGCCTATGTGACCAATAGCACTCTTTGCTTTTCAAGAAAATTGCAAAGACTAAGAAAGAGGATCATGGAGAAGCCAAGAACAGAACCCTTCCTAGACAATCATATTACCTAAGATTTTATATGATTAAGAGCTGGAAGGAACCTGAGAGATCACTGAGACTATTGCCTATTCACTATCCCCTCCACCCCCAACACACACACAGACACTTTTTTTTTCAGGTTAAGAAACTAAGGTCCGGAGAAGTTATGTAGCTAGTAATCCTAGCAGATCCTTGAAAAGCTAGGATTCAAGCCCAGTCATCTAACTCGAAATCTATTGTTCCTTCAGAGCAATCCATGTTGGAGAATTTGGCTCTAAACTGTTTACATGTTATTATGAATTTAGAGCATTGCTGCATTTAGTTTTAGAGTTGGGTCCATTTAACTGGTGGCTACACTATTATTACTACATTATTATTAAACTTATGATGTATAGTAGAGCCCTAAAGGGCAGAAAATGTAACCAATGCTGTAATTTATTGAAAGGAGCTATTATTGTTCCTTGGAAGGGGGAAAAATCTTTTTTTAATAGTGTATAGGAAATGTTAAACACATTCATGCATTGGTTAGGGATAGAACAGCATATTCATGAAGATGTTAATGGGATATTTTGCCGTTAATGAGTATAAGCACTTACGGAACAGAAAAACAAACCAACTTTAGAAATCTATAAAGGTTTCTAAGCTGTTCCGCAACTTTCTTTGTCAGATCTTCTGGACTGAATTCAAAGTAAGTATGATTGAAATGCCAAAGCTACGTAATTATAACTGATAGAAATGTCACTAACTTAGTATTATCAGACATGCAGTTATATTACATTTCTACAAGGGAGAGATGAGGATCAACTAAAAAAAAGTGTGGGAATGTGGCCTAAACAAGCAATTTGCACATAGTCTCCTGGAAAAAATGAGCAAATGCCAAAAAAAAAAAAAGTTTAAGCAAGGAAAAGCTGACCCTAGTAAACTTAAAATGATGCAATCTCTAGTGTGTCCTGGATAATGCCAGAGAAAGGGTTGTTTGTTTGGGTTTTTCTTCATGTTTGTCACCCCTGTTAAAATAGGGTATCCACAGAAGCATGCATAAGTAGGTATCACAACAATCGAAAGAACACTAGTACTAAATTTTATAAATAACAACATAGTATCTTTCTTCTAGGAAGATTCTCCCTTTATATTGTGTGAAAAACTCTTTGATAAAGGGTGGGAGAGGGAGGAAAGGAACAAGAATTTATTAAGCAAGTACCGTGTGCCAGGCACTGTGCTAAGGGCTTTACAAATGTTATTTCATTTGATAAAGGCATACAATACTTAAGACCAACTAGGAGCCATTAGATCCTCCAGTCTAGTCCAATCTTCTTGTCTTATAAATAAAGATCCCTCGACCCAGAGAGGTCACACAGCTGGTTAATGACAAAGTCAGAACTAGAACTCAGTCCCCGTGCCCCACCCCCATCCTGTTCAGTATTTACGCTTAATCATGCTGCCTTTTCTCTTTTAACAAAGACCCAGCTGGAGGTTGGCTTTTTTTTTTTTTTGCTGTTGTTTTTTTTTTTTAAAGGAATTTTTAAAAATGAAAAAAAAAACCAAAGATGTTGAAAGAGGCAACCTAACAGAATATAGTTTGTAATCCCTAACTCCATTACATCTTGTTACTGATTGGCTCAGGGAACCATCCAGACCCACAGTTCCTTTCCCTCATGGATGCCAGTCTTCTCCTGGGATCTATTTCCCCGGGTACAGGAATGGTTTCCCCTTCTCATAGTTTCTCTGCAGTCTTAGACAGCCACCGTTTTTTGCTAGACTACTTTCTCCTTGGTTGAAATACAGCCATACAATATACATGTGAAGTGCCTACTACGTGCACTCACCATACTGGGTATTGTTGTGGAGACTAGGGAAACTATAGAAATACAGCCCTTGCCCTCCATTCTTTGCTTTAGGGTGGAGATATTCCTGTGAGAAGGACCTAGGGACATACTGATTCATCCTTCTGGTCAGCTACTACCCCCTTGGGACTTCTTCCTGGCCAAGTCTATGGGTGATTTGGCTCAATAACCTACTGGGTCCCAGCCAGCCAGGCTTCTGACCAGTTCAAAGAGCCCATCCCTTCCTCCCTCATGTGAAATTGCAGGAATTCTGGGGAGTGAGCTATCCCACCATCACACTTCCCTTCCAGGATGTTAGGTGGATTCTAATCCGCCAGCATTCCCTGATAAGTGACAAGTGAATAGAAATGCCACCAGGCCCTTTGAGGTCCCCCCAAAAGCATCTGGCTCATCTCCATCTGGCCCAGTGGCTAACCTCCCCCAAGTCTATCTCTTCTGTAGTTTCTTAGATTCCTACAGACAGACTTTCTGCTCCTCAGTAAAGGACTACCTCATTTGCCTTCCTAGGCTTGTTTGCTGCTCATTAAAAGGTGCCTCCCTTTCATTGTTTATTTGGCTGGATGACTTAACCTATTCTTCATCTCCTTTAATACTCTGACACCCAAGTTTGTCCTCACAGCCAAACGTACTGTTTATATCACAGAATGTCAGCCTTGGAAGGCACCTCAGAAGCCTCGAAGACCAAATTGTAGCTTGATAAACATCCTCTCTACCGGACACCTAACAATCCTTTGTTTAAATGCTTCCATTAAGTGCAGAAGCATCTACTGTTTTCCCAGGAAGTTCATTCCATTTTGAGATAACCCTCATGATTGGGAAGCTTGTCCTTGCCTCAGGCCTAAATCTTCTCCTTCCCAAGTTATATCTGTTCAATGTTTCTTGCTGATATGAAATTCCTGACTTCCAACATAAACACTTCCTTTATATCGCTCCAAGTATTTAACACTGTGCCCTACACATAGTAGGCACTTAATAAGGCATTCAAAATAACCATAAGATAGACTCTTTAAAATATATTCATTTTTAATTGGAAAACTGTGCTTACTGTGACAAATATTTTAACATCATTTTTATTTTGGATATTGCCAAAATAGTTGTTGCCATTTATCCATCCATCGGGCATTGAGTAGTGGTAGGGGATCCTGGATCACGGACTTATTACTGCCCTGCATTTCAATGCACATTAACAAACCATTATTAAAAGTACTCACACTGGAAAAGAGAGGTATGTGTTCATCCATCAAAAGCAGATACTCAACTTTCACCAAAATTGTTTTAATAACTACTCATGCTGGTAAGTGTTTAACAACCAGCTCTCTGAGAGAAAAAAAAAGTTCCTTCCATAAACTTTTAAATTTTCTGCATTATTTACATTTTCCCACCGCTTTCCTAAGTCTCTACAATCAACAAAACAATAAATCAAGCCCTGATTTGTACCACGTGCTGATTTCTGATATGTAAATGCTCACACTGAAAATTTAACAATCAGTCCTCCTAAGCTGATATGAACTGGTTTCAGCGCACCTCCATTATAAATGATAATTAGCTTGCTTACCACTAGACCAGAGGCTCCCAGCCTTTTTGTGGATCAGGACCCCTTTTTAATAAAAAAAAAAAGTCTTGACTTCCATGCAATAACAGTAGTACTGCATGTTCCTTTTGATTGAAAAAACCCCACACATAATGACTAATGAATTCAGCAACACTTTTTAAATAAACCAATATTACTTTAATTACAAAAGTATTTACATATGTTTGAAAAATCAATCAACAAACATTATTAAGCACCTTTGTGTATCAAGCATCGTACTGAGTTCTGGGGAATACAAAGATAAAAACAAAACAATGGCCTCAAGGAGATTACATTCTAATAAGAGAAATAACATGTATACAGATGAGAAAGTATGAAATGTATGTGTATGTACTATATGTATGTGTGTACACACATACACACACACACGCACGCACGCACACGTATTTTTCAACAGCAAAGGGAAGGGAAGGCACAAGGTGCCAGGAGAATTGAGAAACTAAAAAAGCATTACATAGAAAGTAGCAAAAATGTTTGAAACATGGGAAGAAAATGTAGTAAGTCCTCTTAATTCTAGTGTCTTTCCTCTGTTAATTATTTCCTATTTTTCCTGTATATGGCTTGCTTTGTGTGTATATGTATGTACACATATACATGTACATATGACATGTTTTCTCTCCATAAGATTGTAAGCTCCTCAAGGGCAGAGACTGTATTTTGCCCCTTTTCGTATCCCCAGTGCTTGGTATAGTGCCTGGCACATAGTAGCTGAATTTAAAATGTTGATTGATTGATAAGTCTTTGAAGATAAAATGAATCAAGTCCAGGAATGGGAATGTTATGGGTTGTTTATTCTTAAATGCTACATTTTAAAGGGAAACACTCCCCTATAAGGGGATGACTATATTTTTTACTATAATAAAAAACAAAAAAAAATGTAGCACTTTTATTTAGTTAAATAGCTACAATTGTAGCTAGATTTTTTGAGATGTCTGTTTTATGTTTTTTAATAAAGAATCAGTTCTGCTAGGAGACACATACTTTGAAGAAACCTACTTCATTCACGTTTTTCAACAATTACACTTAGCAAACACAGCTAGGTTCTGATTAATGCAAATGAGTCCCTTGAAGTGGTTCCATGTCTTTAAATGCACACTATTTGAAGTTATAATTACGTAAAATATGGTAACTGATTCCAGCCCAACAGAAATATGCAGTGGGAATTCAAATAATGCAACTACTTCATAGGATTCATTACTCCCACAATAATTGGGAACTGGCTGCATTTATTATTTTTGCATAACTTTCCTTTTGGACAAGACAAAAGTGGAACCACCAGAGGACACAGCTGGTATCACACACTATCATTTCCTCCCTCCTCCATTTCCGCCACCACCACCACCCCATTCTGAGTAATCCAGTTCTATTATTAGAGATGGGATAAAAGCTCTAGAGCTGTATCACTTGGAGGATCCCAAACAACCTTACTTTGAAACTACTGCTTTAAGTGTGTTACCTCTTCTCATCACATCTAATACATATTTTGTCCACAATATACTTAGTAGACTATGGCTAGTTCTTAATAATCTCAGTGAAGTAGAGTGGAAAGCATTATCTGGAATTTGTCAGTGTAGGTTCAGACATTAAGGTCAAATGCTTAGGGTTTAAACTTATTGGAACTACATAATTAAACTTATTGGAACTACATAATTTCCCAGGCTAGGCAGATTTTTATTGTATATTGGGTGCATCGACGCAAAGTGGCCTCTTCTTATCTTCTCCTTCTTCTTACATGTTACTCCTCTGTATCTAATTTTGCTTCCAGGCTGCAACAACAATGCTACTTGCCACTACTGTGGCTGTGTAAGGCCAATAACACCAGCCCACAGGAGGGTTATGAGCACAAGTTCTTTGATCTGCTTTTCTAAGGAAAGCAACTTTTAAGGGGTTAACAATCTTACTTTAATTAAACATACATATATCATTCACTTAGTTCAGGGGGAAAAGTCAGCACCCTGAACTTCAGAGAAAATACAAACAGAAATTACAAGTAGAGAAAAATAACAAAAATCAACAGACAGCCTTCTAACCATCTGACCATAGCAATACATACATAGTTACCAGAGAGAAGCACCAACATTTGGGTTTTCAAAGCTGGGAGGCTCCTTAATGGCTACTGAAGTCTCATGTGTTCGAATCACACAGACGCTCTTCCAGTGAGTGAGCCTCCAAGCAAAGCCTCTCCTCCTGCAGTTCTGAGAGTTCTCAATTCTCAATTCTGAGTTCAATGGCTATCCTCTGGGTATATATGCCCTTTTTCAGGGCCTGAGAGCTTCATACCTCTGTAGCGCTTCACACCTCTCATGACCTAAATAGCAAGAGGGTATGGGCCTTCCTACAAACAAAGACAAGACTCAATCAAAGGCATTTGATTGCCTTGGTGCTGAGAAGCACTCCAAAAGAAAAAACAGTAGAAAGTCCCACTTTGCTTGCTCTTACACAGGCATACAAGACTGTTTGTATTCCTCACATGTCTCTGGGCTCAGTGACTTTAACACTTTAACACACCTAGAGTGCTTCCTTCTTCACCTCCAACATGTGGAACCCTGAGTTTCCTTCAAAGCTCAGCTTATGTCACCTTCCACATGAAGTCTTTTCTGATCTTCCCTAGCTGCTAGTGCCTTCCTTCCCCAAACTACTTTGCATTCATTTTGTGCATATTCTGATAAATATTTTGTACGTTTATGCTGTCTTCCCCTCTATAATGTATCAGAATTTGCAGTATCCTTCTATCTTTTCTTGCGGTATCCTCACTGCTCCCCCAGAGCAAATTACCTGCTGGCGAAGTCTCTCAGCTAGTCTCCCTGGGCCTACCCTTTTCTTGACACTCAGCTTGACTCTGCTTTTGACTCTGGACCTGTCTTCTGCTGGTTATTGTGTGCTTTCTACTGGGCAAATTACTTTGCTGAATAAACCCATAATGATAGAATAAATGGGAGAGAAATTCTCTCCCCTTCTGCATCCCACCCAACCCCTATCCCACTGTACTCTGGCACAGGGAAAAGGCAAAGAATGACAAAATGATTCTTTCCAAAGGAAGGAATTTTTCTTCAATACCTGGCTCTTCTGCTAAAGATGAATCCCTTCTCAGACCTTTTTTGTTTTGTTTAAGGACATTGGGTATGGGGTGGAAAGACTAGAAATTCATGTATTAATTTCCTTTAAAAGACATCTAAATCTGAAACAGCTGAACCATTTATGAGGTATGAATGGGCAATTTCTAGTTTCAATCAGGACAGCTAGGCGACAAAGTAGATAGAAGGCCTGGCCTGGAGAAAAAAACTACTGAGATCTAAATCTATACTGAGATATTTTACTAGCTATGTCAATTTACCCTGTTCCTAGCTATGTCACTTGACCCTGTTTGCCTCAGTTTTCTTATCTGTAAAAATGAGCTAGAGAAGGAAATGGCAAGCCATTCCACTATCTTTGCCAAGAAAATGCCAAATGGGGTCACCTTAAAGAGTCAGATGCAACAGAACAACAACAAAAAAGTTTTACATTACAATCTGCAATTGATCGGTCAGTGTGTGAGCAATTCAAGATTTCACCCCTTTATATTCTGTGAATCTAATTATTCAAAGTCATCTCATTTTCTTTGTTACCTGCCCCTTTCATCATATAATTTAGTGAAGAGATTTGGGGAGACTCAATTGATGAGCAGACCCCAGATCAACTCAGCTATTTTCAAGATTCGAAGGTTCCTAACCCTATAACACAGAAATATTAGGTGTTACTGGTCATTGAACAACAAATGGGATTTGAGAGGTATATAAATATATTTATGCTTTTAACCTTTTCCACAGTGTTGGCCATGACACAATTTCATTGTATGTCGTGGAAAGAACTTTCTTTTAATTGTCCTAAATTAAACTTCTTATTCCAATGAGTGCCGGGAGCAAAACATTTTAGGTCAAAGACTTTTAACCAATCTTTACTTTGTACTTACTCAGGCTGAGAGTGATCATTGCATTCTTTCTACAATAATTAATGTGTGAGATATATATATACACATACATATTCACTGTATGTCCATAAGGACGCCAGCCAACCCTGCTCCCCATTATTAAAATACACATGGCATTTTGGAGATTGGTAATGAAAGAATTCTTTCATTTAAGATTTTTTTTTTAAATTATGAACTTAATAAACATCAAGAAGCATGAACTTTTCTATATATAAAGAAGAAAGAAGATTATACATCAATTCCTAAACTGTTAAATACTCTGTGTTTTTAAGTATATGTTAAATTAAATGTAGTAAAAACAAAGTTGTTTTGCCTTTGTTCTTTTTGGAATTTTTTTTTTTGTTTTCTTCTGTGTATTTTTAATGTTTTATTGAAATTCTTTTTTCTTTTTTTTTAAATTTAGATTTAAATTTAGATTTACCCATTAACTCCTCCTCTGGACCTTCCTCATAACATATTAATACAACATAGTTTTCTTATATTGATCAAATCAAGCTATCACCTTGGAAGTCAGAGAGTAAAGACATGTATCATTGGAATACAGAATACAAAACCTTTTTGAGGCAGGAAATAGAATTAGGAAAGGGTCCAGAGCACATGGATCATTGGTCTAGGTAGAATATTACAGGAAGTACTTGGCCAACGCAGAAAGGGTGGAGATCCACAAAAGAGGGTAGTAAGCAGCTACCAAAGACAAAATTTTTACCTTGTATGCGATAATGAATATAGGTATCACCCAGTGTAAGAAACTCCAGTATAACAATTTTAATTATAAAACATAAATGAGAAGATATTCTTAATACAAAAAGATGTATCACAAAATTCATTTAAATTATTGAAAACATCTAAAATGTTTTAACAAATATTTTGTAATGTTATTAAAATGGGAAATGGACAAAAGGATAGGCATCAAGACAAACGATCATTTCTTAAGGATGTTTAACATATGTAAACCAGTTTCTTTCTACCACAAAAAAAGAGACCAAAAGAGCCTAGAAATTCTTAGTTAACAAACACAACAATTTCTAATATAAATTTGTTTACAAGATCCTGTGGAGAATGCGGGGAGGCTATGAATAGTATTATTTCACACAACAGTGAAAAGCAATAGAGATAAAACAGATTTATAGAAAATATGGTAAAAGGCCCAATTAAACCAAATCATCGGAAGAATAATTAAAGATGAAACTGGAATGAAGATAGCAAACAAATAAAAGACAGTAAATACTACAAATGGTTAAGGCTAATAATACTGAATTATTCTTCATCAATGACAGTAGAGTGGCCATATTTCAACTTCAATACCATAGTTCATAATATGTTTTATGAAGAAATGGAAAGAAAGGAAGAGCATTTGGACTAGACCAAATATAAGACAGTTGATATATGCTCCAGATGACTCAATTTTAAGGCCACTGGATGAATTTCAAAGATAATGGAAAGAAGATACCAAGAACTTAGAAAAATACATGGATGTTATTACTATTTTTAAATTGATCAAGACAACATCAAAAATGAGCTCCTTTTGAGCTAACTCTCCCATAGGTGGGTTCACACAGACCTATTAAAAGAAAGCCTATTAAAAGGAACTTTATTTTTGTTCAGACCTGTGATTTCACTTATATAGCAGCAGATCTGCATTTCTATTAATGCAAATCTGCAGTTATTATGAAATTTAGTGTCTTAGAGAGTTATTTGGGGTATTATGAATTATTTGACTTGCCTAGGGTCAAACAGTCAGCATATTTCAGAGTCAGTCAATCAATAAGCCATTATAAAGTGATAAACTCTGGAGATACAAGAAAGGTAAAAGACAGTCCCTGCCCTTGAGGAGCTTATAATCTAATAAGGGAGAAACATACAAACAAATATGTACAAACAAGCAATATACAGAATAAATAAGAAATAATCAACTGAGGGAAGGCATTAGAATTAAGAGGGATTGGGAACCCAAGTCTCATTGACTCCAAGTCTATACATTTTATATCCCACTGTCTCACCACAATTACATTACTGACTGATAAGTACGGAGAATACAAGATCCCTCTATGCTTATTTGTTGACTCTATTTAAAAAGAAAAAAAACATACCTTTGACTCAACAAAGTAAAATGGCTCCTTAGAGGCTCTCCTCATACCAAGTCTCTGTATACATATGTCAGGATCATTAAAAATTCCTTGAAGGAAGCAGCAACATAAATGTTGTATTGTTTAGTGACACTCATTACTATTGTCAAGGGAAGCATGAAACAAGGAGATGTGTTCTTACCAAAGGTATTTGATGTTATCACGAAAGATGACCAGCTTAAAGTTCAAATAATATGTTGTTTTTCCATATGCTCCTACTCATGAATGACATTGGGCTGACTGCATTAAGCCCCAGAAGTGCAATGCTTCCCATTCAAGAAAACTTGGCTTATCTCTCCACACAGCAAAAAAAACAAATGGATGAAAAAAAAATATATATATATACATTATCCAAAATAGTGTAAAGAGGCAGTTTATTTTGACTAATTGATTTCTTTTGGGGGGGAGGGAGGCCAGAGAAATTGGAGTTAAGTAACTTGCCCAAGGTCACACAGCTAGTACATATGTCAAGTGCCTGAGGTCGCATTTGAACTCAGGTCCTCCTGAGTCCAGGGCTGGTATGCTACTTACTGTGCCACCTAGCTGCCCCAACTAATTCATTTCTGCATCCTACCTTCTATATATTACAAAAAGCAAAAGGTCTTGTAACAGAAATAAGGAGGCATTAATATGTTAAGTTGCCAAACTGTAAAAAATGTTATCGATCAGGCATTTCAGTCATGTCCAACTCTTTCTGACCAATTTGGGGTTTTCTTGGCAAAGACACTAGAGTGGTTTGCTTTGTCTTTCTCCAAATCATTTTACAGATGAGGAAACCAAGGCAATCAGGGTTAAGTCACATGCCCAGGGCTGCCCAAAATATCATCCCTTTATGAAGTACAAATCAAGTGATAATTGAGATGGAGCTTAGAATGGCTCTCTGAAAATTAGTCACATCCCTGGAGGCCTTTAAATAGCCAAGGCTGCCACCCCTGCGGTCAATCTATTCATCTTGTGAATTTGGGTCATTCCTGGCCAGGAGAAACTTTGTGGAATACAATCCCTGAATCTATACCAAAGGGTAGCAGGGGAAAGGGATTTTCTTTACTCTCCCTCGAGAACTGAAGTACAGGAGTGGGTCGCCTGGAATGAATACCCGGACTCAGGCAATCTTTAAGTCAAGTTAGCATAGATTTATTGTATTGCTATTAATATTAAGGGGGCCAAGCTTCTAAAGGAACTTGCAACTTAACAGGAATGATACTAAAGCTCATATAGAAAAAGTAGTTGATTGTGTCAGATATGCCAATTAGATGATAACCTACAACCTTGGTCGCAGGCGTCATTTACTACTGGAAACCAGAGGAAGGAGTTTCTCAGGGGTGTGATTTTTGGTCCGTTATGTCTATAGTAAGATAGCTTTGAGAGTTGGCATGGATAGCTTGAACTCTGGATTGAATGTGTTAACTTTGGAAATCAATACATGATAATTCTGAGTTTACAAGATAGTCCTGTTTTTGCGAGAGAATTTCTTCAGATGTCAGCTCATTCTCGTGATGGGGAAAGATAGTTTATTTTACTGGGGACCCACTTATGAGTAATTGCTGGGAAAGGTAGTTTGTCTTACTGGGGCCCGCTCATGAGTTATTGCTAGGCATAGTGTCCTTTGGTCTGGGGAGAGGAGAAATGTGATTTTTAAAACTGGGGTCCAAGCACAAGCACCCAAGCACCCCATCAAAAAGACAAATGAAACAATCCCTTCCGTCAAGGAGATTACATTTTAACAAGAATATACGTATAAGCATATACAAAATACATAATTGGGGGGCAGGAGGTATTAGAAACCCTGGAAGGAATCAGGAAGGGCCTCATTTCAGATGTGGTGCTTGAGCTGAGTTTCAAAGGTAGGGATTTTAAGAAGTAGGACAGAATGAATTCCAAGTATGAGGTACACAGCAAAGACAAGGAGAGAGAAAGATGAAATGTCTTGTTTAAGGAATACCAAAAAGGTCAGTTTGACTGGACCAAGAGTGAGTGAAGGGATGTATACAGTGCAATTGCTGGCGGGGGTTGCTACCAGATTGTGAAGACTCGGAATAGAGAAGCCTGCATGTGATCCTAGAGCCATGGAAGCTTACTGAGCTGGGGAGGAACACCATCAGACCTGTGGCTTACGAATATACTCTTGCCAGCCATAGAGGGATGAATTGAATAAGGTTCTCAATAAATATTACTGGCTTAATGTTGTCGTGTTGTCGTTACTGTCTCCTATCTTCTCCTGAATACTCTTTTCTTTGTCTCACTACTTCTTCTCTGTGTCTGTGTCCTTCTTCCTTACTGTCTCTCGGTGTCACTGTGGTCCTTCTATATCTGGAGATATTTTTCTCTTAAATTTAAAAAAAAATCCTTTTAGGGGTAAATATTCCATTTCTATCTCAGTGTAACCTGTGTTAAGCTCTGGAGATACAAAAAAAAAAAAGGCAAAAGACAGTCCCCGTTCTCAGAGAGCTCACGGTAGACGGCGCTTTTTAAAGGTTTAACTTTGGATATGTGATCTCATCTTATCAATAGCATCGAATGCCAAAGAGAGATCATTCTGGCGTTCAGACCTTAGGGCTGGTGAACCTTAGGGTGGAGGGACTGCAGGGGGTGGGGCTGTCGGTAACTTTTTTTTTTTTTAAGAGGGGCAGCAAATTGGAAAATGAATGAAAAGCTTTGGACAGCGTGGAAACTAGAGAGGAAGGACTGATGGGCTGAAAGAAAGGAGGGAAGGGAACGAAGGGAAGGGCGGGGCGAGACTGGGAATGGAGGGAAACGGGGGTGGGGCAGGCGTGGGGACGGTATCCCGCTGGGGATTGGGGAAGGAGGAGTGGTAATGAGTGGACGGGGTGGGACTCTGATGAAATGTGGGCTGGGAGAAGAGTTGTAAGGGCAGCGAGATAAACGTTGGGAGGACCTAAGGGAGGGAGGCGGGGATTGGGAGCAATCAGGATTAGGGGAGGAGGCGTGGCGAGGAGGATGGGGCGGGGCTGTGGTGGAACGAGGGCGGAGCTAAGAGTAAGACGTTTGAGGGGAGGTGCTAGAGACAGAAGAGAGGCGGGTACGATCAGTTGAGGGCCTAGGGAAGGGGGCGGGGCGAGATCTGGGAAGGCGTAGGAGGAAAAGCAAGGAAGAGGGCGGGGCCCCGGGATGGGGGGCGGGGCTTTATTCACGCCGGCGCTCCGTCTAGCCCAGAAAATGGCGGCCTCCAGGTGGCTGCTGTTGGCGCTGGCCTTTCTCTGCGCCTCCGACCTGCTTCCGTGCTTGGTCGAGGCGGGCGAGGACACGAAAGCCACAGCCAAGCCGTCTGCCCCTCGGAAGAAGAAGGACATTCGCGATTACAACGATGCGGACATGGCGCGACTGTTGGAGCAGTGGGAGGTCCGTTCGGCCTCGGCCCGTACTTCCCGCGAGACCCCCTTCCCCCTCTATAGCCTTCTCTAACCTCGAGTCCCCTCCCCCCATTCCTTTGTGTCTCTCTTTCCATCTATCCTCTAGTCCTCTTCTCCCCGCCTTCCAGTGTTTTCAGATTGCTTCCTGCCTAAAGGGGGAGGAGGTGGAAATTGGTTTTATTTCTCCCCCCCATCCCTAGAAATGTGTTTAAAAGTTTTCACTTCCTTTTTTCTTTCAACTTCAAGGCAGGTGGTGCTTTTGCAACAGCAGGTGATCTGCATTTACTAAGAATGCGCCGAGCCAAAAAAAAAAAAAAAGTTGTTGCTACACTGTTATTTTGCAGGAGTGCTTGAGAATGAATCAAGTATCATTCCAGAAATAAGCACAATTTACCATTCGTTTGTTTCCCGTAATAGGTTTGGATCCTTCTCCCTCCCTGCCCTTGCCTTTTATTTTGTAGTCCCTACAAATGAAAGATACGAAGACTGTGGGCAAGTTATTTCGCTTTTCTGTGCTTAATTTCATCATCTGTAAAGTGAAGGGACCTGGCTAAGGCTTTAAGGTCCAGTCATAGCATGCTTTGATTTTTTGTTGAAATGTGCCGTGACTTGATTATGTGAAGGTAAATTGTGCATGGCTTTTTGACTCTTGTGATTGGCTAGTTAAATGTTTCAGAATACTCCAGGGTGGTGGCACTTTGAAACATAAAGTTCACTGACTTCACTGAAGCTACTTAACTTGCTTGTATTGTAGTTCATTTTATAGGAAACTGCTACTTAATTTGTTCAGCGTAGAGGATTGTACACTGCACAGGGGAGCCTGGCTTCTATTCTTCTCTAAATAGCTGTGTGGCATTAGGCGTGTCATTCATTGACTCTAGTTTCCTCATATGGAAGATGAGTTGTTAGGCTAGGTAGTGTCCAAACATTTTTCTAACCCCAAGGATCTGTGATCCACATGATTATTTTTCAGTAGGGTCATAATAATACCTGTGAACTTCTGATAACTTTCAGGTACTTATGTTAAGTATTACTTAGTGTGCCTTGTCCAAAGAGATTAGGCTTCTCTTGTCTGGGTTTTGTTTTTGCTTTTTAGGCAAGTCACTGGCAGTGAGTTGGTATGGATAAAATTAATTGGAGTATGGTTTAGGACTTTTAACCAAAATACCAATGTCCTGTTTTTTAAAAAATTCAGAAATGTGACCTTTTGTGTGACCAAATGAAAAATTACCACAAAGATGTGGCTATATGTGTGTGTTTGTATATGTATATATACAGAGTGTTCCAAAAGTCTTAGTTCAGTTTTAAGCTACTACAGCTTAATGAGTGAGTGAACACACACACACTATTAGTAAATGTTTCCAATATATTAGCAAATGTTTCTAATACTATATGTATATGTGTGTTTGTATGTGTATCCACATACATACATACACAAAAGTATCTGTATGCTTTTGTTGCCATAGATATATACGCA